>CM068588.1:18186323-18812956 GCA_035048485.1 Pteria penguin | reverse complement strand
GTGCTTCTGACAAATGTAAATACCTATATCTAACTAAATAGTATTAAAATGAAGCATGGATTAAAACTTCACAAGGAAATAACAGATTTAACATAGTACTAAAGTATGTAACAATGTGGCAAAAAATGAAAAGGAGAATCTTGATACCCCGTAGTCACTATAATTGTCTACACACAAAAACTGACAATTCATTATATTTAAGGGGGGTCGTTTTTTATAACATATATCCACTACCAATGAAAAAGACATTAGAATGCAGTTCTTCACTACACCACTTGAATCAAAGCCTATACGCCTTCCACCACATGTCCGCTGGTGTTGGGGACTTAGCTTGGTTTCACCGTTGTCTACTCATCATTATCTGGGCAATGACGGGACATGTGACCTGGCTTCCCACAGGTGTAACACTTAGCATCATTCTGACGATCGTCTGTGGGACAATCCCGAGCCATATGACCAGTCTCACGACAACTGAAATGATAAAATACAAGGAATGAAATCTAAAATGAACATTTCAAATACTGAGCAAATAGAAGTACCAGAAAATTGATGACATGAGCCAATACACTGCTGGATCTACAACTTCACTTTTCCCGTCTCCTTGGGATTCAATTTTTTCAAGAAAAGTAGCCTTTATTTCATTATGTTTGCCTACGAAAATGTTTTGTGTTGTAAGATAGTCATGGCACACAACAATTACAGCAGAAGACTGAAATTTATCAGTGTTCATGTTATAATATTCTCTGGCATGCTTTTAGGAATTAAATTGTTGAATAAGACAGTGTTTTCGTGTTGTTATTCCTCACTTCTACACGCAGGGAAACAATGCAAATAAAGCAATGACAAAACCAGTCTGACATAAAACTGTATTCGAATATATAGATATATACAAAGATAAATGATGACCTCCAACTAAAGTCGAAGGGAAATAACTCTTACAAAAATTATTGAATTTGAACCTGACCTAGATATCCTTAAGATGTATCTGTATGCAAAATATCAATTCAATATCTCTATCCATTCCTGAGATAATGAGCAGAAACAGCTAATTTTAAGAAATTTTCCAAGTCCAAGGGGGATAACTCTCACAATAATTATCAAACCATAATCAAATCTGAACTTGACCTAAATGTCCTTTAGATGTATCAGTATATCAAAAATCAATTCAGTATCTTTATTGGTTCCAGATATAATGTGCGGAAACTGCTGATTTTAAGAAATTTTCAAAGCCCAAAGGGAATAACTCTAACAAAATTATTGAACGATTACCAAATTTGAACCTGACCTAGATATACTTAAAATGTATTTGTATGCAAAATATCAATTCAGAATCTCTATCTGTTCCTGAGATAATGAGCAGAAACTGCTAATTTTAAGAAATTTTCCAAGTCCACGAGATATTGACAAAATTCTTTCCAAATAACATTCCTTACCATAATTATAATCAAAATAGTCCATAAGAAATCATCATTATCAATTAACTAGGAAATATGACACTTTTCTGGACTGAAATCACCGAGTCCAAAAACATGTCGAAAAATTTTCTAAAATTTAATTTTGGAAGGGAACCAAAATGACAAGACTTCTTCACTCATCCCTCTAGATCATTTCTATGCATTCTGTTTGTCTCTACAGCCAGTATGAAGAAGATTGTCAAAGGATGGTACTCTTTTGTGACCTACTTTTGACTGTGGTGGTGCCACCTGTGAAGAGGTCTGGGCGAAAATGACAGAATTTGAAGGGTATCATAAGTGATTTATTTCTATCGTGATTTATTAAAATTCTTCAAACAGTTCTGCAGAAAAAGTTGAAAATGTGACAAAATGGCCAATCCCCCCACCCCCCCCCCCACCCCACCCCCCCCCCCCCCCCCCCCCCCCCCCCCCCCCCCCCCCCCCCCCCCCCCCCCCCCCCCGTTTTTTTTGCAAGTCTTAAAAAATTCATAAATGAAAGGACTTGAAAGTCCTCAAAGTCGGATTTGCATGGTCAAGTACATCAAAGGTAATAAAGTCCTGATCCACCAAGAGATCAAACACCAAGCGTGTAGTGTTTAGGATCAGTATTGACAAAAACACGGTCTGCGCACAGGTGCTCGTTTTCATTATAAACATCGGCTCCGCCCTGCTGTACGTCCTCCGTCTGCGTACTATATAGTTATCTTCAATTCATCTCATCCACTTTTGATATTGACAATAGTGTGAAAATAACAATCTGGACAGTCTCCCGCTGTACATTGTACATTGGGGAAGGAAACCACGTTTACACATGGTAGATCTATAAATAAACTGGCTATTTTTTAGTAGCATTACATATTCAACAACTACCGAGATATGTTTGTTTATTGTATTGTGACAGAGGAAGATGTGATAGAGTATTTTCGAATTCCACTGCTATAAAAAGAAGCGATAGTTTTATTAATTATAATACAACGGATACTAGTACGGACTAGTAGTGTACTTCTTAAATTACGGCACAGCTCAACAATGTCAATCGTACTTTTTCGGGACTTTCCATCGAGTATTCGGAAAGACTGCATGTCCTCCAGCTTTCTCATCTGATCAAACTTATCTTGTATTGACTTGTACAATATGAATTATAAGTACTGAAAGTAAATCTAATCACGCTTTTTCTAAATATCAACACACTATTTATACACAAGGAGGTATTTTCTGCGTTCCACGTATTCTCCACAGTTTATTGTAACGACTAGGGTCTGGAATTGCTATGCAATTCCAACCAAAAATTCAAAAATTGAGATATTGACAAAATTCTTTCACAATAATATTTCTTACCATAATTATGATCAAAATAGTCCATAAGAAATCATCATTATCAATTAACGGAAAAAAGTAACACTTTTCTGCATTCAAATTACAAGTCCAAAAAAATAGCGAAAAAACGCCAAAAATCTGATTTCGGAACAGAACCAAAAATAATAACCACTTCTTCACACATCCCTCTAGATCATTCCTATGCATTCAGTTTGTCTCTGTATGCCCCCGGCCTGAAGAAGTTTGTTAAAGGAGGGGTACCCTCTGTGATCTACTTTTGCCTGTGGTGGTGCCACCTGTTGACGGATCTGGACGAAAAACAACAACACTTGTAGGGGACCATGAGTACTTCATGCATACCAAGTTTCATCAAATTCTGTCCAGCTGTTCTGAAGAAGAAGTCCTAAATGTGAAAAGTTAACGATGGACGGACAACAATTGATCACAATAGCTCACTTGAGCCTTTGGCTCAGGTGAGCCAATAAAGCCCCTGCATTCTGTTTGCCTCTGTATATAGCCAGTATAAAGCAGAAGATTGTCAAAGTAGGGTACCCTTTTATGACCTATTTTTGACTGGGTGCCATCTGTAAAGAGGTCTGGACCAAAACCACAAAATATAAAGGGTATCATAAGTGATTTATTTCTACTATGATTTTTTAAAATCCCTCTGACAGTTTTGCAGAAAAAGTTGAAAATGTGAAAAATGGCCACCCCCCCCTTTTTTTTGGAAGTCTTGAAAAATTCATAAAAAATTCAAAAATTGAGATATTGACAAAATTCTTTCCTTACCATAATTATGATCGAAATAGTTCATAAGAAATAATTATCAATGAACTGAAAAACATGACATTTTTCTGCATCGAAATTACCAATTCAAAGAAAATGTTGAAAAAACGTCAAAAATTTGATTTCGGAACAGAACCAAATATAAGAACACTTCTTCACACATCACAACCAGATCATTCCTATGCATTCAGTTTGTCTCTGTATGCACCTGGTCTGAAGTTTGTCAAAGGAAGATACCCTCTGTGACCTTCTTTTGCCTGTGGTGGTGCCACCTGTTTACGGATTGGGACAAAAAACAACAACACTTGTAGGGGAAACAACAACACTTGCAGAGGACCATAAATACTTTATTCCTAACAAGTTTGATAGAAATCTGTTCAGCAGTTCTTAAAAAAAACAAGAAACCCTCAAGGACGGTATGACCGGATTGCAAATATGCTAAACACAAAATGTTGACGACAGATAGACGGACCCATTTTGCCAATTTCTAGACCAGAATTGCTTTGCATTAACATTAACAATACATGTATGCAAGTGGTCACCTTAAAGGCAAAAAACTGTGCGTGTTCACTGAAGCGTAAAGTCAAGGTCACTAAATTTTTGTATTGGTTGGATATAACATTCAAGTATCTACAAACCTACCAACTTTGACGTAAGTACCCTTCAGGGTATGAAAGAAACCAAGCTAAATGCTACTAAAAAAAAAAAAAAAAACCAAAATGTTGACGCTGTGCGGGCAGACAGACAGACGGACGGACAGGCGGTTTTCGCCAATTCATAGTTTGATTGATTGATTGATTTTTGTTTAACGTCACACCACGAATATTTCACGTATATGGTGACGACATCTGCCTGATGCAAGGCATAGAAATTTTGACCTTTGCAACGGACCTACCTGAAGCAGTGAGGGTTCTTTAATGTACCATGCATACCACGACACATGGCCTCGGTTTTTACTGTCTCATCTGAAAGACAGGACACCGGCATGACCAGAGCGGGAATCGAACCCCAGCCTCCCGATTAAAAGTCCAGTGCCATACCACTAGGCCAAGCCGGCTTCGCTCATTCATAGACCAGAATTGCTTTGCAATAAGGTCAAAAAGGAAAATGTGAAAAGTTCATGACGGACGGACAACACCCTATGACTATAGCTCACTTGAGCTTTTGGCTCTGGTGAGCTAAAAAAGGGAAGTGGAAAATATATGATTTTCTGGATGCAAAATTTTAAAATTAGTATTAATTGTATTTCAAAAAAAATTTGGGGTTGGGGCCATCAAACAAGATATTAAAATTGGCATGGCCTTACTTGTAACAGGTGACATCAGTTCCCCTCCTCCTGTTGCCTTGGCCCTCATGACAGTCACGAGAAAGATGGCCTTTTTTTCCACAGTTGTAGCATGAACGGTCATCTTGATATTGACGTTTGTGGCAATCGCGAGAGATGTGACCTTCTTCACCGCAGGAATAGCATTCCATACCACCACCTCCACCTTTTTTTTCGTCAGGGCAATCACGGGCTAAATGTCCAGTCTTGCCACAGTTGTAACAACCACCTAGAAAGTCAGATTCATATCAAATTGATTAATAAGCATTTTATTTCTACAACAGTATAAATTTTTACTCTTCAAGAAAAAAAGTCACAAAACTTAACTCGTATTCATCAAGACACTGCTTAAGGTAGATGCACTCTAACTCCCTACATCGGGAGTACATCCACTAAAAATGATGACATTTGATGGTAGATAACAATAAGCTAATGATATACGTGTATTCAGCAACATTTGTCAAGCCTTTGATGTGCCGACAAACTTGTATGAAAATATCAGCTTCTTTATTTCAAACTCTTTTGGCATTTTCTTTCAATCTTCATTTTCAGTACTTATTTGATATCAAACACGACTACAATATTAAAAAAAGAACCCATCAAAGACAGTATGACCAAATTGCAAATCGTAGCATTATAGCCTACCTGTAGAATCTTATCCAGAAATATGAACTTGGTATCATTAATAGCATGCAAGAAATCAAGCCAAGTGCAAAATCAGATTGTGTTCACGGAAGCATAAAATCGAGGTAAAGGTCAACAAATTTTGTGTCGGTCAAGAAGAACTCATCAATCTGTACAAATTGACCATGTTTGAAGTTAGCATCATTAACTGTATGCTAGAGATCAAGCTTAAAGCAAATTGTTGACACTGGACAGATGGACAGACCCAACATTTTCAATTCATAGACCTGACTTGGTTTACAATCCAGTCAATTAAATGCTAAGAAATAAAATCATACAAAACTACAAATTTTCGGTAATAAAACTTTTTTTTAATTCATTACTTCCTAGTTTCAAGTCCAATTTTATTTAAATTCAAAAACAACCATCTCGCACAGACCTTTTCAAAAATATACACATCATCGAGTCCCAAAAAATGCCATTTATGAAATTTTGTAAATGAAATTCCCTAATCAGACTGTTGTCAATTCTTCAGCAAAACTTCTGTGAAATAATATTCAAATCCATGGATGGGGTAAAACGTTATCCTTATATGCATTGTGACCTTGACCTTGCTGATATGACATTGGTTCAAGCTTATGGTGCACCATTGGGTCCAGGGCAATAATTCCAGTCATTCCCAGTAACTTTCGGTCCCCATAGGTCATTTGGACCTATGTAGTGACATTACACACAGGTCCGAAACAAAAATTGTCTGTCCGAAAAAAAAGAAGAGAAACATATATGTATTCTGATATATTTAATCTCATCTAACAAAATCATCGATCATCCGCCAATTTTGATCTTCTGTTATAAAACTTTCAAAATAATTATCAGTTTCATCATTATTGCCATATACTGTGTCAACTGCTTCTATATGAAGGTCACAGACTTCATCTAACATTGCACACACCTCCATATAGCTCGAAAAACAAATCTCCGAAAAAAACTGTGACCGATTCCTCAATGAGACAATCACAGTGAATCACGCTCTTGTGAAAGCTTTCCATAAACCCGGTTTTGCAAAACGTTTACATTTCGGTTTGCTTCATCATGGTCACCAAAACACTTTAATTTGAGAGAGTATAAATAAACGAAACTCTGTCGGACCCATCGGTCATTCAGACCGGCAATATGACAGTGGGACATCGGTCCTTGCGTAAAAGTGTCGGTCAGGACCGACGGACCTATGTTATTGGGAATGACTGTTATTTTGTGAAATATTCAAATCCATGCAAGTGATAAAATTACAGCCCAGACAAAGATTTACTCATCATATATATATTATTGCCTTGACCTTATAGATATGACCTTAGTTCAAGGTCATGACACATTCTTGTATCCTGGGCAATAATTCTGTGAAATACTAAAATACATACAAGAGGTAAACAGTTGGAGCCCAGACAAAGTTTTACCTATCATATGCATATGCATTGTGACCTCGACCTTACAGATATGACTATAGTTCAAGGTCATGACACACCCTTGAATCCTGGACAATAATTATATGAAATATTATTCAAATCATATGTAATGTGACCTTGCTGATATGACCTTGGTTCCAAGTCATGACACATCCCTAGGTCCTGGACATCAAGTCTGTGAAATATTATCCATGCAAGTGGAAATGAAAGGACTTGAAAGTCCTCAAGATCGAAATTGCATGGTCAAGTACATCAAAGGTAATAAAGTCGGGATCCACCAAGAGATCACACACCAAGCGTGTAATGTTTAGGATCAGTATTGACAAAAACACGGTCTGCGCACAGGTGCTCGTTTTCATATAAACAATGGCTCCGCCCCTGTACACCCTTGTACTTCTCCGTCTCATACTATATAGTTACCTCATTCTCTCTTATCACTTTTGATCTTGACAGTAGTGTGAAATTAGCAATCTGGACAGTCTCCTGCTGTACATGTACATTGGGGAAAACCACGTTTACACATGTAGATCTATAAATAACTGGCTATTTTTAGTAGCATTACACATCAACAACTATCAAGACGTTTGTTTATCGTTGTGACGAGAAGATTGTAGAGTACTTTGAATTCCACTGCTATAAAAAGAAGCGTTATTCTCAAGTTTTATTAATTATAATACAACGGATACTAGTACGGACTAGTAGTGTACTTCTTAAATTACGGCACAGCTTTACAATAATGTCAATCATACTTTTTCGGGACTTTCCGTCGAGTATTCGGAAAGACTGCATGTCCTCCAGCGCATGAATACAACTCGTCTAAATCGATGGAATAATGGCACATCTATTTTCTCATCTGATCAGACTTATCTTGTATTGACTTGTACAATATGAATTATAAGTACTAAAAGTAAATCTAATCACGCTTTTTCTAAATATCGACGCACTATTTATACACGAGGAGGTATTTTCTGCTATGCAATTCCGACCAAAAAGTTATGGCCCAGACAAACAGACTGACACCAAACAGATAATGCCACAACACAATACACCGCATCAGTCAGATGGGTGTATAACAGTGTAGTGCAATAGAAAGTTCAAATTCAAATTTGTTGAAAGGAGTGTTAGAGGGACAAATATAGATTTGTCTGATACATACTTACTTCAAACTTCTTAAACAATTCACTTGAGCAGAGTAAGAAGGGGAGAAGCAGCATCTGACATAAGGGCCTATCTCAGCATAAGAAAAATTGGTCACTCTGGCCAATACTGAGCAACCCCTAACACCTCAACAGAGGTCCAGCAGAAAAAAATAGGTCAAATTTCGTAAATCATGTATTTACAGACTCAAATCACGAGTTTTGGAAACTGCATGACTCATTTGAAAATAAATTACTATTTTCAAACTTCCCCATCTCTCTTTATGAACGAGAATTTCTTGTAGCTTTGAGACAAAGCCAATAAAGTTGTGATCCATCACGTAATCACACACCGAGTACCTGTTATTGTTCATTTTAAAGTAAGAAACTTCATAAGCACTGAAAACACAGTTTGCGCGGAGCAGTACAGAAAAACAATGAAGGACTTAACACATCGCCTTCGAGTCTTTACCTTTTCATAAATATAGGATTGATCTACAATGACCCTAAATTTTAAAAAAATTTCATAATACTTCAGAAGATATACTAAGTCGAATTATATATGATGACCTAATTTGGTTTACTGGAAATAGCATGGGCCCAGGTTGAGCTTTGACCTCAACAGTAGTTCAGAGATGGCTTATGTAAATTGGCTAATCAGAATCGAAGAAAGTCTCCAATGGCCATATTGTTCATTCAACCAGAACAAATTGTTTGTAAAAACATTTTATACATCATCCATGTCAATCTAGATTAAAACCAGACTGGTAGCTTCAGAGGCGAAGAAAACGAACAACACATGCCAACATGATCATGAGGTTACATGTAGATACAAGAGTTAAAATGGCTGTCTTTGAATGTAACAGACTTTTGTCTCAGTGATGACAATAACCTGTAAATTTTGTTTTGCTAATGAATTGGGAATTTTAAGTTATTTTGGGGGAAATTTTAGGTATAAATTCTGATGAAGGAAAACCGATTATCAGTTAACAAGAGTAACGTCTAGCTGGCATAATACGTCCGTCACTTAATTTGAAGGAAAGGATTTGAAAGTATCGAAACATTCCCCCCACCTCCACTTAAATGGTTCCTTTCCCAATAGTTCATTTTATATCCTGCCTACAAGGTTTTCCAACCAAGTAGTACTACGACCTTCCCATTTGACTTTAAAAACAAATAAACGTCTTTTGTCTTAGCACAAGAAGCAAGTGTACCAAGTCTTGTCATGAGGAGTAACATACCTGCCAACCCTAGAAGATGGTTAAGAGGAACAGTGGAGGTCAGGGGCGCAGCACCCCTTCCCCTGAGAAAATTTTCAATTTTTGACTATAAAATGACGTCACAGACTAACAATTATCAATAAATTCCACAGAGAAAAGAATAACAGATTATACAGCTTTTTCAACACTTTTAAAAACAAACATAAGTCTCCTTCTTGGAAATAACAAACAAAATTGTGAAAACTGTGTCTATGAAACACTGATGAAACAAAGTGAAGAAAGTCCAAAAATTGTCTATGATGCCTTTGAGAAAAAAAGAGTGAGAAAAAAAGAGAGAAGTAACTCTAATCTAAAGTGCGGTGCGCAGTAATGACCGAAAGCAGAACAGACAAGTCTAAATCCGGAATGCATGTAATACCGGTACTCCAAAAAAATTCTGCCAAAATCGGAACAGTTGGCAGGTATGGAGTAAGTGTACCAACGGTTTGGGTTGTATCCAGTCTACAAGGGTTTCCTACACAGTAGTATTACAACCTTGACCTTTGACCTTAAGCAATAGGCATCATTGTCTTGGCATAAGGAGCAAGGGTACCAAGTTTGACAGTCCTATTTGCAACGCTTTGATTAGTATCCTGCCTATAAGGATTTCCTACCAAGTAGTACTACGACCCTGACCTTGGACCTATGACCTTGAAAAACAATAGGCGTCTTTGTCTTGGCATAAGGAGTAAAGGTACCAAGTTTGACAGTTTAAGCACCAACAGTTTGGTCTGTATCCTGTCTACAAGGTACAAACAGACGGACAACGCCATACCATAAATGACGGACGTATAATCTCGACCTACCAACCCAATTTTTCCAAGGGTGAAATCAAAGCAATTTTATTTTATTAATACAAGCAAATCTGACTAAATTAGGTTTCACTCCATACAAGAAAATGTATCCTCTCCAATTAAACATCACATTATGTGAATTTTAGTCATGACATTATCTGCTCTATGTGAGGCCTTAATTAGATGGACTTGGCCACAAATTCCATATAACGCTAGCAACTACTGAATGTACTGTATTACTGTAATTCAAATGATGTGTTTTATTCAATCAATTATCCATGGAATCACATGTAAACTACAACTTTTTAAATCTTGCAACAGAGATGGTGATTCCACTATACTTTGCACACAAAACTAAAAATGCCGTAAAACTTAAATGATACACAAAATCTACAGAAGCATGACGAGATCATGGATTGAGTGAATGCAACAATCACAAATTGGCCGGATTGTGAAGCAAAATCCTCGCTATCTAACGGCAATGTCTTTAGGTCAATTACAGAAAGATCAGAACTGTTAAGTCTTTCAAACATCACATATTGAAAGACCTGGATGAGCTCTATCCATTAAAACTTTGTTTGTGACCTTTATCTTGAAGGTTCACAGTTTCAAAGTCAAATATATAATTGTAATTAGTTGAAAGACCATGCAAAAAAACTCTTACAACCTTCACATGTTAACAGATTTTAATGAGCTTTATCCATTGAAAAGCTTTGTGACCTGGAAGGTTCCCAGTTTCAAGGTCAAATGTTCAATTGTCTTTAATTCAATTACAGAAAGATCATGAGAGTAATGTCTTTCAAACCTCAAACATAAATTGACTTTGATGAGCACTATTCCTAGCGACTTCCTTTTGTGACCTTGACTATGAAGATTCTGAGTTTCAAGATCAAAAACGTATCCAAGTTTAGTTCAATTACAGAAAGATCATGAGAATGAGATCTTTCTAACCATGCACATATATAGACCTTGATGGGCTGTATCCATAAACAGGGGCTTACCTTTACAAAATCAAAATGGGGGCCAATAGAAAACACATAAAATTAACTTGGCATTGACTTTTAACAATCTGTTGAGACGCGACGACTCTATTTTATTTCATAATTCTTTTGATGTAGGTCCTTTCAACTTAACTGTGGGATTGATGTTTTGAGTGGAAAATAGTTCTGTTACCTGTAAAATATTTGACGTCATAATGTAGTTTTCATTGTACCTTACCTCATTTTGCGTGAACAATGATGATTTTGCCACTCAACAAATAAATCCCGCAATAAATGTGAAAGGGTCTATTGTTTGTTTTCATCTTCAGTCATCAGTATTTGTTCCTTTTACGATGGGGGGGGGGGATGTTTTAAAAAATCTAATCACTAATGTACCTGTTGGTGTCATTGCTTACGTTAATTTATTGTTATATCATACATGACAAGATCACATTTGTGAGTGGCATTTTTATGCAATTATTGCAACATCAACATGTAATTTGGATTAAAAATGCATTTAGAATTAGACATCATACAATTAAATTTAAAGAATTTTGCTGATTAAGACGGATTCTTTTAAAATGGTTTAAGCCATATCCGGGAATTCAATTCAAAATACGAAAAGTATGAATGTTTTTATAACCTGTAGTTTTTCATTTTCAGTCGCCACATGGGCGATCAAGACTTGAGGTTTTGGGGGCCCAGCTAAAATTTTGCTAGGTATAGGCGACCACTAATTTCTGTCCCTGCTGAATGACATGGATCTTAAAGGTTTCCCCATTTCAACGTCAAAGGCATAATTATCCCCCTTGTAACAAAGTTAGATTGTCAGAATAAGATCTCTCAAATCTCAAACATTGTTGGCTATTGATGAGCTCTATCCATTACAACATTTTTTACCTTGACCTTCAATACTCAGTTTCAAGATTAAATGCCCATTATAGTATAAATGATTTACAGAAAGATCTTTAGAATTAGATTGACTGAATATTGTTTTATGATGACAGCATCTGCCTAATGCACTGCATAGAAAACTAGACCTCTACAACGG
Organism: Pteria penguin; assembly: GCA_035048485.1. Classification (NCBI taxonomy): domain Eukaryota; kingdom Metazoa; phylum Mollusca; class Bivalvia; order Pterioida; family Pteriidae; genus Pteria; species Pteria penguin. Next base: position 18,800,768 of record CM068588.1, on the reverse strand, counting down.
ACCCACACAAAGCAGTGAGAGATCTTTTACGTGCCACGTCTACTGTGACACAGGACCTCGGTTTTTACTGTCACATCCAAAAGACAGTAAACTAGAGCGTCCAGGTGGAGTTGAACCCCTCGGACCCTCAGTCACAAGCCGAGGACCTTGTCTACTGAGTCACACCAACTTTCATTAGAATTAGATCCTTGAGACTTGGCACAGATTGACATTGATGAGCATATACATGGCCACCTTCGTGACCTTGACCCTGGATAGCGTCCTGCAAGTTTCAACAAAACGACAATGAAAGTGTAAAGAGGATAAAGAAAGATCAATATTAAGCTTGTAGTTTTTCTCTGTCAGTTTGTACAATCATTTATCTGTTGTTGCGCCAAATTAGAAGTAGACACATCATGCTATGCATGCTCATTCATTGAAACTGTTGCAGATGTCACAAAATTTAAATGACTGTAGCTTTGTCCTTCATGCTAAAATAGATTCTAATGCACTCTGTTGCTTCTGTGGGCATAGTATTTCAAAACACATTCTGCTTTCAATAATTGTCAATGCTTCACAATCCGGCCATACCAACTGAAGTGGTTTGTTTTTCTAAAGTCCTTGTCTGTAGATTGTATTATAATGATAAATTTGATTGTATTATTAAGATACTGTGCAGGACAAAAATATAAGATTTCAAGTTTTCCTTGTGATCATAAGCTTTACTTAATGATACACATTAAAAAATTTCAAGACAAAAAAAAGTATCAAAAAACCATCTTATTCAAACTACTTTTTAATGGGGAAAGATACAAATGGCAAAAATATCCCAGTAATTACTGATTTATTACTGAAAACAGGTGATATACATACTTCTGTCCCACTCAATAGAAAAAAAACACAAAAACTACAAGATTCCTTACTTGCAATTTAACATAAACATGAAAGACAGTATGAACCACCACCAAACATCATGCTTAGTAAGGAGATGCAAGGCAGCAAATTCATCATTCAGTAACTGATGTCCTGATAACTAATGATGAAGTATTAATGTATGGATACAAATAAAAAAAAACCTCTACCCAATAAAGATAGACACAGGACCCACCTGAGGGTACATCTTCTGTACAATCTTTAGCAAGGTGACCAACTTGATTGCATTTGTAGCACCTATCACCTTCCATTTTACAATCCCTGGCATAGTGCCCTTTCATGTTGCACTTGAAACATTTTTCTGGACAAATAATAAAATGTTTTCTTTACTAAGGGTTTTCAAGAAATAATTTAAATCAATTAGTATATACTTGTTGATTAATAAATCCTAAACCTTAACTACATCTCATCTGTAAATTGCTTAAATGAAAATACAGTTAATTTTTTGAAACAAACTTCTTGGAATTTATCATTTCTTGGGTGTTTATATATATATACATATATACACATGTATATATGTATGTATGTATGAGAGATATTGTCTCCTTTGTAAAACAAATTTCATCCTATTACTTTTTTTCAAAAACTGTTTAGGCCAACATTTAAAGCATACATGTTTCCAAGAACCCAAATTTTACATGCATACAAAAATATGTCAAATGCATGTATCCCATATTACACTTTCATGAAAGACCATTTACACCCCCCTCCCCTTACTTCTAAAAAAAAGTAAAGTGTGTTTCCACTTTCCTTATAACCAATTTTGTATACTGCCGACTCTGGAAATTTTTTTCTAGGGAAAAAAAAAATTCCACAAAAACATGGGCTTGCCATTACTTAAAAGTTGAAAATCATGGTGAGAATATAGACTGGAGTAACCTGCTCTTGCTTGCTATCGCTGTGTGAAGAGACATGCAGATGACCACTGCCATTGTAGAGACTCAATTCACTTCAGCTAGTGTTATTTATAGCACAGGCGGTAAGGGCAGATAATAAGCTTTACACAAGGCATGTAGATATAATTCCACCACACTAGCATACGCAGCATTAATATACAGTATCTGATGTAATTTATGAGAGGTGCGTGATGTTTAGCCTCTTGGAGATAATTAATTCTGTCAATAATTGTTGATTCTAGATTAAATGAATGAAACAAAACCAAATCCAGGGAAATAAAAATAACCAAAATACGTCACTTGGACCTGGGTCAGCCTCGTTATGAATTAGTGGTCACCTGTCTAGACATTTCAAGATCTACACAGGCACTGCCAGTCAAGTTGAGAATAAGGCATCAAACCAAGTACCTGTTTTACAGAATAAAATACCAATTCGTACTTGGCATAACTGTCGATGAATTTTCATCGTATATTTACGCTTATGATTTTTTGTGTTAGGCATTTTCATCACGAGTTACGCTTATGAGATCAACTATGCTTACAGGCATGATGAGTTCACTTTATAAGTTACGATTGTTAGTGCAATGGGCCATTGATACAAAGAAGTATTTTGTCCTTGCTGATACTGACAAAAGGCAAGATGAAGAAATAAATAAATAAAATAGATCCTGATCTAACAATCCTATCTTATCCAAGGGTGAAAGTGGAAACACACATTTTTTTTTTTTTGACCTTCAATTCAACATTCAAAAACTCAACACTCTTTTGGCATGAATGAACTATACAATTGTTCTGGCTAATTTAACTGAATAGTTCTAGCTACACGAACAATTTGTGGATTGGGTGAAGGGAAACAAATACATAACTTTGGCCTAAAACAATTGCACAATATTAAAAAGAGATGCATAATCAAATTTATATGCAATGCAATTTTAAAACTTAACAAGTGCAATAATCTTAAGTTATGCACAATCTCTTATACAAAATACAATTACTCAAATGTATGACTATCTCTGATAATAAAACCCTTCAATTTCTTTTTTGAAACTTGAAAAAACACACATCTTTATAACACAAATATAGCTTACATATTACCCCAAGGGCTCGACATTAACCCTTGTCCAATACCAGTGAAATATATTTTTCACGGACAAGTGAATCTTGCTACAAGTACTTGTCTAATTGGACAAGTGATTCTTCCTTAAAGAAGTTTCAAATTTTAAAAAAAAGAAAATCAATTGTAATTCTTTTTATCGAATTTAAATTCGAAAGCAGAGAGAGAACAACAATCAGAAAGTTGATTCTCAAAACGAGGTAGGCAACTTTAAAATCAGGATCAAAGTTCACTTACTGGGACAATTTTATTGTTATCATTTTGTTATTTTCTAATTTTGCAATTGGTAAATACCCTCTTACCCTTACCACTAATGCCGTATATTCGTTAATTAAATAACTTAATGCAATAAGTAAATTGTTTAAATTCTATCTTATTTATTACAGTAGTTACAGAAGTTAAGTATTGCCAAATTGTCGAACAAGTAAAATTTATATATTCGGACAAGCAAGTTTCATGGAATGGACAAGAAGGGAAAAATGTTAATGTCGAGCTCCGACACCCCCCCTTCCCCCCAAAAAATATATGTCCATTAAAGGTTACCTAGCAAACTGAAGAGGTTACCTTGAGAAACAACCCAGATTTTATACGTGCATGTATGAAAGAAGCGGTAAAAACTTTAGAGTTGTCATCAAAGTTAAGGTCTGTAACCCTAAACAGACCTGGTTTTTTTTATTTTCTTTGGCCTACATGTAAGAACATAATCTTTTACACTTTGGCCTACGCACAAGAAGATCTTCTTTCACACTTCTGGTTTCAGGGTTTAAAACTGCAAAATCTGTGCAGCTATACATGCCATCTCTAGGACAGCAAGTTATCCAATTAATTTTGAAATCATTCAAATGCCTTAACAATTAGCCGTTTTCATTTTCAAATCAAATTCCAAAACTCTACTTTAATATACATGCAAATACTTGAAAATCATTTCTCAACACATATAGACTGTCACATATTTGAGTAATCATCTCTCGGACAAGAGATCGTCCTCAACCCGTTTAAGGTATCAATTTTAAACCACATCTTTCACCATGAGGTTTCAAATTAGCAGTAGACAAATAAATGCTACACCTAATGGTCAAAGTCGATATTTCAAGTCTTATCAAAATAACAAATTTACTTGTATACACCTGTAATGAGTCTTGGACAACACAAATTTACGCACTTGTCATCTGATGTGATGAAAGGATACAAATAAATTCAGCCTGATAGCTATACGAGACGAGTTTTAAGACATACAAAGCTGGTGTGGCCTAGTGGATAAGGTGCTCGGCTCGTGATCGAGAGGTTTCGAGTTCGACTCCGCCCTGGCCACACTGGTGTTCTGTCTTTCGGATGAGACAGTAAAAACCAAGGTCCTGTGTCACGGTAGGCGTGGCATGTAAAAGATCCTTCATTGCTTAGCGTGGGACTCTTGTATAGCCCGAAATTTGTATGCAATGCATCAGGCAGATGCCATCACCATATACTTGAAATAATCGTGGAATGACGTACAACAATAATTAATCAATCAATCAAGACATACATGATCATTAGACTACTGTCCCTGGAAAGAACTTTCTATCACGGCAATAAGAAGATTTTATATCTATACAATAACAATATATATACCTCCAAAACTCCTGCCTCCACCCCCACGACCACGTCCACCTCCACCACCATATCCACCACGACCGCCGGAACGACACTCACGGGCAAAGTGGCCTTGTTTTCCACATTTGTAGCACTCACTTCTATCACCCATTTCTCCTCTTGAGTTGTTTTTTTATTTTCTAGATAGAAAACAACACCACTTTGCAATCTTCCACTCCTGGAAAAACATGAAATAATTTTTTGAAAGCAAAGTTGAATTTTAAATTCAAAAATATATAACCTCTTATAACTTCTCTATAATTTAGTCCAAGTTCCAGATCAATAGGACTTGGAACTTTACTTTTCAGACTTGGTTGTTGAATTTTTGCTTTATATTTGCTCAACACAGCATCAAAATTATTTCACTTACACTGAGCAGGGCCATCACTAGGGCTTACTTGGGGCCGATATTCGGCCCCATTCCCCAACGCCAAATAGTATCTTTTTCCCCCATCTTGTTCCCTTAAAATTCCCAACTATACATAGTCAAATTTATTGACCGAAACTTGTTCAATCGCGCGATATTATCAACTGTAACATAGGTGCGTCCAACACAAAATGTAAACACCATCAATGTACAGATAGCGCTATTAAATGCAGTGTTTTGAAGCGTTTTGTGGATCCTTTAATCGACAGGTGCGAGATTATTTCGAATGGTCATATTCGTGACAAGTCTTTTCGATGCACATTTGAACACGGACATGGCAGTCAGATTAATTTATATTTTTCGAATGTTGCATATTACAAAAAACGAGTAATGGTTTTATGTTTAATGAGAACGCTGTGTCTTATAAAATTGCATAAAGCAACACGTACGAGAACACAGTAATCAATGCACTGATAAAAGATGAAAGATTTTGACCGAATACGACTGGGGAGGCAAGGTCAACACTCCATTGTGATTGAAAGCATTTAAAGGGTTTGTTTACAATTACTACTATCATAGATAAAAAAAAAATTCCCTTTGATTTGATCTAAACAAATAAACATTAGTAAGTTACACTTTTTACTTAGGTTTTGATCATTTTAATATATTTCGTGTGTATTTTGTGAAATTGTAAATAATACTAAGTCTTATATTAATCATTGAAATGTTTGATTATATACCTTAAAGTAGTGTACAGTGATGCTCCGTTTATCCAAACACATTTGTTTTCAACCGATTTGTCTGGATAAACAGATTTTCCGGATTACCGGATCATAGTACCGGTACATTAGATGTTAAAGAATCTTATTTCTTGATAAAAGAAGGGTGTATACAGTACATGATAAAACACAAGTAATAATCCTTATATGTGTTTAACTTGTATATGAAGAAATGCAAATATCTATTACGTAATTAATGTATTAACATCTTTAGTAAACTTTACATTAATTGCAGCCAAATTTCTGAAACCTGCATGATTTTCCAACTTACTGTCCTCTATTTAAATGCTGACAGCCGCCTTTGTATATATCTTGCGCTTGACTAGTCAATTTCACTTCTATCGCAATCGGAGTGTTTATCTAACATCCTGCTGTGTCATACAAATTTAGAATTGAAAAGCATGCAAGTCCGGATAAATTTATACAGTGTTCATGTTTTAAATATGAAAATTTTCTGTAAATATAAAACAGAAGAATAACTTAAAGTTATCCCTACAAAATACAAAATTCTACAAAATAATGTAATGAGCACTAAGTAAGGATACCTTATCAATTATCGATCTCCGATAGAAGAGTGACGATACTTAAAGTTTGGTTACAATCTAAAGTCCCAATATTTGATTAACAATGTAAGCTGCGAAGTCGGAAATTTACTTTATTTAATATCATTCAACTAACAGTAATCTTTGTTTCTGGTGTGAGCGTGTACCGACTCATTAAAAAGCAACCATCAATGACCACTAACATGATGTTTGACTACATCAAAAGCGGTCAGTTCTTAATTGGATAGGTAATTAACATACCATAGGTAGGTGACCAGGTAAACGCGTCGTTTAACTGTTAAACAAACAATCGGCGCAGAGAGAAGATAAGTAGTGTATTAATTAAACTGCAGTTATTTGCTACAGTTGCTACAAAATTTTGTCCGGATTATCAGAGCAAATTTCATGTACTTTTGGAATTCCATACCCATATTTCCTTGTCCAGATCCAGAACGCGGATTTCCGGATTATCAGATCAAAATATCATTTGGGAAATCCGTTCCCGCACTTTCTTGTCCAGAAAGTGGATTTTCCAGATAAACAGAGCCCGGATTAACGCAGCATCACAGTATTTATTTATTTTTATGCATCACAGCAACCCTTGTTCTATAGTGTTGACAGTCACTGTACTAAATCTTTAAATCCAAAGTCAGGATCAAAATACATATAAGACAGATACTGAAATTTTCATTCTTAAGTTTTATTATTTTATTCTATTTACAGTCAGATAGCATCACAAGAAGAGCTGGATGATCCCCTCTTCCTGCTTTGGACTGTCCACCAAGATGCAGTCGTCAACCGGCAGTTCCCTACTTTTGTATATCTCCTTAAAATGGCTGCATTGATACCCAGTTCAACAGCTTGTGGAGAGACTGTTTTCCCTCATGAACACTCAATGTACACCCCATTCTCAGTCAGGACAGCCTCAATGCCATGATCAGAATAGTGATCACTGTCAACAATCAAAACCAGCTGTCTCAATGTCAACTGGATGCAGCCATAAATAAATTCAAAGAAATGAAGGACAGGCATATAAATTAATAAAATGAGATGCACTTGAAATAAACAAATGCCATTGACAATATTGCTTTTTTCATTTTATTGAAATTTTTTCCCAATCTGCAGGCCTCGAAATTAACGTATGTCCGTAAGTCCGTGACTAATAAATTATGCTACAGACTAAAAAATTTCTCATTGTACAAGTCCGACAGACTAATAAAACTCTGTGATACCCACTCAAATCCTCTCACCCGCCCTGCAAACGATTGAAAACTTATTTTTGGAAATCCCGGAACTTATTTTTAGTAACAATACGGAGTATCGCAACTACTAAAATCCCTCACAGTTTGCATTTAGTAACTTACCAAATCTATTACTCGCGTTGTGGGCTCTTTTATGTGGGCAACTTACATCACAATTATATGACGTCATAACAATTACAAAATGTGCGTGTATGTTGACGTTATTGTAGTTGCGATATTCCATATTCACCGAAAAGTACATGGAAAGTAACGAGAGTCAGAGTTGCTGGTGCGCTTCGTTGAAACAGATTATACAGCAGCTTCAATACGTTTTCGAATGACATTGACGTTGTTTTGCATGGTGATCATAGGGCCACAGAAAAATGAGGCCATCCTTCCTTTATGGACCAGAAGGAGCTAGAGGCATATGTGCCCCACAGTGTCTTGAAATGTTAAATCTGACAAATGAAATGTATTTACCCTGAAATTAAATCAATTTAAAATGAACAGATAGTCTATTTTTCTGCGGACTAATAGATTTTTGTGTGGACTAATGGATTTTGTAACCGATTAGTCCGCCAGACAAGTGCTTGAAAAAGTTAGTTTCAAGCCCTGATCTGAATCAAAACGAGGCTATTTTTCCCCAATTGCAAAGGCCCTGGCCCCAGTCCTAAAATACACAGAGACGGCCCTGCTGAGATGGTGACAGCATCAGCATAATGCATTGCACAAAAAATGAGAACTAAGCAATGAACAATTATCCAGAGGCAGTCAAGGATTTTTGAAATAAAACATCCACTACAGGCTCATAGGAAGCAATTCAAAGTGTGTGTGTGTGGGGGGGGGGGGGGACACCAAACTTTTAAACTCATAACAAAATTTGCATTATGATACTACTGTATTGAGCCACTTTTTTTGTCAAGGAGTCTTGCTTGAATCTCATAGAGCTAGACACTGACCATAGGTTGATCTACAAATTTTTAAAAGGGAGGTTGCAGCCTGCCACGACAAATATTTTTCATTATTCAGTCTGGAAATTGGTTGGGGAAGGTGCTGCAGTCTTAAAATGGCTGAAAATTTCATAACCAAAGAGGGGAGGGGCTTCTATCCTCCCTCAAAATCTGCCAATGCTGACAGTTAATAGTAAACTCATTTCCACCTCCTAAACATGGATAAACGGTATTCAGGGCCCATCATCTTAACTTAGACCCACCAAAAGGAACAAGAAATTGTGCCTGTATGTTTGCATGAGTGAATGTTTTCCAGAACCCAACCACTTTCTATGTTTGCATGATGAAAATAACTTGCAGTATTAACGTTCAGAAAGAAAAGAGCAAATTTATACATACTGCTGCAATACAACTTATATCTTGTAAGATTGCAAATTAACTGCCTGTTAAAAATAATGTAATAAAACCATTTTAGTAAATTAGACAACAACCCACGACAGGCCAAACAAGCAAATTCAGAGAATTGTGGTCCCCTGCTTTGGGGGTTCTATCAGTAAGGGTGCATATTGTCATGGTTGTGCATGTCTACAGACACACATACCAAATATGAAGGCCCTACATCTCACCCTTAAAAAGTTATCACCAAGGTTAAAGTTTTTGTGATAGAAAGACGGATAGACAGTAGACAGACAGGTGAATGAGATTTAATGTCCCCACGATTTCGCGAAAAGCTGGGGACAAAAAGTAGGAGTATTAAGCTGATGAAAACTCTGATCACAATGAATTATTTACATGTGAAATACCCCATCTCTAAAAAGCCCAAATAAAAATTTTCGTAAAGTAGGTCAAAATCAAAAGTCAAGGCCACAACCTAGAAAGACATAGTGTCAAATGAAAGCTCTTAATATGAGGGACCTATGTGAGTGGTATCGAAGCCCTGTCCCTATTGATTCAAAAGATATAACCAGGTTAAAGTTTTTCAAAAGTGTGTCAAATGGTAGGTTAACAGTGTATGCCAAACACATCGGACCGTCGGACCTGTCCGGCAAATTTACGACGGGTCCGATTCACACCCTTAGCTACGCCGGACCAAATGTCCGATGTCGGTTCAGGGTTCTATTCTCCCTAAATCGACATCTGGTAACTCTACAACGCTTCAAAATATAAACGATCACGATTGAATAATCTTTGCTGATGTAGGCAAAACTTAAATACGTAGAGGGTGCCATTCCTGGTAAACCCTTAAAAAGGAAATCGGATGTAGATCATAAGGAAAAGGCCAAGAAATACGAACAGAACAGGCCACCACGCAAGTTTTCAGTGTCATGGAAAGTGGGTCGACCCTGGCTGGAGTATAATACTGAAACGAACGTTATGACTTGCAGTGTGAGCACATCATATTCAAAATCGCATATGAATGATATGAACAAAAACCCAAAAGTAAAGTCTAATTCATTTGTTGATGGATGTACAAATTTTCGTGCAAGTGTTGTAAGCGACCATGAAGTCTCTGTCAATCATAAAATAGCTGAGCATGACCAGAGAAAGAAAACAATGACAGAAACTGAAGTGATGCAAACTGAAGCAGGAAGATCCATCTCTTTGCTAAATTTTGCAGAAAAAGATAGGTTGTATGTTCTCTTTAGAAATGTTCATGCGGTGATTAAGCACAATAGACCCCTTAGAGATTACACATGGTTGTGCAAGTTGGACATTGCATTGTGTTGATTTTTTTTTTCGGTCAGATGCTTTTCCTTTCGGTCCTATGCGATTGTCCAAACTGTCTGACCGAATTATGCACTGAAAAAAACTTTCGCGTAGACTGGGTTAAGTTTTGAGATGTTAACTTAAAATGTTACAACATGTTTAAAAGCAAAAGTTATTTTTCAATTCATCATTGTCTAGTCTTACTTACAATGGAATAAGATGCTATTAATAATGCTTCAAATATGAACATGCAAGCCTTAGATGATATCTCAGAAGATCAAAATTCTATAAACTAGGGCTGCAACGATTCACCGTATACCGTGATTCACGACAACAGTTCGATACACGATATGGATCCTGTCCATATCGAAGCTTTATGGTTCACTTCGGCATTGATAGCTACTTGATAAAAAATCAACATGGCGGCCGCTGAATGGGAAAGCGCATCACAGATAACTTTTAAGGACGCTCCTGTGGCATTTAAAAGTTACGTATGGAAATATTTTAGATTTAGGGAAGGGGGAGACAAAGAAAATACTACATGTAAACTCTTATTTCAACGATATCAGCTATGAATGTGGAAACACGTTAAAACTTGTCAACCCACCTTCGCCGAAAACACAACATTACTGCCGACTGTAAACCTGTTACTTCTACATGCAACTCGACTGTAAGTGGACAACTTCAACTTGCGGATGTTATGCATTCCTAGTGTTAAATCTAGGATTCAAAAAGGGCACACAAATTTCTCCATCAAAAGGGCACTTTTTAACGTGGTATTTGGTAAAAAGGGCACATAATTTAGCGATTTCTGTCACCAAATATATTTAAAAAATTAGTTTAAAATTGCATTATTTCTTTGTTTTATTAACTTAGATGATATTTGAATATGTAAAATATAATTCCTCTTGATATTGATGATATGATGCAATTGTTTTTGTTGAAAATTTTATTTCCAGCTTGTCTTCAAAATAATTTTTTCACAGTTGTAGGAACTATAACTTAATATCTGTTACAATTACATTATCGCAATCATTAAATGCTTTTGACTAACGCATTAATTTCCAATTTGTAAACTTATTCTGTTTCATGTTCTTGTAAATTAATCTAAAAATCTCCAAGAGCAGAACTGCTTCTTCTGTCTATTATTGGCAAAATGAGATAATGCAAATTTTATAATTGTACCTTAGACAGTCTTTACATGTATCATTATTTTTTACATATTGACTTAAATATTTGAATGACATGCCATTATTTTAGCTGGAAAGATGATGTTATTAAAGAAAATGTAATGTGGGATCTAGAAGTACAGTATGCATGTGCAGAAAGACTTATAGACAAGTTTATAAGTCCTTGATGTGCAGTTGTAATTTCTAGGTTGAAATAAATTTTAAATTAACCTGACCAGTATTTTGATGAAAATAAAGAAAACAATTTGCTACTAAAAAAAACAAAGTTCTCTCAGCCTCCCCCATCCACCAAATTTTCCTTCACAAATAAATTCCTGGGTCTGATACATGTATGAAGTGTGATTGATGTTTGAATTATTCAAAGTCAAAATCTTAATGGAAATTGCTGGTAGCATTAATGGAAAATATAAAGTGTATCTGTCCCCTTTACCTTATTACTTACTTCTGTGACTGCTTTATATGACCATCTTTGTAAATAAATTGCTGGCCAAAGTGATTGTCTCAGTTCAAAGTACATAAGTAATTGTAATAATTTATAACGGTTATAATGTTCATTCAAATTTATTGATTTACAGATAGTAAATATTCTATTTATTCTAGAAATACTAAAAAGTCATGTTTTATGATCAGTTATGCTATTCAGTTCTTTGATCGTAAAAAAAAACCCCGACACATCTGATAGTATGACTACACTTTGTGAGTTGTTTGCTCCTCTTGTTGCAACTACTTATTTTGATATTGTTGTATCAAATGATAAAAGATATTCTGAAATATAATCTTCGCCGGAATTACTCAACAGTGTTCAAAATTATCAGAGGAAATGTGGAGAGCAGATCCTAAATATTTGGTGTCAAATTGAGAAAATTAGTTAAATAATATTAAGGCATTTAGAATGGGTAGTTTTTGTTCGTATGAGTGAAGTTTCTAAGCGATCGTGACCGGCTATGTAAACTTATTCGGTAATAAGATATTCAGAGAAGACATATTAATTACAGTCACTTTTCAATTAATGTTAGACTTTTCGTATAATCCTAGAATAATTACTTTAAGGGACAAACATCCTTGAATTTTCTTTAATATCTGACCGAAAACATGTGATTTTGGCCTGCAAAATTATTATTTCGGCATTCAGACAACCGTGTCAAACCCTGTTCGTGTACGGATGTAGCCTAATCTAAATTCAAGAAGGTAACATTGATTAAATTCCCCTAATTAACACCCGAAAAGTGGCAGGCAGTGCAGTACACCAGTTAAGGCTGAGATTGAGCGGGTCAAACAGCTGACTTAGATAATTACGTAATGTGCGGAAAGTGTTAAAAGGGCATGTCGGAAGGAATATTCGTAATATACTGGCCCTGTAAATAACGAACTTTTTGAGGGTTTCGTATTACTTGAATGGAGATTGATCTTCATAATAACTTAGGGAAAATAAGGGCATGGCGCCGAGAAAAAGGGCATGGCGCAGCGCCATGCTATTTTGCTTTAGATAAAACGCTAATTCCAAACTTAGTATGAGTTCACCGCGTGCCCGTTTTATAACTCCATCCATTGCTGGATTTCTGAGCAAGGACAGGAGGCCTTTTTCTACCGTGGAGAATGAGGGGTTTTGCCATCTGATAAAAACTCTTGAACCTAGATACAAATTACCTAGCAGGACTCATTGAACTTTTATGATGATTTCATCTTAATTTGTTGTATTTTAACTTGTTTAATTAAAATATTTGACAAATTTAAAAAATGTCTTTATTTCTACATTAAAAATAAAGTATCGCGATACGAATCATATCGTGAGTAAAAATCCGATACGTATCGTGGGCTAAGCGTATCGTTGCAGCCCTACTATAAACATACAAGAATAATGTATTGTTTATATTATACTGGTGTATTTATGTTGTAAAATGTTTTTCAATATCACATCAAAACTACTATTAATTTTTGACATTTTCATGCATGCTATATAATGTAGTGTATACTATGTTCTAATCATGAAAGGCGGGAGGGGGAACATATTTTGTCCTGTCTATTTTTTTGTTTGTCTTTCTGTCTGTTGTCAGCAATAACCTTGGCCATTACTTTTGAACAATAAGCGATAGAGACTTCACATCTGGCATGCACATTCAACTTAAGACTTTGACCTTTGTTGCTGCTGGGGGTATTTTGTGTTTTTCAAACACATTTTGTTTCAATATAGAAAAGACATTTTTTCTTATGATAAAACACGAGTTAGAATTCATTAAACACTCATCATCATGCAAGAAAAATAAAATTTAAGACTTGGGAGTATGATAGTCCCAGGCGATCAAAAAATCACCAGACAAAATGTGGTAAAATCAGCTTAGGTCTGGTAAATTTTTTTTAAAGTTTTTCCTATTATTTATATATCAATTTCAATATTTTGAAAAATGTCTAGCAAGTTTTCAAAATTTTCACTAAGACTGTGATGTATGGAAATTTGATGGTTAATTTTTTTTAATCTTGACTAGTACTAGTATAAACTGAATCCTAACATAGCAATTAAAATATTTCCAAAAACTGAGAGAAATCTTCAATCTTCAAATATTGTAACTTTGTTTCTAATGCAGACATTTTAAAGAGTAAACTGTTTTTGTAAGGCCTAAAGGTCTTAGTAAGCTCTGTAAGATACATCAGTTTTAAGCTTATAGTGTGTTAAAAATCAGCTGGTTTTGCCAGCACATTGGCATGTTGAAGAGTTATCTTTCCCTGCATGAGGTTAGACATGCAAGAAAAAAAATTAAAACCTAAATCCTTTTACATAATGCTGCCAATTTACTTGCAAATAATTTTACACACTTTAAATGCAAATTACCTCGTAAGTGTCTGAAGGGAACCCCATGAAAAACAAACTTTTTTTCATTTACCTCATCATTTTCCCTTAGGAGACCTCACACAAGTAAAGAGAACTCTTCAGCCAGAGAAACCATTTTTGTTCAAAATGGCTGTTTGGAAGAAATGGAGAACTGCACCAGATATGTTTTGATGCATTTACATGAGTATATTACATGGATTTTTTGCAAGAAAATGGGTTGAATGGTTTGTCAGGGATTTATTTAGTCTAACAGAATAAGTGATCTGTGCCCCTAACACTATGTATTGGATACACTGACCCAGTTTATTTCGGTCAAGTTTTCTCACACAAAATAAAAATATGAATGTCGGATTAGAAAAAGTGGTGGTAAAGTACAAGTCCTACCATTCCAACAGAAATTAAGTGTCCCAACTCTATATATATATATATGAAAGTGCAAGTCACTAGTCGTTTGCTTTATTTGTCTCCCAGTATTACTGAAATGGTTACAATATCTTCAAAATAATCTGCAATTGTTTAAATATCTGTCAATCTATATGTAAAAAACTACTTTTTGCAGTCTTTTCATTGGCACCTGCAAATTGCAATAAACTGATATTTCCGTGGAAATTCGGTCGATCTTGTTGTACCACGTGGTTTGTGAAAATGGCGAGCGCAAACTTCACCGACTGAGAATTAGATATGACAACAACATGGTCTTCCAACAATAATTATTGCTGTAGCTCCTCGAGTACACAAACTAACGACACTTCATGGACATAAATGAACCTTTGCTATGGTTTAGTGTGCTTTTAAAATTAAAAGCACGCGCACGTGGTCCCCATGGAAAACTGTTAGGCTGCACAAGAAATTTTGATATGTATATTTTGTGATAAATAAATTGTATTCAGTTTATTTTCGACAATCCTGGCAATTGATACTTTACTATTAATTAACATAGAAGGTTTACCTAGTTCACCTATCTCCACAAAAACTCCTCTACCCCACTGCTCGACTTCCTTCTTGGCGCTATTTTGGGCTGTTTGTGCACACGATACTAAAGTAAAATAACATTGCTATTTAAGAGTCGTGTGCAAAACAAACAAAAGCCAACTCGAATTGAGGATGGTCATTTATGAACTAGGGAGTATCAAGATTTTTTTAAATAATATTTTTTGTAAAGTACTTTCATAGTATATCAAATGGAAAAAAGAAATGAAGGGGTCTGTGTTAATATGGCTAAAAATAGAACAAGGGATTTATTTATGCTATTTATAGCAAAAATCATCTCTCTTTATTACCTCACCGGGACGAATGTCCGGAGAGCTATGGTCATACCCCTGTCGTTGTTGTCGTCGTCCGTAGACTAAAATTTTAACCTGGATCATAACTTTATAACCATTAGAGACAGGGCTTTAATAACTCACATGTGTATTCCTTGTGCCAAAACCTTTCATTTGGTACACAATTTTTTGACCTTGTGACCTTGACCTTTGACCTACTTTTACAAAACTTCAACCTTGGTCATAACTCATGAACAGTAAAATATAGGACTTAAATATTTCATGTGTGTATTCTGTGTGACAAGACCTTTCATTACATACCATTCTTACGGCGATTTTGACCTTGAATTTGAAGACTGACCTCCTTAGACAAAAACTTTAACCTTTCATTCGGTACCAAAAATTTTTACCTTGACCTTGAAGTTTGACTTTCTTTTAAAAAACTTAAACTTTGATCAGAATTTATGAACAGTAAGAGATAGTATGTAATTCCTTTTATCAAGACCTTTCAATATAACTATCAATTTTTTTTGACATTGAGGATTGACCTACTTACACAAATCTTTTGCAACTGGCGAGCTCTGTTGTCTTCTGACAACTCTTGTTTAAATCACGATTACAGGATAGTTAGGGCCAACAGAATAATGTTTTGTTTTATTTGATAAATTAATACATAATTCATTCTAAAACTTGAAAAAGTGGCTTCTTCAAATGTATACTCAGGGACTTTAAAAACGCCTCTCTAATATCATTTTAATAAACAACTAGGGTAAATAATTGCATCAAACTTGTTTTATTTCGAAAATTTGAATTATATTTGACAATATGATTGATACTATCACACATTTCTTTTAAAAATTATTTGATTTCATCAGTTATGTATACCACGTCCAAAATTTCATGTGTTTTGTTTACTAACGAGTATCCCCCCCCCCCCGTATTTGCTTCAACGCATACGCACAATCTGGACCGCATGGATTGACATAAAGTTCGAATTTTTCTCATAGGAATATTATTCCACTCTTCTTGAAGAGCACGTGCCAACTCATCCACAGTTCTTGATTGACGTTGACGTTTACGTAAGCGTCTCCCTAACTCATCCCACATTGAATTAATGAAAGGAGCTCAGGCTGTAAAACGTCATCGATGTAGCGCCTCGCGATAAGAGCGTTCCTCAAAATAACCAGTGATGACTTGAAATGTTGATTGATGGCTCCCCAAACAATGACGCTACCACCGCCAAATTGGTCACGCTCAATTATGCAGTTTGCGGCAAAACGTTCATTGCGTCTCTTATAAATGCGATGTCTTCCGTCAGCCATAGACAAATTGAATCTTGATTCGTCGCTGAACACTACGCCATGCCAATTACGTCGATTAGCAACCATGTTCAGGTCAGACGATTTCTCCTTTCAACGGGCGACGGCATAGCAAACCTTGCTCTTTCAATTGTCGGCGTACTGTCCCAGGGTGGATTTGCCTACCGTGACGACCTATCACATCTCTTGGCTGTCGCAAACCTGTCACGTAGATGACGTTGCCTTATGAAAACGTCTTGACGTCTTGTCGTTACGCGTGATGGACCACTTCGAGGACGATACTTAACACATCCTGTGGTCCGATACTACCGTACAAGTCTCGTGATTGTAGACAAATGAACGTTGAAGCGTCCTGCGATGATACCTTGATTTACGCCGGCGTCTACGAGGCCAAGAACAGCATACCCCTGTTGCTCAGACAGTCTCGGCATTTCACGCGTTAGTTTTATAATGAAGCAAAGTTTGAAATCAGGATAGACTAGGTACCAGTATACGTTATTCCTGAAGAAAATGACTCAATGTAGAGCACGTAATCGAGTACTTTTTTGAAAAACGCACGGGTGAGCAGTATTACGTTATGGTTGAGTGATTTGTCTCGCCGATAACATGAAAGTGTTCGCAATCACACCATATCAAGCAGATATTCAAATCGATTTATTTTCAAAACATTTATGTTTTTACATGAAAAAAACATACAGGCGCTTTTAAAGTCCCTGAGTACAGTTTGATTTTGTATTGGGGGAAATTCGTTTGACATTAGTTCTATAAAAACTATCCAAGAAGTGTTTTATTATTATTATTATTATTATTATTATTATTATTATTATTATTATTATTATTATTATTATACTGAAGTTTTTCATTAAAGGAGTATCAAACTTTTTTAATTCACTATTCACACAAAAGTTTTTGGGGCAGACTTGGTGTAGTGGTTAAGCGCTTGGCTTGCGGCGCCGACGATCCGGGTTCCATTCCCGGATTGTGCCACTATGTTTAAGAGGTTGGTTAACTCCTGATTCCATGTCGCGATATAGCTGAAAAATTGTTAAAAGCGATGTAAAGCACCAATCAACCAACCAACCACAAAAGTTTGATCAATGCTAGTACGTGCTCTCTCTCTCTCTCTTTCTCTCTCACATAAATAAATAAATAAATAAATAAATGGATAAATAAATAAAAAATAAATATAGGTGTGTGTCGATTTAGAGGAGAATTTTTAATTTTAAAGTGATCAATTACAACATTTTGTAACATTAAATTACATTAAAAGACAGATGTTATTCATTGACCTAAAACGTTCCCGGCTTTGTTGATTCTGCTCTGGATAGCATCGTCAGCACCTCCGTCATTCTGCACAATGCTTCCAAATAAGTAAATTTCTCTGATGATTTAATTCCTGACCATTAATTTTCAGTGGTGTTGTTTTGCTGGTATTGAGGGACATAACTTCTAATTTTTTGTGGCTAATAGTATGACCAATTTGTTTGGCTAATGTGTTCAGGCGATTGGTCTTTTCTTGAATGTGTTGATTTGTGTGTAACAGTTGGGCAAGATCATCTACGAAATCCAGGTCCTCTAGCTTGGTTGTTAGTTACCATCGTATTCCTCTGGGTTTGTCTTCCGTTGTTTTGCGCATTACCCAGCTAATGGTTATAGACTGAATAGCAGAGAAGACATTGCACGGCCTTGTTTTACCCCTGTCTTGACATCAAAAAAGATATTTTGCACACAGCACGTAAAGTTGGAATAAAAGCTTTTAATGACGTTAATAATTTCTGGTAGTATTCCATTGGCCTTTAGGATCTGCCATAAATTATCCATATATAAGCTGTCAAATGCTTTTTTGGAAATCTAACGAAGTTGATACGAAGCTCTCGCTGCCATTCTGTGTATTGCTCGATAAAATTCCTGAGAGGAAATATTTGGTCTGTACATCCTCTTCCTTTTCTGAAACCTGCTGATTCATTTATTAATTCCTTATAGCCTTAGATATGCTCTGTATAATAAGTTTATCCATGGTTTTACTGGCACTGACATCAATGTTATTCCACGCCAGTTGTTGCAGTCGCTTAATGCACCTTTCTTCGGGATCTCTACAATGGTTCCTTTGCGCCAGTCTTGTGGTATGGTTTTTTGACTCCCAGATCTGGGCGAACAATGCAGCCAGGGCAGGATGGATTTTGAATAGCTCAGCAATGAGATTGTCGTGACCAAGAGCTTTTCTATTCTTCAAGACTTTTATTGTTTTTATGATTTCCTCTTTTGGTGTATGAATATCTATTTTAAGGTCTTCATTGGTATGTGGCTCTATGTTAGCTTCACCTTCGAGAGGTGGTCTGTCCAGTATTTCTTTGAGGTGTTCTGCCCATCTCAAGTCTTGTTCTCAGCTTTGTATTTTCCACATATTTCTTTCGTGATTTGGTGAAAACTGACCTCGCCATCTGCGGCTTCCTCGGCTCGAGCAGCAAGACGATCCATGTGTGCTGTTTTGTCTGATCTTGTCATTTTCTTGCCAGTTTTGTTCATGTCTATATTCTTCTTTATATGTCGTTTTGGAGAAGTCAGGGATCGAAATTAATGGGATATACTCGTCAAATGCGAGTGAAATTTGGAAATTGCGAGTTGAAAATTTGGGAACTCGAAAAAAATCGCGAGTGACTAATTTACTTTGAGTCATACGATCTCCGCTGTTTTCAAAACGGATTTTTATCAGGATGTCCGTTTTACAGGTTTGGACCACATCTGCGTTAGTAAAATGCTTGAATAATCCTGTATGTTTTAGGCAGTAAGTAATACATGTACCATATAACATTGTAGATTCGATTTGATTGCGCAAAACGTCAGACATGATGACTAGTCACTAGTTTATATTGTTAATGTTACATTGTAACATGGTGCATGATGTATTTGAACTACAGTGTTGCAAACATAATTTTTTTTCTTGATTTCTATTTTAGCTTGTAGATTTTTGTTTTAGCCTGTGGATTTTTGTTCCACAGGCTAAAATTAGCCTGTGGTCAAAAAAGTTCATTTCAATCCCTGGAGTAGTTCTGTTTTGCGTCTAGGATCTTCTTTTTCAGTTTTCTTCCTCTCTCTAATGTCTTCCACGTGCTTTGTGTTATCCAATATTTATTTTATTTTGCCCATTAAAGTCAATATACTTGTTGCTGGTTGAGGTGTAAATTGATTTCATATTTTGCCAGGTGTTCTCAACATCTGAAGTATTCTTGGCCTCTTGTGTCAAAACCTGGAATCTATTCTTCAGTTGCAGTGTGAATGTATTCTTGACTTTTGGACCTTCTAGTTTTTC
Source organism: Pteria penguin (assembly GCA_035048485.1). Classification (NCBI taxonomy): domain Eukaryota; kingdom Metazoa; phylum Mollusca; class Bivalvia; order Pterioida; family Pteriidae; genus Pteria; species Pteria penguin. The sequence continues at coordinate 18,780,723 of CM068588.1, read as the reverse complement.
CACATAATATCGTGTGTCCTCACTTTCATATATTGTAGAAATCTTCTCCAAATACCAGTGATTTGTAGATGGTCAATCTGATTTTATATTTCTCCCATTTGGTGACACCCATGTAAGCTAGTGGATTGTTTTGTGAGGGAATTGAGTTCCTCCAATCACTAGGTTGTAGGTTGAGCAGAAGTCTATAAGCCTTTTGCCGTTGTCATTCATGGTACCGACTTCATGCTGACCCATCAGTCTTTCCAAATTGCAGTTGTTGTTACCAACTTTGGCATTTATATCGCCCATCACTGTGACCAAATCGTGCCTCTCGTTGCTCATTTCTTGCTCTCATTTGTTCATAGAACTGTGCCTTTTCATTATCGTCATGGTCGGTGGTACTGGCATATAGCACTGTATGAATGTGATGTTAGTGGTGATAGTGTGTTAAGCCGGCGTGGCCTAGTGGTATCGCGCTCGCCTCCTGATCGGGAGGCCGGGGTTCGAGTCCCGCTATGGTCATGCCTGTGTCATGTCTTTCGGACGAGACAGTAAAAACCGAGGCCCCGTGTCGTGATATGCATGGCACGTTAAAGATCCCTCACTGCTTCGGGTGGGTCCGTTGCAAAGGTCAAAATTTGTATGCCCCGCATAGGCAGATGCCGTCACCATATACGTGAAATATTCGTGGTGTGACGTAAAACAAAAATCAATCAATCAATCAATGTGATAGTGTGTCTGCCTCTGAATCTGCTGTACACAGGCTTCCATTCGGTCAAGGTCTTTTCAATACCCTTTCTAAAAATGATGGCTTATCCCTTAGTATGTTGATTATCTTCTCTTCTCGAAAATAACGCAGTTTTTTCCTGTTTGTGTTCTAAGCCTGCTACATCAAAAAATTCATCTTCTTTCACTAACCACAAAGATATGGTGGTTGTATTTTCTCATTTCTGATGTCACTTGTGCAAGCTTTCCAGTTTCGTACATGGTACGTGCGTTCCAGAAGCTTAGTCTTGTCTTGCATTTGGCACTTCTTTCGTGCCAGATGCTTTCGTTTGGCTTTCTCATCTGACAGTCATTTGGTGTACCTGAAGGCCATATATTGCCAAGTAGTGCGTTTATCCTCAGTTGCTGTTTCCTTAACAGTTCAAGTTTACCGTAGAGGGTTAATTGATAGCCTAGTGCCAAACCCCCAACCTGGAGGACCTGGGATGTTTTGATCAAGGTATATTCCCTCTAGATGAATTGCCCTCCATGACTAACGACCTCGATCTGGCCGGGTTGTTGATGAATGTCTCGTGTGACTTTTATCTACATGTATTTGTACATTCAAAAATCCTTTGCCTGAATTAAAACCTCATTTTCTGGAAAAATAATGTCTGCTGGTGTTTTCCAGTTGTAATCTGAAGAGTTAAGCATATACATCTTATCCATATTGTTTTCAAAGATTTCATTTTATTCTCTAAATAAATCATTTCAATTCCACCATTATCATATTCTTCAGTTATTCACTTTTAATTTTATTAATTTTTGAATTCTATTTAAATTCCTCATTGTTTCATAAGACGGATTCAGGAGTACTGTAAAGAGAAGTTTAGTTGTGAAATCAGTAAAGTTTTTATCATCAAAATATAATTCTTCCTAAAGGTGTTAATTTGCGTTTGCTCCGATGTAATATAACGGATTCACCTTTTTTAAACATAGTTAAGGTAGTTCATTAAAGACAAATATCAACATCAAAATTCAAATTATCAACATTCAAACTGAAATTCAGTGCTTAATCTTTCGTCACTATATTTTTTACTATCTATCCAGATTATCTGAGTTTTTGACATTTATTTTTAATCCACACATTATGTAAAGAGCATTTATTTCTGCTATTGATTCTATAAGTGATTTTTTTTTTCAGTTCTGTCATCCAAAATCAAAATAGTATCGTCTGCGTATAGAGATATTTTACATTCGTTGTTATTGATTATTATCCCGTTAATATTGTTGTTATGTGGTTTTCTTGACGATAATTACTACACGTGTTAGAAATATATAACTGAAAATTGGATCTCCTGGACGGCAGCCTCTTTTTCTTGATTCCAGACCACATCTTTGTTTAATTGAGGATCTTAAGAGAGATCATAGGGGAGAAAATCTTGAAATCTACGACATTGTTTTGCTACCCTCTGCTAGAATGTATGGCTTAATATATAGCATTAATATGAAGAACATGCCTTAATATGGAATTAATTAATTTGAATCTTAAGAAAATCAGGGATTTTATGCCGCTTAACCCCTTTTCTATATCGGCGTTGTGTGTGGGTTTGGATCAGGGGAGATTTCATTAATTTAAATAAACTGCAAGCCACGGTCATTGATATAAATAAGGAGGTAAATGATCACTTCATTGATATTGGGTCTTCTTGTTAAACAGTCATTTCCCATATGAACAGGTATCTGATGTTAAACCTTTGTGACGTAATATAATTTCTATCATTTCCCGTATACACCGTTCCACTTTCGTCAAAAGTCAAGCACTTTAGCGCAAAATATGACTATGATGACGTCATGCAAGGTTGGACAAGTCCGACATTTGATTATGACGTCATAAGTATAACAATCAAAAATCCGCTAAACATCGCTTTCTATGCTGAAAAGTGGAACGGTGTATTTCAAAGGGGCAGCCTTGGTGTAGTGGTTAAGCGCTTGGTATGCGGCGCCGACGATCCGGGTTCGATTCCCGGGTTGCGCCACTATGTTTAAGAGGTTGGTAACCTCCTGCTTCCATGTCGCGATATAACTGAAATATTGTAGAAATCGACGTAAAACATCAATCAACCAACCAGCCAACCCGTAATTCAACACCAATTTCCTTAGAAATGGTTGACGTCACAATATTTTGATGTTATATATATATTAAATGCGGAATAACTCTGTATAATAAAAAGACCCAATAATATGTTGAACGTTTGCTTGTTGTCGTCAGAAGTTTGATTGCGAGTTCTGGTGAAGTCGCAAAAGTCGCAACCCCCCCCCCCCCCCCCCCACCACCAAAAAACAAAACAAACAAACAAAACAAAACAAAACAAAACAGCGTGTGTGCGTGTAAAATCTCTCCGACACTATGTCGATGCAAACAGTGAGACAGTGCAGTAGAACGAAACGGAGCCTTGGCTTGCGAGAGTGGGAGAAATTCGAAAATCTAAATACATGTAATATTGAAAAATACAGATATCCATTTCCACATCAAGAGAAATTTGTAAGAGACAATAACTAAGTCATATATGCGTAATAGACGATCTTCATATTTTACATGATATAAGTGGCCCAAGACCCGACATGTTACTTTTTGCCGGGGTTTTCATTTTGACGTAAAGAATTAGATAATGACGTCACAATTTAAGCGATAATGTCAAAATCAAAATCCCGGTAAAGAGTTGCATGTCGGGTCTTGGGCCGCTTATATCATGTAAAATATGAAGATCGTCTATTTATATAACTTGACTTACCATCTACAAGAACACCAAAGTTCATGTTCAAAAAAAAATATTTTATTATTATTTACTTGTATGTAATGAATTGAAACTTTGACCTGAATCTTTACATTAAAATTGCGAAAATAGCGGCATCTTCCCATATGAGTTCCATCAGAGACATATATACACATGTGTATTGAGTCTTTTCGTTATACAGAGTTATTTCCCATTTGAGCAGGTATCTGACGTCAAACCATTGTGACGTCAATCAGTTCTATGGCAACTGGTGTAAAATTACGGGAAGTGATAAAGAAATTGTATGACGCCATGAGGGTTTGACGTCAGATACCTGCTCAAATGGGAAATAACTCTGCATAACGAAAAGACCCAATATACGTATTCTGATGTAAGGGGTCCACTTTTTGCCCTAAACGGTTGGAATATGACGTCACAGTAATTTGACGCAAATCTAAGCCGCAGTTTTGTATATTTGTCTGGTATTGCCCCTTTAAAAACATCATGTATAATTGGCAAAATGACAAAAAGGTAATTTACCATCCATTATTAATATACATGTAATTTACAGAGGTGTCATTTTCACGAAAATTCCGTCAATATTTTAGATTGGGTTCGCTTGTTGATATATGCTGATTTAAACACTTCGGGATATCTAATTCTATTAATTATTTGCTAGTTGTGCAAGAACGTTTTGTTTGCAGATTGATGGGGTCCTGAGGTACCTGACAATGTGCTCAACATATCACTTGGGTGGTTGATATTCTATTGATATTTGATGATGCATATACAATAAAATTCATTTGTAAAAATGGAAACAACTTCATGTTATCATGCAATAAACAATCGACCCATGTTGGTAAAATTGATTCGTCTATATGTACTTTCTGAACTTTGATTTTTTATGTACATTTCAGAAACGTGTTAACCACGCTCACTGGTTACACTATATCTCAATGGACTGACCGTCCTACTAAGTGGGCGCTGTTTTGTTATGTAATAAAACTGGTTTCGAATTTTATTTCTTTTGCTGATGGTTTTGCCTCTTGGGGGAGATTCTGACATCTACTTAAACCAGATCGATATCTTGATGTCAATCATCTATAGACAAAAGAAACCAAGGTTTCAGAATATTTACTCTCTCTCCCTCAATACTTTGCTTCAGCAACAACAGATCAGCTGTACTTAACAGACATTGTTTGATGTCAGGAAATTGCAATCTTATGTTTTGCAAATTTTCTGTTTGATAGGATCATATTAGTGTAACACTTACAAACCCTGTAACATTTAAAGCAAATACAATGTACTCAAATGACAACATTTTTTTCATTTCTATCCTGTTTATTGCAACATTCTCTAACTCACAAAGTCATCATCAGATTTCTATCACAGCCTGGACTTGTAAATAGAGGCGTTATTTTTCATTGATAAACTTGATAAATATGACTTGGACATCAGATACTTTCTTATTCATTATAATTCAATCAAGTAGGAGTTGTTTTCAGATTCATAACATAATTGATTATACATGTATCGATCATTCTTTGAAATAACAGATTTTTTTAAAAATAACTTTTTAGGGCAAAACAGTAGAATTCTAAAATTGCTTGAGTGTTAATAATTTCAAGCACAGTATTCTATCTACACAAATACCTGAAGAAAGTAAGAGTGCATGAGTAAAATAAAGTATTTCAAATGTAAAAATAACTCAAGATTTTTTTATCCTGAAAACACTTTATACCATAAATCACTGAAGGTCTATTTTTCAAAATGTATTTACAAAGTGTATTGAAAAAATGCACCTGAAAGAAATGGCAACTGAACATTGAGCACATTAAACAACAGGAATTGTCAAAGCGAGGCAAGTAAAAGGTTTTTCATATAAATCATAATACTTCCAACATAATGTCGGTGTACCATTTATATATGTTTCTTGGGAAGAATATCATTTTTACTGTCAAAATATACAATCACTAAGAAAAATCTATGCCACAAGTCATTGTCTGAGAAAAATTATTGTCACAATCCAACATTAAGATTCAATAAAAACATATATGGTACAAGTATAAAGAATTTTGGACGGAAAACAAACTTAATTCACAGCAGTGGTTTCCATGCCGGAAACATAAATAATGTGAAGGTCATTCAGCATGTATAATTACCAAAATAATATATATAATATGCTATGTGTATGTAAAACAATATCAGCAAATCTTTAAGGTTAAAGATATAAAAATAGAATTTTGTTTGTATATGAAAATCTTTCATAAAGTCGCTAATTATAATCTACCTGCATGGAGAAAACTCTCAATAATTAATGTAAATACATTATATGCAGAGACATTATACTGATATATGCCATGTGGGAATATATCAATCACAGCACTGTAAATGAACAAAGTAGACTAAAGAAAACTTACAAGGATTTCAATAAGAACCGGCACCCGGCGAAATATACCGCCGCTTCAAATGACAGAATTTCCTCTGATCTTGAATTTACTCCTCCCATTTGTGCTTGGGCACTCAAAATGATAGTACGCCTCAAATTTCTAGATCATCTCCTCAAATAATTCTTTTGAAAACCCTGAACTTATATTCAATCCCAGACTTAAATACAAAAACAATCAATTATAACATACACGTAAGTTAACAACTAGAAAGTACAACATATATACATGCATATTTATTACATTTACTTACATTGTAAGTCATCATAAAAACACTGCTTCAAATTAAATCACAAATCCATTTACACAATAAAAGGGATTTAAACTTTATCATTAACTGAATTGTTTAATAACATGATCTCAAAACAATATTTAATTAATTTTCTTTGAATTGTTCCTGCACAACTGTTGTTTAGATTAAGAATGATGATTATTGCATTTTTATGACCGAAAGGTAGATGAAACTTCCAATAAAGTCAAACATGGCTCTCAGGAACCACTAAATAGCAGGTTGGATAGTAGCCACTAAAAATAGTTGGTGTCCTTTAATACAGGTCCATTTTGTGTAAATATTTAGGAGGAAGAACTGAGAGATTTAGTGGTTGTTTAATAATTAGGTCACCCATAATAATGCATGTTCAACTGTATGAACTGGTAGAAAAAATAAAGATTTAGAAATAATTGTTTTAATCAAGATGTTTTCTATTATCCTTTAGGCAGCTGATGCTGTTGCTAGTGGGTTAAAAAGGTCACTAACCATTAATACCCGAACAAATTTGGAAATTTTCATATCAATTTGGTTTTATCAATTTACTGAGGAAATTAACAAATAAATTAATTACATTATCTTTAATTAAGCATAAATACAATAAAGAGAGTGATGCTCTCTAACCTTGACCTTCATGAAAACAAATTTCTACAATTAATATCATCCAATATTGTAATTTTAAAGTCATAATGCCCAGGCACATTTATTTAAAGGAAATCACATCACTAATAAGACAAACCAATTTCTACATACAGCTTTCACTGCAAAAAGACAGAAAATATCTTATGCTCTACCTAAAAATCAAGACAGCAAATAAGATCTCAGTTGTCGGAAGTTTTATCATTTAATTCATGCATAAATTGCAAAATGTACAGTGCTATACTATTTCCATACAATTTACTCTTTTTCAAATCATGAGACTTTATTTTGAATGAGTTATTGCCAGAAATACCACCAGCAATTGTCAAAAAGTCTATACATACTTAATACTATACAAATCCTTACAAATAATTCAACATAAATGCAAAGTGATACATTTTTAAATAGTCATTTAAAATTACATGTACAATTTAGCTGAGAATACGGTGGACGCCAGTGTATAAAATATGAAAAATAAATTTATCTTTACAATTTGTATTAATATTATCACAGTTGTAGTTCTTGACAGTACCTAGAGTAAGTACTTCATCACTGAGGTCCCTTCCGGATATTTTGTTTAGCCTGACCCAGCGCCACCTGCTTAGCATTAGATCCAAAGGTCAAGGTACTCACTGTCTCACTAAAGTTACTAATGTCTGGGCTACAGTTCACAAAGAGGCAGGCCTGGAATTTGAATATACATACATTAAGTCATTTAAACCAATATTCAAATTCTTTTTTTTTTTTTTTGGTTGCAATATTTTTTTCTCAGTGTGCTAGATTTGCCTCATCTGAATATTTCCAATTTTGATAAGTGTAGATTATTTGACCATGAAAGAAGTCATCTTTCATTTTTGAGTTAGAACTTGTTAAAGTTATATCATTTAAGATAACAATATAGAGTATTGAATACATTTTGAGTACAAATTGAGTACATTATATTACGCTTTATACTCATATATAATAGTACTGTAAATTAGTTATATTTTCTTATAACCACTTTTGCAATTATCTCACTTTGTCATCTATATCCACGAGATATAATTTTTGCAAGAAACCATACACATAATATTCTTATGTAAAATGAAGGACAGCAAGGACTTAATTTTCATATGGAGTTTTATTAGGAAAATTACACAAAAGAAAAAGTCTATGTGAATAAAAAGTTCTTCACAGTAATTTACAGGGATAGCAGTTTCAATCATTGTAACCCAGTTGTTTTGAGAAAAACCTGTAGGAAAATTCCCCACAGTACAGTGGAGATTCAAGTATATATATCTATCTATGATGATCATACCTTTGTGTATACCATGTTTCATGAAATTTCTAATTTTACACATAGATTCTGACCTCTGTGATCGAGGGGCTAATTTCTACACATGCAATACCTAAACTTAAAAGTAAAAATTATTTTCACCACAATGGATATATCATCTCCATTATACTATAGTTTCAATGATTACCTTGGCATCTCCGCTAAGAGAGGGCTGCAAAATTTGCGTAAGCTTAGAATTTCTGTATGGTACATGCAACTGACTTGTTCGTAAACCCGTAAATACCTAATGAAAAATAAAACAGCATATTATTAAATCCACTGGAAAATGTTTCATACTTATCTTATTAATAACAAAGTTTTCTCAAGTATTTTAGATACACTTAATTAAGATTGAAAATAGTTTCCTCAGATACGCTGAATTACAACTCGGACATATTGCAGACAACAATATTTTAGATATTACTTATATTTTTACTAAAAAGAAAAAAGTAAATCTGTAGAGCTTTTTGATCCATGCATTGTATATACTGAAACAATTTTCAATGGTTGAAACTTGAATAACCTTTTCATATTTGACTTTTAGAGCTACATGTATTCACTTCATTTAATTAATTTATTCATATATCATAAACATCACTTAAAATTAAAAAAAAAAAACCTTTAAAACATTTCTTTAGCATTTGGTAAATTTTTATACCCCCTGTATTTATCTCATTCAATAAATTTATTCATATGGTATAAACATCACCTTAAAGTCTTAAATTGTTACATATTGCTGGATGTAGAATATTTTTTCACTCTTGAATCTTGATTTGATATTTTACCTGTCCCAGAGCTGATAGGGACTTGTTAATGGCTGCAGCCTCCACTAATCTCTGACCCTCAGCTTCTGTTTTTGATATTCTCTCTGACCCTGCAAGATCACATAAGGTCAAAGTTCCCTTGGTTATTGCACCTGTGACCTTATCTTGACCTTCAACTGACAGCATCAGTAGTAGATGTGAACGAGAACTGGAAAAAGATGAACTTAAAGATAAGTATACAAAATACAAGTACATTATTAGGACCTCATTTGTTTTTTTTTTCTGAAAAATAAATGATATAATTATTTTCACATTATTTGCCATAAATTCATTTATTCTTTCATTTAAGAAACTAATCTTATATGATTCTCAGGTGATGCAGGTGTAACCAACCAAAATATGGATAGAAAACTGAATCAATACACAAAACACAATGATACAAAAAATTTCAATTCAAATTTCAGTTGAAACCTGTATCACCTGAAAAAAATACAAAATATATTTCTCTTCATTTTACTTCATGTTTCATGAAATTCATAAAATCGTAACGACAAAGAAATAATTTTCTGTCAAAATGAAACCTTGTTGAGTTCATCTTTGTCGAAGCTGTGGTTCTATTTTTATCCCCAGTTTTCATCGTTCTTTTAATATCATCCATATTCTTTATTTCCACTTCGGAGAGGTTGGGAATATTGACTTTATTGCCAGCAGTACGCAGCTCTAACGATCTGGCATCACTGGTTAGCAAGTCCTGGATTGTCTCATTGTAAATCTCTATCAAAGAAACCTGAAATGTAAACGCATCTGAATTAAAAGAAAACCAAAAAGAAAAGTTATATTACATCATCATTGCTTAGATACTCCCTCAGCTTCTGTATAATATAATCTTTTTTCAATCCAAATTTTGCAAGAATAAAAATGTTATTTCTATAGCAGTATGTAACCGATTTGGTAGTTTCAGAGAAGAACTGAGATGTGGTTCAATGGCTAAGGTGTTGGTTTCAGGACAGGAAGGCTCGAGATTCGAATCCCATCAGTCAAGTGTTACCTGTATGTTATATAGAAAAGATGTTGGCATATACAAAACACATCTCTGCTTTCAAATAGTTATTGCAAGTCTGTATTAATGTGTTAGGTCTGTTTGTTTTAAAGAGTTATCTGCCCTTTGAATAAGCAATTGACACAGGATAAGTGTGGCATAAGCCACTTCCATTGAAACCAATATACAACCAATGTATGATTAAGGGAGATATTGGCACAAAAATGATTCTTCAATAGATATTGTATGATGTCGCATTGATTTTTATGATATCACAGTAATTTCAGCATACCTGATGCAACTAACAGAATACAAACCTAAACACATACTAATTAATTACATTAGATGATAACACCTTCATCTAAATTAGCAAATCATTATCAAAGTATTCAACCCAGTTGATTTATTTCATAATCAAGATAGACGTATATCTACAGTATTTATAATTTAAATTACAAATATCTAACTTACAAAATTTTATAACATCATATATATAGTGCATTAACACATTAGGTATTTATTCTAATGATTATTTTTAGTTCTGAAGGCCATGAAAAAACCCCAACTTGATTAAAACCTGAATTATTAGATCAGGAATATTCCATTTTGTAACATTTTATGTCCCTTACCTTCAAAGCATATGTCACTGTCTCTACACGTTCTTGACAGACTTTAAATAGTTCTTTCACAGCTCTGAAATTGGAAATTTGAGTTTGTAGAAATATTCTCCATTTCATTTCAAAAATTCATTTCAAGAGTCTCATTATATAACAGACTGCTTGAATTAGTTTCAATTAAAAGTTTTTAAAAGCCAGAAGTGACTGTTATGTTATACTTTTTACTCTATAATTGTACATGTACATTTGTATTATCATATTTGCAATTTTATTATCATATTTTACTATTTTGACTTTCTCAGTTTTCACCTAAAACATCAAATGAGAAAGTCAAAATGGCAACAAGTTAGGGTAGGGGTACTTTGTTGTAGTTAGTGAAAAAATGGAGTATTTGATTCTGGAAACATAGAATTATAAAGTATCTAATTGTTTGTACCTGATGTTGATTCCAGGATTATTTTCTGGTCCCATCATGGTGAAAGTTTTTCCAGACCCAGTCTGTCCGTAAGCCATTAAACAAACATTGTAACCATCTACACAGGAGGTTACTATCGCTTTTGTTTCTTCAAATACCTTTATTTAACAAAAGAGGAAATCAAGAAATAACACATTTGTTCTTGAATTTAAATAAAGAATTAAGAAATATATTTCTCACGACATACTTAATACATGTAAATCTAATGGTATATTTGAAGACATCTCCTAAGTATATTATACATATATAAACGTATGCAGTATTCTGCTAGTATGCTATACAGGTCATTGGCTTGATGGTGAATAATGGCCATTTGGGCAATTTTTAAAGGTTTCCGTTAACATTTGGGGTCAGTGGGTGGGGGTGTGAATCCACTCCTGTCAATATTTACATCCTACAATATTTATACAATACTTATATCCTCTCTATCAAAGGTATATCTTATTTTATGTCGTTGATTCTATTAAAAATCTAAAATTTACATGTAGCATTTCCAGATACGTATTTGTATCATGGACGCATCTGGATTAATATTAGTCCAAAAGGAATTGCATTATGTGTTATATTATATCACTGCTTCATAACAGTTGGGCATCGCGCGATCTTCATGTGATTACTCAATTACGTAATCGGTACTCCATAGTCAGAGTAAGCGACCATGCTTTACCCGGCACTGATTGTGTAAAGCCCTCCATCCATGGAGTTTTTATAAGGAAACACTTGGAGTGTACTGTATATAACTACACAATTTACAAGTTTTCAATGCATGTATATGTACAGAGTACGCTATACAAGTATATCTGTACATGTTACCAGTATGATGCAGTATGTACTTCATGTACACACAAATATGTACATATCATACATGTATGGTCAACCCTGCCATACAGGTTACCTGTAAAAAGCAAGCAAACAAGTCTTAATCAGCTACCGTTCCTTTCTATTCACTGCTTTTTACAACATCAACCTGTATTGAGAGTTCACCTGCCTTAAGTGACCACTTTTCACCTTCCCTTTGGTGGTTACTAACAACAAATCTGACCTTAGTATGCTATGTTTTGAATATCTATACCAGAATAATGCATTGCATGTATAACATAGATTTGAAAACCAGAGTTTTGTGTAACAACAATGTGAAGCATGACCCTATTTTCGGGAATCCACGATTAATTTGTCTTATTATGGAACAGAGTGGCAGATTATATACAAATGATCTGTATCAGGTCCAGTAAGGAAATTCTGATCTCAAAAAATTAATATTTGAATACTTAAAGGTGCATATCTTAAATTAAAACACTTCATGCATAAACTTAATAAAATCATTTTGGGATCATTCATGAAAATAATTAGCTCATGTACCTTTTGCTGATTCAGAATTTTAGCATTGAAAGAAAATTTCACATTAATTAAAACATATCCCACAAGTTGGATCATAAATATTTATTTGAGAAACTTCTGTTTAAACTTTATTGTCCTCATTTCTACAAAAGTTACTAACCTGTTCCTGAGTAGTGCTCATATCAAATGCTTTGTCAAAGGAGAACATTTTCTTGGTATTGTTTTGGTCAATGACCATCATATCTGAATCAGACAAAAACTTGATGCAGCATTCCCCACGATCGTCCTTCCTGACACGGCAGAAGACACGAATATTTCCACGTAATTCTTGTAGCTAAATCAATGATAAAATAATGTTTTATATAATAATGTAGAGAAACATCTATGTAATGATTTTTGCTGCATGTAGATATACTTCTATATTTAAAAAGTAAATGGTTCTTTACAGGGCACTCACAACGTACCACAGTGGACCTGGAAATTATAGTATAGACAAGTGCTTATAAAAGATTACCTCCTCCTGTCTGGCTCTCACACCCCATTTGAATACCCAAAGTATCCTTCCAGATGACACAAACCTCTTAAAAGTAACAATATCATACAAGTGACTTCTGAATACTGGTAACATTCAGTCACTTTTTCTCTGTACTGACCTGGTTATACAGGAGTTTTCTCTGTAGAGCTTCCTTCCTGTATAGCGCCCTCACCTCCTCCATCTCTTCTACAGAACCTTTATTGCCAGATTTCACCTGCTTCATGCCTTGTATTGCCTACAGAGTCCAAATATTGGTTTTATTCTAACTTTTTTCTAATCATTAATGAGACTATCAAAGACTATGTGACAGTTGAAAAGTTGAAATAGTTTTTAAATAATACCATTAAACAATGATTAGTTTCTCTCATTAACCATTGTTTAGTTACTTTAGTTGATGAATAACCTATGACCTTGACTCATTAACCACTGTTTAGTTACTTTAGTTGATGAATTACCTTTTATGACCTTGACTTACTTTAGCAATTAATTCCTTCATGCTTTCAAAATCCCTCTGACATTGCATTCTGAGTTGTGACTGACATTTTCTTAGTTCCTTGGCAGTATTACTTAGTACATCCAAATCTTCTGGGTTAATGGTTGGCTCTTTGACAACTTGAGTCACCACCTGTAAATATAAATACAGCGATGTGTGTTAGAACTTAGATGGAAGAGATCTGACCTGAAAGGTAAATTCTGTCACAGAAGTTAATTCCCAAACATCTTAACTCTTAAACAATGAAGTTCATATCTCACAATTATCAAAAGTTTGGAATGAATTATAAAAAGAATTATCAAATAGTTGAGGTATGTTTAGCATAGTACACTTTACTTTACACTACCCTCCATAAGTAAGTACCCACCCCTGGAATTTTCTATAAGGACAACAAATAATAAAGCACTATTTTAGGTTGTTAGATTTTAACTGATAGAATGTTGGGACAATTTGTCTGCCAGGAGATGCAGAACACTTGATAAAAGCGTATCTAAACGCATTCATGCTGTGATAAGGGCAAGAGAAGGGTACACAAAATATTCAACTGAAGTGTGCATTATAGATTAGTATTGCATTTGTATATAATTTTAAAAAAATGTTTTGTTAAACTTCACTTTTCCATTATAAAGCTATTCTTTCATTGAATATAAACAGCAAAATACCTGAATTATTTCTTTTCCTTTCATTTTTGTCAAATTAATTGCAATTTACTTATTTATGGAGGGTAGTGTAAATGTCGAACTTGAAGATGGAAGGAATTGTATTTGAGTGGTATTCCAGCATGGAAACTACTATCAAACTTGAAGGCTATACATTTATCAAAACAAGAAAACGCCAAGGACGGTATGGCTGGATTGCAAAACAAATTCGAAATAAGGTCAAGGTCAAAAGTCATAGTATCATTATTAAAAGAACTTCATATTTTACATGATACAAGGAGCAAACTGTCTGACAAACTACATTTTGCCAGAATTATCATTATGGCGTCAAGGCGTGGATTGTTATGTCACAACACAATGACACAGCTTTGAGCAGCAAACATCATATGTCGGACATTTAATGGAAGATGAAATTAGTATGAAAAAATCTCACTGAAAGCTCTGGTCATAAGGAATCTATGTGTAAAGTATGAAAGCCATACCTACAAAGTTTCGAAAGATACAGCCAAAATAAAAGTTTGTTAAAAGTAGGACAGAATCTAAGGTCTAGCTCAAAAGTCATGGCATAATTTGAAAGCTCTGGTCATAAGATTGATTGATTATTGTTTTACCTCACTCCATGATTATTTCATGTATATGGTGACGGTATCTGCCTGATGCATTGCATACAATGAGGGATCTTTTACGTGCCACGCCTACCATGACACAGGACCTCAGTTTTTACTGTCTCATCCGAAAGACAGAACACCGTTGTGCCTAATGTAGGAGTCAAACCCAGGACCTCTCGATCATGAGCAAGCACTTTATCCACTAATCCACATCGGCTTTTGGTCATAAGAAACCTATATGTGAGGTATTATGTTTGTACTCCTCTCAGTTGCTGAGATTTAACTTCAACCAGAAACTTTACCAAAATGTTGACACAACCAGAAACTTTACCAAAACATATTTTGCTTCAACCAAAGACTTAAGCAAAATGTTAACAGACACACAGATGGATGGATGTACATCACCAATCTATACATCGAAATTGCTTTGCAATCTGGCCAATTATAAGACAAGGAACTGCTGAAGATGGTATAACCAGATTGCAAAAGTACAAGAAATCTCTCAAAAATACCATCTCCCTAACATGATGTCGTATCAAATTATTTATACTCTTTTTAAATCTGTGAAAAATTTGAGGATATGAAAGTTCACAAATAACATTACCAACTCTTTAGACCTCTCATATTGAATCTCACAAAAATTTATTTAACAGAACGTATTGATGGTAAAAAGAAAAAACCAATACCTGAGGAGTTTTTGGTCTCATGGCCGTCTTAGGTCGTGCATTTTGAAGCGACATTAACTGAGCATTGATCTGGTGGTTCTCAGCCTCTAGTTCCGAGAGCCTCTCTGTTTGATCTTTAACCTATCAAACAAAACACATTACATAAGGAGTCTTTTGACACAAATAGAATACAGATCTTAAGTAATTAAAAAGGATATATAAACTACAGCATAATGTCAGGGTCAAATGGGATCTAGTTTTCTCTAATAATGGTAAGCTATATATATATATATCATGCTTAAATCAAAGAATCAATGAATGAATGAATTAAAAAGAAATATAGAATGAGGTACAAAAGTAAACACTGTGTGATTTTGTTAAGAAATATACATATTTATCCACAGATTTATATATAACATAAAAATTGCAGCTTAACTTATACTGTAAGAAGAAAGTTTGTACAAAATTTCACATCAAGTCACTACAGACAAGAGTTATCTTTCTTGAAAGGATATATTTCTGCAGGAAAAAGTTACACTGCAGTGTTAGTCACCAGTACATGAAAGAAACTTGGAAGCAAGAAGTGCATGTATCGTTATTATGTCTTGCATTCTTCTTCAAACCATTATGACTTATGAAGTAAAACTCCACTAGTCTTGGTTAGGCCCAAAGGGATTATCTTCAAATATTCTACACATAAACCTTTTTTTCCTTTTTCTAATGTTTTACGTCACACTTAAAGTATTTCATTCATATGGTGACAGCATTCCCATGATGCATTGTACAGAAAAAAACCCCTAACAAACAGACCCACACGAAGCTGCATGGGATCTTTTATGTCATGCCATGTCTACCATTAGGCATGGGCCCTTAATTTTTACTGCCTTGTTTGAAACACAGAAGACCGAAAAGCTGCTGACTGGATAATTGAACCTTCATGGACTTCTCAGCCCACAGCAAAACATGTCACAGGCTGAGCTACACCCGATCCTCCTAACTTTGATGAAATATTTAGTTATTACCAATATTCTTATAAAATAAACCAGATATTAACGTACTATTTTTTCCGCTTCTAACCTTCCTGCCCTCTCTACTTTTAGAGCCTCTTCCTGAATAAAAAAATGATACCTTGTTATAATATCAACAAGACTGCATGTGCCTGTCAATTGAATCTCTTAAAAACAAACTGAACACTGTCATTAAATGTATATATTAAATACGGAAGAGAAAACTCATTGTAAATGTATAATTATTTATAGTTACATGGTCAATTAGTGGGGGCGTGCAGGATAATATAGGGTCAGTTTTTCTCATGCTGAGGCAATGCTAAGCCTAGTATGAAATTAACTGAACCTGTATCAGTATGTAAAACCCTTCTAGATGACACTGTTAGGAATTAACACCACCTTTAATCTTTATATTCCATCAAAAGGGTCTTTTTTCTTAGTTTTAGTCATTCAGAAATGCCTCAGTCTTTTATGTTGTCTTTTGGCATTAAATTGTAACCTAAATATGATCTTTATCACCTCAAGTCTTACCAAAAAAGTAATCCTCAAAAGGAAGATGTTGATAAAACAAGGGAGACTTAAGAGGTGTTTTTTCATTATTTGGGTCACCTAGCAGGGTTTTACGTGCTGATACTGGGTCAATATGAGATGTAACAACTGTGTATCATTTCCTACAACCCCACTAGATGACCATGGTTCTAATAATACCTGATCAGAGTAAGTATGTACCTATTCCTATAGATAATACTTTGCTAGAGACATTAAATTTTAACCTGGATCAGTAAGAATGTCATTTTCTTACTATGATCTGTCCATGGATTGAGAATGATATTGACTAGAAGATATAATTACTATGTGTCCACAATGAACAAAACATACAAAGACAGAAAGCAGTCACAAACAAAAGTTAACAAATATAGACCTTGATTACAAATATTTTACAAAATGATTTGAAGAATTTGAATTTTCAAGATTTTCATGTCATTACCATTTCCTTGAGCTGAACTTGTATCTGTTCTAGAGAATCCTCTTTCATTTCGGCAGCTTTCGCCTCTTTAGAAGTTTTTGCTGTCTTCAACCAAGCTAAATAAATTATTTAAAGGATAATACAATTTTAAACTTCTAATGAAATTATACCTTTGACAGTATAGTATGATGATGTTATAGAAATTTAGATTAATATATGCACATGCAAGTATAGATTAACACTTTAAAGGATTTCAATTTAAAATCATCAGTTTTGAAACCTTATTATTTTAAAACAAATAGTGATACAGATCTAAATCTTTATAAAATGCTTTAAATTAATACCAGTAGTTATGAACACAAAATATATGGATCCAAATTTACATACTAGTAAATCACTTTAAAATAAATCACTTTAAAATATTAAATTTTTTTTTTTACTAAGACTTACGATCTCCTTCCAAATGGAGGTAGGTGGAAACGCACTCGTCTGGATCATAGTTACAAGCTCGAAGAAGTGATAATATGTCATGACGATCTCCCCAGGAAGGTACCATTTCTTCCACCTGTTCTACCAGTTTTCCTACCATTTCATGGTGGATTTCCCAGCCAATTGGCATTCTTGTCCATTGACCCATCTCCTCATCATAGAAACAATGGATATTATGCTTCCTCTGTAATTATATGTAAAGTACTATTCATAAAGTAGTCTATTAAGGGACATGCAGATATTGTATCGATTCATTATAATAATATCATAATATAACATTTCCCATGCTGCTTTGGCATAGCAGAGTCTGAAAAAATGCTTAAGGAGTACAACACTGCAAGTTTCAATTGAAAACAAAATTTGATGACATTAATTTCTTGTGCTGTATACAGTCTGTAATAGAATTTTGTAAATATACTGCAAAATGTAAGGAGTTGGGGAGATGGGGGGGTGGGGGGAGGGGGAACACAACACACACTCTTTCTTTTTTCAAAAGGGAAAGTGGAGTGTGGTGGGGAAGGGGTTATGTACCCTTGCTTCTGCACAATGCACCCCTTTTTTTGATTTGTTTGTTTGTTTTGGTTTTTTTTTCAAGAGGGATGGTGAGAAGTTTGTGCCCTTGCTTCTGCCTCTATCCCTTGACCTATACCCCTGAGTTACCTAGCGGTAAAAAATGCAATACAGGAAGTAATATTTATGTTATAAGTATCTTTTTCTTACGTTTATTTTTTAAAAACTGAATTTTGATTTCATATCTCATACCTGGAATATATAGGTAGGAATTTTTCCCCTTTTGGGATGCTGTATGAAGCCCTCTCTATCATCGTTACCACTGTTTGAGTGCTGTTGTCGACCAGGAGCCGCACGGCGCTGATTACTACCAGATGCACCAGCTCCTGCATATTCCTCTCTCCTCCTTTGCTCCTAAGCAATGTAAATTTTGTATAATTAACATGAAAGTCGACTTCAAAATTTATCTAAGGAATTATACTGTACCAATCTTATATCTATGAAGTGGTAAATATATCGGTCAGTACTGATATATTCAGTACTGAGAAATTATACTCTACTTCATATTAATGTTCTTAATTTAGACTTCCTTGACATTGGATATCAGTGACAAATTCAAAAATGTCTTCAAGTTAACATAAAATTCTTTCTTAAGTACATGTAATATGTTATAACCCACTAAAACCTTAAATTTGTTTTGCAAATATTTGAACATATGATTACACCTTTATGATTATGCATGCTACATTTTGCCATGTTTGTTTTCTTTCACCCACAATGAACAAATGACACATATAAGCATTATAAAAAAATGATAATTCTCCACTATAAATTAGCGTTGATTTCTGTATAAATGAATTGACTTCAAATTAGTTTGACGACAAACAAATATTGAAAATTAGGCTTAGTGCCAAATTCAAAATGTCTTTTAAGTTAACATTTCAAAAGTTGTACCTGTACATGTAATATTTCATTAAGCCACTTTAAGTTTTTGTTTTGTAAATATTTTAACATATAACACACCTTTATGATTATAACGACATTTTGCCATATTTAATTATTTTCTTTCACCCACAATGAACAACTGCTAATAGCAATTTATAAAAAAATAAATTCTCAACGATAAATTAGCACTGATGTATCCACTTTAAAAGTTTGTTTGATGACGAAAAAAAATTATAAATTAGACTCATATATTTTTTTAGATATGAACTAAAAAAAACCACAAATGGTTAATACAATATTTAAGACCTACATATTGCAATTCAACTATGGTAGGTAAAATATGAAAACAAAAATTACACTGCACTAAACGTTATAAAAACAAAATGACATTGGAAACCATTTTATGTGATTGTATCATTTGGCCATGCTTTAATTATTCAAAACATAATTGTGTGCTTAATACAATTATCTTGTATTCTTTTTAAATATATATACAATATCATGTCAAATGTAGAATATCAAATTTTACAGCCCTATATACAATCACTGGCACACTGTGGTACACTGATTCACTTTTTCCACAAAAAAGTGACATTTAGTGGATTTCAATTGTTGCCTTGTCCAACATAACACCATGTAATTGAGCGCTTAATGTCATGTCATCAATGGAAAATGGAGTGGTGTAATATGTCATGATGTCATTAATATGTAGAAGTCATTAATAAGTAGAGGTCGAAAATATGTAGAAGTTGCCCATAAGGAGAATAATCATGTCATAAATATATGGACGCTGCTCACATGTAAAATAATCATGCCGTAAGTATGTAGAAGATGCCCACATGGAGAATAATCATGCCGTAAATATGTAGAAGTTGCCCACATGCAGAATAATCATGTCATAAGTATATAGAAATTGCCCACATGGAGAATAATCACATCATAAGTATGTAGAAGTTGCCCACATGCAGAATAATCATGTCATAAGTATGTAGAAATTGCCCACATGGAGAATAGTCATGTCATAAGTATGTAGAAGTTGCCCACATGCAGCATAATCATGTCATATAAGTATGTAGAAATTGCCCACATGGAGAATAATCATGTCATAAATATGATGAAGTTGCCCACATGGAGAATAATCATGTCATAAGTATGTAGAAATTGCCCACATGCAGAATAATCATGTCATGAGTATGTAGAAGTTTCCCACATGCAGAACAATCATCAGTATGTGGAAGATGCCCACATGCAGAATAATCATGTCATTGAATGTAGAAGTTGCCCACATGGAGAATAATCATGTCATAAGTATGTAGAAGTTGCCCACATGCAGCATAATCATGTCATATAAGTATGTAGAAATTGCCCACATGGAGAATAATCATGTCATAAATATGATGAAGTTGCCCACATGGAGAATAATCATGTCATAAGTATGTAGAAATTGCCCACATGCAGAATAATCATGTCATGAGTATGTAGAAGTTTCCCACGTGCAGAACAATCATCAGTATGCGGAAGATGCCCACATGCAGAATAATCATGTCATTGAATGTTGAAGTTGCCCACATGGAGAATAATCATGTCATAAATATTTAGAAGTTGCCTACATGCAGAATGATTATGTCATAAGTATAATCATGTCATAAGTATGCAGAAGTTGCCAATATGGAGAATGATCACGTTATAAATATGTAGAAGTTGCCCACATGGAGAATAATCATGATTTCGTAGAAGACTAATAATTTATACAATGATATTGTGTATTAGTGCTTGAACTTCTTATTTTCCTTATTTATTCATTGAATATAATTATTTGTTAGTTTTGTTGTGATTTTCAATATTTCATAGAACTTTAGTTTTGAAGAGAATTACATGAATATCAACCATATTATCATTGTTAAATGTTTTAAAAGCAACATCAGCAATGGTACCCACAGTGAATATGCAACACAGTTTTGTCAATAAAGCATATATTTTTTCTATTAATCATATCTTCTTACATCTCTCAATAAACTTGAAATCACAATTTTATTTTTAACAGTTCCTAAATATTCATTTATAAATTAGAAAAACATAAAAATATTAGAGTTAATTTGTTCAAAATATCACATTTTAAATGCATATATAAAATCATATTGTTATACACATGTCTTGCACACATAGGTATTTTTTTTTTAAATAAGCTTTGACGCATCAGCATTATTAAGACAATAAACACCATGACTATACCGTTCGGTTCTCCCTGTCAGGATTATTGGCAGGAGATTCCTGGTTCTCCTGGTTCTCCTAACGATATATAATCAGTAAACAAAAGTCATGATATACGGGCTTAATATTGATATTGTATTATGGTTCTCTCAAATTATTCTGAAAATCATTCATTTCTATTACGGTAACTTCCAAATATAGTTAATTTGGTTTGAATTTCATGACATTAATTGGGGTTATTCTATGTTAATGTGTATAGAATGAATGTAAGATTTATATTCATGAGACATGAGTTATACGTACATTTTCTGCATCTTTGACAACAGAGTTGGTAATTAATAATCCTTCGTTATACCATCGTTTAGGGAAAGGCTGCCACTCCTGTAAAATAAAGTACATTCAAATTATATAAAAGAAACAATTAAATATCATACAATCAGAATGAAGGTCTTCATTCCTAGCTATCTTCCAATGACAAACGACTTGAACAAATTAGCAGCATTGAGCTTCATAATAAGGCCATGACCCAAGTCATGACTTTGACATGCTTTCAATTATATGTAGGAGAAGCATATGACCTTGTCCTTTAATTTTTCTTCTTTTAAAAGCCCAGATTTAAAAAAACCCATTATCATCTTTTCCTGATGGACATACCTGCGTCGTGGTCATGAGGCACCCAAAATCAGATTAGCAAAAACTACTATTTGAGCTCCTAGCTACCCTTTCTTACTTTCAAGGTTACATTTAGTCTGAATTTTGAAAAATATCATCCAGATACTCAAACTAAACTATGACATGGGGTCAAGGTCATGACCAAAATTATCTATAGTGACAAATTAAGAATATATGATCAGTACATTCAAATAAGCAGCAGAGAATGTCAGACAAATTAGCTTTATCAGAAAGATGCAACATGGAAAGACTGACAACAAAAAAGATTATTTACAACCTGCTTTGCATATGATATTAATCTATTTTATTCTTGATTCAAGGTTTACTCGATATTACACTTGTCTTACCTTTGATCCCCAATCATCCAGGTAAAAACGCATCTGATTAAGGTACATACATTGGAATTCTTTACCACTTCTGTGGTAGAAAGTCTCAAAAATGATATCATCTCCACCCTGCAAATAAATGTTATTAAAGCAATGAAAACAAACATATCTCATCATATTATATGATGTTTTTGTATTCAACTTTCATTATCAACATGTCCGTAAAGATATTATTTATATCCAATAGAATTATTGTTCTATATATTATACATATACACATGATATAAAACATACCGTACAAGTTCCTTAATATTTCACCTCAGATAAAAATGAATTTACAATATGCTGTGTTAAAAAATTTTTATGCACTTTCAAATGTTTAATGTTACAGGTACTGCCTTTTTATGGCAATAAAATACCAATAAAACAATATGCAGCTGTATTGGAAGATCAATACTGGTATGTTAATGGAGTTACACCCCTTCCCTTTTTTGAAGGATTTTTCCCAAAAAGGTAATTTTTTACTATTTATCGAACACTACCCCACTTCCTAGTCAAAAGTTTACCACCAAAGGGATCCCTATCTTAAAAATTACTAGATACAATACTGAAATTCCAAATACATTTATATCATAACAAAGTTATGACAAAGGTTTATAAAAAAGAAAACGTTGATATCATTCACTTTACTGAGATAAAATCTTACTGAATTCTTCAGCTGACAACAAAACAACTTCTTGCATGCATAACCATAATATACATTATATAATATGGGATGTATAACTATTGAAAAAGCATGAAAAGGAAAGGGAAAATGGGTAAGGGGGGCCTTAACACATATACAAACAATTATTTATCAACGTGCAGGAAATATCATGTTAATTTGAAAATATATAGACATCAGGATGAAATTAAGACATTAGGATGAAAGCATGCTTAAAAATGTAGTATCTTGCTCACGTTAAATAGGTATCATTTTCTTTGTGCTTAAATGCAGAAGTTTGTAAATATTGCAGCATGTTTCTGATCGACCAAACTGTATGGTGTAACCCATTTGCAGAGCTGTTGGTCTGTAGTGATATTTAGTGAAATTGTTTGAACTAGATACTAGGCTGATTCAAATTAATGTTATCATTGTCTTGTTGCAAATTCATCAAACATACACAGGGACGACATAACACAACAAACAAATCCAACATACAAGAGAATTTGGACTGTCCATAACAGTATACAAATGTTTGTCTCTATTGCGAAAAGCTAGCAATTGGAATACCAAAATGCTGAAGCAACACATGAGGGAAGTTTTCACCTGGCAAAAATAATTTGGTTTTTTGTTTATTTTGAATTCACTGGTGAACATAAATATTAAAATTATATTCTACATCAAATCTGTAAATCAACAAGAGCAGCGCATAAACATTGCAAAATATGACCATTACTTAAACTGACTCGGGAATTATAAGTACTGTGACACTGACCTTCAAGGTATGATATTGGTTCAAAGTTATGACGCACACTTGGGTATTGGGCAACAATTCTGTGAAATATTATTTAAATCCATGTAAAAGGTTAAATGTTATGATCCAGACACAAATTATCCATCATATACATTATGACCTTGGCCTTGTATGTGTAAGCTTGATTCAAGGTCATGACACACCCCTGGGTCCTGGGCAATAATTCTTTGAAATTTTATTCAAATCCATACAAAAGGTAAAAAGTAATGGTCCAGAAAAAGATTAACCCATCATTTATACTGTGACCTTGATCTTGCAGATATGACTTTGGTTCAAGGTCATGGCACACCCTTGGGTCCTGTACAACATTTCTGTGCAAAGGGTTAAAAGGTAAAAGTTATGGCCTGGATAATTTTTACCTAACATATGCATTGTAACCTTGACTTGCTGATATGAACTTGGTTCAAGACCATGACAAACCCTTTGGACCCTCGGCAACAATTTTGTGAAATTTAATTAAAAACATGAGCAAGGTGAAAAAAGGTTATGGCCCAGACAAGGATTTTTGAATCATATGCTCTGTGACCTTGATCTTGCAGGTATGACCTTGAGTCAAGGTAATGACACACTGCCTTCCCCTAATGGCAGTTTCTACCAAACATCATGCTAATCCAACAAGGCATATAGAAATTATGCCTCGGACAAAGTTTGGTTTCAACATTGCTCTTCAAATATTTATATATTTTGAGAATTCCAATCATTTGGCCACGAGCATCACTGAAGAGACATAAGTTGTCGAAATGCGCATATGGTGCACTAAATTAAAAGGTATATATGTTCTATATTTATCCATGGACGGACGGACAGTCATTGTCGTGACCATACGTTCTATCAAATGACGTGCGTATAACAATTAGAAAGACCTCTCCTTAAGCTTTCATTGATAAATTTCTGTTCACTTTCTTGCGCAGATCCAAAGAGGTGGACCAGTGGTCTGGATCAACCCTAAGATTCGGCGAAAATTACTTCTCTTACACGAGAAATGCGGGTGTTCGATTTGAAATCATATCTTTTATGACAGAGAATCTAAGGTTTGGATAGAAATTGCCTATATACAATATACTTCTATTACTGCATGGCAAATAACTAGATTCATAAAGTCACCGGTCCGCAGGATAAGTTTTGCCATTATATACCACTCATCTTTATTTCACTCCGTGATTTCTATTCACTCAAATATTTCTAAATGAACATTTAGACAAACTTCTCTTTGAAATTCCTTAACTGAACTTTTAATCTCATATTTAACTTATACGAAGGCAATCGTCCGCGGAGTAAATTTTGCCATTATGAATTCGTCATGTTGATTTAATTCAGTGATAATAAATTTATTTAAATATATCCAACATACTTGGCACTGTAGGCGACAAAGAGATACCATTGATAGGCCGACTGTCAAATAGAGTTATATTGTACATGCACTGCGATCACCTCAATGCTTGTGTAGTTCGACTGAGGGTATTTGTAAATTATTTTATCATTCATGCCCTCGAACACTCCTTTGTAAGACTCGCCGGTATGGTCTCAATTATGTACGTACCTACAATGTCTGAAGGATGGCCAAAGACCAAGACATGTCAATATATATTTTGTGTATACACCTCTTAGAAGTAACCACGAGTTCCAAGGGGAGAAAACTTCATGTATGTTACCCGGGAAGGAAATCTGACATTGCATGCCACATTTAGTGAAACTTCATCGAAAACTATGTAATAGTTGAAAATATGCACGCTTATTTTACGAACAACAAAGAATTATAGAAATTATCGCCTATAAAGTAATTTGCAGTGTCATTTCCTACTTCATTATCTCTTTAACAATGACAAACGTGCTTTAAACACGGACAAATCAACATAATTTATGATGCCGTTTACTAAGTTGCAAGTTGAACAAAAACCGTAAAAGGTACAAACATTTAGTGCATATACTTTGTCGGCTTTGAATCTACAGATATATCAGTATTGGTATTTAATGCCGACTGGACAACACGTGCGATGTCGACATTGGTACGCTGTGTCGACCTTGAGACTTACAACTTGCTGAGATGCCTCTTCGCCTTGCCCTTCCTCCTGCGCTGAAGCATTCATTGTGCTTTCAATAGACTGGCTGTTACGTGATTGGTTGTTTTTGTCTTGTTGAGTTTTATTGAGAAAGTCTTTATCTTGTTTTGATTGGCTGGCTTTCGGTTTACCACCTAATTGACTCTGAATGTCTTTAGCGGTGAGGTTTCCACTATCACTAGTGTCAGTGTCTTTAGTGTTAGCTTTGCTTGTGCTAGCGCCTGCTCTACTTGACAGGGAAGCTTTGTTGCTACTAGCTTTCTGGGATGACCGTACAGATGTTTGGTTCTTATTTGTTTTAATATCCGGAGGTTCTTTGTTACCTTTTGATGCGCCGCTCCCCATGATGTTGATATTCTTGAAAATCCGGACTAAAGAGTTCAAGCATTATATTTCGATACCAACTACTAACGAATATAAAAATTCCACCACAAATGTCCTCCTAAACAACAATGTCGAAAACGCACTCACGCTTCCAAGAATACTTCCTCAATATTTTATCTATTTATAGAAAGTTTACAATCCACTAAAACTAAGATCGATATTCGCTAGGTATATGGATTTATTTTACAATATGTTAATGCACTTACAATCCGTGTACAAGTATTCACTGTTTATCACCGTTATGGCTACGAATTGAATACAGTCTATGCGCGTGGTTAAAATACTGTACGAAACAATGCCTTGTTTAATATCTCAACTCCACAGATCACAATTAAATGACCAACACAATAGATCACTTTAGGTCTTTGATTGGGACATTCGGTAGATTACATTGGCATTATTTCTACTTTGTCTTGAATTAAACCAACAAAAAAATCAAACTCGTGATCTGCGAATTTCCGAACTGAGTGAGGGGGCGACCATTTTATTCTGATTGAGGCGGGGGGGAGGGGGTAAGTTTACTGTCAATAAACTTCAAATGAATATGTATCAGTTGTACGAAACTTTAACCGTTGGTTAAGCTAACCAATGGTTAAATTTCATCTGACTATAACTTTGAAATACGAAGACTTGATGTCATTGTCTGTGTACTGATTAATAGCATATGAAACCAGCACTGTAATGTAATTTAGAAATTTAAACAGAAATCTTATGAATTAAATTAATTGTCTCTCAAACTTTAACCATTGTTTAGGTTAACCAGCGGTTAAAGTTTCGAACAATTGGCCCCTGTACGGAAATCATATCTTGAAAAGTTTGATAACGAAAGTTTGATAACAATTAGTTATTTGAAAAAAATCTGAAGTGTTTAAAATATGTGATTGAAGACCAACTTAGTGTTATAACGAATTATCCAGTTACCATATTGTCACGTTTTCCCATTCAGGAGTCGTACTAATACTAACATGAACTTTAACCGGATTGGCCATTTTGAAATTCCGAGGGGGTCGAATTTCAATCAAGACCATAGTTATCACGAATTACAACCCATAACCTATAATCCACTCATTGTGAACTCTGCTCCCAATTGTTGATCATAAACGATAGATCAGGAAAAAGAATTTAACAATTCTATTCCTCACCCCATTTCCTCCCCCTTTTCCTACGAAACAAAATATAAAAAAATAAACCAGTTCCATTAATACAAAACTGTATGCAAACAAAAATATGTATACATCATTTATAAGTTTATTATTAATGATATAAAATCGTAATGATTTGGTACAGTTTTAAGGTTGTGTATAATTCAAACGAAAGTGAATTTCACAAGCAGAAACACGAACTTTTATGTCAATGTAAGTTGTTAAGAAGACAATCGAGTAAAAGTCTTTATCTATGAGAGGAGAAAAAATTATTGTTTCATTCTAACCGAAAAGGGCACGATGTATATAGACTTCATACATAACAAATGAGAAAAATGGAAAAAGTTGGTTGGTTGGTTGGTTGTGGCTGGTGAATACTATTACGTTGTTTTCAACATCTTTATGTCCCTGTCATATATGGCAGGGGGGCATATAGTATTGCACCTCGCCGTTATTCCGTCATTCCGTTATGCAGTTTGCCACCGCAACTCCTCCTGAACCTTTGGGAGGATTTTAATGGAACTTGATACAAAGATTACAATGTGTAGATGTGAATATTTTAGGGAAGTGCTGTCCAAAATAGAAATTACAGAAGTTATGATCCTTGAATTTAATATTTTTATGCATATATGGTATACTCGCCTTGTATTCTCAACTCCTCGTTAAGCATTGGACACATTTTACTAAAACTGGGTACAAGTAAAGATCACAATATGTAGATGTGCCTATTGTAAAGAAAATCCTGTCTAAAACTTTTTACAGGAGTTATGGCCCCTGGTCTGAAATTTTGATCCAACGGGGGCATTCATGGCGTCGTGACACGTAGTTTACTTTTTTAGTCATAATTTCTTTCTATCGCGACATGAAAGCAAAAGATAACATTTAATACATAGTAGTGCAATATGGAAATCGAAAATAAATCCAAACAGTAATTACGAACAGCTTTCCGTGTATGACTTTAAACCTTATTGAGAAACTTTCGTCGTGTCCAAATGAAATGTATGAAATAATCTAATTATGCACAACATGCAAGTCCAATACACGGCTAACGGTATATGGATCAGAGTTGCCGACCGGATCATTTGACACATGCCAAGAAAGAGAACTCTGAGATGTTCTTTGAAGATTTCTTGAATACTAGCAATGCATTTAAATTCCATGGGAAACTTCATTACGTTTAAACTACTATACATTCAGCATCCAATTTAATTTAAACTTTCCACACTCCATTTAAACTGACATTGAGTAAACTCAAACGAGGGAGAAAGGAGACCATATTTTGTAATTAAAAATTATACACTTGGGTTAAATAACAACAACAAAATCGACATGTCGAAATACAACGGTGCGATACAGCACAGTTTGCTTGAATCATGTCTTATTAATTCAAGGTTCATAAATCGTTTTAATCATATGGCTTATCTACTGTAATGCTATATTGTAATTATATAGTTAAACATATTGTCCTGGATGGGGGTCGTCACGATTAAGTGATACGAATCGAAAGCTAATCACATTGTTGGTCTTTTAGAAATTTGCCACTGACACGTCAGTATTTCGCTCCAAACAGTTTATGTAGGAAATGTTTACCTGCTGGTCCTCATTTTTCTCTCGACAATACAATTTGATACCTTTTCCACAACAGCCCATATTAATGTATTGGATGATTTTTTGTACACCCAGTAATGTTCATCTTGTAGAACTGATATCTCGTTTTAAAAAGACAAACGTACACACACACACGTACATACACGGACCTATACTTTTCTTCTTACATTATTGTTCTGATGATTGATTGATTGATTGATTGATTGATTACGTCACTCCGTGATGTTGACGGCATCTGTCTGAGGCATTGCATAGATATTTATACCTTTACAACATACTCGCCCGAAGCAGTGAGGGATCTTTTTACGCGCCTACCAATACATAGGACCTCGGTTTTTACTGTTTCGTCCAAAAGACAAGACACCAGTGTGCTAACGGCGGGACTCGAACCCGGGACCACAGAAATGGCGAGTGTGGGGAGCCAACCAGGACAAGCTCACTTTTCCCGGGCACCTGGTTCCCAAGGGTCCATGAGTGTCTACTGTGTCGTACCAGTGATACTAACCACCATAACAATCCATCAATTAAGTAATTTCGTATATTCTATTACCATTATTTAACACATACAATGTACTGTTATATTCTAATGTTGTATAAAATAGGACAACAAAGACCAGTAAACTTAATACCAAACGTTTATTGCATACATGGCAACTGTTACCATGGCAACCAAGCACGTAACCACTGTTTCGAATCGAAAATTACAATTTTTATCGTCCAACGCAAGTCGGATTTGAACACCATGTTTAGTTGTTAAGTATTTTAGACACATCTTACTATATCAGCTATTACATTGCTACGCATCGACAAAGGTTATTACCAGTCATGCAAACAAGAAAAACAAACCTCGGATCACTACTTAATGCAACCATTCATCTCAGGAAAACATCAATATATCGTGCTAAATAGGGGTAGGAAACCAATAAATCCATTAAAAACAAAAGTATTAATAGACGAACAAATGCGAAGTCGTAAACAGACTCCAGAATAAGTGACAGCTTCATGAAATTTCAGTGGTTCACCAGAGAGAACTGTTCGAGGATACCAAAGCAATATGTCCCATGAATGACAAAATAAAATAATGATAATAAGATAATGATAAAAAAAAAATAATAATAATGATAATGTATGCTAAGTTATGCTTCAAAGAAGGACTAGCGACAGACCACAAAAAGACCCTTTCACCATCACTGCGGGACTGACGTTTTGGTTGGCAAATGCAAAATGACGTCAGAGACCATTATTTTTTCTTGTGACGTAAAACACTTTATAGGAAACGTTATCATTTGCCAACCAAAACGTAAGTACCGCAGTAATAGAGAAATGGTCTATACGTTGATCATATGGTCGGAAAACTGATTAAACAAGATGCCCAAATGGGCCTATGTCGCTCACCTGAGCACAAATTGCTTATTTACAATAAAATGACAGCTCATTTCAGTAGAAAATTTTGCTTTTTTTCTACAAGACTTTCTATAAGGTTTGGTGATATTTTGTGCAGTCGTTTTGAAGTCCAAAATGTGTCAACCAATCAGAGCCAATGGTGGCTATCTTGGATTACGGATCGGCACGAAAAACACAAACTTGGTAGAGGACCTCAAGTATTTACTTCCTATGAGGTTTGGTGGAATTTTGTGCAGCCGTTCTGGAGAAGAAGTCGAAAATGTGTCAACCAACCAGAGCCAATGGCAGTCATCTTGGATTACGGATGGGCACGAAAAACAAAACTTGGTAGAGGACCTTGAGTACTTGCTTCCTATGAAGTTTGGTGAAATTCTGTGCAGCGGTTCTGGAGAAGAAGTCGAAAATGTAGAAGAGCTAACCACAGACGACGGACGACAGACGACGGACGGCGATTGATCGCAAAAGCTCACTTAAGCCTTCGGCTCAGGTGAGCTAAAAACAACACGAAAAAGAGATACACGATTAATACAAATACATGTATTTCAGCATTGATTGATGCCGCACTTTATCAGTGTCTATTAAATATTTATTTACTTATCGATCTATTTATTCATTTATTATTCTTTTTCTTTTTCTTTTTTCATTATTGGCGTGCCTTTTTAATTTCGTATCCCCCTAATTTGTTAAAAGTTGGCCTTGTTTGGTCGTAATTAATGTATATCTCGTAATTTCGTTATTCATTAGACTGGTCTTTATATCGAAATCACTAAAACATTTATACCATGAACATCAATACTCTCTGCCCCAAAGACACGTCCTCAAAACTCTTGAACAAGATAGGCACAATTTCTCGTGAGCCCATGGCAGTCATCTGTGTATAGATATACATCGTTAATGAAGAAGTTTATGTCAGATAAAGCTGTGACACTGTTTATACACTGGCAAGCATTCCGTTTTTAAATGTAAACTTTACAAGTTATGGTTTGTCAGATGAATAGAGTATATATTAATATGGACTAGAGTTCTCTCAGTGATAACACATTCACTTAAAGTCCGGTCTCTCTTGACGCTATTCAGTGCTCTCGATATCGCTATAGTTCGTCATCGGTGTGTTAATGTAGTGTATACCAATTTACAGTCAGAATAAAAGAAAAATATTCCTCTTTTTAGGTAACAAGACTGACATTCTTTTTTCTTTCTCCACACCCTTTCTTTCTTTTGTTCTCTTTCTTTTTCTTTTTTTTTTTTTTGTGTCTGTGTGTGTTTGTTTGTTTGGGGTTTTTTTTTGCTTGCCATGATTTTTAACTTTTCTTTACTGAAAAATTCTGTTTGGAAATCCCTGATAATTTTCGGGTATTTTTTCCTTTTCGTTCTCATATACATGAGGGGGGGGGTGTTACTGTATTTCAAACTTGTAAAGGATGTTATCTTTATAAAGACCAAATCTATCATTTTTTCAATATCATTTGATCTTCTTTCTAAAAATGCATGCTAGTTTGGTGTCTATTCTAAATTTGTTTTCACAATGAAAAGAATGCATACGGCATACGGTATGAAAAACTAGGATAACTGGACCTTTGCTAAAAGCACAATATTAAAATAGCATTTGCTTGTTTGGTAGATTTAAGTTTCATTTTCTTACATTTTCGTAACTAAACTTACATATAAACACAGACGTTTTGAAATACATACGCGATGTACTATTATACAGCAAACATATTACCAATTTACAAGAAAATCCCACTGACCTAGTTTAATTCATAATCCTAGAGATTAAAAATGCTTTAAAGTTTAAAAGGACAATTATAATGCAATATAACGATAATTATAAAAAGGTCATGTGTGTTCCATCCTTAAAATTCTGCTACGATGATAGATAATTAAGCACACCATCAAGATTCTGTTCAGAAAAAAAAAACATGCAAAAATATCAATAACACTTTTAGTATTCTTAAACCAGCCCTATTTTTCATGAAATTAGAATCAAAATTATCATTTTCAACAAATTTTGCCTCATTTTTTATTCTTTCATGACGTCATCTTCCATGATTAAATCATAAATACACTGATAACGCCAGATTGTTTATTTGGCCGAGGTCGTATTGCCATTCTTTATATTTATAATTTCGCAAAATTGGTTGTCATTTTGACCAAATTTTCACCCTTCATAGAAATAAAAATAAAGTGTCACATTTCCCTTATTCTCTTAAAGTAATTATACGACATCCATTAATTTTATCTTTGCTGTTGATCACTGCGTTTAGAAAAGGGTACAAGTGACGGTGTTTTATGACCGTGCTACAATTCATTTATTTTCTTTACGGACACTTTTTAACCTTAAAACTCCAAAGTCTATATATTTTATGTAAAAGAAATAAAATCATAATTCAATCAAGACTTAAATGCCACACTTTTTACACCTTAGAAATAATTAGGTCACATATTTATACAGAATCTACATTATGAAAGGTTAAACTTTAAGAAAACATTGTGAATACACTTCAATGACCAGAAGTGAATCTTAATAAAGTTATAACAATATGCCAGCTAGTTAAATCAAATATTAACTTTAATGGCAAAGGTAACGACTGAAATTCTATTACCTATTCATCATTTGTCAGTCCATTGCTATAAAGTATCCCCTTAAGAAAAAATTCAAGGACAAGTCGGAAATCTGCGGAAATTAGGAGAGATCACACCGTTGGTGTGATTCTTCTACATGAAATAAATATTCATTTTCATGAAGTCTCACGCTGTCTAGTATTCACAGAGAGTTCGTTTTGTTTGTTTGGGTGTTTAATGATACTTCAAGGTTATGTCATCCACATGCTAGTGGCACGGTACCTACTCGGTGTGTTGACCTACAGACGAGTTCCACTTCCTTTTAAAATGCCCTTTTTATATAATATATAAAAAAGATATTATTCTATAAGACCCTCTGTCTATAAACTAATACAATTACTTTCAACGCAAAATGTAAAAGAACTCTGTTCGCTTGGTAAATATATCAAGTATGCTTTTGATATATGAAAACAAATAGTATAGAATCATTTATGTATGTAAGATTAGACGCTGTTTAGAATTATTTATGTTAATTTATGTATGATTAACAGACTGTCTTTTTTTTCTGATCATGTATTATAGATTTTGTTGTATTATTACATGTATTGTTATGTCTTTAAGCTGTATTGCTTTTGACCAATAAACTATCTATCTACATTACAGATCAACCGAAGCAGTGGACCTCCATTTTCTGACCATCCTCCACAGTGCCATGTGATCTCATTTTCATCGTCTCATGCGTAATACAGGACACAAAAGAAACTTTGGAGGAAGTTAAAAATATACATGTAATAATAATGTTCGAGTTGCCGACTTGTATGTGCAGCTGGTGAGTTCGACTCTAATTCGAACAGAAGTGGGTTCTTATGACCTATTACTGTTAAAATGTATAAAGAGCATCGATGACCAGAACGTAAAGCTGCAAATATTTCTAATTCCCAAAAAAGCAAGGTCTTATAGACAACACTTCAAATTCTGCCCAGTCTAATCAAAATAAGGTATTTGTGGTCACTTCCATTCATTACGATTGAAAAAGATCTAACGATACTTGTTTGAGGTTTGAGGTCATATTAATTGAAAATTCGAATTTATCCAATCTAACGTGAGCTTATGCTACTGAAACAGTTTTACGTGGTGTCTGATTGGATAGATTCAAAAGTTAAAATAACACAAACTAAGATGGAGCGCCGTTAGATCCTGTAATAACCGGGCGAAATTTGTACATTTTGTAATTAGACTGTACACAGACATAAACTAGAAGTACTGACGGGTTAAAAGTAACCATATCTTGACAATTACGTACGTAAAACAACACGCAAGCGAAACCTCGTTTACCAAAGAGTATATATTCAGTAGCGGATCCAGGATTTCCGAAGGCGGGGGGGGGGGGGGGGCACATGTGCAAGTCAAATTTTACCCAAAAACTCAGCCATTCTGGGTGCAAAATCTAAAGTTTTACTCACACTTATGGCGAAAAAGGCAACCGCTCCCCCTCCTCCCTCCCACTCTAAATCCGCCACTGATATCATTTAAGGTTTCAAATAAGATTTCCTGCTTTCATTTCATTTGAAAGATGTATTCAAATTTGAAAATTTGTTATAGTTATGATTCGATTTTATTCCTACAACAGTAAAAGAGACATTCTTTATTTTTTACTTCTTCATTTCCTCACAAACTGAGGTAAGATAAAATGCGTATTATATAATTTTTTGTATATTCAAGCAAATTAGTACCATAAATCATAATGACGACTTATTTATTAATTGGTGTTACTTCCTTAACCAGAAAAGGCGTACAAGAACAATTCTTTCTAGAGAATTAAAACAAAATCGCCCTAATGCGTATACTTCAATATATTTGATATGCATTCATCACAGAATCACACATATAGCACGGTTTCTGCGGACGGTACTTTATTTCTTATGGGTACAATGTGCAAACATCTTGATCGAATATTGTTTCACGTCACTCCACGATTATTTCACGTATATGGTGACGGCATCTGTCTGATGCATTGCATACAAATTTGACCCGAAGCAGTGAGGAATCTTTTACGTGCCACGCCTACCGTGACACGGGACCTCGGGTTTTACTGTCTCATCCGAAAGACAAAACACCGGTGCGCCCAGAACGGGAGTCGAACCCGGGACCTCTCGGTCATAAGCCGAGCACCTTATCCACTAGGCCACACCGGCTTCAAACATCTAGAAGTGGGGAAGATAAAAAAAATAATAATAAAATAAAAAAAATTACATTTATATTGAAAGTGAATTTACATAAAGAATAACTCAATAACAAAATATCTGTATATTACTTTTAAATTATTTAGATCGTTCAGACTTAGTTCAAATCTGTTAATATTTTTCGAAATATTTTAAATCAAATTTAATTCGCTTGAAGGCCTACCATATTTTCATCTCTTGGCGGTGCCTTCAATTTTTCTCAAGCATGAAATTAAGTAATTTAGTACAATAAAATAGAGAAAATATTGATATAAAACTAATTTACATATTGAGATGA
Organism: Pteria penguin; assembly: GCA_035048485.1. Lineage (NCBI taxonomy): Eukaryota > Metazoa > Mollusca > Bivalvia > Pterioida > Pteriidae > Pteria > Pteria penguin. Next base: position 18,745,076 of record CM068588.1, on the reverse strand, counting down.
TAAGCTAAAAGTAATCAAAACTAGTAAATTATCATTTTGAATTCAATCAACGTAAATGAATTTAAAATTTATCTCTAGCGCGGAGACAGCGAAAACGCGCTCTATCGTTGCCACTGTAACAACCTTGGTTAACATACTGGTAAGACAACATTAGGAAACTTTGCCTTTCATGTATCCCACAATAAACGGATAGAGATGAAAGATCATGATGAATCGATAAACTCCTTTCAATTCCAGCCTCCGTGTGTGACGATAAAAACTCGAAAATCGAAATCGTCTCAAAAGCCACACTGTTAATGACACCGCATTTAAAATGATTGCAATTAAAGCTAAATGTATCGGAGTAAGCGGTACGAATGTTTCTATGAGGACAAAAGATGAAATTCTACTGAAAGTATGTCTCCTTAAAATACCCAATGGCGAAATAAGAGGGGGCCGCCACCCCCACCCCCACCCCTCTTTTATCGCCAAAAGTGTGAGTAAAACTTCTGATTTGGCAGCCAAAATTGCTGAGTAGTTTGGTTAATTATTGACTTTCACGTGTACCTACCCCTTTTCGGAAATTCTGGTTCCGCTACTAATAACCCGTATATACAAATTTTTCAGTTCAAGATGCCAATCACTCACAAAAAAAGGGGGGCTGAAAATTTCAATATTCCAATATACCCTGCCAAAATCAGTCGACATGAACAAACAAACAAAAAATTAAATTTGCCACATGTGTATCCGTCGTACAATGTATTGCAGAATACAAAATTACATGTATAAATAGCGGCAAATCGTTACAATTGGAGTAGATGATATTCCATATAACGGCTATATTCCCATAAAAAGACATGGCCGTTTTAACAAGAAATTACTGTATCTGCATTCATTACCTAGGGAGTGACTGAAAACGACGAAATGACAGCCAAAACCTACTGGATATGTTGCAGGGTTTTTTTTGTTTGTTTGTTTGTTTGTTTGTTTTTTTGACGTGGGGCGTAAATACAGGATCTTTTGCATCCAATGGTAAACTTTTCACTTACCAAAAAAAAAAAAAAAAAGTACCGGTGTGGATATTTACGAATCACGGTCATTTCACAACACTTCATAAGAGTTTAATGCAAGTTAGAAGATGAGAAAATATAAGGTAACTTCAGAAAATTATTGTTTACGTTTTAGATCATTTGAAAACTATTAGGCAATAGGTAGGGGATACATGCAAATTTGTCAAGCAGTGCAGCATACAACGTTAGACAACTTTAATCAATCAAAACAAAACAAAATCTTCAATACAGACGTCAGTATTCATTCTAACGACGGACACAAGAACTTCCGGTTTGTCATGTGCAAAGTGAAAGTCTTACCATGTCGTTCCTGGATTCATTTGAATTGGTGGTGGATATCTAAAATTCATTTGATATACGCATGTAGTGCAAATAAAACTACTCGACGAGTATTCACTTACAGATTTTGCAATGAGAATAAACTAAATTAGCAAATCAACTATGCTTCCGTTTAAAGTTTTTCTTTTTTGTACAATTGAAAAGTAGGAAATAACACCTCTTAATGAAACCGGAACATCCAATGCAAGATAGGTGTTTTCTGTATCCGTATTTTCTATGGTATAACATAATGAAATACGTTCTAAAAGTCGTTTAATTATTTCTCAGTGTGATCTCTATTCACTCACCCTTTGCTGTTGTTGTCCTCCTTGGCGCGCCGTACTACCGCCGGCACCTTGGTTTCTCCCTGAAGCACCACTCGCTCCCACGTGCTTGTCCACCTCCTTTCGTGACGTTGATTGCTGGTTGTGTTGTCGCGTGCTTTCACGATTAGACACAGAACCGTTTTGGTTTTGATGTTTTATTTCCACCTCTTGAAACCCACGTGATTTCCTATTTGTTCGGTCTGTGCCACCACCTCTTTCTCGTGGTGTGGCGGCAGGAGGTTGTCTTGTTTCTACTGAATCTGGAGGACCCTCCTCTGCTGAAGCACTGGATCCCATAATCTGAAATTCAACATTCAATGCGTCTAAGAATACTCAATATATAAAAAACACAATAAAAATACATGGTAGCGCATAAGTTCAACTTGCTCCATGAATGGGCAGAATATGGCTCTTTTTGGTGAGAAGGATATATGACCTCAGATAAATAAGGGTTGTTACAAAGACTCGACGTTTAAATTTCAAAATTGAATGTGCCATGGTGGGCATTCATGGAAGCTTCAAATTCAGAGGTGTTACCAGGTGCCCTTGAGGAGTAAGTGTCTACCGTTCTCTGGTCACAATTGCTGTAAAACTCAATAACGGCGCGAGACCGCATCAATTACATGTATTCCAACAACTTTTATGAATATGTGTATAAATAGCAAAATTATACATACATGCTGTGAACTAAATCAATATAGATATAAATATCAAATAAAAAGGGCCTGCTAGCATGTGCATTCACACACACACACATGCACAACTACACACACACACACCTACACACACACACAAACAGAAAGAGAGAGAGAGAGAGAGAGAGAGAGAGAGAGAGAGAATGAGAGGAACTCTAGGAGAGAAATTAAGAGGAGACATTTCAGTGGGGTTGGGAAAAACAGTACCCGTATGGGAGAACTCTGGCTAATATAACTCTCACAAAATCTAAAATATATCTAAGTATCTTGTTTTAAGGCAATACGATATGGACATGATCACTGGCTAAGTATGTGTGGACACATTCCATAAAACTTTGAACAGGAGAATATTATTCTGCATAAATTCCATCAAACCCCAAAAGCAACGAGGAAGGAAACCCCCAAGTTGGCATGGATTTATCTAAAGGTAGAGGCTTGGATTCGCATCAAATGATCAAATCAACTGCACCAGTTGACGATGTTCTGGGAAAACTTGCGCCTTGGTTGAGGAATGCCTGTATACGTATGAGCTAATAGACAGACAAACAGATGCCGTATGGTAAGATACGTAATAAGCTCAACTGAATCGGTTTGCACGACAACATATACAAAAAAGCACTAAGATTATGAGCAATTAACCCCCCCCCCCCCTTCCCCCCAGGTGAGTCATATCAGAGATGGTCAACAATACTCCCGCAAAACCAGACACTTTTAAACATGACTATTCTGACCAGAGTTCTCTGGATTTTCATCTTGAAAAAGATATCGTATCTTTGGGTGAGATACTAACATTCAGATCGGACTTTTGAAACAAAGTAATTATCTCGCTAAATGTGCTGAGCACACTCGTGTCGTTTTAAATATGACTTTAATCTTCATCCAAGTTGTACTGAAAACAAAGAAGATATCTCGGTTTCAACAATTTCGTCTACTTATGTATGTAAAGACTTCAGATCTCACTTGTATGCGCGTCTTCCTAGCTACAATATTATGCCACTGCCCGACTTGTTGCTATTTTGAGTCTCAGTGTCGAGGGAGATCTTCCCATTGTACTTCCGACTTCAGTATAGAATGACCTTGCAAATAATCAGCTAAATCCCTGTATTGTGAGCTATTTACTTGTTTAGCTGTATCCATCTGAAACGGTATCCACGTTTAATGTTTGTACCTAATGCCATTCGGTGACAGTCGTATATATATAGTGCTCACATAATTATCTGTACTTTTTTTTCTAAACTGTCAAAATATTCCGTAGGGAATGACTTAAGTTAATTATCTGTTGGTTGAAGCTCTTTAATCAACGTTTCGGCCAATGGCCTTTATCAAGGTGACTCATATAAACGATTATTCACATTATCACATACCATTTCTTTCTACATCTACAGAACTGACAATTAAAAATTGAAATAAAATAAAATGTGAATAATCGTTTATACGAGTCATCTTGGTAAAGGCCATTGGCTGAAACGTTGAATAAAGAGCTTTAATCAACAGACTTTTTTCTATAAATCGAAGTGAGAAATCTACTATTATTTGGCAAACATCAGCTTGATGGTTAAATTAAACAATCTAAATAAACCCTTAATACCCCCCCCCCCAAAGCCCAACCAAACAAAAGACAAGCAACAAAACAAAAACAAAAAACGAACAAAATCAAAAGAAACCCTCCACTTTAAACTAAAGTCAACTCACAATTTATTTCCCCATTAAGAACTACATTCTAAATTTCGATTTTATCAAAAATACTGACAATAATCACGATAATGCTAATCTGAGCTTACAAGCTTGGCAGTTTGGTCCAGTGTTATCGTACGGGTTTCCAAATCTAATGCCCGGATACTATTCCAGCTGTCAGTTCCGGAATTTTCTAAATGGCCACCAATGAGACTCGAACCCATGCCCTATCGGTCACATGACAAACATCTTACCGATCGAGTCACGTTGGTTCCATACAAAACAAATTTCTGAAGCCATCGAAAGACAACAGGGATAATTTTGAACTTCGAAATTAAAAGATTCTCTTTTAATATTTAGAATTCTCTCATAGAAATTCTTGATTTTGTCAAATTCTCCCATCGAAAATGGTCAAAACCCTTAATTTCTCTCACAGTGAAATCCTACCAGAGTTATCCCCGATACATGCACATTAATTTGATGTTCGTGCTGGTGGATCATCATGATTAGGGAATGAGGTTTACTCAACTGAGAAATGAAATCCATCAATTATTACTACCTTACATGTATAAAATGTCGTGATACAACGTGTTCGCATCGGGAAATCAAGTGTGACTTGGTTTATGTAGTACATAAAGTAACTGTATAAAATATTGGCCAGGGTACCGACGTCTGAAATTTTAATCTTTTTAATATCAATATAATAAACTGGGGAGGTACCACAAGTCAGCGACAAGCAAACGGAAGTATGTTTGCAGAAATGCCCTGAATCAGAAGTCATGAGTCTGAGGTTCGATACCTACCTATGCTCCGTGAGATTCCTGCTCTTTCGTTAAAAGGATTAAATTTTAGTTGACGTCCTTTGTCGATACAATAATACTTGAATAACTTAAATACCAGCACTATCTCAGTAAGTCCAGAATTAAACTTTGAAATTTTCGTAGTTTATGTTGTCAATATATAGTCGAAAAGTGTAAGCATTCATATCTCTTAAATAGCAATTCCCACTCCCCTGCCTCGACCTTTTGTAGTGTTAGTTGCGTAACAATTATAAATGGATGGTGTATGCAAACACAATAACAATTTTAACAATGAACGACAACAATGGGTCAAAAACACATTTAGAGGCAAGTTCCATGTTATACATGTGTAAAATCGTACTTGAATACAACGTAACGGGGTTCGTTTAAAGTCATTTAAGGGGAGCTAGCCAATAAAATATATTTGAAAATGGAGCTAAAAACTCCTGATCTTTCAACTTCAGTGGCGGATTTAGAGGCCCCACCCTTTCGCCACATATCTACAAGTAAAAATCCAGATTTGACACCAAAAAAGGCTGAGTAGTTTGGCTAATACACATGAGGGCCCCTTTTCGGAAATCCTGGATCCACTATGTACGTAAATTTTCTGTTGATTTCCGTCGATAGAAACATAAGAATTCAAATTGCGGGCACTCTTGATAAATAGCAGCAAAAGATTGGGATTGTTGATAATAAATTATTAAATATGAGAAAGTAATATTCTTCCCAAAATCTGTAACTACATATAGACAAATGAAATTAAGATAAAAGAAAAGATATTGTCAATCTTTATGTTACCTCTGATGGAGGAAAAGGGCAAAGTGGGACATTCTCGGTCAACTGGCGCCACTTTTCATGTTTGAAATTTACTTTTGAATTGTGAATACAAAAGTTAAAATGCTCTCGCGTTCTTCCTCTTTTAATGTAACACCCCTCCCCACAATCTGCCACACATACACGTAAACATAACACTCGGATTATCAAAAACCCTAGAAAACGAAGGGATAGGGATTATGTCCCGATCTGTCTTGAACAGGTGGGGTCACGTATGTTTAGAACAGAAGATAACTTACGTGTACATGAAAAGAATTCATGGGATCCACAACGTTTTTCAATATATATATATTTCAGTGTTGAGTTAAAGTCCGTTACATATCATTGCCTACAGTGCTGATATCCGATGGCCACCCAAAGAATGTTTCGTTTTATAAAAGCATGGTATGCAAAAGAAATTATCTGTATGATTAATGGCTAACAGATCAATAGCGAGCAACTGCCATTGTACATTTAGCATCCTAAGCCACACATGTTATACCTGATAGCACTTGTATTGTATTACAAGACATCCTAGTTGCTGGATTTACCTCTAAATTGTGAAGACATAAATTACATTCATTTGCTGTAAAGAGATTTCATTGCTTTTACATAGTGGGCCAGTATCTTGAGCCATGGAATCTTTGAGAGGGCTTTAGAGGAAAATGTAAGACTTAGGTAGAGGTTTAAATGGCTACAAGATTGACTTACGTATATTTAAATAGGACATGTCTAAATTGGTTCACCTAAAGAAGGATTAAATAATTGTTGCAAATTCTACATTGTCAGGTAGTTTTGTTGAAAAAGAGTATAGGTTAAATAGAGAAGAGTGTGCTAAATGTATTATACATTAGGATATGTAATAAATTATTCAATAAAACAATATTTGGTAAATGTAGTAATACAAATTCTCTGTTTTTGTATTTGATGGTTTACTTATATATTGACAGTGGGAAAAGTACTACATGTATATATACTTCCATTGTTATGCAATAAAATTACACAAACTGCCGACCATTGTATTGTTTCTTCATATATAATCCTTTATTTGGAGACGAAAAAACTCTTTAGATTACATTAAATTCGCATATAAGTCACTTTTTAATGCTACACAATATAGTAAGCAAGACAAGAATTTTAAAACTTTTCGTCTTTCAGTATCCTAGTTATTGATAAATTTGATAATTTTCAAGCACTTCATATTTCAGAAAATAATTCAATTCCTTCCTTGATTTATATCATTTAATGTGATGAGTAGAATAAGAACTGTATTATTAATGCATATTTCAACGAGAACTCAAAGGAATATCATTTGAAGCAAATAAAGTAGTAAATTATAAAATTCTTTTGAAAAAGGTAATTTCTTCTCCGTTAATGACGTTATGAAATTAATCAAACCTGACAAAATTATTGACAAGTAAAAACAAGGGATATAAAAAAAAAGTACAGATACTGCTCAATGTCTTATCATTATGTATTACCAAAGTTTTATTCTAAACAGGAGAGTAAGTCAATAGATTTCAACATAACATGTAGGCCAGAAAACACTGGATTTTAGATCAATAAGTCAGAGTCTATATAAATATTTAGCACTACTCTTTGGCAGTTACATGTCTTGCTACTTACCGCAGTGGTGTCCTTAACTTCTAAAGGACTCCAGTAGAGGCCACATATTAATTCCTGTCATAACTTTTGTGTAGATTGTAGACCAAGTTTGTGCACTCTCTACACATAGTCAACTGTGCAGGTGGTATCAGGGGTAAATTCAATCCAATTCAATACCTTGTTGAAGAATCACTGTCACCTTATTGATACACACTCTCTCTCTTGATTAATTATCCAAGATATGATAATGAATATCCAATAACCATTCCTCTCTTCTATTTCTAATATCTGCAAACTTTAAATTATACAAATATCACTTGATTATAATTTCAAACGTCCACTTTTTGTGTTAACTGTGATCCATGAAAATAAATACCAAAATAAAATGAAGATTCATTCAGCACTTGTAACAACCGGTGATATCAAAACTGACAAGAAGTAGGTCTCTCGGCGCAGCGAGGTGTGTGAAAGTGAAAGATGGAATACTTAATGCCCCGGTATTTCAAATGAAAACCGATCATAATCTTCAATTTGTGTAAACTGCTATACTTATATTGACTTATCTACGTCATTCCTACAAGGCGCTATACATGAATGGGTTAATGTTCAGTCACGATTGGCCGGATTTGAAATCAATGCTTTCCACTTCTACGCTACCTAGCAAAGGTAAACAACGAATCTTGGTGTCTCTGGCGTTTTGAAAGGGAGACGTGTGTTTTGATCTAATGATAAGCTTTCTAAAGACGTTGATAAGATAAATGACAGTTTCAAACGTGTAAGAAATTCCCGTATTTTACGAGGTTAAAATTGAAACATCATAAATTTTCATTGATAGATTTAATCATTTTTGAAATGTATATGAAAAGGATAATGATAATAGACATAACAAGATGAGCTTTGTCTGTTCGACAATGCTTTTGTGTGGAAAGCCCTTAATATCACAGAGGTCCGTCCTCACCTAGACGACTGGACTATATGCTACAGCTCGCAAGAAAGAAAGAAAGACATGCACACAGACAGACAGACAGACAGATAGATAGATAAAACACCACAAGAAAGAAAGAAAGAAAGATAGATAGATAGATAGATAGATAGATAGATAGATAGAAAGCAGAAATCATTTGATTTGCTGATTGTAGCAGCTAGGCACTTATATGTATATCTAAATCCATAGTCTCTGTTTGTAGTGATATTATACAATATTCATAGAATTCTATTACTGATGAGCCTTCCAAGGCGATGCATGTTTCATAACTCAAATTCATTTCTCAGTTCACTTTGAATAGAATAGAATATACAATAGCCTACAGTATTATACAAAACAATTCATTAACCAAACCAGGAGCTATACAAGCATATCATAGTTGTGTGATTAGTTAGTGGTATACAGCACAATATACATGGATGTTAAGGCACACATCGTGACAAGTAAGAATTGAAACAGATAGTTCAAAAAGAGTTGTGTAACGAACACGAAGGGACAGTGCTTCATTTCATGAATCTCAATAACCTTAATATACCATGTGCGGAACCAGCGGGATGGACTGGTGGTCCGGACCCACCCTGCCGGATATTCGGTGAAAATTACTTTTCTTGTTATTTTTCGATGATAGGTGATTTTACCGACGAAAACATGGGTGGACCCCCTCTCGACAAAATTTCTGCATCTGAGTCTGAATATATCAAATCATGAATTACTATAATATAATAGCATTTATTCCAGTGATACAATGCAAATTAGCCTATATCATTTACATCTTGCATGTGTGATGAAAACGAAACTGAAGATGTTTGTAAATGTGTCAAGTATCGCAAACGGAAATCTCTCTCTCTCTCTCTCTCTCTCTCTTGTACAGGCAGAATATTTTATGCCATCACTGAATAATCATCGATACTGAAAAATTTCGGAATTCTTCGCGCTGCACTCGTGCCTATCTAGGAAAAGTCACATGTGCTCGTTTTCATATAAACAAAGGCTCCGTCCCTGTCCACCCCTAGCCTGTACGTCTCCGTCTCGTACTATAAAATAAGTTATCGGGTATTTTATAGTACGAGACGGAGACGTACAGGGGCGGAGCCGTTGTTTATATGAAGACGAGCAACGGTGGGAAAAGTTCAAGGAGAAATAGTCAAGTCTGCACGAGTTGTCGTTCTTATCACCCCTTCACCCATCGTTGAACCCTAGCTGTCACGGTTTGCATTTAGTCACTTACCAAACCGTGGCTCTAGATATAAGAAATTTTTATATATGTATATATACTAGAACTAGCTCCCTTGTATCCTAAATGATAATGTTTTTGCTGTGCTTTTAATTTGTTCTAAATAATATAAAATATATATGTTTCAGATTTTGTATATAAACCGTCGGCTATTGTGAAACGTTTTGAATATCAACCTATTACCCCTTCTGGGGGTGAATATTACCCCTTCTGGGGGTGATGGCGGTTCCCTGAAATTGGCATCTATGAGGGGATGGACAAAGACGTTGGTCGGTGCTTTTCCTCATTCTCCATGCTCGGCTTTTGATCGAAAGGTCCTGGTTCGATTCCCGCCGTAGGCACACCGGTATTCTGTCTTTCGGATGAGACATGAAAAACCGAGGTCCTGTGTCACAGTAGGCGTGGCAGGTAAAAGATCCCTCACTGCTTCGGGTGGGTCCGTTGCAAAGGTACAAATTTCTGTGTCATGCATCAGACAGATGATGTCACCAAATACGTGAAATAATCGTGAACAATCAACCCTCGTTCTCCTATCTTCCTCTAGCCTCATCCCCACCCCGCCGCCTGTATCCACTTCCCTCTTCTCCCCTCTATTTCACTATGTACTCCTTATCTATAGTACATTAATCTATAGTGTGTCCAATGCAATGTTCTGTTCCTATATACATGTATATGAAATATCAAAACCCTTTTGCCGAACGTTAAGGATTTTCTAGCAAAAAGTCAGAATGGAAGCAAAAATGTTTGGAAATGGTGGCATTCTGTCATTCAGGGACTGGATTTCATGCATCTTTCAGAACCAAAAGGGTACAATTGTGCAAAGGATAGCTTTTCCCATTTACCGGTCCAAAATGACCAGATGATGACAATGGTAACAGTCGATCCGGCCACAAAATTGTCCGGCGTTTCATTCACAATACACAATATCTCTAGACGAAGTGCGCCTCCCCCCCCCTCCTCTCTCTCTCTCTCTCTCTCTCAAACGATCCAGGCGACTTTCATGTAATATAAAGGAAAAATTGGGAGACCGGGGACTTGACTTTCAATTTATAACACACACACACACACACACACATACACACACGCACACACACACACACACATCTCTGACTGAGTAATATAACTGCAGTGTGTGTAAATTGTTTTGTTACATTGTTTCATAATTCTGTTCTATGGTACGGAGCCAACCGCAGCATTGAAGGATCTTTGTCAGTTTGATGTGCCAACGTATACCGTGACACGGGGTCTCGGATTTTACTGTCTCATCCAAATGACGAATTTAGGGGGGGGGGGGGATTATAATTACTGTGATCTATGAGGACCGAGCTGCAAGCAGGAACTGAACCATGGTTCCCTCAGTATCAGCGTCGGATTTAGAGGGGCGGGCCCGGGGATCCCTTTTTCGCCACAGAATTACAAGGCAGATGATAGGGTTGAAAGCACTCAAATATTGTGAGTACAACTCTAGATTTGGCACACAAAATGGCTGAGTATTTTATCTAGTACTCGACTTTCACCCCCCCCCCCCTTTTTTTTCGGAAATCCTGTATCCGCTACCTAGTATCACTTAAAATGTGTGTTAAATATAAGTTCCTCTGGTGCTGTTGCAGAGGTATTCCGGTGTGGTCAGTGCCTTCTGTAAAAAAAAAAGCCGGACCATCAATGCAGTACTTAATAAACACAACCCTTCGGCACGTGTTGTGCATGCATACACTACATACACTCCGCTCCTTAGAACACCCCCCCCCCCCCCAAAAAAAAAATAAATAAATAAATAAATAAATAAATAAATAAATAAATAAATAAATAAATAAATAAATAAATAAATAAATATATTAAAAGCCACAAGGGACTCCTAAGGGGATCGGTGTGGCGATAACTGATACTCTGTAATGGACGTTTGGTCAATGAACAAGATGAATAGAGTCCTGCCGGGTGTAGAAGAAGTAGACATAGTGTGTATTATATACATGTATGATATATTTAGCTAGTATACATTGGCAGATTGAGAGAGGGGGTTGCAGGGGTTGCAATCCCTCCCGCTTTGGATGGAAAAATTTTACCAAAAAGGTCATTTTCAACCATTTTAGGGTTGCACTCCCACCTCTCCGGAACAAATAGTGCAAAACATTAGTCATGGGAGCTTGGCTGCAAACCCCCCCCCCCCCCCCCCCCCACCCACACACACACACACACTCCTTTCAAAAATTTCTAGATTCCCTTTTGGTACTATCGTCATATAAAAAGTAAATTTTGAAACATAATTTATATCATTTCTATTTTCTTCAGATGATGGGCATGGCATGGCATACAGAACAGTACAGTAGATTGTGTGTGTTTTATATATTCTAGATCTATTTATAAAGTATTTATTTTCAGAATTCATTCAGGCTTGTATTTTCCCACATTTACGAATACAGACAAGAATCACATTAGACCTGCTATAGACAGTGAAGATAAAGTATAATGTAAAGAGACCCTTTTCATTTTACGTCGTTCTGTGTTTGGTTTTCAGAAAACAATATTCCGGAATATAAAGATCGCATTACAATCTAAAATTTATAATCATTGCCGCGGAGCGGGAGATAACTCGTAAATGTGAACCTGTAAATATCGACTGACAAGCACCGAAACTGTATTCTCCTTTGAGCAGGAAATGGTGCGCTTCCTGTTTGCATTTGGTTAACTGTTATTATTAGGTTGTGAATTAAATGTGATGGAGATCTATATCGCTATATCGGACTTTACATCTCCAACTGGGGAAGGATCACAGAATATTCTTAGCTTCAACAAAGGTGACAAGTTTGAAATTTTTGATTGTCACAAATCTAGTTCCGATTCAGAATGGTGGGGAGCAAGATCGTTGCGAGACAATAGTGTTGGTTACGTCCCTTCTAAGTATATGAAGGTAAGATATATTGATAGTGATAATCTAAACCAATTATGATTAATTAATTTTAAACAGTGTTAAATCGCTTGATTGTCATTGCACCGTAAAGCTCGAATCAACCCGTAGCATAGGTGTAAGCCGCGTAGGGTCACACTAGCGGCTGAACCTGCTGACAGCAGTGATCACACCCAGTAGCAGATCTATGATAGTGTTAGTGGTCGTCAACCCTCAGACTTTTGGAGGGTGATCCCTGACCACTTTTTCTCCACAGACGCTTATAGAAATTTCATTTTGTTTTATTTACTTTATTTACTTATGTACTTGTACAAGTACATAAGTAAAATGTTCAATCATGCATGATGCAGAACATTAAAAGTTCTACATTTAAAGATGATACCAATTTTGAGAATATTTATTTTATCTGGTTCACCAGTTTGTGACCAAATCAGGTCTGTTTACTAAAATTAGAAAAAAATTAAAACTAACACCCCCCCCCCCCCTTTTTGGAAATCCTGGATCTGCAACTGGTTGTAAAATACACAGTGCGTTGTGTATTTCTTCACATTACACCTGAATTTAGCCCTTTGTGGTGGTTTGAAAAATTACAAAACATCTAGACTGTACGGTATGTGTATCTTAAGCAAAAGAATTATTCTTCAGTCCTTGAGTGAAATCGATTTTGTTACGTAACGTGTAATTTAGAATTACATGTTTGTTGTTTTTCCTTTAGAAATTCTTATGATATAACAGTGCCTATTGGTACTAATGTACATTTCCTTCCTGGACTTTTTTTTAGAAGGTGTCACCGTGACATGACTGTTAGAATTAAGATATAAAGACAGAGACAAGTTTAAGAGACACTTAAAAATATCTTTTTTCAACTTTAGACTTTACAGTTAACAACCAAAACATTATGTGTTTGGTATGTATTGTAATTATGTAAGTGAAACTATGTAAGGATAAAGGATAAACTGAAACCATGGTTTCAAAAGTGGTTTAAAAATCCATTATTAACTTTTCCTATTTTATGACAGATAATCATGATAATACATTTTGTAAATTTATGCATTAGTAATGATTATGAACCATCAGTCTTTGTATTCCATGTACATGTAGATCATCATGTTTTTATTTTAATTCAAGCTTAATATGCAAATGAAAAAAATTATGACTTTAAGTTTGACACAATGATGACTTAGAGTTTAACACAATGATGACTGAGTTTGACAAAATGATGACTGAGTTTGTTACAATGATGACTTTGAGTTTGACACAATCATTACTTTGAGTTTGAGTCTTTGACACAATGATGACTTTGAGTTTGACACGATGATGACATTGAATTTAACACAATGACAACTTTGAGTTTGACACAATTAAAGTATTAAGTTTGCTGTCATTATAGTTTATATATTAAGCATGATAAAAAACATTTTATCTGATGTTCCCAATAAATCAAAGCATACATGTATGTGAAGACAGAGGCAAGGTACTTTTAGAAATATTTTAGAAGGCACGAGAGTCTTGGTTACAAAAGCCTCAGTAAACATGATGAAAGTTTTGCTAAAATGATGGCATGGTGTGGAATCCAGGCTGCTAATTGCTTACATAAGATTAAACAGGTTGACACAGAGATAACTGCTGTATACTTCCCTCTACACAGAGACAAAACAGAATCATACCAGTAATGGTTAGAGAAGCTGGCATTCCCGCTCAGGGTCACCTCTTCATCCGTCATGTTTTCTTAATCTCTGAAGGCAAACAAAACACTTATACCTGGTAGTGTGTTCCTGTTCACAGATTGTCCATGTACAAACTTTACCTTTTCAAATTGTAAACATGACCTAGCAGTTGCTGTATGTTGGGCCAAAAGAAAATACCTGGTATGGTCTTGTATCCTGCTTTGTTTTCAACCCTGTTAATCTTGATCCTTTAGTTGGTTGGTTGGTTGATTGGTGTTTTAGGTTGTTTCAACAGTCTTTCAGTTATATTGCGACATGGAAGCAGGAGGCAACCAACCTCTTAAACATAGTGGCGCAACCCGGGAATCGAACCCAGATCGTTGGCGCCGCAAGCCAAGCGCTTAACCACTACACCAAGCCTCTTGATCCTTTAGAAAAATTTTATGTATTTTATTGTAGAAAAATGTTAAATGCATAAAGATGAATAATTATATATATATATATTTTCTAATCTTGTCTCCTGAACTTAACTCATCTGGATTGTTTATCCTTCTCTGTTAATTTTATATGCGAAAACACTAGGTTTTATAACTTGTTGCACATGATTATTTTATTTATTTTTACTTACCGAAAAAGTTTTGAAAGTAGAATAAACAAATAAATAAAATGAAAATGTCAAAATAAACTTTTTCTAATCTATGTATCTCATTTTACTCTTTCCATCAGTAGGGCAGGAAACAAGACTTTTTATCTTAGCTTAATAATGGAATGCTATTAAAAGATACATGTATGCAGGGAAATTTTGAAAAAAGAACAAGAGGGCTTGAATAAGTCAGTGGGAGAGAGAATAGGGGATAGCAGAGGTCTAAATTCATACTAACATCAAACCTTTTGTCAAAAGGATATAACTAAAATGTATATGTAAATTTCATTTTTTTTTTTGTATATAAATATAAATTAATACATGTATAGAAATATACATATATAGTATACAAATTCTATGCAGTATTTTTATATGAACATATTTAAACATATTTACTTAGAATTTGAGAATATACACCAGTATAGACTTACATCTTATAGTACATGTACCTATGTAAAGCTATTTGATGGACAATTTATAGTGATATAGCAATAAATATCTGGGTAAGTTTTATCAATGCTAAACATATATATTTTATGGTCATATAATCGTAATTGCATTTAAAAAAAAAAGAAAGAAAAAAGTGACCATTCACTTCCATTTACATATACCAGTACATGTATAAAGATGAGATATAAAACTACAGTGGTACACTTAAACATGCGGAAGTAAGAATGCAGAGAGAAAACTATACACCAAAAAATCATAAAGGTGCTGTGCTGGAAACTCTGTAATGTGGTTTCTGTCATTCAAATCTGGGTTCGAATCATTGCATGGTAAGCGCGAAGTTTGTAAGTGTACCTGCTGAACTGCTATTTTGAATAATCCTGGTCTGTGTCTCTCACCATCAAGTACTGGCTACTCAAATGTTTAAAGTTTTTAAGTGAAATTATTGTATTTAAGCATAAAACTATTAACAAACAGGAATAAGGGAGGAAAAGGAATAATCTGTTATAGATATGTCTGGATGAGCATATACCTTGTAATACATGTTACCAAAAAATGAGGAAGTGAAAAACTTTAAAGAGATTTAGTCTGGGGTGAGATTTATATCTGTAGAGATTTCACAACCGAGAGATAAATTTACTTTAGAGTGTTAAAGGATTGTTAAATGCATCTGTTGCAGAAGGAGTAAGGCATGTTCAGTGCAGTTATTTAATGTTACTTCCTGCTGTCATTTTGAAGTAGGTAGAAGATTGGACTAATGTAATGTGTATGGGGGAGGGTGGGGTGTTATAATACATGTATCATAGGTTTTGGGGAATCAAATGATGGAAATAAGGAGGGGGCTCAGGGTTGGAATTATGAAGTTTTTTAATTGTACAAAATACATTTGTATATCATTTTGGACCTTTTTTGAATGCATAACAGGAACCCCATCCCCTTTTTCTAAGCCAGAATTTCACTAAAATGCTGCCTCAACAAAATTTTACCAGCAATGGATTGAACCCCTATTTCCAGAATTGCTGAATTTATGCCTGTATGTTTTTACTGTTAAATTACTGTAGAAGTGTTTTATTTTTCATTCAAAGATTACATGTATTATATATGTTTATGAAAAAAATCTTCAGTGATTTGTGTCATACAGCTTTATCAGATGTCTTCTGTTTTCTCTTTCATCATTCTTAAATTGATAATCAGTTACATAATTCTGTATTAATTTTCTTTTGACTTTTTAAAAGACATTCACATTTAATAGGTTTTGTTTGTTTTTTATTTAAATGTTCATATTTGTCAAGGGGTTTTCATTTTACGGTAATATTGATGATGGAAAACAGAGAATTGCTGACAATTTTTTGAAGATATTTTTTTTTTATAGATGTTTATCATCTTTTTCATTTTTATACATGTATACATGTACATGTGGCTCTGCATCTCTTATTGCATTTGATAACATTTTCTTCACGATGTTATAAAAAAAGTTTTTTATTCTGTAATATGTTTCAATTTCAGTATGAAAACCGACAGATTGGGAGCATACTCCCAGATGATAACATTGTAAGTATGTTTTACTTATACACCAAGTGATATGATATATAGCACATGTCAATTCCATATGTTTGAAGAGAACGTTTTCAATCTCTGAAGGAATAAAAATGGAAAATCTCATTTAGAAAAGAAAGTTTAAGAACTCTGGCAGATCCTGGAGTTAAAATGAGAGACAAAGGAGGCTTTGTATCCTAAGTGATAATTTAAGAGGAATGACAACAAAATTGTTGACTCCCAGTAACATATGTTGAACTCTCTTAAAGTCTTATTCCTCGACTGGAAATAACATGAGGTTAGTAGATATGATCTGTTGAAGAAGTGATTTAAGACGCCACAGTCTGAGGTTGGTGTTTTGTTTTAAGTATTAATTAGACCCAACAACATCAAGTCTCTCTATCTTTTTACAGGTATCTGTTTAAAGATACTCAAAAATATTTTTGCTATATACTGTCTACAGTGTTTTATTTTTCTTTTTCCATGGTGCCTATACCTTTCATTTGGGAATTTTTTGTCCCATTTGCATATTGCTGAAAGATGTATGTTTGGGAAAAATTTAGACAAATTTTGGGAAAAATCAATGAAATTTCCATTGGGAAGAGTCTTTATAATGGACCTGATTTAAAAAGAAAGAAAAAACACACTGGTTTATTTAAATACCAGGTTACTCTCAAATGTGTTTGAAAGTCAGCCTTATCAGGTTCACTTTTGTTTTAAGCAGTATGAGAAACTCCGCAACATTAGGTCTCCATTGTCTGTCTTATTTTTGTGCTGTGTTTTAGAAAAGACTACCTCTGAGGTCTCTCTGTGGTTTTTGTAGATGGCATTATCACAAGTGGCTCTCTGTGGTGTGTTTGTAGATAAAACAACAGTAACCACCAAATGTCTCTCTGTTGTGTGTTTATAGATGGAGCTCCCACCGAAAAAATGTCTCTCTATGGTGTGTTTGTAAATGGTGCAACAACAAATGTCTTTACCTGGTGTGCTTGTAAATGGAACAAACACATCTGTCTTTATGCAGTGTGTTTGTAAATGTGACAACCACAAATGTCTTAATGTGTTGTGTTTGTAAATGTGACAGGCACTAATGTCTTTCTGTGGTTTGTTTGTAAATGAGACAACCACGAATATCTCTGTGTGGTGTGTGTAGACTACAAATGTCTTTCTGTTATGTGTTTGTAAATGTGACATCCACAAATTTCTTTCTGTTATGTGTTTGTAAATGTGACATCCACAAATTTCTGTCTGTTATGTGTTTGTAAATGTGACATCCACAAATTTCTTTCTGTTATGTGTTTGTAAATGTGACAACCACAAACGTCTCTCTGTGGTGTGTTTGTAAATGTGACAACCATGAATGTCTCTGTGTGGTGTGTGTAGACTACAAATGTCTTTCTGTGGGGTGTTTGTAAATAGGACAACCACAAATTTCTTTCTGTTATGTGTTTGTAAATGTGACAACCACAAATGTCTCTCTGTGCTGTGTTTGTAAATGGGACAACCACATATGTCTCTTTGTGGTGTGGGACAACCACAGATGTCTTTCTGTGGTTCTTTCTGTTATGTGTTTGTAAATGGGACAACCACAAATGTCTCTTTGTGGTGTGTTTGTAAATGGAATATTTGCAATTGTCTCTCTGTAGTGTGTTTTTGGACATTTACAGATGTGTCTCTATGTTGTGATGTAAATGACTGTCTGTAGTCTGTTTATAGACTGGTCTATATTATGTGACTATGGTACAAAATTTATATAAACTTGGCAATCCAAGGCAGTCCTCTGTGATCTCTGGTGCGACTTCATTGTATCTGATGCTCCCCATGATCTGTTAATTGGCTAGAGATTTATTTTTGATCGATCTTTAATTTGTTTTGACACATCAGAATTATCAGAGCAAAGAAATCGTTTATAGACCCACTGTTATATATCATTTGTATATGTCCATGTTGACAATGATTGAATGAAGAAATATTATCTTCTTTCCGCAACATCTTGTCTATCGATTCTCTGCTTCCCCTTTAGGATATTATACAGTTAGGTAAATATATAGGTGTTGAACGGCGCGTTAAGAGTGTCTTACTCATGTGGTGACTAATTAGAGAGAGGGTGCATTTCTTATAAAGAAAACCTGTAACTGATATAACGAAATGAAGTTTGCTATGATGAAATTTGAACTGGACAAATAATTATTTGATGTAAAATTTAGATATCTATGTGTATAAGAAGCCATTAAACACTGTGGTATTTATTAATAGTACACGTTCTATACCAATCATTTGTCATGATTTAATTTGTTTCTGTAAGTTACTTACGTTTCGTGGGTGTTATTTTTGCGATTCTGTCCTTTTGTCGTTAGATATATTCTAAATGGCGAAGCATAATTTTCATGACAAGTCGTATTATACATGTTATACTTAAGTGGTGAAATCGAGAGTAACGAAGTCCTTATTTTCGCATTAAGTCGCACTCGCGACTCACTGACGAATGAAAAGGTGTTTTAACAATACTATCCATCACGCCAAGTAAATTACCTAGAAATATTAAAACAAGATAATTCGTCCGTTGAATTAGAAATATTAAAAGAAGATAGTTTGTCGGCCTATATACAAGAGAAAGACGTCGACGTGTACACACTTTGCCATTAAAATGTGTTTTTACAATAGTAATACATGTATCATGTGTATATAATGGTAAAAACGTGTTTCAGTACGCTAATCATGTGTATGATTTCTTTTTCGTCTGATCTTCTTTTTCGTCTGATATTCTTTTTCGTCTGATATACCTTGTAACTTACCTATTGAATTAAGATCTCGATATAAGCAACCTAGCATTTGACTTTTAACACTTAGCACTCCTAGGATACTTGGTATAGTGGTTGAGCATTTGGTTTGTGATACAGGCGATCTGAGTTCGATTCCCAGATAGTGCCACTGTGTGTATTTTATAGTTACCTGCTTCCTTGTTGCTGCACGGATAAAACCACATTCATGTAAATATGGCGCTCGTTGTAAAACGTACGGACTCATCTATGTAGAAAGGAATACGATTTGGTTACAAATTGTTTTGTGTCCATTGATTATTGAGGACTAGATGACATAGACAAGTACTTATCACATAGTCACGAGCGTTTTACGAGTGTTATATCATTGTTATTACTTAGCTGTCAAATCTGATGGATATAGTACAAATGTGCTATACATGAAGTCGTAAAATATGCACGCCCGTTTGTCGACCGTATAAGGTCTGTATTTGATCCATAGATTCCCGACTGTAAATTGGTTTTTGTATCCCGGTCGTATATTCGGTAGTAAGGTTAAATCGGGAGGAGGGGGGCATTGCAAATGATGGTTGTAAAATGGTTTTTGTATCTCGGTCATATATTTGGTAAAAAGCCTAAAAATCGAGGGAAGGGGGGGGGGGGGAGCCATTGCACATGACGGTTGTAAGATGGTTCTTGTATCTCGGTCATATTTTCGGTAATAAACCTAAAAGGGGTGATGGCTCGTTAATCGATGCCCAATTTTGGTTAAATACATTCTCGAGGGCTAGTCAGAAGGTCCATGTATCGGCTGAATAACGGAAGCTCAGTAATAGAACCACACGTAACTACAACGTGAGTCTGATGCCCAGTTTTGGTTAATTGCATTCTCGGGGTTACATGTAATCATCAGATCTATCTGAATGTAAGAGGTTTTCTCTGGATATTATAACTGTTTTTCCCTCCACTGAGCACTGACGGCCATCATGTCAATGTAGATGGAATAGCTCTGGCGTGGCGTGAAGCACCAAACTAAGGAATTAACAGGTCATTATACTTACTGATTATAGGAGATACATTTCATTAACTGGTTAGAATATTGCCTGATACTGTAATACTATAGTGGGCCATTCTTTGCTTTTTACACACTATTTGAGTCTCCAAAACATAGGCTGGACTAGAAATTTTTGAAAAGGGGGGGGGGGGCGGGGTGGATGGTTGCAGTCTTTCATGACTAATGTTTTGCACGATTCGGTCTGGAAAAGTGTGTGTGGGGGGGGGGGGGGGGGTTGCAGCCTAAAAATGACTTTTTTCGGTTAAAATCTTCTGACCAAAGGCGGCCGGAAGGGTTGCGATCCCTGCAACCCTGCATTCCGTATCTCTGCTTCTTGATAAAAATTTCTCCTTACAATAGCAACTAATCCCATTACTTCTTATACGTCTTTTAAATACGTCTCTCTTGTATATAAGTATATTTATGGGTGTTCTGGGAATCGAACCCGGATATCAGGAGTTCACTGCGGGATTAACCTTATGAATCTGAACTTTGGAAATTGCTCTTGTCCTTGAAGATGGCAGACTTGCCAAAAGCATTCTACTTTACATCTTCTCCAGTCAACAGGATGCGCTACGTAAACTGTTCTCTCCCCTTGGCTGATTGAATTCAAAGGTCGCGAGGCGGAGAGAGAGGCTTACGTAGCGCATCCCCTTGACTCGTGAAAATGAAGATTTGCTACTTTAATTTTTAACGAATCGACGGAAAGTAAATTTTAAACATAATAGGAAAGTAATGAATTGAGCATAGTATGATAAAATCACAACATTTAATTAAATGAATAGAATTAATGTGGGACTTAGATCTACCATAATATAAAAATAGCAATAGTAATAGCAAGGATTTTTTCAGGATATGATACATTGGTACAGGATCCAGCCAGATTGGGAAAATTCGCGGCATTTTAATAAAAATGGGAATTTTCATATTTTTTCTCTTTAAAAATGTGTTTTAGGCAGTCAACTCTGCTACATATGACACACAATACAAGAAATATAAAATAGCATTAAGTGAGTGTATTCAAATCACAAAGCGTGTTTCCTCTTCCCTATCATTTTAAATGTGCTATCCAATGACAAATATGACATATATTAAAGTGAAATTGATTTCCTCTTCATTGCATAAAATTTTTGATGTAAAACTATGTTTTATAGTACTAGCCTATTGTACCTTTTTATAGTATTAGTTATGAAACATAATTAAAATTTGGACTAAAAAGACATTTTTGTTTCAGTTTTCAAAAAAGAACGGAGAATTATTAACTTGTTCTTTATTTACTTTTTTGGGTCATTTTTTCCTTCATAAGAGGATAACAGAGAGAATGAGAATCATTGATTTTGGAATTCATTCTCTTGACAAATGCAGTTTCCAATTTTAGCCAGTATTTCCTCTGTCATTTGAGAGTCATCACGGAATTAATGATTTATTCGTCATTTAAGGGGAGGTAATTGGAATATCGTTTAGAGTTCCAATTGGAAAATTATGTCAGTCTTTTACAACTTTATTTCAAAACGAATCGATAGAAAGTGAATTCGCTACATTAGCTTTCCACCGAGGTTCGAATTCAGAATCGTGTAACTTGCTATAGAGAGATTATAAAAAAGTAACTATTCAAATTAACTCTAACTTAAATCTTAATATATCGTAAACTTTAGTGTAACACGTCATCTCAAAATCAAAGAGCAACTTCCCACAGCTTCTCAGTACCCTTTCAGTCATACAAACAAGCCTCACTTCTCAGTCTCCAAAAAGGAATCATCTCCAACCGAATTCTTATACATCATGTAGCCTCAAAAGTAGTCAAGGGCCCGGGTTCGAGTTCGGCTTTCGGTTTTAATTTTTCCAAGGCGATTTATCATTCTCTGCATAAAAAGCAACGCGATCTGATAGTCTTCCGAATCTTCTCATCATATTGCTTATTTATCATTCTCTGCCGTCCTATCTGTCTTTCGGATGAGACAGTTTAAAGCGAGGTCCCGTGTCACTGTATACGCTGGCACCAAAATGATCTTTGGGTCGGTCCTTAGCACGGGACAGAATTATGAAGCAGTGCATCAGGTAGGTGCCGCTACAATATAAGTGCAATAATCGATCTTGGTTTGCGTAAATAATAACAAAACCAGCCCCCCCCCCCCCCCCCAAGTCAGAATCGGTCGACCTCTTACGACACACTTTTGCAATCTCCAAAGTGCAAAGTGACCTCAATGATTTTCAAGAAGCGCTCCACTTGCTTCTCATTTATTTCTTCCACCCGCTTCTCACATACACCCCAGTCTCCAAAATTAACTCCTGATCCTGCTTTTCATATACTATTTCATTTCCAAACAATCTGTGTTTGTGAAACACTAATGTCCCCGGCGACAACAAAGCCCGAAAAGTTATTTTTAGCGTAAAGGTCAAAACGCCATGGAACTTGGTGTCAGAAGAAAGGGCTTCATTAGTCGAGTATGCATGTCAAATATGAAGTCTCCCTTCCTCACGGTTGAAAAGTTATGGTCAAGGTTAAAGTTGACAACAGACAAACAAACAGACAGACAAACAGATAGATAGGACAAAAACATTATGCTCCCGATCTGTCGATCCGGGGGCATAAAAAGCACCGTGTTCTGCTAGTCCTCCGAACCTTCTCATCACATGGCTTATTTTACATCTTTTCATTTTCCGAAAGCAACTCTTGCTTCTTATGTTGCACACATTCTCGTACTCACTAAAACACTTCACGGTCGGATGCATGACAGCTAGGTGATTCGGTACCATAGGTCGTGGGTTCGAGTCCCCGTCGGGGAACGAATATAAGTATAATATAGGGTGACTTGTTAACTGCAGTGTATTTGTGCTGTGTATATATATATATATATATATATATATAGTGTCGGATCCAGAGGTGAGTCTGAAGGTTGAACTCCACTTTACTTTAGTTTGGATTTACCAAAAATATCATTTGGGCTGCTTTTACGGAAGAATTTTTCTTATCTCTGATACTTTTTTTTCGTCCGAAGCCTACCTCCTACTTCCTTGTCGCTATATGACTGAAAACATTGTGAAAGCAACGTAAAACCCCATATCAGTCGACCACCAAAGATTAAGAATTTTTCTCACGGCAACCACCTCCCATTTCCTTATAAAAGAAAAATGCTAGTTCGTCTCTGCTCGTCCCTGTACGTCCGTAATATTACTGTGTATCATTATTCTGAAAATTCGTACCATAAAGATATTAGCTATAGGAAATGCTCTGTGTCGAAGTTATTCCAATAGCAAAATTCCCCAGTTTTAGTCTTTATACCAAGGTGATTCAGAAACTCATTTATAAAAATGCATGTTTCTGAAAACGGAACATATTATGAGTGTTTTCCTAAAGAATTACACTCATTTCGCATTAAGCAATATTGGCGTTTTCACTTTGTCCCCTTTGATGAATTTTGTGCTTGCTCCATCACTGTCAGAAGATCACTAAATCACATGACGATGGCATTTCCCTGCAGTTTACTTTTCAGATCAATATTGCAGAACAAAAGTTGCCTCGACAAGATAATTGATATGCTAGTCTTGGTAAGGTGTCGTTTGGAACAGTGTAATTTCTAAGATAAATATGACAATAAAGTTTATGTATTCATGAGGAAATGTACGACATGTTTTAATAATAAAACCCGGAAGACGGAATTGTTAGCAAACACTTGTAATGATGAGATACTGGCAGGTAGACAGCTTAGGTGTCTTGTAGCGATCAACGAAGGGAGTAGACCTACGTGATTTTGCAAGGGGTTTAGCACGTGACCAAGAGGTCATTATGCATTTAAGGTCAAGGTCATTCCTTCCCATTATCATATCCATGTACATGTATATACTTGAAGTTATGATCTAAGTTCTAAAAGCATGATGACATTACCGTCAGATCGAGAATATACAGTTCATCGTCCGAATTTAGAAAAGCATATCTTCAGTGTTAAGGTCATCATTTAATTTTGTCTCTATCTCACTTTTTGATTATAGATTTATTGATCTTAAAATCCACAGTTCTTTATCTTACAATAAACTGTAGGAATTCGACAGTGCAATCTCCTTACAGAGTTTTAGTTTACTTTATCGCGAGGGGGTCACACAATCTGACTGAAATCACTTCATTTAAATGTATTTGCAGCACATGTAGCTATATACGTCCTAGTGGTGTTGTTTTTGATAATCTTGGTCCGATAAAGTAATCAATATATCCTTCAGACGAATTTTGTCATAGCATCTTCGTACATATATCATAGTAGTTTTGTTGGATTAGTGAAGTGCAATGATACTCACGGCCCCTCTTGACCTGCCGATGTTTGGGTCGTTCAGGTTTTATTTGTAAGTACATTATCCTGAGTGTTTGCCATCATTTACTAAGTCCTCTTCTGTCTTTGATAATAAACAGTAGACATACCTATTACATTATTTACTTGGTATATAAAGGAACAGTGATCTATCGGTATTTATGAACCACGTGGATCCTTGTTTAATCTTTAAAGTTTGTGGTCCAGGGCTTACTGATGACTAGCATCAATCAAGTAACTCACTGTTGACATTGTATCGTTGTCACAATATGCAGTTTTTTTGTGATGTTTGGATTTTTATGCCCCCGGATCGAAAGATACATATTTATTTTTGCCTGTCTTTTTGCTTGTCAGCTTTAACCTTCGTCTAACTTTTGAGCCTTAAGAGATGGAAACTTCACATTTGACATACGTAGTCCACTAATAAAGCCATTTTAAATTACACCAAAGTCAGGAAGTTATGACCTTGACCATGACCTTAATGCTAAGTCCATGTTGCCACCGGGAGGGGGCATAGTTTTTCACAAACACATCTTATATATAGAATGTTAGAAATATTGCAGTATTGTGATGATAACAGTCGCACATCACCTTCTTTGCGAGAATTTAATTTCGTTTTTTTTTTTTGGCGAAAAATTTACTATTGAAATACATGTATCTACTCTAAATCCAAAAGCAATACGAATTGGATTCTTGGCGAAGTAAAACTGACGTACAGTATTTGTGGACACTCCAAGTGCTGCTGTTTTAGGTGGTCTACTCGTCGTTTGTCAGATTCGTGTAATCTGTTACACCTTGGTCATTCTATGTATTCGCTAGAGGTCACCTCCGAGAGGTCTGACGTGTTTGACCTACGCTACAGAGGACGTTAAAGTACGTATTACGTGGTGACCCGAGGCGCTGGTCAGTAAGATGACCGATCCAGGTACATCCATCGTGTAGATTGACGGCAGACGTAACTTGTGACAATCAAAGCGAGATACTTCAAAACCTAGGTTCCCAGCAGCCAGCAGCCTGTCATTACTTACACGTTAGTATTCAGTCCACATCGTATAATTTGCGACAAATCACCGGTGTTAATTTTTTCGTGAAAATGTTGCTAATTTGATTTGAATCGCTACTTGGAAGGGAATGTGCATTTATTTCTTTATTCAGAATCTGAATTTTATCGGATCGCAATACAAAGGAGGAATTAATGCAAGGCTAGTGCAAAGTTGACAAATTAATTTTTTGTATCTAGCACACAGTTTGAGAAATCAGCTTATTTCTGTAATGCGTGTGGAATTTAATGCGTTGATGTTCATCGATTAGTGATTGATTGCTGTTTTATGTGATAGACAGAAGCTCTTTTATTAAAGGTCTCCCCTCAAGCAATGCAATTAAACGATTCCAGTGATAACAAACTTGACTTTCTGATTTAAAATTCACAGAGGGAACAACTGCTCCCACTAAAGATGATGCAGTAGGTCACGCGGGAAATAACACTATAAGCTTTGTTGTTTTGGAATCACCAGGCCGGTATCAAATGCTAATCATAGTGTGTCTTACACGCGGCTCGGATTCCCCCCGAAATTCTCGGTGACAAGTCAAGCGTCGGCCAGAACATTATTGTTGCGACGTCTCTGGGAACCTATTGTTGTCATTTAAGTGAAATATTGATTGAATCTACCATTTAGCTGTAGTTTTGTGTGTATGTGGACATTGTGTGTCCGAGTAGAGCGCTGTGTTGTTGACATTAAGTCTTATCTACGTTATGTAACCGATATTTTTCAATGAGGTGAATGCCGAGTGTTGATTTACTTTGGTACAACACAGTACCTTGACCTGAAGTGCCAGCAAGTTACCTCGATTCAAGTGTTATCTTTACAATTCAGTATAATGTGACTTTAGCCTGGACTCCAGGTTCTGTGATCACATAGAGAATTATAGCGAAAAGTGAATATTACGGATTCAGTATGATACGTTCGGAACATTTGAGCATCTACCAGACAAGTGGTGGCCGAGTCAAGGGAAAGATTGTCAGAGGTCGTGCCCAGGTAAAGCCCATCTGATTTTGCAGAGTAGAGAGAGAGAGAGAGAGAGAGAGAGAGAGAGAGAGAGTGCTTACAATGATAATGTTGAATTGAGTATTTCAATTCTTATTTACTTACTATTGTATTTATTTTTCATATGTTCAGTCGTGTCCTTTTTGTACATTTCATACAAATGCACATGCACGTAAATGACATCATTGTTCATAAGGTTTGTTTTGTATTGTTAGATAGCCGGGTCACTGTAGCCTTATTTTTTTTTCTTTTAAATATTCTCCAAAAGAAAAAAAAGGACGCGATTTCATAACAAGATTTTAAAAATTGTTACTTCATGTAATTAAGCATGACACATGATGTGTGTGACCCCCGGAATGCCGTGAACTAATTAGTTAAATTAATGTAACACCCATCATTAATTAAATGGATTCATGCATGTCCCGTTTTCACCATTTCTTGTCAATTTATCATTTTAGGTAGAGTTATTTATAAGCGAAGATATCAAATTCCTCATGGTAAAAATCTCATTTTACACTCCCCCAGAATAAACAGGTTGGGATAGCCTATCATTTGAGTAATTTTCACACAAATGAATAAAATTTGTTTTCATTTGTTTTCTCTGTACATTTTTGTTTTCTCAGTCAAAACACAGTAATAAATTATAGCAGACTAAGCAGAAATAAACTAGTACTGAAAAATGAAAATTTCAGAATTTTGACTTCAAACACAACTTTAAAACATACTGAATGTAGTTTACGAAAAAGTTGACCTTTTCAACTTAGCACTTTGGACAGATGTTGCATGTATAAACTCCAACACGGTAAGTTAAAAATGTGAACTTGTTTTGTACGCTACATTCAGTATGCTATAAAAATGTGTCCCTTCTGAATGGTTCTTAACCATTATATGTCTAGATTTAAAAAGTGTGTAAAAGAATGACAAAATTACAGAGAAGTAGAATTTCAACGAACAAATTACTCAGCTACAATTTTCCTAATTTCTAGAACATCACAACATCCGAACCACTTTGAACGGATCGTAATATCACTTGGTATATACATAAGATATTAACACTCTTCGGTGAATTTTGAATGTAGATGCGATCCAGACCCCTGCCCTACTCAGGATTTGAATAGATACACCTATAATTTGTTTTCAACAGCTCATGTTATCCGTCAGATTCTCAGAAGACAAGAAATGCCCAGACAAGTTTTTGACGACAACCTTGAATATTTCATTGTAAAAGTTGCGGTATTCAAAAAATAAAAAAAAAAAGGGGGGGAGGGGGGTGCAGGAAGGAATATCACGAAGTGAAACCTCGAGTCGTTTGAAACCGAAGTCGTTTCCTTATTATGCTGTCTCTGTACAATTAATGTATCTCGGTGAGTTCTGACGTCCAATTAAACAGAATTTTATGAAGGTAGTGAGGGATGCATGGAATGCTGTATAGAAAATATAGGTTAAGGCAAGTATAAGTGTCAATTTAAAAGTCTAATTTACATATCTTGATGCCCGAATTGTACACTATGCTCAGATTTTTCACATACCTGGACTATAAATGTTCTTTACCCTTGAGTGACCTTTCATAGAGCAAATGTATATCCTGAATATGTACAGTCAAATTTAAAAGAAATACATACAAATAGAAAAGGAAACCACAAAACACCCCTTATATACATCCCCCAAAAAAATAACAATAAATAAATAAATAAATAATAAAAAAAAATTGAATAGGAAAATAAAGTTACCACAGCGATCACTATCAAAAAATGCTGGGTCAAAGGTATAAAAGCCGAGGAAGGTGACAAAGACACTACAGATTATGAATATAGTAATCAGGGTTTTTTTTTCAAGGACATACACATTTATATTATTCAGTATATGCCATGCTTTTATGCAGAAATTGTTTTGTCATCGCAATCGATGATATATTCACTTTCAATTCAGTATTGAACTTGACATGACATTTTCCTTCGTTATTCATTGTACGATATTTAATACGAGAATAGTAACGTGATACTTGATACATACAGTAGCGGACTTAGAGGACCCCCCCCCCCCTCCCTTTTTGCCACATATTTACAGGTAAAACTTCAGATTTGGCACCCAAAATGGCTGAGTAGTTTCGCTAAAACTTGACTTTCATATGTTACTGATTCCTCCGTTTTTGGAAATCCTTGATCCACTTTTGATGTATATGAAAAAAATGTCTGTATGGCCTTTGTACAATCGTAAGAACTAGATTTTGTAATGAAAGTCCGAGAGTGCTGCAAGATGTAAGCTCATTGGGTTCGTAATCGAAGCATTATGAGATGGAATCTCGCTGTTGCATCGTTTACGAAGACCCATACATGTAGCTGGTGCTGCTAGTGCCGTGGGTATTCGATCCTTAGCAGATCATAGCAAGGCTACTAACTATCGGGTAAAATCATCAAGGTGCATGGCCGATTGCTGGAACTACTAATGCCGTAGGTATCTGATCCGTAGATGATCATAGCAACGGTACTAACTAACGGGTAAAATCATACAAATACTACCCTTAGATTAAGGTGAAATATTCCTTAAATTTACGTTAAGTATGTTTAGTCAGTACTGAAAGGACTTTGTATTTTGTAATCTTATTGCTATCAGCTGGTGTGCCATTGACGAGCACGTCGTGAATTTCCACATTGATTTCCTCCTGTGTTTAATCCCACCTGATAAAGCCGTCTCCTCGAAGAGTTCCAAGTCCTTGATTTCAAAGTCATTTATTTTCCACACAACACGACATGATTTAGTTGATTTTTATGAAATACATGATGCTTGTGTTTAATTTTCTGTTACTCTCTTTATTTGATCTGTCTGATTTTGCAGAGGAACTCATGTTTGTAATGTAAGATTTTCCTTTATTTCATTTGTTATCTTTTCTGATTGAACTGGGTATAATAACAGATCCCGGATTCTACGAACGAACGCGCTTAATCCAGTGATGTTGAAAAGTGTCAGTCCGAAGGTTTCGACTGACAAAATTTCATTCGGACTGGCAGAATTCTGAAGTTGTTTCTATGTAAGTCATTGTCCTGACTGACAAAATTTTCAAAATCACAGAAAAATGACTGACATGTTTGAAAACTTTTCAACATTTTTGTCATTCGATATTTAAAAATCTTGTTATATTTCATTCATTCATTCTTTGGTTTATTTATTTTATTTATTTACCTATTTATTTATTTTTTTATCTATCTATCTATCTATCTATCTATCTATCTATCTATCTATCTATCTATCTATCTATCTATCTATCTATTCATTCATTCATTCATTTATTTATTTATTTATGATTGGGTGTTGCTGAAGCTGTGTAGTTTAAGAAAGTCTCTCGGCTATCAGATATTTAAGTGATAAATTAAGTCATAAAACCAGAAAAATGTCTGTAATCGCCAAATTCCTTTTCTAGTATTCCTAGACGTATTTCCATTTTCTTTTTATTGTGTATTTATTATTTCGCATAAATTAAAAGACAAGATAGCAATATATAGATATTTATTCAGTGTGAAATAAACAAAGAATCGTTTTGAGTAATGCATCTCTGTATCCTTTGCCCATTTCACTAATAATACATGTACGTGCAGCTTAAACAATCATGACTCATTATATGCCACAATTAAAACGGCTTTACAGTTCTTAGTAAAAATCGCCGTTATCATATAGATAAAATATTCCCAGTGCGACGTAAAACAATAACATCTATCTATCTATCTATCTATCTATCTATCTAAAATTTCTAATTATATATTTCCTGAATTTCCGAGTAAAGTAAATAAGGAGACTTTGACAAGTTGGGGTGATAGTTCAGCGCTTGTCTTGCGACGCAGGTGATCCGGCTTCGATTCTTGGATTGCACCACTATGTTAAGAGGTTAATTACCTATTGTTTCCACATCGAGGTTTAACTAAAAAAACTTGTTCACAGATCAAATAGTGAAATCTTCCATAAGAAAGTCGTTGTATGATAAATAAAAGACACTTTTCCCCAAATTTTAGGTCACATGGTCCTTATCAAGTGAATAAGAATTATTGAAATTCTGTTGAAAGCTCCGTAAAGCACCGACCAACAGAATGTATACAATAATGAAAAGCTTATACAAGATTTCGTTGAAAAGATTTTCAAGCACGCGTTGCAGACATATCAGAATCGGTAAAAGGGTGGAACGATTCAATAAATTAGTTACCTCCTGTTTCCCTGTCGCAATATGTCTGAAAACTGTTGATCGAGGAATAAAACCCTTATCAGCCAACCAACCACTATGTTTAAGAGGTTTATTAGCTTCAGCTTTCCTGTCGCAGTATGATTGAAAACGACATGAAAACCATGCATCTATAATTAATTTGTCAAGTTAGGCTTAGTAGTATACTGAATAAACCCCCTGCCCATGTGGCGGCCATATTAGTTTCAGTTATGTATTCAGTGGCTGATATCGCTGCAATAACTTTTTTTCCCTCTCGAAACACCTTTACCATGGTTACAATGATGATGATCAACCATAAAGCACATGGCACATCGTAATGTGGAGCGAACTGTTTAATTGCTTCTTAACCTTTATAGTCGTTTTATGTTGATCCGTGGATTAAGCTAACATAAACTGTGTATCATCTCGAGCAGCTGGAGCAGTATGTATAAAAGCAGGTCCAATGAAGTGTGTAATCTACATGCCTGTAAGCAATATAAAGTCGCTCATGCTTGATCCTCGTGTATGGAAAAAGCAGGACATATGCTAGATCTCTGGCGGAGATATTAATCGAACACGGATCACTACCGGTCTGTTGAACATGGCGCTAGCATATGTAAAGTAACTGATGACGGGTACCAGGAGCATAGTTCACGTCCTGTTTACATTGTATAAATACTCTGCATCACTAATTCCCCAGATTTTAGACGCAAATATCGAGAATATTTGAAGTAGAGCTTGGAGAGCGGAAGTCCATGGTCCGGTTCCGTAAGGAAATTCATTATTTCTGATTAATTATTGTAAACTTTTATGAAGAGAATCTTGAAATGTTGTTACAAATATGAATGGAATATTGTTATATTAAAATAGAGATCAACTGAAAGTGAGAATATGATCATACAAATTTCATTTTTGTACACCCATTTGCGGAATCGAATTTTCGAGGGGTTATTTCTGATTTAGTTTTGGGTTTGTCTGTTTCTATGCCAATCTTCAAGATTGGTCATAATTTGTGAACGCTTAGAGACGGGGCTTCAATATTGCTTTCGACAATTTGAAGTCACAACACATATAGACATGTGGTTAATTTGTTGCAGGAATTACTTTGGAAGCACATAGCGCCATGGAAAGGCGTATAGCCATTTAAAGGACTTCAGTTAATAATCTGTTATTGAGTACATATGTTTGATATATATCGAGAGGTACCGGGTTCGATTCCCTCTTCGTGCACACTTGTGTCTTGTCTTTCAGATTTTACGATGAAACCGAGATTCGGTGTCACGGTAGGAGTGGCACGTAAAAGATTCCTCACTGATTCGGATTGGTTCGTAGCAAAGATATACATTTCTGTGCAACACCTTACACGTGAAATAGTCGTAGAGTGACATAAAACAATAATAAAATCACTCATTGAATCGATGTTAAAAAACTGCATGGGAGCGATGTGGTTTTTTTTTTGGGGGGGGGGGGATTTACCAGTAACCAGGTAATCACAATGCAAATTCCAAAAGTTTTTAAGCGTCATTATCTATCATAATCCTAACACGTGTTTTGTGCTCGACGTTTTAATATATGGAAATGAGAGGTACTTTTTCAAATTCTTACTGCTACACGTACTAGAACATACATAATCTGAGTGTTGGAGAAGAATATATAAAGTTTGTCTAAAATTGATCAGATCATAAGAATGGATAAGTCAGTAAGCCCTAGGTTTAGATGTAAAAGGGGCAGAGAACGGTATTTAAATTGCCGCATTCACATGTTAATTACATGTTTCTGTGTTATAGTACACTTTACCAAATTGACATGAGATGTACATTGCACGTATATGTATCAGCACATTTTACCACATCTACATGTAAATGAAAGATTTTGTGGTGTAACACATTTCTCACATTTACATGTTAATGACATTCTTTTTGTACAACACAAGAACAGTCGTTGTATCTACTTTAAATGCAACGCATCAAACTACATCTACTTGTAAATAAAATAACATGTTTCGTGTGTACTGTTGAGTTTTTTTTTGTTATACAGAGTTACTTCCCATTTGATACGGTATCTGACGTAAAACAATTATGACGTCGTCAAATTCCTATGAAAACGTCATATGTTGGCTATCATTTCCCTGAGTTTTAGATCAGTTTCCATAGGATTTAATGACGTCATAATTGTTTTACGTCAGATACCGTCCCAAATGGGAAGTAACTCTGTATAACGAAAAGACCGAATAACAATATGTAAATGACGATTTATGTGACAGACCTGTAACAGGTACATAAGAGATATGCTACATGGGTTGTTGTTAGAAGTGTATACAGGATGATTCAGAAACTTGGTGCCCTGGACCACTGTGTGATACATTTTTAACATACCTTTGTGCCCTGGACCACTGTGTGATACATTTGAGATACCTGTGTACCCTGGACTACTGTATGATACAGTTGACAAACCGATGTGTCCTGGATTGATTGATTGATTGATTATTGTTTTACGTCACTCCACGATTATTTCACGTATATGGTGACGGCATCTGCCTGATGCATTGCATATAAATTTAGACCTTTGCAACGGACTCACCCGAAGCAGTGAGGGATCTTTTACGTGCCACACCTAACGTGACACGAAACCTTGGTTTTTACTGTCTCATCTGAAAGACAGAACGCCGGTGCGCCCAGAGCGGGAGTCGAACCCGACCTCTCGATCACGAGCCGAGCACCTTATCCACTAGGCCACACCGGCTTGATGTATCCTGGACCACTGTATGATACAGTTAACATTCCTATGTTTCCTGAACCACTGCATGATACAGTTAACATACATATGTGTCCTGGACCACTGTATGATACAGTTAACATACATATGTGTCCTGGACCACTGTATGATACAGTTAACATACCTATGTGTCCTGGACCACTGTGTGATACAGTTAACATTCCTGTGTTTTCTGGACCAATCTGTGATACAGTTGAGATACCTGTATATCCTGGACCACTGTTTGATATAGTTGACATACTTGTATGCCATGGACCACAGTTAACATACCTGTATACATGTACCCTGGATCACTATGTGATACATTTGATATATTTGTGTGTCCTGGACCACTGTGTTATACAGTTGAAATACCTGGGGGGGGGGGGGGTACTGGACCACTGTATGATACAGTTGACATACCTTTGTGCCCTGAACCACAGTGTGATACAGTTAACATACCTTTGTGCCCTGGACCACAGTGTGATACAGTTAACATACCTACATCTAATTACCAAAGGTCCTCTTTATTTATCTTCATCTTCTGTTTATTCATACAGGCATCTACTTTGATGGAGGTTAGGTACACCAAGTGGTGATATCTCTGGAATGTATTTATTAGGAATGAAATGTAATCAATAGAAAAAAGATAAATATACTATTTGTGAATGTTCTAAAGTGATCTTAGTCCCCCGGGCTTTTCGTCGAGATCTTTATCGCCAAATTTATTTTTAAAAACGCAGGCGATTTAAAACAATTTGACCAGTTTCATAAAAACTAAGGTATGGAATGACTTGGTTTAATAGTTAAGCGCCGGGTATACAGAGCAGTCGATCTGAACTCGATCCCTCTCTGTGTCGCTGTGTATAAAAGGCGTATAACCATCTGCTTCGACGTCATGATGTGACTGAAAATTGTTTAAAGCGATGACGTAAAAGCAAAACAAACCAACAAAAGAGTCAAGTATCCACAATTTTCCCTCATATGGAATAGGGGATCTACTCATCGGGGATTTCCCGGATTTTATCTGTGTTAGGTGTACGTTTTGGTGCGGTTAACTTCAGTATCGTAGGAAGCATTTCAAAACGGAAGGGAAGTGGCGCTTGAAATTTGTGTCGTTTCATATCTTGATGAAAAAAAATATCGTGATCGGTCAAAAAGATTTCGGGGGGAGGGCTCCCCTCTGTACCTACGGCCCTGAACTCCGATGTAATTTGGAGAATGTAAACACCTGTAATTTACGAGTTCAATATTCGGGGGGTCTTTTCCCTATTTTTACCTAAATTTAAAAAGCTCGTTACGCATAAAAGCTTGTCACGCATAAATTCACAAGTTACATTTAAAAAGAAAAACACGCTTACAAGATTTTACAAAAGCGGAAGATATTATTAATTCAGCCTTGTTGATGATGATGATGAAGAACGGCAGCAGGAAATGACAAGGGTCGGTCACCTTACAACATATATATCCTGTTAGGTCATACTGTGAGTGTAATTTGCTTTTATATCGTCGGAGAGACATCTTGTACTTATAAGGAGATATATAGAAATAGTGAGGTATTTTGTAGTATATATATATATATATATATATATATATATATATATATATATATATATATATATATATATATATATATATATATGTTCATTTACCGTAAGGGCACGTTTCACATTCGTTAGGCTTTGTTACATTCGGATAATAACAATTTAAATTCGGCGACTATTTTCTTTGTCGGATGGTTTTATTAGTTTCTCTACACGCTGCCGCTTAGACAGACATGTTTAAAATCTAACCGACTTAATAGGAAGAATGTGTACTACTAGTATTAATTTATTTGATAATTGAATTTGGATACACATACGTATGGTGTATGGAGTGTAGGTACATTGCGATTATAACTTCCTGTATTGGATTGTG
This sequence comes from Pteria penguin, assembly GCA_035048485.1. Classification (NCBI taxonomy): domain Eukaryota; kingdom Metazoa; phylum Mollusca; class Bivalvia; order Pterioida; family Pteriidae; genus Pteria; species Pteria penguin. The sequence goes on along the minus strand of CM068588.1, from coordinate 18,709,360 downwards.
ATATATTCCCACAGAAATCATAGTAATATAGGTACACACAATTACAATTCTTCTTTATGTGCTGTTAACGTTGCTGTAATTGCCATATATAAGTAAGTTTCTCGGGAATCTCGGTGTTCACTGCTAAATTTCGCATGGATGACAAAGCGCACGTTTATGTGTGCATTTTCCGGAATATCTACATTAAAAGTTGCATTCAGGATAATGAAGTATGGATGTTTGTGGGCGTTTTCAGGAAGAGTTGTAATAACTTTTCATGGACTCTGTACTTCTGTTATATAATGTAAAATTGTAAGACTGTATAGTTTCTTTGGACCTTAAAAGTCGTTCTGGAAATGTAACAAGTCCGTCGTTCGTCTAGGTGTACAGATTGGTGTTGCATCTTGTGTAGCAGTAGTTGGTATACGTTATTGTATACCGGGTATATATGTATATATATTATTTTATTATATGTTTTATTGGTTTTGAATAGTGTGAATTGTTTTCTATTCCATAGTTTGGTTTTCCTTTATGATATACATACCATTCTTTTGTGTAATTTCAGACGACGAAGGAGGATTCACTGAAGAGATTTACCGAGATGCAGAGTCACGAAGATCACCGATCACCCGGTAAGACATCTTATGATCAATCACCCCAGTTATGTTATCTTCGAATCACCCATCAAGGCTGAAAATTTGGTATTTAACTTCTGATTACTGAATAAGAATGTCGTTTGGATTTCATGACCGTCCAGTAAATATACTCCTATCACCCAGTAATGATCACCTTAAGGCTTATGATCACCAAATAAGGATATCTTCAGATCCCATATCTTATGATTGCTTGGTAATGATTCCTTATACACAATTAACAAATATATTATAATACCCAGTATGTTTCAAAATCATCATATTATCACCTAGTAAGGATATCTTTTAAAAACCTGTAGAAGATCACAATATCAGAAGATCACCCTGTATCGATTTCTTGTAATCCCCCCAATAAAGATTTTTCATAAATTGAGGAATCATGTTTTGAAAATCACCAAATGAATATATCTTATTCCTTATGGTGCAAGCATCTATCCAGGATAATCTATGGTCATCATTTATTGAGCCTTAGGCAACATATTCTGTTACTGAGTCATTTGTTATTTAGTTTGAAGGTTCTGGGAAGGGTTGATGTTATGCATGCATCTTTTAATATTAGGTTTCATGATTAGAAGAAATAGAGTAAATTAGGATTAAGGTTACTGATGTGTATATGCTTCTCTATTATTGAAACTAATGGAGAAGTGTGTGGTTCCTTTACTAAGTTAGAATGTGCTATGCTGAAAACGCTAGATATTCTAGTGTGTTTTGTACTTGAGTTCTTTCTCCTTTAGTAAACATTGGCTATCACTATATTGATGAGAATTTTCTTCCCTGGGCATAAGTCAAAATTGAATACATGTGTATCACCAAAATGTAAAGGAATTCAGTGTGAGAATTTTATGAGCGATAGGTATAAATAAATTACATAGTATCGGATACAAAACAGATTGTTCAATGCATGCAATATATTTTGTGTATAAAAAATTGTTACAAAGTCTGTTTCTAAAACTTCTCACTTAATATATTCGTATGATAGAATTTGATCTAACGATTGCCCTGTTTCATACAAGCTAATCATTGTTTTAGTCTTGTTACGAGGTGGTCTCAGGTAAAGTGGAGATCACATTACAAACTATAGCTTTTTATAGGTACCATGTGGTCCTTGTCTATCTTAGGAATTGAATAGAGAACTATAAATAAACTTTAGTTTGTAATTATAAAACCCAAAATGTTTCAAAGTATCAAAGGATAAATCAAACAAGACTGGAGGATGATAGATCTAATTTCTCCTATGTCTTCCAACAATGCATATTATTAATGTAATTTCTTGCATGAGTTGTCTTTCCTTTATTAGTCTACAACCCAGGGGACATAACTCCTGAGACACCTTTACCAGATTATGATGACAGTATGACAGAGTCACCTAGTCCCAGGCAGTTTAAGTTTGCGCGCCAATTCAGCAAAGTTCTTTCCAGCATTAAGTCTATAGGTATCCCCCTCACACAGTGTGATGATATTGCCTCACTGATTATGATATACTATATATACTAATTACATTTCACCATTTTTTGTTGTAGACTGTTTTAATGTTACTTACTTTACACTACATGTACATTTCCTTATGGTATATTGTATTATATCATTCATTTTATACAATAGGTGTTCATTCAAATTCAAATCAAATTTAGGAGTTGAAATCCATATTTTATTTTTCTCTCCTGAGCTAGGGTGAATTTTTATTGGTCCCATTGCAAAGCAATTCCGGTCTATAGTTTGGCAATGTCTGTCAGTCAACATTTCGGTTAAAGTTTCTGGTTGAAGCAAAATCTCAGAAACTAAGAGGAGTGTAAACATAATACTTCGCACATAGGTTCCTTATGACCAGAGCGTTTAAATTATGCCATGACTTTTAACCTAGTGATCTTGAGTTCGGACTTCTAAAAGACTTTGACTTCGGCTATATCTTTAGAATCAATAGGGGTAGGGCTTTGATGTTTCACACATAGATTTTTTTATGACGAATGTCCTTAATTGATACCATGTCTTTTGACCTTGTGACTTTGACCATGTTTCAAATTTGCTTTGCAATTCGGCCATACTGTCTTTAGCATTTTTTTGTTTTAACACCAATTCCACTGTTCTAACCATAGGTAATGTGTGTATCCTAGTTTATACCCGTTTTAGAGTACTAACGGCTGATCTCCTGGGAAAACTAACAGCTTTAAATCTTTAAACAGCACTGCATATAAGTTTGTAATCTTTGGAGAAAGAATTCTCATCTTTACGTATAAACTAATATTTAATTATTTGTCGTGTTTAACAAATTCGTAGTGTGATTTTGAGTTACCGGTATTATGTTATTCTTTAAATTTATTTTATTCTTACCCACTTTCCCTTATAACAGGGGATTTCTGTGTTTCTATCCACAAAAGATGCAAATGTAAGCTATTGCAAGGGTGTAAGAGAAAGGAGCAAAATTGAGGGTTGGGGAGGTACAAGTATGTTTGTACCTCTCCCCCACTTTCCAGAATAAGTTGCATACGACTTGTTTTTGATCATAGACCTGGTGCCAAAAAATAGGAACATATATATATATCTATATTTCATTGAGGTTGTGGCCCTCTCCCCACTTTTCAAGGCCCAGCTACGCCTTTGTGTTGGTTGCATGACATGATGAAATATATAGTACAAAAGCCAACATGCAGATTTATCATTATACAAGTCATAGGTGCACATTATAACGATTAGAAAAAGAAAATTATCTTTGAGTATTGACTGAACAAGAAATGAAATAATCATTACAATCATAAATATTCCCGATATACGTAGAAATTGGCAGATTTTTAACTGTTGGTTACATATGTTCTTTTTATAACAATCTTTCACATAAAGCTGATTTATATGTAATATACATGATAGTCAATATCTGTTGTATACTTTAGTATGACTATGAGTGTTTAAGTGTTACATACATACTGCTGTAATCTTCTCGATCTGACACTGTGGCTTTATCTTGACATAATTGGTAAACTGTCAAGCAACGTGCAGTGATGAAGTGTACATTCTTGAGATGAACTTTTTACGATATACAGGAAAAGGGAAGTAATTTGTTGTTCAATCTTAAGAGCTGAGATATATATATATATATATATATATATATATATATATATATATATATATATATATATATATATATATATATATATATATATATATATATTACATTATCACTGAACTGGATGTGATGTATGGAAACTTGGTCATTGAACTTAACCTTTTTACTATAAATGGCTTAGCAATACAGAGATGAAAATGATCGTAGAGTCTATAAAATGGTACCTATTTGATAGAAGTATAACAATTTTTTTCATTATAAACATTGTTTCACTTATTTGTAAATGTTCGAAATAGAATGTCCTCCTTTCTTCTAATTTCAAATTTTGATTCCAAGTAATCCTTCTTGATTATCAGTTAAAGAGTTACTTTATGAATTTCAATTACACATGTAATAATTTCAAACAGTATATTTTGTGATGAATAGCGTATTATATTTTGTAATATCTTTATACACTGACCGTACACTGTAAAAAGTGGTTAGTAAGGAACAGGGCCATGGGTCATAGTCCCATTAATTTGGAAAAAGGCACATCAAGGTCAGCATAGGTTTTTAAGAAATTGCCCATTTAAAATAAGAAAATCAGGAAAGAAAAGCTGAATTTAGCATGTTGGCAAAATTTACTTCCTTACCTCTCTCTAAGGTTTTGATGACCATGACCATCATCTTATTTTGATCATTTATAATTAAAAAAAAAATGGAATGATTACTTCTTAACTTTTCTTTTCAGTCCAGCAGATGTAAGCTTTAATTTTAATGCAATATTTATGTATATTTCTAAATACAATAGTCACTCTTTGTCTTTACCACATTTTGTATCAAAAAACAAAATGGATGAAACATTTTTGTTATTTAGATTTCCCATTGATAAATACTTACGAATAAAATAAGTGGATAAGAGATTTTCTATTATTTCAGACGAGATGTATCCAGATATTCCTGAACCTGCACCAGATTACAACGATAACGATTCCTATGACTCAGTACCTCCATACGAGATCAATCAAACAGACTCATACAATTATCCAGACTCACCAACCAATATCTCAAACTCATCACACATCACAGATGTGCAGAAACTCAGTCTCTCAAACTCTATCAATGAGGCAGTGGTATTTCGTGAACGTAAAGCCTCAAATCCAGAATTAGAAAAACGTCTTTCTGACCCAGGAACTGACGATTTACTGATTAGACCAAAGAAATTACCAAATCCTTGTATGGAATCCAAACAGAGAATGGCCCTTCACAAAGAACTCCTCCATAATTACAAAGTGTAAGTTTTTCATTTACATTTCTAGAGTTATTTCAGCCCAGAGGGTAGCAAGCTTGGCTCACGGTCAATAGGTCCTAGGTTCAAGCCCAATCCATGAATCATTTGTGTCCTGTCTTTCTTGTGAGACAGTAAAAACTGAATCCACATATCACTGCTGATGTTGGGAAATAGAAAAAAAACCCCATGACCTCACTTTTTATACACCCGTCATTGACGGGACATATTATGGTATGGCGATGTCTGTTTTTGGATTTTTATAATACTTACACAGAATACTCTAATAAAATAAAAGAAAATGCCTTTCTATTTTGAAAATACCCCATTCGTTGGTACAGAGGAGAGGGTTAAATTCTTCTCTTTTCCAAGACTTCTAACTGACTTTATGGATTTGCATAATATTTCACAGGGTTGTTGCCCAGGGCCAAAGCATGTGTCATCTTGAGGTCCTGAATAATAGTCAAAGGAGAATGCATCCATACTATTAAATTTCATCCTTTCATACTAATAAACAGGCATATTATGCCATGCGAGGCGTTGCTCTTGTTTTGACTGCTCTGCCACAAAGTTTGAAATTTTTGTGTAATACATCGGACAGATTCGATCCAGATAAATGTGCAATAATCTTGATGTGATGATAAACAACAAATAAACCTCACATATCATAGATTTATTCATTTTGAGTACCAGTCTTATATCCTATCCAATACATAGTTTCTGCAGTAAGGATTTCACCTTTACTGTTTGTATCTATGTATTAATGGCTGAATGCTGGAAAGTCGATGGTTTAATGGACTTAGGGACATATTCCGTACTCAAACTTTAATCAGCCCCTTTGCGCTTCCTGTCCAACAACATGGAGGGGAAGAATCTTGAAATATATATATACTTAATTACATTTTGGACTTGACTTTCCTTCAAGTAACTGTGCGAAAAAGTTTGGATCGTTTTAGCTGGTGATAAAATGCACATGATGTCTTGTTGTATTGGCTTCTAGACATGCTTCACATTTGTGAGCTATGTAATCTTTGATATTCTCTGTTATTGTTTTGTTTCCATTTTTTTCAGGGGTAAAAATATTCTAGAAAAACCAGAATTACACAAAGTTTTAGAGAAGAGGAAGGAAAAGCAACGAATAGATGAATGGGAATCACAGAAAAAATTGTCAAATAAACGAACAAGCTTAGAACTAAAACTAGAGCAGCAACGACAAAAAGAGGTATGTGTTAGATATAAAGGAATAATGACAATTTTTAGCTTGCCAGGACAAAAGTCCAGAAAGCTCATGTCATACTTCCAGCGTTGTTGGCATCCATAGAATAAACTTTATCTTGGACTCTATGTTTTGAACTGGAAGAGGTACAGCTTTGATATTCAACACATTGATTCCTCATGACCATAGCTTTGAATTGGTACCATGACTTTTGACCGAGTATCTTTGACCTTGGACTTCGACCCACTTTTCAAAAACTTTAACCAATACTTTACATTCATGAAATGCTAAAGAATTCCTCATGCTATTGTCCTCTGATGTCTCTTGTTTGACAGAGGTATTTCTTTATTATATGCACTTTGTGCTCCACCAAACTTTTGCTGATTTGTTTGACACTTCTTATGTTATCCATTTGTTTAGTAGATTCAGAACCCCTTATTTTTTCCATAATGAAGATCATACTCGTTAACTTTAGAAGAACTTGTGTTTTTAAAAACCTTCAGAAAATTTTATAAGCCTATTGTTCAGTTTTCTTACATTATCAAGTGAACCATGCATTTATAAAGATGAACAAAAGTTCCCTTTCAAATTTTGCTGTATTTATCAGTTACAGAGTTATGGGCCTTTGAAATATTTGAAAAATAATTTTTTTTTAATTCTGTACAGTTACTGACAAGTTTCTGATTTCTAATATAATTAGTATACATTAACAAATTTAAATGATAATTGAATTCTTTTGACATTTTAGCAACATGGCGACATGAAACCAATCGTAGAAACAGAGGAGAAGAATCAATCAGAATTATCCAAAGTACAGGCCAAAATCTTAAGCAAGAACTCCACCACTGCTGTTCAGTAATGGACCAGTTTATCATCATTCATCATTTTATTCATTCATCTTATCAGTGTCATTAACAGCAGCTTTTGTGCAAATGATGAACATATGAAATTAAGGTCAAATGGATTTTTTTTGAAGGTCTGATTTTGACACACGTTTTATTTTCATGCTTCGATTTTGTATCAGATCATAAAGATTTGAACAGAATATAATTTTTGTATATAAAAATTCAAGCAGTTTTTTTTTTCCAAAAATTGTGGAAAGAATCTTTAGTCACTTCCACTCTAACTAAAATTATTTATTTTTCGTAAATTTTACATTGAAAATTATTTTTTGATTGCAAATTTATTAGTGCTATGTCAGTGTTTCCACAATATTTTGTAATGTACGTCTCATGCATACGTGTTATGTGTTAGAAGTGATACGCAGAAACATTTTTTTTTCAATTGTACGATGTTTTGCACGCTGTATATGAGAATTCTTGAGGTCAACAATGTTTGATTGATTTGAGATCGTAGTGTGTCCTGAATAATGTTCCCTCATTAAGGACTTTCTATTACCTTTTGACAAGCGCTGTGACAGCAAGTACATTTTGAATATCTCTCTAAGCATAGGATTGCATTCCTACAAGATGGTGCTGACATTTCAGGGCTTAATCTTTCCTATTATTATATACCCATATTCCTTATTCATATAATCCTTGATGATGTACAACAGATGGTTTAGATGTCTATTTTCATATTCTTCAATTTTAAGGATACTTGGATTAATTTACCTTCAATAGTTTACATAGAATTACATCAAGACGTACATGTATTTGGAAAGTACTGGAGATTCTAGTACTAACGCCTCTTTGGCTCAGTTGGTACTGTACTGGGCCTCTCGATAAGAGGTCACAGGTTTAAGTCCTTGTCTATGCCTTATCTCTTGTCATCGTAGACGTTCGTAAATAAATGATCCTACACAGCTTCGGGAGGGTCCGTTGCAAAGATAGAGATTTCTGCGTGATGCATCATGCAAATGCGAGTCACCATATAAATGAATTAATTTTGATGCAGCATGAAATAAGAAACATACTAACAAGCATTTTTTGTTAGAGAGAAATCTATTCATGTAGTATGTTATGTAATACAGTTTCTAGGAGTCAATTTATAACTTCAGTTAAAAAAAACCCACATTAACATTTTATACTGATCTTCATAATTGGGTCTTTTCATTATACAGAGTTATTTCCCATTTGAACGGGTATTTTACGTCAAACCATTGTGACGTCAACCAGTTCTGTGGAAATTGACGTAAAATTATGGGAAATGATTTAGAAATTGTACGACGTCACAATGTTTGACGTCAGATACCCGCTCAGATGGGAAATAATTCTGTATAAAGAAAAGACCCAATAAGTGCTATAAAGAAATTTTTCATTAGAAGACAAATATTTGAACTTTTTTCACTGACACTGATTTGTTTATGATTTAACCTTTATTGAAATCTTAAAACTGTATATTCACCTGTGTTATATAAATGCCTCGTAATATTTATATTCCAGTTTCAATAAGCAAAGTGAACACATCGATTTAAAATCTGACTTGTCGTTAAATATGTGACTGTAAGTAAGTTACATTCCTGTAAAATCGTGAAAAAAGTTATACATGTACAATTTAACATATTATGTACATTGTAAACAGATCTTGTGAAACAATAGCCAAATCATATCTTTGAAATGATTTTTTTGTACCATTACACAGAGTTTGGTCTGTAGAGTGTGTAACTGAGGTCTTTAGTGTAAAGCAGGTTTTGCTTTCAACGCTTCTAATCACATATCACATTATGGTGCTGTGAAGGTATAATGGTAGAACTTTGAGAATGTTGTGGTGTACACATGTGAAAAATGTAAATTTCTGTTGTCAACACTATTTTATTGTCTTGATATTAATAACAATTTCAGATTCTGAATTTCCTGGGTTTTATGTTTCATACACTTAACACTGAATTTCTGGTGTTTTTTTTTTATCTATGATTTCAATTACACTAGATGGAAATCGTACAATAATGATACACAATCGTACCTTGTTTCTCATATTTAGATTGTATTTCTTTGTTACAAGCTATTGTTCAACATTTTGTAACTTTGTGTAATATATTTATTGTATGTATATACTATACGACTTATATTTCTCTTGAAAACGGATTACATAAGAAATAAAAAGACATCACGATCTTTTTATGAAGAGATCATCCTTGATGACTTTTTGTTTAAGATTGTAAACTTATTTGTGAACATACTTAACATTGTAGTGGATTTTCGTCATAATAAGCTAGAAATTCAAAATCCTCTGGACTCTTTCATTATATTGGCTTAGTGACCAGTATCAGTAGGGTTTGTCCATCACTACCATGAACCACATCGCACCAATGTGCATTCTCAATACTTCCTTACTAAAATTCTCAGGAATTTCATCATAAATAAGTTGTACCTGTAGCCTTCTGGTTGTGTCTGATACGATAGCTTGTAAAGTATTTGCATTTGCACAATAATAGAAGTGCTTTCGTATAGGAGGGATCAGAAAGGTGATTTATCTGCCCTTGTTTAGAACTCTCCTTTTTTTTATATTCCCCGCATATAACAGTAAGGTATATGTTTGTAAAGGTCAGTATTTCATGACTGACCATAGCTCATGCTGGTCAATTCACCAAATAGATAAGAAAGAAAGGAAGCTTGAATTAATAGTCATTACATAACTTTAATTCCATTTCATTTCCACTTTTGGAGACTACAAACAAAGGCAGATAATTCCTTTTCTGAATCTGCCCTATATACATACATACGTACATACATACATATATACATATATCTATATTTTAGAGTACAGATCATGCCTCATTTCTGGTTCATATTACATTGTAGTGGTAATATAAACATTCTTACAGTACCGGTATATTAAAATGGGCCAATCATTTTCATATTTTCACCTCTTCGATTTTGATAACTCATTTCAGAAATGTTATTTTTTGTTATTTTTATTGCAAGAGATCCATTTTATTGCAGTTGTTTGTTATTTAATAGATTTATTGAAGGTTTGTCGTTGTCAAGTGAACACAAGTTCCTTAATTTTGCAGTTGTTGTCAAGTGAACACAAGTTCCTGATTTTTCATATTGTAAATTTTACTTATTTTTGTTAGCATTTATTGATAGCTGACCAAACAAAGCAATAAATACCCAGGCCATTTTTAACTGTACAGGGTTCCATCATAAAATGAATGTTTTGAAATGCATTCATTGTGCCATTTCTTTGGGAAAAGAACTTGAAAATAAATACCACATGTTTTAAACTGTTCAATGATACCATGTTGTGAAATTTGATTGAAATAAATAATGATTGAAATTTTCTTTGAATAGTTTTTATAAATAACAACTGCCCAACAGTTTATGAAACCAAACATAATGTAATAGATTTTAGTATGTGTAAAATAGAGACTGGTTCCATTATCCATATAGGTAAATGTTTATGCTCCAATGTATATCTTGTGTAGATGGTTCATACATTTCTATATGTAGTCTAGTTGGACATAATCCCCCCTTCTTACTTTTTTCAGTATTATCTTTATTTACAGGCATATTATTCCCTTGTTCTTGATGTTTTCTGTTAATATTTCAATGTCTAATAAATGTTATTTATAATAGAAGTTGTATGTTTCATTGTTCCTGTTTGAAAGCGGATGTTATTTTTGGCCCTGGCTTTTCTACAGAGTTTAATAGAATGATGAACTTTTATTTTGGAATTCATTTTGAAATGTTTTTGAATGAAGAAGTTACAAATCAGGTTCAACTTTGGTCATGGTTGACCTATTTTTACCAGAGTTATTGCCTTTTGTTCAAAATCAGTTTTCCGCACTTTTCTTGGTCATGCCTACTGGTATCAAGTTGAAACGTAGCAACAAGCTTCTTCATGTAGAGTTACAGTTACAGATTTGTTGGGACCAGTGGGGGACTTGTATCGCTTCAGCAATACTCTCAGAATGCTTCTTTAAGCCATTATATCTAAACTTGTCAATTTCAAACAAATGAAGTGGAAATATAAGTAAACCTGGTGAAAAATTTATAAGCACAAATGCAAACAGTTATACAGTATCTCTATACATCTACTCTGTATATTTTGATGGAGGCTTCTCTTGCTGCAAGATGTAATAAACATGTCTATTTCAGTAAGGGTTGGTCATTTCAGATGTTTATTCCCTTCATAGGTATAAACATCATTTTATTCTTTGTGACTTCACAGACAAAAAACCTGGTGTAATCAAAGATTACAACACTCACCTTGACTGGATTTTTTACTTTAAAAGACTGTTTCAATCAGATGAAGAAATGGATTATTAAGGATTTGATTAACCAGTTTTACTAGTCAAACTTACCAGAGATTTGTTTTCCATTTATCTTACATGTGTAGTTGCACATGTAGTCAGTTAATTTTTGATGTGCATTCATTACATGCCGTTGAAATAGAAGCAATGATTATATTGGCAAATTTAAATATTAACATTACGTTATAACATTCTATCTATAGATGAATACAATAATCACTTTTAATACACTGTACATAGTACTTATATTCTTAAAAAATGACAATCAGGACAATTTCTTATTTCATTAATTTTTCTTCTTTTTTTCTTTATTTCCTTATCTTTTTTCTTCTTTCATTTTGTCTCTTTTTCTCTTTTTATCATTCTTCTCTATATTTATATATAATTTTATACAATTTTTTACCAACTTATTGAACTTATCACTCTAGAGAAAAAAGTAGGTCAGGTGCAGCATCCAAAAAAGTCAGCATCCCAAAATGAACAATTGATGCAAGTTTAGTAGCTGTAGCACATATACTGGGTCCAGAACTGTGCTACCCACAAAAGGTTAACCAAATCACTCAAGTGGAAAAAGTAAGTCATGTGCAGCATCTGAAGTATGCACCCAAATCAACATCCCAAAATAAACTATTGATGCAATGCACTGAAGTATGCCCACAGCTGGGTCGCCCTAAATATCTTTACAGAATCACTCATGCAGAACATGTAGGTTAGGCACAGCATCCGCAGCATGCACTCAAGGCAGCATCCCAAGATGAACCACTGGTGCAAGTTTGGTACACGTAGCATTTGTAGTATGACCACAACCGAGTTACCCCAAAAACTTTAAGCGAAAGCGGACGGGGACACCAGGGGTATAGCATCTCAAATTCGTATAGGTGAGCTAAAAAGTGCCTATCTTGCAGCTAAACCTGATGTGCTGTCAAATGGGTATAATATATTTTCACATTGCAATTCACTGCTTTCATGATTAGAGGCATTTCCGTACAATGTGAATGTCTCATTGCAGGATATAGTTAATCGAGCATGTAGGAGATCGAGGTCAACATACTTTGTAGTGTTTGAAGTGATGTCAACAACATCAATCAGTGAATGTGTCTGTAACCATAATTGTTTCTCTCTATAACAGGAATTTGATGTCAAGAGCAAAGGACAGATCAAGGTCATACAGTTTTGATATTGCTCTAAGGATAAGGTGTTTGTAAAAGTTATCATTACTAAACACACTGTATGTATATGATAAATTGCCAAGGTCAAATGTTCCATCAAGGTCATAAATAGTTACTACATACACAATCAGTAATTATAATAAATTTCTAAAGTCAAATGTTGCACCAAGGTCATAACATACAGATGTTACTGAAATGTAACTACCCATGTTCAGCAGTGTATAAACTTGCAGGAAAGCATAAATAAGGGTTTCCTCGAAATGCATCTATTATCTATCAATCTCATTAAAACTCGATCTAACAAGCTCCTTAGTTTTATCATAACTGCTGTAATACCACAACAAACATGATAAAACTAAGAAGTGAGATAGATCGAGTTTTAAAGAGAATGATTACCTATCAAAGAAATTTGTTGATGGAGATTTATAGATCAGATATCTTACAAAGCCCCCCGAAATCACACCCCAATTAAATTTTGTTCAGCCCAACTACTTTAGTAAGATATCAATCTATATTTCATCAAAATACATAATTTTTTAACAACCACAGAATGTGGTGCCAAAATCCTGAAAAGGGTATTGCAGGCAAATCAAAACAACAAAACAAAGCTGTCGTTTAAGTATTATCTGGTTTCTTTATTATTTTTCTTTCTATTCTGTTCATGAGTTGTTTAGCATAGAATGTTCTGTAGTATGGAGGTAACTCTTCCAATGTTTTGATAGCTCTGTCCATGATTTGTGTGGCCCGTGCAGCAGGCAGTAAGTCTTTATTACCGTACGTATCACGGCTATCGTAAAAACTATCATCCAGATGTTTCCAGAAAACGTTTACTGCTATTCCAAAGTCCAGAGATATCACATTATGGAACCATAAAGCTGAAAAAAGTAGAAATAATTTAGAAGCAAAACTCCACATAATCATTTAATTACATCATTCTTTGAAAAACAATGCATAGATCTGGGGAAAATTCTGCAGTTTACTGTTTTTGGTTGAATTCCAAATAATTTATAAGTGTACAAAAGTTTACATAAATTAAAACAACTTCAATAAACATTTCTCCTTTTGATCTCATATTTCATTCCATGCCAGACGTGATAATTTGCCGTCTTTGCATCATTTTACTCTGACATCACTATGCTAGAATTAATGTCGTAATGAAAATCCCGGCAAAAAAGTGTGTGTCTGGCATAAGGCCCCTTACATCACGTAAAATGGGAAAAACATCTATTAATGAATGCATATTCGTTTGATGTTTGACTCATCTAGAAATATCTTAAACATTGTTATAAAGCTGACTGCTTATTCATTTACATCATGCACAGTGTATTTCAGTATACGGTAATGACGGTAATGGAATCTGACTGAAGCAGTGAAGTCCTGTACTTTATGTGCTGCACTAACACTGACACTAGGTCTCGGTAATTAAAGCCTCATCTGAAATACAGGATACCAACAAGTGGCCTGTGGAGCTTAAAACTTGAACAAAGCAATACAACTACCAGAAGCGGCAAGAAATCTTTTTACAACACAAACACAAATGCTTTATCCAGTGCACTATGGCAGCTCTGCCACATACATGTTTTCAACATGTCATACATGTACTGTGGAATGATGTTTACTAAATCAAATTTAAGACATTAGTCTAATGTCTAGTGTGTTACTGTATTCTATATAGAAACCCCACCTGGTGGAGAGGGTGTTTGTGATGTTTAAAACTACAGTCCAATGTAAATATTTTCATATAACATGGTAAAGGAAAAGAACTGTATTACAACTAAAATCCTCACCTGGTATAAACAAAACATCTCCTGGCTCCAGGTAACATGTGTATCTTCGAGCTTTATGAAATTCTGGGAATCTCTGTAGATCTGGATTATCAATATCTAGCACCTCAGACTTATCACCTGCAAAATCAATAAAATGCCCAAAAATATGTAACCATACAACCTGTAACATCAATGTCTAGCACCTCAGACTTATCACCTGCAAAACCAATAAAATGCCCAGAAATATGTAACCATACAACCTGTAACATCAATGTCTAGCACCTCACACTTATCACCTACAAAGCCAATAAAATGCCCAGAAATATGTAACCCATACAACATGTAACATCAATGTCTAGCACCTCAGACTTATCACCTACAAAACCAATAAAGTGCCCAGAAATATGTAACCATACAACCTGTAACATCAATGTCTAGCACCTCACACTTATCACCTGCAAAAACAATAAAATGCCCAGAAATATGTAACCATACAACATGTATCATCAATGTCTAGCACCTCAGACTTATCACCTACAAAACCAATAAAATGCCCAGAAATATGTAACCATACAACCTGTATCATCAATGTCTAGCACCTCAAACTTATCACCTACAAAGACAATAAAATGCCCAGAAATATGTAACCATACAACCTGTAACATCAATGTCTAGCACCTCAGACTTATCACCTACAAAGACAATAAAATGCCCAGAAATATGTAACCATACAACATGTAACATCAATGTCTAGCACCTCAGACTTATCACCTGCAAAACCAATAAAATGCCCAGAAATATGTAACCATACAACCTGTAACATCAATGTCTAGCACCTCACACTTATCACCTGCAAAAACAATAAAATGCCCAGAAATATGTAACCATACAACATGTATCATCAATGTCTAGCACCTCAGACTTATCACCTACAAAACCAATAAAATGCCCAGAAATATGTAACCATACAACCTGTATCATCAATGTCTAGCACCTCAAACTTATCACCAACAAAGACAATAAAATGCCCAGAAACATGTAACCATGCAACATGTATCATGAATGTCTAGCACCTCAGACTTAACACCGTCCAAGCCAATAAAATGCCCAGAAATATGTAACCATGCAACATGTATCATCAATGTCTAGCACTTGAGACTTATCACCTGCAAAACCAATAAAATGCCCAGAAATATGTAACCATACAACCTGTATCATTAATGTCTAGCACCTCAGACTTATCACCTGCAAAGACAATAAAATGCCCAGAAATATGTAACCATACAACATGTAACATCAGTGTCTAGCACCCAGGACTTAACACCTACAAAGACAATAAAATGCCCAGAAATATGTAACCATACAACATGTATCATCAATGTCTAGCACCTCAGACTTAACACCTACAAAGACAATAAAATGCCCAGAAATATGTAACCATGCAACATGTATCATCAATGTCTAGCACCTCAAACTTATCACCTACAAAAACAATAAAATGCCCAGAAATATGTAACCATACAACCTGTATCATCAATGTCTAGCACCTCACACTTATCACCTGCAAAGCCAATAAAATGCCCAGAAATATGTAACCATACAACATGTATCATCAATGTCTAGCACCTCACACTTATCACTTACACAACCAATAAAATGCTCAGAAATATGTTACCATACAACCTGTATCATCAATGTCTAGTACCTCAGAATGCTCTGCTATAAATGCTCCTTAAAATAGGTTATCTTCTAAAATGTGACTTCAACTTGATTCTAAATTTAAAAGGAATCTTCTAGTTTATGTATAGAAGACAGCATATGTGTGAAGTTTGGTGACAGTTGGAAGAAAATTGAGGATTGTTTTGTATAGACAAGAAAATGTGATGAATACCATCACTAGAACACTGTACAACACTATGGATAGGAGATAATAGACATTTTCACCAAAACCAATAACCTATTTTGATTACATTTCATTCCCCAAAATCTGAAAGCCATTAAGTGGACCTTTTAGAATATATCTAATACTGTTAACCTACCATTAAGATAGAGATAATTAGCATCTTCTGGATGAAACAGTACTACTTTCTTCTTCCCACTGATCTGTAGTAAGAAATTGTCCATTATCTGAAGAAAAGAAGCATACAAAATTTAATAATGAGAAGAGGCATACAAAATATGATAATGAAAAGAAGCATACAAAATTTAAAAATGAGAAGAAGCATACAAAATTTAATAATGAAAAGCATACAGAATTTAATAATGAAAAAAAGTATACAAAATGTAATAATGAAAAGAGGCATACAAAATCTAATAATGAGAAGCATACAAAATTTAATAAGGAAATGAAGCATACAAAATTTAATAATGAAAATAAGCATACAAAATTTAATAATGAAAAGAAGCATACAGATTTAATAATGAAAGGAAGCATACAAAATTTAATAATGAAAAGAAGAATACAAAATATAATAATGAAAGGAAGCATACAAAATTTAATAATGAAAAAGAAGAATACAAATTTAATAATGAAAGAAAAGCATACAAAATTTAATAATGAAAAGAAGAATACAAAATTTGATAATAAGAAGAAGCTTGCAAAAATTGTTAGAAATTATAAATATGAATTTCACACATTGTCAGGAAACCAGAGTTTAAACCTTTACTGTAAATATCATTTAAACTAATTATTTTTCTATTTAATTTCTAAACTAAACCTCACATCATAGTGTGTCCACAGTTGAAGACCTTTGGAAGCTATTCTAAAAACACTGGAGAAGAAGTTGTCTTGAGGGAAGAATTCTGGGAACTTCACATCTTGAGCGAGAGTAGGAAACTGGGTATGAATGTTGGCAATCTCTTTCCTAGGGTCATCTCCTAACGCTCGCAGATAATACTTCTCTGTCTGAAAAAGATAAAATAAAAAATAATTCAAACCTGAATATCATTAATCCATTTTCCTATTATTCGTCTTATCTTTCAGCTACAAGTTCTACTGGTTAGGAACATAAATCCAGATGATCGCTATTTTTGTTACTTTTTGACCATTTCAAGTAATTTTAACAGCACAACTTTAAAGAACAACATCTTTTTAAACTGTATGCCAATAGATGTATTAAAATTTGGTCATTTAATATGATTATAACGAACCGAGGGGCAGGCTTGGTGTAGTGGTTAAGTGCGTGGCTTGTGGGGTTGATGATCCGGGTTCAATTCCCTGGTTGTGCCACTACGTTTAAGAGGTTGGTTACCTCCTGCTTCCATGTAGCGATAGAACTGCAAAATTGTTGAAAGCAACGTAAAACACCAATCAACCAACCTACAATAACGAACCGTCTGGATTTACCTGGTATCCGGATTTACATTTCTGACCGGTAGTTATTTGATGTATACCCTAGAAATCTTATACTTTATATTGCACTTTTTTTTAAAAGGCAAGAAGAGCAAAAAGCCATGGGTTCTCAGGATCACTTGAATTATCATACAGATTTTTTATCTTCCGATAAAAACGCTCCGTTTCAAGAGTGAAACTGATGTTTTACTACTCCTGTAGCAAAATGATCTATTGTGAAAGAAATATTGCTAATGACTGACAAAAACATTTAAGAGAGTTTCCATAGCAACAATTTTAATAAAAAGTTTTGAAATTTCATTTAAGAGTTAATTACAATTAATGTTTTATAACATACAAGATATCTGATATCTTCAGGACTTCAGTTCAAGTTAGATATTGTTAATGATTGACAAAAACATTTAAGAGAGTTTCCATAGCAACAATTTTAATAAAAAGTTATGAAATTTCATTTAAGAGTTAATTACAATAAATACTTTATAACATACAAAAGAATTGATATCCATAGGACTTCAGTTCAAGTTCAAGTTCAAGTGTAGTGACGACAAGAAATTCCAGATGATGAATCTTTGAGAAGCAAACTCCAAACATCAGTTGTAAGAAGTAACTGATACAGAAAACTAACTTCACATGAACACTGTAACAGTTTTAAATCATTACATCCTGTTTCAAAGTCAAACGATAAATGTTAATCATTTTACTTGTGTTAAAAAGGGTTGTCTGAACTTTTGCTTATTCTTTCTATGTGACATTTACCTATACCCTGTACCTCAGACTTGGGTGGTCTGAACTTTCGCTTATTTTTTCTCTGTGATATTTACTTATACCCTGTACCTCAGACTTGGGTTATCTGAGCTTTTGCTTATTCTTTCTATGTGACATTTACCTATACCCTGTACCTCAGACTTGGGTTATCTGAGCTTTTGCTTATTCTTTCTATGTGACATTTATCTATACCCTGTACCTCAGACTTGGGTTATCTGAGCTTTTGCTTATTCTTTCTATGTGATGTTTACTTATACCCTGCCCTGTACCTCAAAATTGGATTGTCTGAGCTTTTGCTTATTCTTTCTATGTGACATCACCCCAGACTTGGGTTGTCTGAGCTTTTGATAATTTTTTCTATGCGATATTTATCTATATCCTGTACCTCAGACTTACCTTTGGACTTCCTGTGCTATACTTACACTTACCGGAGATAGAAAGTAATGTGAGTGAGATGACTCTGCTGCTCTGCTTACGAATTCATCAAAAGGAAGGGACCTGTGTCCAAATATAAACATATATATAACACACCCTTTATTATACCCAGGAAAGTTATGTCTGACTTGACTATTCAAAACCATACATTGAGGAAGTTCATTAATTAAGCTGAATTAGAATTCTGTGGATAGCTATCTTTGTCTTGAATATACTGGGAAGCAAGGTTAACTAAACTGTCCTAATGTGAAAAATACCCTCCCCCCCATTCAACAGCAATAAAATTGTATATCAAATTTGGTCATAGGCTCACAGTGAACAAAGAGATATGATCTTGGGTCAAGGTCATGGCATACTCTTTTGTCATTGTAACAGTACTGACATCATTTTTTCTTGTGCATTGTGAGTCTATGATAAAAAGCAAAGGAATTACAGTTCGTGAAAAGGTCTTGATGAAGTCTTGTGGTGTTGACCTTCGACCTTTCACCATAAAAAAATGGGGATTCTTCCTTAGGTCATGAATATTCAAAGCAATTGTGGCAAGTATCATGACTTTGAGATGAAAAACAAAAGAGTTACAATCCATAAATTTGTAGAAAACTAATTCAAAATAAAGACCCATAACTCTGGCAAAAGTATGTCAACCAAGGCAAACTTCAAACTCTGTCTGAGGTTGTTAATACATGCAATAAAGATGTATACCAAGTGATCTAATTCCAATATGAAAAAGGACAAAGACAATAAAATATAAACAAGGTCTGTTGGTTTTGGTGAAAAAGATGTGGACTACAGATGTGTGAAAGAAGTCTAAAAATAGTGCATCACTAGACCGGCACATGTTATGCCCACATTTTGTTATCCTAGGTGTTATTCAAACTATAACTAAATATCTAATCTAACTGTGGTTAATTTAGATTACTTTAATACTGGTAAAATAGTTCAGTTTTCTTCTTCAACTGTTTGTAGGTTAATTGATTCTCTTCGAACATCCATCATTTCCCATGTTGACACCATACTATCCTCCTCCTTTCATGAATACACCAGCTACATTTGTATGAAATTTTGTGAAAATTCCTGATCATTACTCACATCTTCATAAAGTGATCTTTCTTTGTACCAATTTTCATCAAAATCCATCAAAGGGTTTCGGAGGAGTTACCAAGACAAGATATTTAGCATAGAAAAATCTAAGAAACTGTAAGTCAAAGACCCATAACTCATGTAAATTGTTTTGGACAGCATTCCCCCTCCAATACGTATATCTTCATAGGGTGTTCTTTCTTTTGTGCCAATGTTCATCAAAATCTCCCCATGGGTTTAGGAAGAGTTGCAAAGACAATATATTTTAAGAAAATCTAAGTCCAAGGGCCATAACTCCTGTAAAAGTTTTTTAGACAGCGTTCCCCATCCAAAATGCTCATCTACATATAGCGTTCTTTTTTTTTGTACCAAATTTCATCAAAATCCCCCACAAGTTAAGGAGAAGTTGCAAAGACAAGATGGTACAGACGGTTGACAGCATAGAGCATTATACGCCCAAATCTTTATGCGGGTATATAAAAAAATAATTTCAGACAAAGCGACCTCATTTCAGAAAAAACTAAAAGTATGTCAATGGTGGTTTCTAAAAAAGATGTGTATCAAGTGTCAGTCTGATATTTCAAGGAATGAGTGAAAAAAGTCTGGAAAACAAAATTCAGACAAATCCAGGTAAAAATAGGTCAGCTACGACAAAATACAAACTTAGTCTGTAGAAGTTGGTAATAAAGAAAAGTACCAGATTTCAGTTAAAAATCTCAAAGGATGTGGGAAGAAATTCCAGAAAATGTATGTGTCTACAGATGGACGGATATACCCGATTCTATATCCCCCCACACTTCCCATACAACTTTACTTTTTTTACATGGGTATAATAAAGCTGCAATCCATAAACAGAAATAAAATGACCATGTTTAAGAAAACAATGAATACCTATGAAGTCAATGAAGTCACCCTATTGAAAAGCTCAAAACAAGGACTCTGCAGTCAATATGAACACTAGTACCTGATAGCTTATTTACATGAAAATATATTTGAGAGCTCTTTAGTATTTATCTCTGGAATGAAGTTTAACTAAGAGGTTTCTCATCACTCTTGTGACTGTATTACATTATCTTTAAATTAAGAGTTACATTATCATTAAATTATTATATTAATATATATTTTCATATATTTATATATATATATATATATATATATATATATATATATATATATATATATAGATCAATAAAAGTGTTCTTGTGTATAGAATAATATATCTATAAGTAAAAAGTCGAACATTTCCGAGTTAATCGTTGTATTTCACACAAGTGCTTTCATGAAACATATATCTACACAAAATAAGCACCAATTTGTGGTTGTATACCTATATACAAAGTTTTTGTTGATAAAATCCATTTGGGATAATTCTGAAACATGAATTTTGACCGATTTGTCTCCCCCTTGTTTGATCAAATATTCCAAGGAACTCCATTTTACTGTGCATGGTCCTATATCAAGTCCTCGTAAAATTACTGGATGTCTCTGTTGAATAAAGTAAAGAAATGAATACAAGAAAACAGGATGCCATAAACTGGGAATAATAAAGCTAAGGTATATGTATATTTCTAGAATATCTAAATGGGCTTTACCAACCTTCTTCCTTCTTTATAAATGTATTTTACTCCTGAGGGAGTTAAACATGCACTGGCAAATTATATCTACTTCAAACATGTAATTCTACCAATAGAAATATGAGCAGGTGACCTTTATAAAGAGGTGACCGTTATGGCAGGTTTGGCTGTATGAAATAGATAGGTTTTAACAAAATAACTGAATGAGCAAGTTGAAAAAAAAGTGGCATATCTAACATGCTGGGTTAAACCTCTCATTTTAAAGACAATCAAATGCATAACAATCTCTGTTTAAAGTAGTCAATTTCATTTATATGATTTAATCACATACTAACCAAGAAAATAAAATTTTGGTAACTGATATAAAATTCAAAAGCACACATCTTTATAACATATTGACCCTAGTTTACAAAAGAATATGACCATTTTATCTTAAAGTTTTGGCGTTACTACCGGTATCTCTGAAATTGACTACTGAAAACATAGATTGTTATGCACTTGAGTGATAATGTCTCTCAAATGAGAGGTTGTTGCCGACATCCAACCTATATAATGTTGTTGAAGCGCACAGGTATGATGCAATGATAAATTTCCAGAGCATTCAGCTTTGCATTATACCTTTAATTGTAAATCGCGAAGCAGCAAGCAATATATCAATTTCAAAATACCAATTCAGAGCATCAATTTTCCGTTTTTATGTGCTCCTTGGAGTTGCAAGATGAGGTAAAGGTGGGACACTGCTGATCGTTATGTCATCTTTCTTGAGTTTCTTGCATGTTGCTATTTATTATGCTGTCATTTACTATTAAATGCCACTCACCAGTGTAGCGAGTGGGAATAGTAATTGACAGCAAAATAAATGGCCACGTGCAAGAATCTGAAAAGAGATTAGATGTTATAGTATATAGGATATTTCGGTGATTGTGAATTATAAAGAATGTTTCTGTGAAACTACCAACACAAGCTGTTGAGCATTGTCAAAATGAAGTTTCCTAGATGTTCATGTATTATGTTTTCCCCAATGATCTTTTTATTTCTTTGTAGAAGCCGACTTTCCACTGGGATCCGCTGCACTGAAGATCTAAATTGCTCCAAGAAGATGAAAAAAATTCACTCATGAAAGCAATAGTTCTCAGCTTTATTTTTTCAAGTCTATTTGAACATACATTGTTCAGCAGTGGATTCTGGATTTCAAAAAAAGGGGGGGGGGCACATGTGTATTAGCTAAACTACTAAACCATTTTTGGTGCCAAATCTGGATTTCTGCTTGTAAATATGTGGCGAAAAGGGGGCCCCGGGCTCCCCCTCTAAATCTGCCATGGTTGTTACCCTTCATTATTTTCATGTATTTGCTGATTTATAGTCACATTTTTACAGATAGGCTAACTTTACACAGACTGATGTAAGCATGTCCCACATTTGCCACGAGGTGCGCATAAAAATTTGAAAGTGTTGGTCCAGATCAGTATCTCAAAACTTGTGTATTAACAACACAAAAAGTACATTAACTCTCAATTTAATGGAAGAAGCAAATTCACAATTCTTTGAAAAGTAGGTTAAAGTCCGAGGTCAATGTCACTAGGTCAAAAGTCGTAGTACCAAATGAAAGCGCTGAGAAATCTTAAAGAATATAGTCAAGGTTAAAGTTTTTGAAAAGTAGGTCAAAGTCCTAGGTAAAGGTCACTAGGTCAAAATGCATGGTATCAAATGAAAGCCAAGATTATGAGGAATATACACGTTCCGGCGAGCTAAATTGCCCTTCGGCTTCGGGCGAAGTTCGGCTTCGTCTTCGACGCGACGACTAACGACGCAATATATTTTTTAAGTGTTCATAGGATGTAACAATATTACCTTTGGATAAATATTTTCATTAAATTCTTCATGATCTATATTGAATAAAATGTCAATTTCATTATCTCTATCCTGTTCCATCTTCTTAATTTGTTTTCATTCAGCATGATGCATAACAGTATTCTACTTTCACTTTTTAGTTCTCGAAAATAAATGTACAGTAGATCCCGAAAAAAAACCATCAAATATTCTAAATATATCTTAAAGTTGAAAAGTAAGGGATGGGAAAGAGGGAATAGAATAGCGTATCAGTAAAACACAATTAAATATGTTCGACAAGTAAAACCTTATCCAATCAATCACACTAACTTATCTCAAAAAGGGGAAAACCCAACAAGGAAGTAACAAGCATGAAAATGACGTCATAATGAAATCCTCCAATCGGAAATACTATAGTGTGTAATGTTGACTTCTACCTAAACATGTCTTCAAAAAAGAAGGCTCAAGATAAAGGTTGTACGTTCATTTACGAACTTCCATACAGTATCACACGAGAAATATGTCAAAATCTAGATGTTGACAGAGCTTGGGAGAGACTAGGTAAGTTTAAAATTGATTAACTCGTTATACTGACTTACTTATCAGATCTTACAAAAAACAGGGTTGCACATGTTTGTTTTCATCAAGAATTCATGTGTTTGGCTTTTATTGGTACTTGGTCAAGGGTAAATCTGAATAAAATTGTATTAGATCGTTACCAGAAATTGACATGTATTCCCATTGATTGTGACTTTTAACCTACTTTTACCTGTCTATTTTATTTTGTGTGCGTGCGTGCGTGTGTGTGTGTGTGTGTGTGTGTGTGTGTGTGTGTGATCAGTGTTCATAAATACATTTATCATCACAGTAAACCAATGACTGAATTTCACATTCGAATACCTATGTAAAATCACTTTTACTCTCTGAATGATACTCCATGTAAGAAAATGTCTATATTTTTATTAGCATCAGAGATTGGGTACACAAATCATGAGGTCAGCATATTTGAATTAGCTCTAAGTAAAGTGAATGACAGCCCTACTAAACAGATTCTAACTGACTGGGGAGCTCGAAATCCGACAGCTCGTGATCTCTACAACGTGCTGCAGAAAATCAACCGGCGCAGAGAGACCCAGCTTCTAGATGCTTGGTGTATGTATAAAACCCAAGTACTGCATGCTAGTAATTTAATACAAGTTTATAAGCATTGACTTTCATAGACTGTGTAGATTTTAAAATCAGAATTATTCTAGATATGCATCTCTGTGAGAATTTTTTTAAGCACTAATGTAATTAATACATGTGTTTATGATACACCCATCTTCAGACTCCATAACTTTTTACCCCTTGCATGGATTTGAATAATATTTGTTGTATTGAGCCCAAGGGTGTTTCATGACCTTGAATCAATCTCATATCTGCAAGGTCAAGGTCACAGTGTATTTGATGGGTAAATCTTTGTCTGGGCCATAACTTTTCACCCCTCGCATGGATTTGAATAGTATTTCACAGAATTGTTTCCCAGGATCCAAGAATGTGTCTTGACCTTGAACCAAGGTCATATCTGCAAGGTCAAGGGAACAGTGCATATGATTGGTGAATCTTTGTCCGGCCATATTGTTTTTACCCCTTGCATGAATATGAATAATATTCCACAGAATTGTAGCTCAGAACCCAAGGTCGTGTCAAGGTCATGGTCACAATGCATATGATGGGTAATTCCTTCACCGGACCATAACTTTTTTACCCCTTGCATGGATTTGAATAATATTTGACAGAATTATTGTTCAGGTCCATATGGTGTGTCATGATCTTGAACCAAGGTCATATCTGAAAGATCAAGGTCACAGTACATTTTGTATTTATGTATGGTCAATCATACCAAATTGTTGCCCTGTATGTAAGGATGTGGCATGACCTTAAACTAAGATCATATCTGTAAGGTGAAGGTCACAGTGCTTCTGTATGGTAAATTCTAGTCTGGGACTTTGTACTGCCTACATTGATTTGAATAATATTTCACAGAATTGTTGCCAAGGTCCCAAAGGTGTGTCATGACTGTAAACCAAGGTTTAATGTCATGCTTAGCATTATGGTATAAGAAATTTGCCTCTTTAATGAAACTGAGTAGAAAAGTAGGGGGGGGGGCAGTTTTTAAACCCTAAAAACCCTAAATAAAGGGGAAAGGAAATTTCTCCATACATGCATTTACTTAACCCTTCTTCAAATTAAGCGACAGGCGTATTATGCAGCTTAGTCATTTCTCTTGTTTAAGGAGAAATTACTGCTATATGTTGTCAGCAAATCTAAAGTTTTGATATAGAATTGCTGGTATATGTATCATTTCTGTAAAGCTGTAGGATGGTAAGTAGAAAGCTGTCTGTTGATAAAGATATATTATATAATTTTCTTATTGTATTTTTCATTTCCACTTGATAAAAGCCAAGTTGTTGAAAATTTTTGGACTTGAGTGTTGCTTGTTATGTGTTTAATTCACACTTCCCTTCCTAGGACTTTTTGTCATTTATATCATAGTTTATATGTTTGTTTTTCAGTTAAAGCAGAAAGAAGTCAAGGAGTGCCCTTTTCTGGAACTTCCAGCCATACTGGTGCCTCTGCAGCACCACCTGGCACTGGTTCCTCAGGCACACCTTCCATGATTCTGAGAGTTCTGGAAGATGCTCGTAAGTTTATGATTATTGTTTGTTCACCTTGTTAACATGTATGGGCCCCCATTTTTGCCACAAATTAACAAGGCATACATAGAGGATAAGGTTGAGAACACTCAAAATGTTATGAGAAAAACTCCAGATTTGGCAACCGAAGTGGCTGAGTATTTTGACCAATACTTGAATTTCACATGTGCCCCCCCCCCCCCCCTTTTGAAAATCTTTGATCCGTCACTGTTAATATACATACACACACACATATATATACATGTGTGTTTATGTACTGGTATATAAAAGTTGTATAAATCTTACAAGTATAATTTTGAGTCATCTTCATCATTTATCATTATCGTCAGTAATAAAATTGTAAATATACTTCCATGACTCATTTGATGCCTTGCTGCTTCAAAATGAGGTAATAAGATTTTCATTGTCATGATGTACAGTTTCCATTGTCAATGTAGCTCATTTGGTGATGTACTTGGCTTGTTGCCCATTTTATGATGTTTACATTATTTAAGCCTCAGATGCGCCATGTAGTTCAGCCAATTTTCTAAATATGACCACAACCTCTGCAAACACTTTCAAGATGACTGGGGTCATTAATGTATAGTTCTTGTTCAGGGCAGATCCAGGTTTTGGAGTGAGGGATGGTATGGGGCTAAGTCAGGGAATGGAGGGGGGGAGGTTGAATGTCCCTTCTGTCCCTCTCTGAATCTACCACTGTGTGTGATAAGCATTAGATCCTGTCTGGTTACAAGAAATAAAATAATCTTAGAATAGTTTAATTTAATCCCTAAAATAGTGCAGATTACTACCAAAGGAGATCCCCTATGAAAACAATAAAAGTTAGATAGAATCTGACTGAGGAGATCTTAATGCAATAAATCACTGTATTTAGTTATGACAAAATAAGTTTTGATTCAATTGTATGTGTCATGATAAGCATATTAATTGATGAATTGTCATGTTATTTGGACCTCAGGTGCAGAAATCAAAGGGGTATCTCAGATTTTTACTTTCAGTTTTTCCGTGACAGGAAGTGAGGGTAATGGGAAGTAAAATATAATGGAATCAAATTCCACATACAAATTTTATTGTACAAAAATGCATGATATATATGTTATAAGTTTTACATCTCTTATACTAGCTTTACCCAAGCCACCAGGCAAGGGAAGTAAATCCAGCAAGCAAAGTACAGGATACAGCACTTCCTCTATGAACAATTCTGCAATGTCAGCTAATGGGAATATCAATCTCAATAAGCCAGACGACCCCAAAGGAAGTCACAGCAAAAAACACTTTGAAGGAAAAGACTTCAAATCCTTTGACAAGGATTACCAGGATAAATTTCTTCCTGTCAAGGGAGATTACTTGGTTCGTATATTGTAGAGAAATATCATCATATGTTACTTAATAACTTTGTGTCTTTTTATGCCCCGTAATCAAAGAATCAGGGGTGTCTAGTTTTTGGCCTGTCTGTTCGTCTGTGGCAAAAAAAT
Source organism: Pteria penguin (assembly GCA_035048485.1). Classification (NCBI taxonomy): domain Eukaryota; kingdom Metazoa; phylum Mollusca; class Bivalvia; order Pterioida; family Pteriidae; genus Pteria; species Pteria penguin. The sequence goes on along the minus strand of CM068588.1, from coordinate 18,681,848 downwards.
TTAACATTGTTATAACTTTTGAATCGTAAGAAGTATGGCTTCCATATTTCATTTGCTTATTCTGTATGAAAAGAGTTTTCTGATGGTACAATAATTTTTGACCTTGTGACCTTGACCTCGACCTTTGACTTACATTTCAAAAATTTTACTTTTGGGTATATCTTTTGAATGGTTAGTGATAAGGCTTTTAGGATAACAGCTTATACTGACAAAGTTGCCCCTGTTCATATTTTTTGAAACATTTATTTGTAATTCAGTTTTTCCTCGGAGGTGTTGTAAGTATAGATTTTTAGGTCCTGAACATCACAAAATATTTATCTGATGTCTCAGCTTAGCAGAGAATTTGTGATGTTTGCCTGTGCACAAAGACAAATGGTGTGAATATTTCACTGTGTTCCATGGATATATACATTATGCAATCTGTACTTCAACAAGGAATTTAACAAATTTAAGACAAATATTTATCTAACATAATACTTTTTTTATGAATATCATTACACAAGCTTTTTAGTCCCATGATGTTTAGGAAGTCACTTCACACACTTCATCACACATCCTTCAAAAATGTTAGCATATATGTGTAAACAAAATATAATATACCAGGTATCTAGTGAATAAAGTAATGTCAGTCACAATACGGTAAACAGGAAAAGTGGGTCCAGCCTTTGTGGCTCTGGATGGAGATTAAGGATATTGCAGCTTTTCCTTTTAATGATTTTATGTCACATGATGCTAGGTTACCATTGATCTTGTATTAATAAGTCTATTTCTTTCCTGATTGGAAATATTGTATTGGGTGTTTTTGTTGAATAGAGTTATTTCCCATTTGGGATGGTATCTGATGTAAAACAGTCATGTATGATGTCATCAATTTCCTTTTGAAAACATCATTTGTGGACTATCATTTCCCTAAGTTTTAGATCTGTTCCCATAGATTTTGATGACATCGTAATTGCTTTAGGTCAGATACTGTCCCAAATGGGAGTAATTCTGTGTAACAAAAAAGACTGAATATTCTTTAGTATTTCATTGAAATATAATGTTATGCCAAACAAGTGCCGTGTAAACCAATTGTAAGTTTCATACACAGTGCACTTTATACAGATGCACTACAAATTAGTTATTTTCTGGTAAAGATTCGAAGAAGTCCTCCAAAGGGAAGTTCAGTACATAAAAAGTAAAGGAACACAAACACTCTGTATTGCAAATTTTCGGCCTCACGACCTTTATCAAGCAATTTTTTAGATGATAAATACAATGCTATGTAAAATCCATGTTTACAATTCAAAGATACATAAGCTTCTAAACTTAGATAAACGATGACGTCATAACGTCAATATTACGCGCGTAAGTATGGCGTTAAAATTGACTGATATTAATATTAAAATACATGTCAGAATCTCGTATCTAGACCTATATCGTGTATAAATTATCATTATATATAGAATTATATATTCATGTTAATATTAATATTAATATCAGTAAATTTTAACACTATACTTACGTGCGTAATAATGACGTTATGACGTTATCGTTTATCTTAGTTTAGAATCTTTGAATTGTAAACATGGATTTTACATAGCCTTGTGTTTGTCATCTGAAAAATGGCTTGATAAAGGTCGTGAGGCCGAAAATTTGCAATACAGAGTGTTTGTGTTCCTTTACTTTTTATTTTCTGGTATTTTTTTAAGGTTAACAGAATATTTACTTGATACATTAAATGTAATTTCTTCTGTAGAACAAGATGAAGGAGACAATAGGGGTGTCAAGTCAAGGAGTGGATAAGATGGGGGAAAATCATTGTTCCATGTCTTCCCCATCTATCCATGAGGACCACTGTGAGACGGATGGTCCAGCAGAGAGCAAAGGTAATCTAGCAGCTGAGAAAATCGTGGACAGTTCTTGGATGGAAACCTTAAAGAGCCAGGATGGGTATAATACCCTTGCTAAAGATGGCATGTGCGAACTGGAGATTGCCCTAGCATTGATTGGTACACAGAGCTTCACCTACAAGGAACTGAACCAGGCCACAAATGGCTTCAGTGATGAGTACAAGATCGGAGAGGGAGCATTTGGAGAAGTGTACAAAGGTTTACTGAAAAACACCAAGTGTGCAATCAAAAAACTCTATCCAGTAAGTTTAAAGTGCTGTAAGAATGTTCACAAATTTTCTATACAATGTGCGTATCTAGATACACATGTTGCTGACAAAAAATTGCGCTGCTGCATGACTCCAATCACAAGATATATACATGTACAATAATCCATAAACAGCTTAGTGGATTTTTTCAGTCGTTAATCTCCGTAATATGTGACGTCAAAAGTTATACCAATAGTTCTTTTCCTTTGGTTTTAATTATGACATTAATGTTTGCATTGTGACATCACAGTAAAATGATGTTAAAAGTTGTACAACAAATATACAGGAAGCCTTTGTTTTACTCATGTTTTCCCATAAAATCGGGCAAATGGATATTTTTAGATTTTTCTCAAAGAAATACTGAAGTAGAAGGAGCAGTAATTTTTATGAATTTTATTATAATTCAATGAGGATTTCCAAAAAATGCAAACTACCCCAGCCTTCTAATAGCATTGTAACCAATATTTATATCGTTCAAGGTTACTTAATGTAAATTATCCTATGGGTTTTATCATACTTATTACATTTTGCTTTAGACATGCAGGATATCATACATGTATTGACCTCTTGTGAGGGAGACTTGAAGTTTTGTCCAACTAAAGGCAAGGCCTGAGGGGGACATGATATTTCTGGGTTGGACAAAAAACTTCAAGTCTCTCTCACAAGAGGTCATTAAATTGTATATAATACATATACTGAAAGCTGATATGATATTTCTTGGTCGGACAAAACTTGAGGTTTGTCTCACAAGAGGTTAATAATCAACCATGAGACATTAGGTACTGCCAGACAGTAGGATGTAACTTGAAAAAATGTCTACTGCTCACATGATTTTTCTAATTTGACCGTAAGACATTAAGGTAGTGTGAGACATTAAAATACGACTTGAGAAATTGTCTGTTGCTCGCGTGGTTTCTTTAGACCAAGTTGAGGTATAAAAACAACAAAAGAACACGGTGAATTTGACTTTTTTCCATCAGCAACAAATTTATCGTTGCCAGTGCTGATTTATTGAATAACTATGTATTGAATATCTTATAGAAACAAGAATGCAATGATGAATCTCATAACGTACATGGGCATTTGAAATCAGAACTCAAGGCACTTATTAGGTAAGATTATATTTTATATAAAATGTGGAACATATGCAGTTGTAAGATACTGTTACATTGTCACATGATACTATATATATGTAATGTAATTGTATTCTTCTTCATTCTTTCATAAATAAAAAACCAAACGGGCAAATGGCATTTGCAGAGCCATCCAGTGACGATAAACGCCGATTTAATTCTATCAGAAATTGTTAACAAATCAGTATAACATTCTTTAATCAATAATTATATGCATTACAAGTAGTCAGATGTATATATACGTAATATATATATATAATATAGAATATATAAAATGAGAGTCCATGGAAAAAGACTGAATAAAAACTATTTAAATCGATGTAATCTCTGGAAAACCTGTGTCTTTAGTTATATATACATGTACCAAAATTATGTCAAAATTAGAATAAAAATTAATTTTCAAACTGAAAATCTTTGATTGACGGCTATCTAGAAAGTGATTATACCACACCTTGTACACATATATCACGTGTACGACACAGTTAAATGATTGATCAGCTACTTCAATAACCTCAAATCACACCACATTACTCAATGACCCATGCTCTAAATACAATATTTTCCTGCTACACTAAATAAACTTAAAATATTACATGTGTATAGTATCGTGTGATTGATTGATTGATTGATTGATTGATTTTTGTTTATGTCACACCACGAATATTTCATGTATATGGTGACGGCATCTGCCTGATGCGGGGCATACAGATTTTGACTTTTGCAACGGACCCACCCAAAACAGTGAGGGATCTTTAACGTGCCATGCATACCACGACATGGGGCCTCGGTTTTTACTGTCTCGTCCAAAAGACAGGACACCGGCATGACCAGAGTGGGACTCTAACCCTGGCCTCCTGATCAGGAGACGAGTGCAGACCTCCAGGCCATGCCGGTTCATAGTATCATGTGACATTAATATACAAAACTGATCAGGTGTTATAATTTATCAAATTAAAGTACATAAACTACACAAACAATTAGAATTAGTCTCCAGAGACCAGTTGTTTTTGGAAACTAGAATATTTCAAATATTGACCATTGAATTAGTGGTTATTGTTTTATGTCTCTCCACAATCATTTTATGCATGTGGTTATGCCATTTGCCTGATGCATTGCATAAAAATTTATACCTTTGCAACAGACCCACCCAAAGTTTGATGTTTTATATGTGTCACGTCTACCATGACATTGGACCTCGGTTTTCACTGTCTCTTCAAAAGAAAAGACATTGTGTGCCCAGGGTGAGATTCAAATCCAGGACCTCTCAGTCACAAGCTGAATACCTTATCATTCAATTTTACATGTAACATGGAATAAAAATAATATAGAACATAAAAATGAAAAGGAAATAATGATAGACGAAATACAAAAAAAAAAAAAAAAAAAAAAAAAAAAAAAACATTAAATTCATTCCTTAAATCCACAGAGCTTCACTGGCTCTTAAATACTGACCAAAGTGAAAGAATGTGAGATGAGAATTTGACAAAATCAGTTACTGATTATGGGACATTAACGTGCTTGAAAGAGTATTGCAATAAATACTACAATCACTATATAAAAATTTTTCTTTTAGATACCGACACGAAAATATTGTACCTTTGTATGGCTACACATTGGATGGTAACGAAATCTGCTTGGTGTACCAATACATGCAGAATGGTTCATTGGAGGATAAACTTAAGATGAAGGTACAGAAGTTTGTGTATGTGTTGGAAGTGTGTATATATGTGTATTAGTCAGACTTAGAAGGTGTGAGAATTTGAAGGAGCAAAATTGCAAGGGAAGAAATGTGAGAGATGATGAAAGAAGATAGGATAAGGAAAGGGAACAGGGAAAAGGAGAAATTAATGGAAATAGAGACAAAGAAAGAAATATAGATGTGAATAGCTGTATTTTAGATGTAGATAAATGCGTTTTATTTAATCTGTACATAAAATGCTAATTTTGTATGCCCCCAGATCTATTGATTGTATATTGTTTATGACTTGTCTGTATGTTTGTTTTTTGTTTGTTAGATTATTATACCTCCTGCAAACGAAGTTTGGGGGGTATATAAAAATCACCTTGTCAACTTTAACCTTCGCCATAATCTTTAACTGCGAGAGATATTATATGGCATGCATGCTCCACTAATAAAGTCCTTTCAAATTATACCCAAGATCATTGACCTCATGACCTTGACTGTAATCTTAGACCTACATCTCAAAATTTGCCTAATTTTTTTCCTACCCATTCAGTAGCCTTTAAGAAACTGAATATCATCAATGCTTACTCAGTATATGGTCTACAAGTTAGCCTGTTGACAGTCCTCTTGCAAAAACTAAATCATGTAATATTTTACCATTATGATTACAGGATGTTACAAAGCCATTAACATGGGAACAGAGACTTAGCATAATGAGAGGTGCGGCATGTGGATTGCAGTACTTACACACACTCGATGCTAAACCATTGATTCATGGAGATATGAAAAGGTCAGAATACATCCTCAAGTATAAAACAATGTTATTTACAGCACTTGTATCAAGAGAGAATTTTCATTTTTGTTTGTTTGTTTTCCACAATATTAATTGATTTGTAACAATTATTAATGTTAACTCCATGCATGTTCAAAAAAAATCAATGTGCATGATGTTATATAAATTCTTGTTTTTGTGCAGCTTTCTGTAAAATATTCTTTCTTGTCATTTTCATACTAATCTATCAAAAACAAAACATCACAAAACTACAAACCAAGCAATTGTACAAACTTTCAGTATCCAAAAATCTTTTTGTTCAGGTTTTACTCTCTAACAATTCATTGATTTTTTTTCAAATCTAATATTGATTTAACTCATGTTATTTGTTTATATTATGATTACATTTTAAAAGAAAGTTTTCTGCTTTTAATGCATGTCAAAAAGAAAGTAATGTAAAATTCTTTGTGAAATTGTTAAGTTGATGTCATATTCTGTGTGAAATTGTTGAATCAGCTATAAGTAAAACTGAGTAACAAACATTGTAAATTTTGTTCTGTTCTTTATTGTGATTATTCTGGTAAAATATCTTTTCTACCTGTCTATTCATTCCTCTATTGAAAAAAAACTTTTTGAAAGTGAAGAAAACAATATTTCGATTAAGATCAAACCTGTAAAGTATTTTGTGAGACTTTGTGTCTTCTATTGTGAAGTTGTCATTACCTATATCCTATTTGATTTCTTACTATTAACATTCTTCTTTTAGTATATATAATGCTTTACTGGTTTTTCCAGTGCCAACATTTTACTGGATAAACATTTGGAAGCCAAGATAGGTGACCTTGGCCTTGCACAGCATGCTACTGGTGGCAGTGGTGGTACCAGGAAGCTCACACATATTACCAAAAAGCAAGCTCACAGTAAACAGTATCAATGTATGGCATACCTACCACCGGAAGCCCAGAGAGGAACCCAGATGTCCATCAAGGGAGACACCTACTCATTTGGTGTGGTCAGTAACAGACTCATACTGTGTGATGTTTCTTTAAAATATGCATTAGAGAAGTCTGGAAAATTCTATTTCACACATTTTGTGCCACCTTTGTTTGCTAATGTATGTTTATTGTCATGTCATAATTTGTTAAATTACTCACTTACGCTCAGTCAGAATGGTCAGTAACATACTCATTTGGTGTGGCCAGCAATATGTCCATATTGTGTAGTCAGTTACTTACTGTGTGGTTATAGACAACTCATTCAAAGTAGTCAAGAGGATATAAATTGGATATTTTGCACCTCTTTGATTTGATACATGTTTTGGACATCAAATGAATGCTAAAGTATGTCATTGTTTGAAACATTTTTCTATATGCAACTTAGCAGATAGTCATAGTGTCCAAAGTACATATTTTCAACTCTTAAGAAAATTCACTGGCTTGGAAATGGTAGTATTGGTGTCGGGTCCTTTTTGGTTGATTGGTTTTTGAATGGTTATTGTTTTACATTTCTCCATGATTTTACATGTATATGGTAACGGCATCTGCCTATGATCCATTGCATAGAAATATATATCTTTGTAACGGATCCACTGGAAGCATTAAGGGATATTTTTACATGCCACATCTATTGTGACATGGAACCTTGGTTTTTACTGTCTCATCCAAAATACAGGATGGTGCTAGTCCTTTCTGTTGTATATGGTTTTGTTAGATGAAAATATCCTGAATGGGAATGGGTTAAATTTTTGAAGAATGTCATACACATATTCATTGTTTAAAAATTATTTTCATCTTCAGTATGTTTCATTATTGTCTTTTAGTAAACTTTCATTCATAGATATACTGCATAATTTATAAGTTCATGATATCCATTACTGTATGTATTCTTATTTATCTAATTTATCTATTTATTCAGGTAATGATGGAGATATTTACTGGAGAGATGGCCTATGATGAACGCAGAGAAGGCGGAAAATTCTTGGTAAACTGATTTATCATATAAGAGAGACTCAAGTTTATAAAATTATTTCTAATCCAATATAAATTTTTTCTTATATTTAATTTTGGGTAAGTAGAGATCTTAAAGTAAGGGATAAAAAAGTAACAATCAGATTTCAAGAAAACCTTACCAGGCTTAAGTATATTTATCAGACCTAAACTAAATATATATTAATCTGAAATTTTCTACAGAATTCAATTGATCAAGTATGTATTGATTTGTCTGACCGATTAGGGTTTACTAAACTATTGATAATGTTCATGACATTTAGGAGTCATTTTGTCAATCATACATTCCCTTGTGTGTCAAAGCTCTGTTCTGTATTCACAATATTACTATGCAGTTGTTCAATCATACTGTGACATGGCAGCAGGTTAGCCATCTTTTAAACACTGTGACACGATTTTGGGACTAGACCAAATGGCTTGCACCACAAACCACAAACCAATAGATCCTTAATTAATGCTTGAAAAATTGTGAAATTGGGTGACGTTACATTACATGACACCTCGGTCATACCTCGAACAAATGTTAATAATGTATTGTGATGCCAGAAAATTTGCCATTTTGCCAAAATGATGGGTCAATTCCCAATAACGACCACGACTCTTCACTACATTTATGGGTTCATTTATGATTGTTAATGAAACGGGCTACTGGTCATCAGAGGCTCATGAATATATACTTTGTACTGGTATGATGCTATGATTGCTATAGCGACATAGCTTGTATGACATTGTATATAACATAGGATTAGCCTGAATATCCTCTTACTTTGTGTTTTAGTCTCAGAATTTGGATGATATCATAGGGGATAACCTGGAGAGATGCCTTAGTGTTGTGGACTCAGGAGCAGGACCGTGTTCAGAAAAAATTCTAATGGATTTTTACAGTATAGCCTACCAATGTACCAAAGACAAAAAGAAAGACAGACCAGAAATGGTTCTCGTAAGTAAAAAAATGTTTTGATGTAAGATGGTATTTGTAGATCTATGAACGATGGACTAGAGGTGGTAATTTACAGTTTTTGTTATTTAGAAGGCAATTTGCAATCAGTGTTGTTGTGTTAGTCTCTTTCATATGTAAGGTTTCAGTGTTTGATTGGTTCTGACAGATATACCATGGTTACACCTTTGGAAATAAGAGTTTTTGTGGTGATGCCTTAGCAGAGCCAGAAAACTGGCGATTTCGAAGGCTATACCAGTTGGAACCAGTCAAACATTTTTATGCCCCCAGATCCATAGATCGGAGCATATAATTTTTGACCTGTCTGTCTGTTTGCTTGTCTGTCTGTTGTTAAATTTAAGCTTCGCCATAACTTTCAAACCATGAGAGATAGGACTTCATATTTGGCGTACATACTCTACTAATAATTGCCCTTTCAATCTACACCAAGGTCAATAACTTCGTGACCTTGATCATGACCTTTGACCTACATTTCAAAAAGTGTGCTATATTTGCCGTAGGGGCATTCATGTTTCACTAAAACATCTTGTTCTTTTCTCCCCATTCTAATTCACTGTTCACAAAAGCATCATTGTACCATTTAATATTGCATCAATTTTCCCTTTTAACTGAGAGTAAATATAAGAATATTGTGTAATAGTATTATTATGCATCTAATTTGTTAATCTGAAATAAATTTTATAAAGAAATTATAGTCAGTGTGGTGAAATACAAAAAAAATTATAGTTAAGGTGGAAAAAACCCAGAATGCTTTTATAATACAAGTAACCAAAGCAAGTTCAGGAAGGTATATTGTAGAAATGATAATTTTTCTTGAATATCTGAAATCATTTTACAGGTGTACACACAACTTGAACATTTAGAGGAATTGCAAGCATCTAGTGACACCAATAGTAAGTAAATTATGATGATGATTTGTAGAATTAATACTTCCTTAGAATTCAACAGTTTTGACTCTGGAAATTCAAATTCTTAGGAGAAATTAAGTTCTTACAACATTTTATTACATTGTTTAGTGATAATTACTTGATTTAAATATTGTATGTACACTAACTTTATGGGGATTCATATTTTGGTGAAATCGACGCCGTGGAAATATAAAGTCATAAATGGTAGTTACGAACTTGTATGTTTATTCTATTTTCAAATAACTTACATCACTCTACACCTTCTAATATAATTCTGTAGTCAAGTTACTATAAGTTTCGGAGAAATCAGGGGTAAACAATGCTATAGAATGTCGTAAATGGTAGATACGACCCATTTCAACAGATTGTTCACACTTTTTTGATAAAAGATTGTATGTGGTGGACATGACCTTTATTCCATGTATTTTTTCCTTTTAATTTTTAAATAAGAACTAGAATAAAGGTCGTATGTACAATAAAATTAGCTATTTTCATCAATTTCATTCTATTGATTTTATTATGAATGTATAGTCAGTCTTTGTCATCAATGTACGAAAACATCAGAAGTGTAAAATAACTCTTTCAATACATTGAAAATAGAAAAACCGTTTTTTTTTTTTACTTCTACTCAAAAATTGCAAAATTTCATTTATGACTTTATGTATCCATGGCGTTGAAATTAGGGTTGCCCTTGTAATTAATCTATGTGCATACATGTATATAAAGAACTTTTCAAGTCCTTTTAATTATAGGCTATGTTGGTATATCACTGAAATTTATTTCCATCATTTTCTGCTTAAATCAGGTTGTGTTAAACTATGTACGTGTACAGTGTGTAGGTTTCTTTATTTTGCCAGCATAGCATGGCAGTACCAAGGTTGTTAGGGACCACCTTATTCATCCTCTGCCCAACCTCTGTTTTCAGTATGTTTACAGGCAACATTACTCATTTATCCTCTGATCAGTTTTTATTATAAGTGGATTTCTTTGTAGGATTCGTTTGAATAGGGCTCCTTTATGCACATTCTCCGACACATTTGTGATTGTTGCTTTGTCTGGCCATAATGTGTAATTACTTTTTCTCATAATGCCCATTCAAAATACTCAGTGCAATAGTCTTTCATTTTTTCTACAATTTGTCATTACATTTTCTCATCAAAATTAGGGCATTGGTATCTTATTGCTACTGCTGATGAATTGATCTTTTATTTATAGCAGGAAATTATTCTTCGCTAAAGCAATCAGTGAAGTATCAATGATCAAACATCTTCTTCTATCGTGCATCAATATATTTTTCAGAATTGTGCGATGTCAAGAAATCAGAAGATGGCACTATCATGGACAAAATGTCCTTTGAGAGTTATGGCCAGTATACACCAGGTGTCATGGCAGCTAATCCTCCATCCACCGCTGACGCTGGTCAGATGATTTCCCCATGCCCTGGGGCACCGCAAACCTTACAGTCTCATCCTCAAGAATGTCTTGGAGCACCACAAATTCTTCAATCCCTTCCACAAGGATGTCCTATTCCTGAAGCTCTTCAGATGCAAATGATGTATGATAAAAGAAAACTTAGTACCGAGGAAAGAGATTTCCCATCAGACCCCCAGAAAATGCTAGAATTGATGAAATTTGATCAGCAAGAAAATCAAAGCATCGATCCAGTTTTACCTAGTGATCCAGAGAAGGAAAAAGCCTTAAGTGATTTTGACCATCATTATGTGAATACAGGTGCAATTTCAAAGTTTAAAAGGTCGAATAGTGTTGAAAGAGTCATTGATGAATTGGATAAAGTAAAATTAGAACTTGAAAGTGCAAGTCAGTCTCGGAAAAACAGTTATGCGAGTCCATGTTCATCAAGAAAAAATAGTTCTAGAGACCCAGAGATGGTTTTTCCTGAAATTGTGAAGGAGAGACTTCAAACATGTCAGCCATATGTGGCAGAAAAGCAAACAGAATATACAGATGATATTGAAAAGAAAGAATCAATAATCGACACTCAAGGCAAGGCTACAATAAGTGAAAAGCCTAACTGGGGGAATTTCTTTGCAAAATATGAACAGTGTATGAAAGAAGAAATGAATGGTGAAGATGGTGCTATTTATGATGAAGAATATGAGGGGGAAGAATATGAGGGTGAGGATTACGGATGTGAAGATTATGAAGAAGGGGAATATTATGAGGAAGACGAGGAAAGCACTTTAACAGAATCGACTTTTGATACAGCAGTACTTCCATTAAGTAGTACTGATGCAGTACAAGTCCAGGATAAAATGACTTTCAGTGTAACCACGGGGAATGAAGTGTCAAATAAACCTTGTCCAATAGAAACGTCTGAATCCTTAGAAGGAGACTGTGTATTGGATAAAATGGACGAGGAAGATACTCTGTTTGGAGATTCCTCAGGTAGGGGAGGGAGTGATTCACAGGGAGGGAGAGTGACTGATACATCTTTTAACACACATTCAGGAAAAGATCCTGTAATTTTAGAACAGCTTCAGTATTGGAAGGAAAAAAGAACTGTGGAACCTAGTGAGGGGGAATGTTTTGTTTAGTTGATGTTCAAAATTTCCCATGGTTGTTTTTCCATCAAATAATTCAACAATTTGAGTGCTTCACAGTTATCAGTCTGGTTGTAATCTGGTCTTGTAAACATAATTTAATGCAGCAGCTGAAAGAAGAAAGACAAATTGTAAATAATTGTTTAGAGAGTATATGTATTTAGATGAGATTTGACGAGTAGATGATGAAAAATTATTTATATTTTATAATTGTATTATTCCTTATTACTAAATGGCAGCTATGATATCGATAGATGTGTACTCATTTTGGTGCAAGCAAATTTGAACACCAAAATGAAAGTAGAGATTTGTGGTATATATGCATAGCCTTGAGTTGCACAATTTGTGACTGACTGTGGTATGTTTCTTTGAATGTATTTGTAACGATGTAGACATGGATTATCACACAGTAGGTAGCGCTACCGCAGTGAAATATGAATCCAGCAAAAAAAGTATACACATTGTTTTAGCTTCTCTAGTAACATAGTTTCCTGTCCTACTACCATTCAAACAGAAGAACCATGTCAAGATTACACTTTACATGAAAGTTTCTCCTATTTTCAATTTCTGATAAGGTTCGGTGATCAAATATGTAATCAGCATTATTTTGTGATGGGCAGTATATTATTTGATGTTTAAATGATACTAAACCTAGGTCATGTTTAGCAATATTTTAGCAATGCTGCCACACACATAAGCATTAATGTAACCTACGACTTTACATTTGTACGTCTGTAAGCTGCTGGTGTGTTTGTGCCTCGATTAGCCGAGGATCATTTATGTTGTCAGCTGGGTATCCTGTCCTTGACTTGGGTGTCATCTTAATATCCTTGACATTTACACCTAGTTCCATACTGGCAGGTGGATAAGTCATACACTGAGGATTAAATTTACAACCATCCAGTCAAAAACCTGATTCTCTTCTGTATCATAGGATAGTAGATCTATTTAGTATATTTTAAGCAAACATGTATTTGTTTGTTTCATCTTTATCTTTATATTCACCCAGAAATTCATGAGGTATCGTATTTGATTGCTGCATTTCACTATGAATCTGAAGTCCTCTGTATATATTGAATAGCCACAAGTTAAGAGGTGGCCGTAACTGATCATCAGAATACAGCCACAAACTGCGTTATATATTGAATACCTACAATAGCAGTCAGCAAGTGACCTGTCAACCTTGACTGAGTCAAGGACTCACTCGTTTGATAAAAAAGTTTTCAATAGAAGTTTATAATGGATAAAAGATATAACCAGAGGTACAATGCTACAGAATTTTGAACAGGTGGCCCAGTTTTGATTAATGTATTGTTTCGTTTAAACAAATAACAATTTTCAATGAATGACCGAGCCATAATGCTCAGGAAAATGGGGTAAGAGGCCAAAATATATTATATTCATTTATATATACTTAATATTTTGAAGCCAAGGTGTGTGAATTTACATATGCTGATTTATTATGTCTGTTAATACTACTGATGCCTCATGATAGGCAGAAATGCAAAATGTTGATATGTTTTACATTCAAATGTACTCTATGTGGTAGTTGTGAACAAGTTACTCTCACTGGCCCTTTCTATGGTGTTGTTTGGTTAACAGTAAGAGTAACGTGTTTGCAGCTATCTGAATGAAAGTTTTTGTTATGTATATTTCAAATTTTATGAATATATGTTTGTTTTCATGTAGATGTATACATGAATGTTTATATCATTAGGCAAATATAAAATACTTAAGCACTTATTTACATTTTCAATATATTTGAAATATATGTGTTCACAGGAACACATGTCGCATGCTATCCATTTTTCAGATGTAACTCCCACCAGGCAGATGGACAAAGAGATCACCATATGTCACATTAATAATTAGTTGCATCTTTTATGCCATTACATCATTACGAAACTAGGTGTGACTGAATGATGCATAAGATGCCTTCATGACAGCGCTGAAGCTGACTAGAACATGACCTTGAACATGACCTTGAACTACATGTACTGAAATTCAATCTTGACCTGTAACTCCTAGTTAAATACTCTCAAATCATTTTATACCTCAATGTATAGAAATATAGCGAGAAAATGTCAGTGAAACCATGATTCTAAGAAATTTGTAAACATGAAGTTGACATGTACAGTGAGCAGTGCTTGACCTTTGTCTTTTTACAATACAGCTGTACACTGAATTTCAGTTCAGTATCATAATGCTCAAACTGAATTCCCATCACAGAGGAAATGAACAGAAGGTAAATCCTTCGAGTAAGTTTTTAATCGAAATCGTTTTAACACCAGTTTGTCGGAAGACGACAAAGCTTGCCAGAAATGGCTGTTAATTTTCAAAGAGGATAAATGTAAGATACAGATCATTCAGAGAATTGTGTTTTCCTACCTCATTAAGATATCTAAAAATGTTACTGGCCAAATTATCTTGGGCTTGAAAATCAAAAGGGTTCGTCATCTTAGCGTGGTCAACATTTCTGTAAGGTCTAAGATTCTACAGTGATAAATTTTTCTTTTGTAGTGTTGATATTGTCCATTGCGACACAGACTTTTGACATTGTAGTACAAAGTCAATTCTTTTAGACTAAAACTTTAAATTAAACGAGTCAATGGCATGATGAATTCTTTGTCAGTTTATAAGGTAAAGCATTATCTAAAAGTTTTTTGAAAAGTGGGTCAAAGTCCAAGGTCAAAAATCATGGTATCAATTCAAAGCTTTGGTCATAAGAAAGCCATTTGTGGAATATCAACGCTGTACCTTTTCCGATTTGAAAGATATACCCCATGTTAAAAATTTTATAAAGTAGGTCAAAGTCCAAGGTCAAGATTATTGGATTAAAAGTCATTGCACCAATTGAAAGTGTTGGTCATGAGGAATCCATGTGTGGAATATCAAAGCTGTATCTTTTCTGGTTCAAAAGATATAGCCCATGTTAAAATTCTTTGAAAAGTCAAAGCCAAAGGTCAGTGTCACTTGGTCAAAAGTCAAGTTGCGAATGGAAAGCCCAGATCATGAATATCAAGCTGTACTTTTTTCGGTTCAAAGGATATAACCGAGGGTAAAGTTTTAAAAACGTGGGTCAAAGTCCAAGGGCAAGGTCATTGGATCAAAAGTCATGCAACTTATTGAAATCCGTGGTCATGACAAATCTGTATACAGAATATCAAAGCTGTACCTTTTTCGGTATAGCCTTCCCGTAGAGCTGAACAGAAAATTAAGTTTCAAGATTTTTCGTATGACTGTTTGACACCCATAGTTTTTAGATAATATAATGAAAGGTTAAGTTTCAAGATAGTTTTTAGATAATATTTTTCACAAGCATTCATATGTATCATGAGTAAATCATTCCTATATTCATGTAGTTCAATTAAAACTGCTATGAAAATGAGAAAAAATATGTCTAACTGAATACTACTTCAGGGGTTTGGATTCTTTAGCATCACAGTCTGCATTTAAAGTACAAAAATCTGTGCATTTCTACATAGATTTTAGAATATTATACTAGCATACCATAACAAGGTCCACAGGCCATAAAGCTTACTGATCTATAGAAAGAAATAGATGTGAAATTTTTACATTATTTGTCTACTGTTTTATCAAGATATTTGGTAACGCTTAAGACATATCATTTTCAATACGGAGGACATAGTTAACATTAAACAAAATATTTGAATAGCATAAACCTTTTCAGAAGTTTTAACTTCAAGTTTTTTTAAGTTGAAGATGATTATACTTGAGTACCCTGTACAAGCATCCCCATAGATTATAAGTATGTATTATTTTTATCACCTGCATCTTCCTGGAAGAGGGCAAAATACAGTAGATTCATGTTTCATCTGACAGAGTATTTCGCGAAAAATATCGGATTAAATGGGTTATATTAGATAAACCGTAGTTGCGAAACATGATAGTATTTAACTGTAGGGGTTGTGATTTCATATAAATATACAGTTCATGTGGTTTATATTATAAATACTATCATGTACTTTACAGTTAATATGTGACATACCTCAGATGATTATCATTATTAACATACACGAATAGTCTTTACTGTAATGCGGATTGTTTATATTAAAAACGAAATTTTGCTTTATTTAACTGCGGTAACACAACAACTTCACTTATATGTAGTTCCTTATATGAATGGACACTTTCCATCATCCATTCCATTAGTCTGCCGTCTTGATCTTATCTGAGAGTCTATTTTCGCGAAATACATATATAAAGAGGAGAAAAGAGAAGAAAAATATCAGATCAGAGACATATATACACATATGTCTCTGATCAGATTTAAACGAACTATCAGATAAACCGTAGTTGCGAAATATGGTAGTGTTTTAATTGATTGATTATTGTTTTACGTCACTAAACGATTATTTCACGTACATGGTGACGGCATTTTTCATGATATGTTATTATTTATTTGCCTTCTGTTTTACATCGGCTTTACTGTTTCATCAGCGGATATGAAAATTAGAGTTTCAGATTAAACTGTTGCTAGTGATCGATACAGATATGTACTAGAATTATCACTAGGCACTTGTTATAGACGCAAATCTGCCAGACGTACTGAGGGGTCAGAAAATGGACTTAGAAGGAAGTGTGGCAGAGTCAGGGGAAGTAACTGTGAAGTTTGTTAGACATTCTGATATCAGTTTGGCTGGAGCTGTACATGTGAATGTGTCACTACATAGAAAGGATGGGGTGAAAAGAGATTAAATATCCAAGCAGTTTGTGCAAAACACGTGGTTACAAGACTGCAGTTTGTGCAAAACATGTGGTTACAAGACTCCTAGGAATCAACCCCCCCCCCCCCCACCGATGGATCAACATCGTAGAAAGGCTATATTTTGTCAAACAGGATCCAGACGGTTAATTTTGTACAAAATGCATCACTCAAAGCAAAGTCGATACATGTTGCAATCTTGCATGCATACGCCAACAGAGGTTACGGACCATGTGCAGCTTGGTCGCATCACTGAGTGGGACAAAACTGACCAAATCCGATCACCCGGCAAAGGTAACTTTTAAACTGCAGAATGTCAAAGACTGCGAAAAACCTGGTTGAATTACTCTCCTACATGTATTATTTAACTCGATCAAACAAGTTGTAGAAGAATATTATGTGTCAACAACCCCCCCCCCCCCCCCCCCCCCCCCAAAAAAGGAAAAAAGAAAGAAAGCAGCAAGAACCAAACGAAAAAAGTTTTTTTTTTTCACAGGATGTAAAAATAAATATTTGCGTAGACAAATTAATAACTCCGAAGGGGATTAAATCTGAGCTCAAAAAGAAGACACAAGGGATAAATCAGCTCAAATTAATGCAATGATATATAGAGATTGTCAACTGCAACAATAAACAACTTCTCTACAAATTTGCAAAAATACAAGAAAACGAGACCATGAAGCTAAGTGCAATTATTATAAACAGCCTTCACCTCCAGAACGGATTGAATGATCTTGATCGATCGATTGATAATGTCCTGTGTCACTCCAGGATCATTTCCCGTATATGGCAATGGCATCTGCCTGATGCATTGCAGGGAATTTTTTTTAATATACTTTTGCAACGGACCCACCCGAAGCAGTGAGGGATATTTTACGTGTCACGCCTACCGTTAAACGGGGCCTCGGTTTTAACTGTCTCGTCCGTAGGACAGGATACAGCAGGAGTTGAACCCGGGACCTCCGCTCTGTCACGGTTCGAACACCTCATCCACGGAGCTATACCGAGCCAGCTCTTCTCCTCCAGGAAGATGACAAAATAAGCGAGGGTTGGACCATATGTACTTTGATAGGCTCAGTACAAGATAGAGTAATCCAAACTTCGACTAAAACTTCAAGGCCCAGATTTATCATTAAGACGTAAAAAATCAGTATTGAGATACTCTCTGCTGGGGATACAACAACAACAACAACAACAACAACAGAAAAATGGCAAGAGCCCAGATGGTAATGGTATTAAAACAGAACACGTTTAAATAGTACAGAGAAACACGGGAGTCAACATTCCTGATGAAGGCGAACTCCCTGTGGAAACAGACATTAAAAGACGAGTTCACCAACCAGATAAATATGCTGAAGATTGAAGGGTCGACAGAAAGTACCAAAGCTGGTTAATGTTTGTAGCAAACTGTCGCATTCAAATACGTATGAAGGACTCCACCCAGTTTTCAACGCACTTTAAGTGTAAATACATTTTAAAGCGAAGGAGTGATGTCCACTCAAGCATGTTTAACTTGTCTTAATTTATATGTACTTTGAAACTTCAAACCTCTTTTTTTTTTTTACAAGTTGCCACCACAGGAATCGGCCGTCTGATTGATATAGGCCCAAAGGCCACTCTGACTATAAAAAAACACGGTTTTTTTTATAGTCAGAGTGGCCTTTGGGCCTATATCAATCAGACGGCCGATTCCTGTGTTGCCACAAGCACAGTACGGTGATGGGGATTGTTTCCGAAGCGTAAAATAGTCTAGTCCGTTTTCATTTTTTGTTTTAGATATACGTGTCCAAAGGTCAAGGATAGAAGGATGGCAGCACCGGTGTTTGCTCGAGTTTGCTCATTTTCAAGACAATTGTTGCATAAATCTAACTCGGCATCTTTTTTGCATCTAAGCAGATTTATATCCTTGGAAAGTGTGAAGGAAAATGAGCAGTGCAAATTAACTTACCTGTCAGGAAATGACGAGGGTAAAAAAAAAAAGGGGGGGGGGAGGAATTTCACAACAAGATTATTCCCTTTTTATGACATTATCTACCTGATGCAATGTTCAGAAATCTAGACCTTGTAATGAACCCACCTGAAGCAGTAGAAGTGAATGAGACAAACATAAACTTCTTCATTGCCTTTTATTTTATGTGTCATGTCTAATGCTTGAAGTCAGCGTGACATCGCTGGTTCTATTGCCCTACACCTGAGAAGTGTGGTCATGACACTTGGGGTAAAACTCGGGGGGGGGGGGGGGGGGGGGGGGGGGGGGGGGGGGGGGGGGGGGGGGGGGGGGGGGGGGGGGGGGGGGGGGGGGGGGGGGGGGGGGGGTTATCATTAGCACTAATACACCTTTAAATTCTTCTGTATCATTTCTAAAGTGGTTTTCTTATAAAATACGATCCGAATAGTATTAAAAATTCCCTTGTTTGAATGGTAAAATAATTTGATTATTCCTTTTTACCAAAATTGTTCCCTGAATATGCATCGCTGTCTATGATAAAGTCTGATGCTTTACCCCAAATGTTTCGAATGCTCATCAAATACCCAGATGTCTGACTTCGAGAATGATGTGACACTGCAGTGATAGGATTCAAATTCCAGACCTTTTAGTCAAGAACTTATTTTAAACAATTGATCTTTATTGGCACCAATCTCATTAAAACTCATTTTGTCATGCTCTGTATGTTGTGGTCTAGGTCTCGATCAATACAGTATTACACTTCATAGCAGTTCATCTTGGATCAACTCTTGACACGGACCAATCAGGGTCTGCTGTGCAAAGCTCAGTACCTTGACAAAAGAATTCTTTAACCCTTGTTTATTTTCCTCTATTTCTTTCTCATTTTTAATCACCTTTTGTAAAGCTCTAAAACATTTCTGACAAACCCCAGAAGTTGTGTCATTAATGTTAATAACTTCCCTTTAAGTACATGCTCGAGGTTTTATTTCCTCTCCTTTGTTAGTTTAAGTTTTCTATTGGTAAATTTCGGTATTGCTTTTTTTTTCCTATCGCTGTCAATAAAAATTTGTTTGAATTTGAACCCACAAATTATGCACAAATTGATAAACAAATAGGTTTTTCGAGGCTTGCTGATGTGATATATGGGCACATGCATATTTGTTTACACACATTGTCATGGAATTCCTTTGCTGGCCAGCTTCACGCAGTGATCTGTGTCAAAAAATCGATCAGAGATGAATTACTACAGAGTGTTTTGAGATCTACCACAGTAAACATGATAAAACTAAGGAGTGTGATAGACTGAAATTTATTGAGATTGTACCCGCACAAGTGGGATGCATGTTTAATTAATAAGAACTACTAGTATATATATTAAGTGTACCCAGAGACAGTGTTTATCATGATTTAATGCATATTTTTGTAATTTCTTACATCAGACATTGGAACAAGAATATCTGAGCCATTACTAATATTATTGATTTGATGAATATGTATTGGTAAAACTGATAAAACCAACTATTTCCAAGCATTCTTATGTATTGGTTGAGGACCAGTTCCTGTTGAAGACGAGTTACTGGTAAATCGTAAGGTTATTGATATTTTGGAGTATTTAAAACGTGAATTACAAAATTTTCATAGGTAATGATAAGTGCTTTATGCATTGCAGACATTCACATAAAAAATTGGTATAAATTCACATTTCTAAAGTGGAAATAACATATTAACTGAGATCTGGTATTAGTCTGGAACTGGTCCTCCACCAGTACAGATTATAGAATCAGAACTTTAAAAAATAGTTCAATCTCACTAGAAATGGGAGTTTTCTGCACGTGTACAACTTCAAGTAAAAGAGTGTCAACTTCTGCAAAGAAACATATCCATTTAAATTTCTTTAATCTTTCAGGAATCGCGGTCATCTCTATGAATAGACCTAATGCTAAGAATGCATTAGGGAGACAGTTCCTTAGAGAGGTAAGCTGTTTATAAAAAGAATTTTAATGTTTTAAGTAATGTGATGATCTTGATCATTGTGGTTATGATTTCTGTTCAGGACTGTCAGAGAGATTGGAGGACTTATAATACTGATGTAGCATTTGGTATCTCCGACTGTCCCACTTTCAAAAATTTTGTCTTATTTTGACCATTATTGCAACAAGTGGATCATTTGTATTTTATGATAGTACTCAAAGGTAGAGTCACATACATTTGTACAACTGAGACTGTTTTTTTGTCATACCTTGGATGAAAGGTAAATCATTGATGTTAAACGTAATGCATGCAGATAAGACTAGTGTAATATACATGTAAGACACTGGTATTGTTAAATAATAGATTTAATGCCAAGACTTGGATGTGCCAATCTTAAATGAAAATTAAATAACTTATTTTAATTGTAATCTGAACCAATTAAATATTTTTTGATTTTTGATTTAAAATTTTATAGATTAAGCTATATATTTAGTAAATTAATATTAAGAATACTAATCTCATGAATTAGAAGATTTCTTTGTGTTTTGACATCTTCTTTGGAAAGCTGTGTCAGTTACTAACTAAAGATGTCTTAATACTCTTGTGCTGCTTTCAAGACTTTTTCAGCTGTATTGTGTCAGGACTTTCAAAACAAAATAATCAATAATTACATGTACCTGCTAGCATGACACCCTTGCTATGAACAGTTAGTGAGTGTTATCAGTCTTGAGATTTAGTCTTCATTTGGTATTAGGGCTCTAAAATTATATCAGAGTTATATACGCAGTATCAGCTCTCGTTCCAGGTGATTTCAGGGAACCAGATTGAACTAAATTGTTACCGATATTCGGCTCCATTCCTCCTCTCAAAAAGGCACAATTTTTCCCCATCAGTCAAATGAGAATTCCCCTTTTGAGAGCCATTCAAAATCTCAAATAATATAATGCATTTTATGAAAAAAAAATGAGTGTAAATCAAAATGAAAGTTCAGTTCCTTGAAAGGTTAGCTTTAAAAGCGTTATCTAGATATCAGCAAGCATTTATGTGATTACAGAAAACCCTAATATACACAGTTTCAGTGTTTAGTTCAGCTTTTGCTTTTTTTTTTCAAACATCAAGGGCAACGATTGAGGAGCTACAGGATCACACACACTTTATAAAGAAGATCTTTGTTAATGAGGTTCTCATCTAGAATTACCTATCAGTAGCTTATCTGCTTTTACTTTCAAACTGAATTCCATATTCTACTGCATGTGTTGAGCGTGTATTTTCTGTATTGAATATAATATGCACTCTACTTGGGTCGTCAGTGAAGTTGTCAGCCCTGGATCATCTAATGAGAATCTCTCTTTGGCAGTATGCAAATGACAGACAACCTCTCCACTCAGTTGTAACGTAGAGTACTTTCTGATTTTAAGAAATAGGATGGTTGAGTTTTGAAGTGTTTGTTAAATAAGAAATATGTGACTCTTTGGATATTTTCTGCTTGCTCTTTTATTGCACAAGCTTGGTCATTAAATTTCCCCATTGGCCAGAAAACGGCATAAAAATTCCCCGTTCAGAGGGTATGGGTACCATTTACCCTGTAAGATCTGGGTGTCCTGAATTTAAGCCTTCATATTTCATGACCCAACTACACTCCCTGTCCCCTCAGAGTTTGAGAGGGAAGGGGTCTTTTGGAATCACTATTATCTATATCTGTTCATTTGGTGAAAAGTTTTAAAAGTTATGTCATACAAATACAATTTTTAATTTACCAGTACTGCAGAACTGGTTGCTACTTCATAAATTGCTAATCATGACATAAGGCTGTGTTATGACCTTGACCCAGTTGGTATGTTACGACTTTGACCCATGGAGTGCAGCACTTTAACTCACTCAACATTCAAGACACTCTGTGTATATATGTATAATTGAGGATAATGGTCTGAATGCTGTAGATGAACTTACTTTACCACAACTAAATTTTTAGTGCTAAATGTTGATATTGATTGATTGATTACTGTTTTTATGTAACTCCACAATTACTTCATGTATAGGGTGATGGCATTTTTACCTTTTTAACTGACCCACCTGAAGCAGTGAGGTATCTTTTATGTGCCATGCCTACCACGACATGGGACCTCAGTTTTTACTGTCTCATCCAAAAGACAGAACACCAGTGTTCCCACAGCAAGAATTGAACCTGGGACCTTATGGTCACAAGCCGAGCACCTCATCAAACTTTTTATTGGCACTCGGTGTCAAAATGTACCAATTTCAAGTGAATGGTTATTTTATGCCCTCTTCTTCAAAAATCCCTAGCCAACGTCATACAATCTGATGACGTTTCAGTCAACGAAACCATTATTTCCTATAGCCAATCAATGACTCGGCTAGGCACGTGATAGTGACGCAATATGTAACAAACACTGATGAAAGACTACCTTGTAGGTCTCACAGGCTGGGGATGTTAATTTCATTCCTAGGAATTTGTAGTTGATCCACTGATCTGCTGAAAATCAGAGTTCACCAGAACATGTCCCCTTACAGAGTTTTGCCAGATCTTTGTCCGCAGTGGGACAAATAGAGAAGCGAAGTAAAGATATGGTTTTAATCAGATTGACATCATAAAGAGGAAAGTGTAAAAGAAAAAAAAACATTTTTGTGGCTTAAATAATGATATGTGTTGTACAAACTACTTTCAGTTTGCAGACTGTACCAACATCGTAAAGTTTGATCACAACCTTCGAGTCCTGATCCTGAAAAGTGATGTACAAGGAGTATTCTGCGCAGGTAAATTACAAAATATATGTCAGGTAAATAACTTAATAATATATGTCAGGTTAATTACCTGATAATATATGTCAGGTAAATTACCTGATAATATATGTCAGGTAAATTACCTGATGATATATGCCAGGTTTGCATTTGTTTTGCAAGTATGTGTGAAATAGATATAAATGAACAGAAACAAACTAAAATGAAAATAAAGAAACGAAAAGAAATAAGAATAGAAAAGAATTATTAAAAAAAGACTATGAAAGAAATGAATACATATGAAATAAAATTAAATGAAAACTCAAAATATATATGAAAGTAGAAATAAATAAAAATCAGCCTTTTCATTAAAACATACAGGAACTGTGAATAAGATGCAGTTTTGCATAATTTTTTAACCTTTCTTCCTAAATAGTTTTTGAGTGCTTTATATTGTATATAATAAAGTATGAAATTTGGTGCTTTTTGGAATTTGGCAAGTGTTTTATTATGAATTGACTTATCCCATAATTGATTTTGATTTGCAAGAAGTTCGTCAGAATATTTATTTGTTAAATCTTGATGAGAGCACATAAAACTGAAGAAATAAATCCATTTGTACATGTAAATAAATCAGTTGCATACTTGGAGGGGATGCAATGCATGCACATATGACACATTCTTAAGGGCCTGCCGATTATTTTTTCCGCGGTGATAGAGAACCTCTTCCTATTTATCATCTATTTCTCTTGATTGATTTTATTTGTGTACTGGTATTACTTAATCTTTTTCAAATTATTACTTTTTTCATTGTATTTCATTTCGTCCCATTACTTTCCAGTTCTCTTGATTTCTTTGATTTGCACATTTTTGATCTAAATACCAAATGAAAAATTTTTGAAAAAATTTTTTGCCCTTTCTTAAAATTTTCTTTTCCTTTCTTTCCTGTTTGTTTCATTTCATTAATTTTTTTTCCATTTTAATTTGTTTGATTTTCTTTTCCTTTTTTGGGTTGTGTTTGCTTTTTTACCCTCATTTTGGCAATGTTTTGTTGTTCACTAGCTGTAACTGAAATGTGTAAAAGGAATAAAGATTTTATAATTAAACTAGATCTGTGTATTCATTTGGCATGCTTCCATTTTTGTTTTTTTGTATTTAGATACAAGTTAATATCAGATTTGTGTTAAGTTTGATTAAACAATTGAATTTTTAACAAAATTAACTTACTATGATATTTTGCGTAAAACCTAAAGGACAAGTTGGCTTTTCTTCAACAAAATTTAATAATGATATTTTATATATTTACATATCTTCCAAGTTTACTTTTTGATTTCTTGGAAATTAATGTGCCAAAACTGGAGGAAAGTACTCTTATCTTCCATAGAATAAATTTTAATATACAGATATAATGTAAATTTTGTTAATAGGGGCAGATTTGAAGGAGAGGGCAAAAATGTCAAATGAGGAAGTAGGGCCATTTGTCTCCAGTTTAAGAGCTAGTGTTTCTGAGATGTCAAACTTACCAATGCCCACCATTGCTGCCATGGATGGTGTAGCACTAGGAGGAGGATTGGAAGTGGCCCTGGCATGTGATATGAGAGTGGCAGGTAGGTAGAACCTGCATCAATTTATAAAATACCAGTAGCCAGTGTGACTCAGTGGATGAGGTGCTCGGCTTGTGACTGAGAGGTCCCAGGTTTTATTCCCATCATGATGATCTGTCTTTTGGATGAAACAGTAAAAGCTGTAGTCCCATTTCATGGTAGGCATGGCACGAAAAAAATCCCTCACTGCCTCGGATGGGCCCGTTGCAAAGGTATCAATTTTTATACAATGCATCAGGCAGATGCCGTCACCACATGCAGGAAATAATCATAGAGTTATGTAAAACAATAATCAATCAATCAATAAATAAAATATCATACCTGCTTGAAAGTAAGATGCTCATCATATTTCTGCTATCACTGTCAGAAACAACATATTTTAAGGCAGATGCCATCACCATTTACATAAAATAATACAACATCACAATTACCTAAAAATAATCTTGATATGACTTTAATTCTTTGGATTACAGGGAAAATCATTACTTCTAACTAGTGATGAATTAATTGTCGCCGATAATCGATTATCGATTGCTAAAAGTCTTTTGATTCCGAATATCTATTCCACTTCTTTATAATCGATTGTCGCTGAGAGGATATAAAAAAAAGATCGTTCAGAACAAACTAAACTGCGTGTGAATTGTTTCGCATATAATTCCGCACAAATTGTCTATAGATAACAAGATGGTCATTCAGAACAACCTCGCCCTTTACTCGTGCCTAGGTAAATAGATCTTACCCTTTTCTCCTGCTGCGTAAAAGGACTCAGGCGTCACTCGGCGGAATGACTTACATCGTTTCCATGCATCAATAGTTTTCCGCCATTGTACATGTGTACTCAGTAATATAGCGATGTAAAATGTAACCTGGTACACAATCTATGTCAAGGAAAGTAATTAACGCTGCAATAGTTCAGGATTATTGTTTAATTTTGGTCAGTTGAATTGCGAAAATCTTCTACTGTCTTCATTACACGCCAAGCACGGACTTATGCGTCTTGAATACGTGTGAGGGTTGATAAATACAGGAACTATTTTTCAATAATAGCTACGAATGACTTCCAAACTGAGGATTTTTTATGTTACGCAGGAAAATGCAGAGGATGTGCAAATGCAATATGCCGACTAAAACCAACGACAACGCCAAATCGGCCAAATCAAAATCAGATTTGCTATGTGATCTATTGTTTGTCAAACTCTAAATTTCAAAGAATATGGATTTCCGATTTAAATTGATAATCGATCGGTTTACCTTTTCTGATTATCTTCCGATTACCGATTCTTAAATCACTTCCGATATACTAAACTACTTCTAACCATAATTGTTGACCAGATATACCAGGTATACCTTTTGTTTTTAATGGTATTGAATTGTGTTGTTGAAATATTACTGAAATCAAATGATAATTAAGATTTCAAAGTGTAATCAGAAATTCTGAAATGCACTTAGTCCGTTAAAAAGAAGTAGTAAAGATTCCTTCTTGATATTTCTTACCCTGACTTGTAAGTTACATGGTAAGAGTAATTAAGCCATGAAAGTGAGTCTAGAATGTGCCCCATGGTTTGGAGGACAATAGGTCAAAAGTGAGGGTCATAGAGATTGACAACTGGTTCCCTTTACACCAATTAACATTACATAATTGATTAATGTGTTACGTCACTCCAAGACAAGCCTATTGTTACATGGGACCTCAGTTTTCACTGTTTCATCCAAAAGACTGGACACCAGTGTGCCTTCTAAAGAAGAGGAACCCGGTATCCCTAGGTTACAAAGCAAACACCTCATTCACTGAACTACACTAGCTCCCTATGGACATTAAACTTCATACACAGACTCACTCTGAGTCAAGGATGTGCCTTATGGATTTTGAGTTCAAAAGTTCAAAGGTTAGAGAGCATGGATAACTAAATTTTATGAGGTTTAAAGGCTCATGTCTTTAGAATGAGCAACAAAATGGTTTTGAAATATAGATTACTTAATATGATAAAAGGTATCCAGTGGTATCAGGACTTTTTACCCTGTGACCTTGACCTTGAAATTTGACATTTTTTTTTACTTCTTACGCTATTTTATATCTTATCAGCAGTAAGAGTTAGGGTTTTGATATTGTATACAATTTGCTTTTGATGAAAGGTTCTGATGATGTTATGAATTTTTGCATTTAATTTCTGACTGTAATATTTACAGCTGATAATGCCAAGATGGGTTTAGTGGAAACCAGACTTGCCATCATACCTGGGGGAGGTAAGCTGTCAGAAATACTTGTGGTATGATCAAAAATTGACCTTATTCAACTAAAATCAGCATTACAAGGCTAGTGAATATGTTGATGTGATGTGTGATTACAATCCTGAGGTACATTACTGGTTTGGAAGGTAAATCCGGAGGCAAGCTAAATCTGCACAGTTCGCTAAAATCATATTAAATGTTGGTTGGTTGGTTGATTGGAGTTTTACGTCGCTTTCAACAATATTTCAGTTATATCGCGACATGGAAGCAGGAGGTCATATTAAATGAACAAATTTTAAAATGTCCATTGGTATGCAGTTTTAAAGGATGTTTTTCTTTCAAGATGTGCAGTTAAAATTACTTGAAATGACCAATAAGTAACAAAAACAGCAATCGTCTGGGTATACCGTGTGTCCGGATTCACCTCCAAGACCAGTACATTTGTCAGCACATTCACTAATGGGCCCATGTGAATGCTCTAAAATAAGAGAGTCATGTAGTAGCACATAGTTTACAGTGTAATAGATGAAGGCAGCCATATGATGCATTTATGTGGATCTAGGCATCACTAATGGGAACATGCACTTAAAAGTTTTTGAATGCATATTAGTAAATTACATGTATGTTATTGCAATGGTGACATTATGTCATTTAAAATTGCTCACAATGTGTAAGGAGTAAGCTAAGTAAATCAAACTTTTATGCTGGAAAGATTTCCAACTGCCCATTGTGAAGAAGCTTGGTATTTGCTCAACTTTAGAAGCAAACGTGTAGAGCTGCTGTTCAGATGTCAGTTGTGTTGTAGGATGACTTTAGTGTTGATGCATTCATGCATATGGTCAGAGGGGTACTCATACAAGAAAAAATTATTTCGTAAATATAGTGGCAAAAAAATTGATGTTAGATATCAGTATTATTTACAAAATGGTGTTACAGTTAAATTTTATTTGGAGTCAGCATAATTCAGTCAGTATTGCGTTCTACGGCCAAGAAGTCCCAGTTTCGAATACCACTGTTGGGTCATCGATGGATGGGATTAGGCATTATAAAAGCACGGTCCTATTTGACAGTAAAAGTTGGCACACAAAAAATCCCCACTGCTTTGGAAGGGTCAGTTACATAGTTTGAATTTTCCATGCAGTGCATCGGGTGTCACCATATACAGTACGGACCAGGTATTTTGGAGAAATTGTACAAAACTCAGTGGGAAAAACACCCAAAATCACAGTGGGACTCCAGGTGTAAATTTACCCATGCTAATCAACACCTTGTTGAAATACAGGTACACTATGTATTGTGTAATTCTTAAAATTGTACCTGGATGTGGCTCACTGTGGTGGGTGGAAAAATTACAAAACGCCTGGACTGTACTGTAAAGCAAATGATTTCAGAGAGACATTAAACAATGTCAAACAAACTTTAATTTGTTAACATTTCTTTCTACAGACCTCTTTACATAACTACGGAGCTGTAACATTGGACAGCTAAATGATTAATGGTCCCCCATGATCGATCAGAATGGCGTCATATCACATAATGATGCAATAAATTTGAAGGGAATTTTAATTAGTTTGTTCTCCAATATAACAACTCTGCATTTAATATGAAAAGGTCTGTTGGTCAATGTTAACGTCATTCTTGGTATGCCTGTCATATTTTGATATCCTTAAGCAATTAAAACTGCTAAAACACCAAAAGTTTGTCAACTGTTAAATTTTGTGCACTACAAACTTAATATAATTTTATGTAAAAAAGAAATTGGAAACTGTTTTAAGAACTAATATTTTGATTTTAGGAAATGATAATCTGATAATATATTCTTTGTTTATTCAGATTTTAATGCCCCTGGATTGATACATGTAGATGTTTATTTGTTTGTTTGTCTGTCTTTTGTTTCAGTTTATGTTTGGTATATGAATACCATAGATAGGACTCATTTAGGACTGTCTATAATATTTAACTAACAAATAGTTTGAAGTATACCATAGATAGGACTCATTTAGGACTGTCTATAATATTTAACTAACATATAGTTTGAAGTATACCATAGATAGGACTCATTTAAGACTGTCTATAATATTTAACTAACATATAGTTTGAAGTATACCATAGATAGGACTCATTTAGGACTGTCTATAATATTTTACTAACATATAGTTTGAAGTATACCATAGATAGGACTCATTTAGGACTGTCTATAATATTTTACTAATATATAGTTTGAAGCATACCATAGATAGGACTCATTTAGGACTGTCTATAATATTTTACTAACATATAGTTTGAAGTATACCATAGATAGGACTCATTTAGGACTGTCTATAATATTTAACTAACATATACTAACCAAAGTATACCATAGATAGGACTCATTTAGGACTGTCTATAATATTTTACTAATATATAGTTTGAAGCATTTGCACAATTCATATAATACATGTATATTAGAAAGTGTGCAACATCCCATACCAAATTATTATGTCATATACTAGAAAAAATACTAAAGACCATACTATATGATTTTTATTGTATATGTACATATATCTGAGCTGAGATCATATATTACTTAGGTGGAACGCAACGTATGGCTCGTGCTATTGGACCAGCCAAAACCAAGGAACTTATTTTTGCTGCTAGGGTGTTTCAGGGCACAGAAGCTGAGAAGATGGGCGTGGTCAATCATGCCGTTACCCAGAATGAGGCTGGTGATGCTGCTTATCAGAAATCACTGGCATTAGCCAGAGAAATTCTTCCGCAGGTAATATCATGGGACATTTTCTAGTAAGCCTGACATGTGTTTTAGAAAGGTTAAGGAGTATTTTTCATTGGCTGTTTCGTGCTTTCTGTAGCCTTCAGAATTTGCAAGTAGTGTACTTAAACAAAGCTCTTTACCTTCATTGACCACCCTGAGATGAATCTTTAAATAGGTACCAGCAGGAGCTGATAAATAAATCTGTGACAGACTGATTTCTTGTATATAGAGAGTTTGATAGACATTAGCGTATTGCCATAGAAACTTCATCAGTTTCCTGATTAGGGTTTTACATTGCTTTCAACCACCTCTTATTTATACGTGATATGGAAGCTTTATAAAATCTGTTATACGCTCCAGTAGCACAGTATCATGGGTCATGGCTCGGAGAAGAATTAAAATTTTTATTAGAATTTATGTCTCATGTATATCCATATACTAATTAGCATGTTCCTTTGTCAAGGAATGATTTGACTCTGTAAAGATACCATGTACTCCTCGGAAATTGTTCTCGGCAGGTATCACAATTTACACAACTAATATCACCAATGTATAGATAAAAACTCATTGTAGATGAAGATTAAGAACTAAACATACCACAAATATTGTATCACTTTCCTATAAAGGATTTGAGACAGTAAATTCTATAGTTTTGCATTATGTAAGTTTGCCCTTTACTCCCAGTTATTCTAAAAACAGCAAGGTACTTGGTACAGAATTCCATTACACATGTATATTGCATACATGTTTTGTACAATGTATACTAGACAGTGTGAAGTTTATAATTTGAATACCATTTGAGTTTGACTGAATTCTTTGTATATCATGCACTTAACTTTGTACATTGTATATACATTTACATTGTGTTCCATTTGGTCAGTGCCTTACCATTGAATTGTTGATTTTTTTGTGACATTGTTTTGGTATGTCTGAAGTAGAATAAATACCTACACTTATATTTATAACTCAAGTACCTTTCATCATATTCAAACCAAATTTTGATATATGCTTATTCTTAAGGATGTTTATGCAGCAAGATTTTCTTTTCCTAATCATTTTTGTTAGAAAGATCTTATTGTTTCTCTCTGTCTAATATAGGGACCAGTAGCACTCAGAATGGCCAAGTTTGCAATCAACAGAGGTTCAGAGGTAAGTTCTGCAGCTGGCAGCTAAAATCTTCAAATGTGGGATAGTAACAAAGGTTTATTCTGTCTCAGTATACACACAGTGCACAAAACATATACTCTGTTCACTGATGGGGAAAAGATATCTTATTTCTTATATCAGAGTGAGTGTTGTATTGTTTGTGTTCCTATTGAGCTTGTAGCTTCCCTTTGTTGTCTTCTGACTTCTGTATGTTGTCTTCGGACAACACTTAATAGTGTTGATTTTGTTCTGTTCGTGTTGTATAGTAATTATTTAAGACTTTGGCTTAAGCTACCGACAAGACAAACAAACCACAATGCTGAATTGGATAGATACAACAACACTAATGTCGTATACTCATATACGTTTTGTAAAATGCACAAAAGTAAACTACTAAAACAAATGAAAAGAAAACAATTATTTTGATTTGATGTTATTTATTACTGATTTGGCAATATTCGGCCATGACTGCATTTAAAGAGGAGCCATGACCCCAATTGAGTCATATGGGCATCCAAATAAACATGTTACAAATTGTAAATTAATTTATTTAAATGACACAGTTGAACACTGAGATCAGCGGTTCAAAGTGACACTCAAATAATAAATGAAATGCAAATGGAATTATTTTGACAATTTCAAAATGAAGCTGATTCAAGAAAGTTTGTTACTGGTGAAAAGCACAAAAAAACTGCCGATCACAAAGTTCGGTATTAAACACAGAAGACACATTCCATCTGCAGTCATGACGATTCATAACTTATTCCTTTGGAAAATGCAGGGATCCTGCAACAATAAAACAAAAGCACAGCAGTATCGAAGATATCACAAGATCGGTATATTGGGAAAGGGAGGGTGGATGAAGATTTTTTCCAAAGTGAACACTCGCTGGAAATCACGTTATTTATATGCTTTGATTAAATACGTGGCAAGTTGTACACGTCATAAATATAGTTATTGAACTTTAAATCAAATGAAAAAGAGAGTTGCCTCGCGTTAAATAAATCGATTTAATCTTAAATCTTTAATCTTTAATCTTAAAACTTTTTTCACAAAATTTGAAGATATGTAAAGATAATGGGAGAGAATGGGAGGGGAAGGGTGGGAGGGTTGCATCATATATATACAGATATATACCGATTTAACTTAGGTTCACCAGTTTTGACATGTTTGTGCAGGATATAGATCATTTTAACCCTTCACTGTTTTCATAATGTGCACCTTGAAATTAACCAAATACTTGTCATTCACATATTTTTTGATATGTTTAATGTTTTAGCTTCAAGTAGTTGCTAAAATACATAAAAGAAATACTGAATTCTACCTGTTTCATGCATTTTGAAAGCTATGATGAAGTTTGAAATGAGTAGGAAGAATTAATTGATAAACGTTTATTTGCGAGTCTTGTTATGAAAACGTGTATTTGACTATAAATTGATGATTGTTTTACATCACCTCTCTGAACATTTCCAGGTGGATATCCAGAGTGGTCTTTCCTTTGAGGAGGCCGGTTATGCACAGGTATGTTCTTATTACTACTTATAAAGTCTAGTAGAAATAGAGATATAGGTAGTCAACTGGCATAAGTACATGGCTTTGAAGAAAATGTCTCTTAGATATGTATCAAAATCATAGAGCCTCGTGGCAATTATTTTGTTTTCGTGAGGCATTACTTCACATGTAGCATCACTGTCAAAATTCAGTTCACTGTGCCGTGAGATATACAGTGGAAATTAACCGTCCCTCTTCGATGAAATGGGTTTGTTATATATGCAGTAGTATTTGTTACAATTTCTTTGTTACATTTGTGATGGTTTACTGTTGTTCCCACATATCAGATCAATAGATAGGGGGCATATTTTTTATTACCTGTCTGTCTATTTATTTATCTGTTTGATATCAACTTTAACCTTTACCATAACTTTTGAAGCATGAGATGTAGAGACTTTATGTTTCTCATTTGTATTACTTGTGACAAGACCTTTCCGCCTGTACCAAAATTTTGACCTTGTGACCTTTACCTTGGAGTTTGAGGTAGTTTTAGGATAACAGCTTACAAAGTTGCCACTGGGATGTTGTTGATTCAAATTGCAATAGATCCTTTCACATAAACTGCAGAATTGAAGTTTTAAGTGATAAATAGTAACATTTGCTGTCAAATTTTTGACTTCATAACATAATTTTGATTGTGTCTTACGTAAACAGTGATGATTTTGCCACTCAAAACTTCAGTCTCGTAGTTAACAGAAAAGGATTTATATCTTAAAATAGTGAGTCTGGACTCCGACCTAAAGCATAATTGTACTTAATTTGTTGTATGCTGTAGGTACGTACAGAACAGTACAGTCTAACAAATGTATATAACCAAGATCTATCTTGTTGATAGTACATGTATTTTGAAATAGAACTTTTTGCTCTCCAGGATCTTTGTTTTGTATGTGTCAGAGAGTTACATGTATAATAAAATTGATGCCTTTATTTTCAGGTAATTCCCACAAAAGACAGACGAGAAGCCATGGAAGCGTGGTTAGAGAAAAGACCTCCGAAATTTTATGGACATTAAGTCTGTGACGGAGAATTGTAGTAGTTATAATGGGGAGGGGGGGGGGGGGGGTGTTATTATGCCTATTGCACTATAGGTGCCATATGAAAGGGTGTTACTCTATAATCTAATGTTTGTGCACAAAGCAGAGGTTATGATATTCCGAGAACATTTTTATGTTTATTTCATTGTTTATCAAAATGATTCTTTAATAGGTATTTGTAATCAGATTTTATGAAGCATTAAAATTCATTTGATGTTGGTATCCCATAATTACCAGATTGACCCTATGTGCCGATTCAGGCCAATTTATTAATTTGGTATTAATGATGAGCACATGATCAACTAGAAGTTGCTTGATTTAGATATACCAAATAAGCTATTCACAAAATATTCTCGACAATAACAATGAATCTGTACAGATATCGTATCAAAACTTACAAATGTACATATATTGTATACACTAACCTAAAATTCTAATGGCTGAATAATCAAGATTTCTTTTATAAAATTATGTAAACCATGTTTCTCTATAAATATAGCTACACATAGTAAGCTTAAAGGTCCAATGCAAGTGTTTCCTACTCCTTTTGTCTTTCAATTGATAGCATTTTTTCAGATCCCAAATCACTCACTGATAGCATGATAAACACTGCATGAAAACATATACATTTGGTAATTACTTACTGATCAGCAACCGATGTAGCTCAGTGGGTTAGGTACTTGGTTTATTACAGAGTAGTTCTGGTAGATGTGAATCATAGAAGATCCCTCAGTGATTTGGCTGTATCCATTGCATAGGTCTAAATTTCGGTGTATCACAAAACTTATAAATCTTTATACTGATCTATCAGTTTGATCCAAGGCTGTGATGTCATCTCAGTACAACTTCATAACTCACATAGCAAATGAGCATAGAAAAACTGACAACTGATTATGAGTTTGATTAATGTATTTGGTTGGTTTTACTATCTCCTGTTTGTTATGTGTGTCTGCATAAACATTATACCATCAAGTTAAACATAGTATCAATCTGATTAAAACCATATCTTTATTCCGCTTCTCTGTTTGTTCCATTGCGTATAAAGATCTGGTGAAACCCCATAAGGGTTCACATTCTGGTGACCTCTGATTTTCAGCCAATCAGTGGATCGGCTACAAAATCTTAGGGATGGAATTAACATCCACAGCACGCGTGACTCACAAGGTAGTTTTTGAACGGTGTTTGTTACATATTGCGTCACTATCAGGTGCCTAGGCGAATCACTGATTGGCTATGGGAAATAATGGTTTTGGTGACTGAGACATCATCAGAGGTCACCAGAACGTGAACCCTTACGGTGCTTCACCAGATCTTTATAAGCAATGGAATAAACAGAGAAGCGGAATAAAGATATGAATTTAATCAGATTGACATAGTATACAACCAGTGGCAGATTTAGAGAGGGAGGATGGGTCCCCCTTTTTTGGTCGCAAATTTTCAAGGCATATATAGATGATCAGGTGAAACTATTCAAATAATGTTAGTGAAAACTCCAAATTTGGTACCAAAAATGGCTTAGTATTTTGGCCAGTACTTGACTTCCACATGTTCCCCCCCCCCTTCCCTTTCAGAAATCCTGGATCTGCCACTGACAACTATGAGATTTTGACTGTTCAAATAAATAAAACTCTGCCCGAATTCCCACAAATGGTGGGTCTTACTGAGAGTACATCAGATGGTTGGGATGTAAAGCCAGATCCTTTGTTAAAGTTAAGTCTAGCAGGTTCAAGTTCACTACCCATATTGAGGATGCTTTTAGTAGGCCTGAACCTTGTAAAAGTTTGTATATGCCCAATGTTAGATGGGACACATTATGTGCTGGTGTGATACTGCCTGTCCCTCCTGGACCATTTTATTCAGACAGGTTTTGGTTGTGTTTTTAGATAGTCATACTGAAATGAAACTTGGTATGTATATTAAGTATGAGGGCCAGCATATGAAATTCCAGTTGTTCCTATATTACAAGAGTAAAGTGCTATTTTTGCCCTTAGTAGATTGTTGCTATCCTAAAATCAAGCAACAGGAATATTTAACAATGTAGACATTTCTCTTAACCTGCTTTGATGTATGTGCATAATTTGTGAAAAAGCCATTTAATACTTAAGACTATGTCTTGACTCTCAGTTAACATCTTTCTATACCACTTTGTCCTTGTTATGCTGATATTTTATGCCAGCAAACTCTCCATCCCATCCTTGTATTTTATACTAACTTTGGTAACTAAGACGAACTGCTTTTCATATTTTATGTATACAGATATTTCCAGCTTAGCTTTGCATGCATCTTTTTTATTTACTTCAAGGTGGTGAATACTAAAGACAGAATCGAGGGACTAACTGCTTTTAAAGAGAAAAGACCACCCAAGTACAAAGGCAACTGAAAGGATAATGAGAGTATCAAGGCATGTGTGAAGTGTGTAATATATGTAGTGTGTGTGTTGGAATATGGTACATGTGTCATATAGTGATTGAATGGTAACGTTTTCAATAGTAAACCATTTGGGTCTTTGTCATATGATCTCAGTCTAAATTGTATGACTTAGGTATACTCCATATGAATTAAGTCTTTTCCAAATGGTCTACTTCTTTACAATATGGATTGTATTCATTTATCAAAATCTATTTTTCGGTTCTTGTTCAAAATGATTTACATTTATATGTAATGACCTATATAAAAAAAAGGGTCATGCTAATACCAAATGGTGTTAATCTATACAAAGTTGTATTGGTGTTTGCCAAATTTCTTCATCTGTTGATCTAAATCTATTAACTTTTTTGCAATGAGTATTCCAAGAACCATAAATTCTGTGGAGTGCATGATACACATGTTTTCTGTACATGTAGTGTATATATGAGTAAGGCTTTGTATGTGTTCTACAGAATACACGAATGTTGTAGTTAATAACATCAGATAGGTGGCAGCTCCAATTATGTGTTGAGATTCCCTATGTAATGATATAGTCCTATAATCTTTCTATTTTTTGTCTTAAAATTAATTGAAACTTTTATCACAGATTTATGTTAAGAGGGGTATGTTCAAATAGTGAAATGTTCCAAAACATTTAAAAGCTTTTCACCAGACAATCCAGTTTCACTTTCTGGATTGAGCCACTATGTTTAAGAGGATAATTATTTTTTCAAACTTTCATGTTATGATATCAGTGAAAAATTGTTTGGTAAATTAAAACAAATTTTGTAAGAACAAGATGGAAAAAGTGAAGTTACTGATTTTGATCTTGCTGCAAATATCAGTTTCATGGTTCGTTTATGTTAAAACTTTTATTTTTAAAGCAGTCCATAAAAAGTAAAAACTGGTGATAAATTTGATAAGAAATAACAATCATGTCTTTGTATTGTATTCGCACCATACCGATCCTGTACTGTGAGTTTT
The DNA here is from genome assembly GCA_035048485.1 of Pteria penguin. Taxonomy (NCBI): domain Eukaryota; kingdom Metazoa; phylum Mollusca; class Bivalvia; order Pterioida; family Pteriidae; genus Pteria; species Pteria penguin. Next base: position 18,644,596 of record CM068588.1, on the reverse strand, counting down.
CTATAACCAGACTTTGACTGTGATATCTCCAATAAAGAATTCAAATCGATTTTGTCTTGGTTAAATGACACTGAATCCTTCAACATTTAACAATATGTTAACTTAGGCTGTTCAATTCACTTGCAACGCAGTTATTATTAATTTAAAAGATTATAATATGGTATTTTAGGGGTTACCATGCTACAAATATTACAAATACTGACAGGATATCGTCAAATTCCCTGTCAGAAATTGAGTTTTACCGTGAAGAGTAAGCCTAGTGGTGAAACAGATATTTCTGATCATGAGGGGATTTGCCGACACCTGGTCAGGTTTTAGCTCACCTGAGCCAAAGGCTCAAGTGAGCTATAGTCATAGTGCGCCATCCGTCATCGTTCGTCCATCGGTCGTTAACTTTTTCACATTTTCGACTTCTTCTCTGGAACTACATTGCAGATTTGGATCAAACTTTGTATAAATGATGTACTCAAGGTTTCCTACTAAAATTGTGTTCGGGATCCAGATTCCTTCAGGGCAGGGCCAAAAGTGCCCAAAATGGTACCTCTCTTCAAACATCTTCTCCTCCAGAACCATTACATAAATGGGGAAACTAATTGCATTTCAACAATCTGTAAAGATGGGTTATTAAAAATTGTGTTCTTGGTTAAGATCCTTCAAATAGGAATTTTTGACCTGTTTATGGACTTAGTAATTTCAATGCAGAAAAGTGTCATGTTTTTCAGTTAATTGATATTGATGATTTTTTAATGACTATTTTGATCATGATTGTGGTAAGGAGTATTATTGTGAAAGAATTTTGTCAATATCTCAATTTTGGGGGATGTTGTGTTGGCCATTTTTCACATTTTCAACTTTTTTCTGCAAAACTGTTCAAAGGATTTTAATAAATCTTGGTAGAAGTAAATCACTTATGTTCCTCTTCAAATTCTGTTGTTTTCGTCCAGACCTCTTCACAGGTGGCGCCACCATAGTCAAAAGTAGGTCACAAAAGAGTACCCTCCTTTGACAGTCTTCTTCTTCATACAGGCTGTATACAGAGACAAACAGAATGCATAGAGATGATCTACAGGGATGAGTGAAGACGTATTGTCATTTTGGTTCCCATCCAAAATCAAATTTTAGAATTTTTCTCGAAATTTGTTTAGACTTGGTGATTTCAATGCAGAAAAGTGTCATATTTCCTAGTTAATAGATAATGATGATTTCTTATGGACTATTGTGATCATAATTATGGTAAGGAATGTTACTTTGAATGAATTTCGTCAATATCTCAATTTTTGGATTTTCTATGAATTTTTTAAGACTTCCAAATGAGGGTGTATAGGAAAAATTCTTCACATTTTTAACTTCTGCTGTTATACCACATGAAAGATTTTATTGAAACATGGAATACATGAAGTACTATAGGTCTTCTATCAATTTGGTAAATTTCATCCAAATTGGTTAACAGATAATGCCACCATGTCTAAAAACTAGGTCTCACAATGGTACATATACCACTTGGTAATTAAAATATGGAGAGTAGCGGTTCAAATCCAGCTGTGGTCAAAAAATTTTTTTTACACATCTAAATAAGTTATTAGGTGTTTCTCAATACTCAACATATGAAATTAGGCAATTTTAAGTTAGATCTGGACAATATTTGGAACAATTGCTGTTTATGACCCAGACTTGAAATCCGTCAACAAAAGGCCCCACCTAAAGAAAATGACTAACTTGTTACCCTGAATCACACCTTTCAGAGACAAAGCAAATGCTTAATATCAAAATCACCTGAATGGATGTGCAAAAAATTGTTGTTTTTTATTGTCGTCTGAAATAAAATTTGACATATTTTCAACATTTGTGTTGACTTAGTCACAGTAATGCAAAAATAAATGAATTCTTCCTGCATGACTGATCATCTAGGTACTCAGGTGAGCGATATAGGCCCTCTTTGGGCTCTTATTATAAAACACTATCATGGTAACCCTATTCTAATGTTTTGACTTGAAAAAAAGCATACACACGTTAGTTTTTAATGAAGTTGCCAGGGGGCGTGTGACGTCAGCAAAACCTGCAGTGAAACGTGAACTCTCCCTTTCACGGTTCGTGATAGAATGACTTATTATGTGACATTCAGTCTCTTTTTAATTGTTCTATCTATGACGTCATAAACAAATCTTTTGTTTGTATGAGTTTTGTCGGACCTCAGGTGACGTCATCACAATGAAAAATTGTTTTGTGGAAGGATGAATCCCCTTGCAGTTTTTGAAACATTTAACCAATCAGAATGTGTGTTGCAAACAGAGTGCATTAGAATTAATGTTATCCTAGGCAGAAGTTATAGTTGATTAATATGAAAAGTATGACTCTATTATGCCTTATACACGAATTTGATATTTTACATGGTACAAGGAGACAAATGTCCGACAAACCGTTTTGCCGGAATTATCATTATGACGTCAAGGAGTGGATTGTTACGTCACAATACAGTGACTCAACTTTAGCGGCAAAACTTCGTATGTCGGACATGTATTGAAGGATGAAATTAATATGAAAAAGGCCTATTCACTGAAGGGGAATAAGTGTTTATCGGTCATAAAGCCGGTGTGGCCCAGTGGATGAGGTGCTCAGCTTGTGACGTTCCCGAGTTCGAAACCTGCCGTGGGCACACAGGTGTTCTGTCTTTCGGATGAGACAGTAAAAACCGAGGTCCTGTGTGACGGTAGGCGTGGCACTTAAAAGATTCCTCACTGCTTCGGGTGGGTCCGTTGCAGAGGTAACCGTCATCATAAATGTGAAATAATCGTGAAGTGACGTAAAAGATAATCAACGATCGTAACCTAGATGTCGAAGAAGTAGCCTGCTAAGTGCAAACCATTCATATACTGATTACACATGATGCTCTAAAGTATTCATCACTTCATTCAGCAAGATTTGATGTTATACATGCGGACTTGATGGGGAATTATTAGTAGGTGTTGTGCAAGGTACTGCATTTTTGACTCCTGAGTGAGTTTGTACATGTATCTCCAGATGCGAATGGTATGTTGAAAATTTTGGATGAACCTCTATCATGGACTTCACCAGAGACATTCATTTACATGTTTGTCTTCATGAAGTGTTGCAGACTAGGCAATAGTCCAGGTGTTTTAATGATAGAATATCCACATTGTGTGTTGAAGAAACCGAGTTCGAGTCCTTCTCTGACGATCAATCATTTCACTTTCTGTAACTGAATTGAATTCAGTTGGTTCAAACAGCTGAAAAATTTAGAGTCAGATGAGCAAAGAGTACAGTCATTGTATGCCGAGCAATTGAAGTATTATGTAACAGTTTTCCCCTGGTGTGGAAGCCACTGCAAATGCTCTTTCATATGCAGGTTTAATCATAAAGACCTATCAGGATATTGAACTTTAACGGAATATCCAAGAATTGTGACAATTAAGACTCGTCGAATATTAACAAATTAATATAACATAAAAATAAAACAATGTAAAGATTATTACAAAGTAAGTAATATTGCTGGACGACATTTAACGTCTGGGTGGTCATAGGGTCACAGTGGTGCTGGGACTTGTTAATCCTAGTTTTAGCTATGTAAAATCTTTGTTCTATTCCTTGGGTAAGTAAGAAGGTCTGTCCTCCAGTTGATGTACTTGCTACTGAAATTTGTGTATGAACTCTGGCTTCCGAATCTTCCGCTACTAAACACTGGTCACCTCCATATAGATGTAAATATCGTATATCATAACGCAATGGGACTTTGAATACTGAATCAACTAGTAACTTGGTTGCGGGAGAATGGCCATCCCCTGCTGGTTAGCAATGTAACCCCACCAAAAAAAAAAAAAAAAAAAAAAAAAAAAAAAAAAACTGCATATTTTTAACAAAAATACCGAAGTGGTGAAAAACAGCTGCATCAAGTTAACTTTGTTCGCCTTGGCTCTTGTGGAAAATTTGAATTTCATTTCTCTTTTATAAAACAAAAATAAAATAAATTTGATCATCATGAACTTTCACAGAGTCGGCAGTACCTTGTACACATTGTAAGCTTACTAGATCTACTTTAGAAATGTATGAATTTTTTTTCTAATAAAATAAGCTGAATTTGATCAAATAGGAAATGTGCGCCCCTTCTCGTGTCTCTTTACCAGCTATACTAGTAATGAAACTTGTTTCGCAATCTCAAAGAAAGACAACTCGAACAACGAAACTTATTTGTTGCTGCTGCTGCTGTGTTGATGCATTGACACTTTGAATTTGAGATTACTTCACCAGATGTATTAATCGGAGCTCTTTCTGTGTAACTAGGATGTAATTAAGTGTCGATTTACTCACTGTTCCATTCCATAGTCTGGCTTTCAGATAAAATGGAACAGCGGGATTCCGAATTTTCTCTGACGTTTTGCTCTTGATATGTCGGAAGATTAAGTAATTTTAACCACAGAGGTTCTGTGATTATAACGCCTAACTAAAATTCACTTTCTTCCTCGTGTGATCGGACAAACATGATGATATTTATCCAACAAACGGAGTACTCCATATTTGAATAAATTACCACATACGACATGAAAACTTGTTGAAATTCTTGGTGAGTATTATTTTTTTTTTGTGCTTTCGAACATAACAACTATTGATGTAATAGTCATCAGTGTGTATTGAAATTGAAGAAATTATGAATCCTCAAAAAATGTAGTTGTCTTACTGACTTGAACACCATCTGACAGTAAATATCCAGGTGTTTGAACAAAGGGAGTGTTCACTGTTTGGCCAGTGTCTGCACAGGAACCCGGGTTTTAAGAATGATTTCTTCATAGATAACTTTTAATTAATTAATCCAATACCAATAATAATATCATTACTGATATTGGATTAATAAATTTAAAGTTATTTACTAAGGTAATGTTTGTAACGTGTGGTGTCAGACACCTGTGGTGTCTGTGAAATATGTGCCTTAACTGGATAATTTAAGAAAAAGCATAGAGGTGGCAGTGTACATAAATAAACACACATGTTCATAATATTCTTACATTTTAAATTTCAAAATATATTAAAGATCATCCCAAGCACATGGTCTATGTAGATGTATATTGATCTCTCCATATTATCCAGCCTTTAGGAAAGGAGTGGATTGAAATGGTTTGGAGCATATGCTCTTTTTGACATTATTTGGTAATAATCGTCATAATGTTTCTTTTAACCCCCTGGATCTGCCACTTGCTAATTTTACATCCAAGTCCCCAGGTAAACATTTAAAGAATTAGTATCAAGTACACATTTATTGAGGAAGTGTAGGCTCATTTACTGTAAGCTAGAGTATAAAGAGTTATGTGACTAAGAATATCATCAGGGTAAACAAAACATTCCAAAAAGTTGCATTGTGAAAGAGCAAGCAGACTGCAGTTATTTTTAGGACTTGGATGGTTAACTTTTATTATTTCAAAAAATATCCAATTAGATCTGGTCATACCAAATTTCCAGCAGACATAACATACTGTTTCACTCTACCTTTCACTTGCATGCACATGCACATTTATCTTTACTCTTTATTTTTGTTACATGAGTGAAAATTAGATGTTAGACAAATTTGATACATATACACCATGTGATCCATGTATGTATGACATTTATTGAATCCCTTGCACCTATATAAAAGAGTGAATTGTACAATACATACATGTACATGTATTTTACACATATGATAATATATTTTAAATTTGATATAACTATACCGAACTATATTTCACTCCAAGTTTATATTTCATAAGTCATAGAGTAATTTTGTTTTGTGCTCAATGCGCTTCAGTTGAGAAATGTAGAGTTACTTGGGCCTCCTGTTTTTCTTTTCTTTGTCATTTTGACTCATACAGTGCTGAATGTCTGCTTTGCTCTGTTATCAAGATTGTCAGCCCACACTTATAATGCACTAGCTACTTCCACATCTTCCATTAATGTTCTCACCTTTATATCTCTGCAGTATGGAGCTCTTAGAAATTCTCCACAAAAAGCTTGGCTCCATTGTAATGTAAGGAGAATGCATTAGGATGCCCTACAATTGAGATACTTCTATACCTTGTGCAAGTCCTTATTGAAACTTTTGTTTCATCTGTAATGTTTTAAGCATTTAAATGACAGATGTAGCTAGCCAAACAAAAGAGGCTTACTCCTTTTGAGTACCTGATATCACCTCTGAAAGCCGATATGGTTCAATGGATGAGGTGCTTGCTTCGTGACCGATAGGTCGCCGGTTCGACATCTCGACTCTGTGGGCTAACCGATGTACTGTCTTTCGGATGAGACAGTAAAAACCGAGGGCCCGGGTCACGGTAGGCGTGGCACGTAAAAGATCCTCATTGCTTCGGATTGATTGATTGACTGATTATTATTTTATGTCACTCCACGATTATCTCACGTATATGGGGAAGGCATATGCATTACATAGAAATTTCTATCTTTGCAACGGACCCACCCGAAGCAGTGAGGAATCTTTTACGTGCCACTCCTACCCTGACACGGGGTCTCGGTTTTCACTATTTCATTCGAAAAACAGAACCCCGGTGTATCTACGCCGGGAGTCGAACCCGGGACCTTTCAGTTTGAGTCGAACACCTCACCCACTGAACCATACCGGCTTACCATTGCTTCAGAAGGGTCCGTTGCAAAATTATAAATTTCTATGCAAAGCATCAGCAGATGACCTTCACCATATACGTGAGATAAATGTAGAGAGACATAAAACAATAATCATTCAATCTCACCACTGATTTTTATGGGATGTTGTTATTCTGACACAACAGATATTTTGTGTTTTAAGTTTAAATTTTCATTTTTAGCCCTGTGCTCCTCATGTCTGTAGATCGATCATTTTATAAATGCAGTTTTTGCTCTGGCTGTATGTATGTATGTGACAGAAAACAACTCTTTTTATTATAACTGTAACATTGGTCGTATTAAGAGAAAGGGCCTTGATATTTCACATCAGTGATCATTGTTAAAATACTTTTTATTTTGAAAACAAAAATGTTTGTAAACCTTGTCTAGTTGTGTTCACTATTACATTTGGCGTACTTAAAAAACAATTGGCAGTTGTCTAAGGCATCTGCCATCAGTGTTTCTTTCATTGTAATCTACACCAATCGAGAACTGTATTTCGAACGCGTTTTGAAAGTATTCGTGTTAACTTTTAAAGTACACTTGTAATTACAAATTGATTTGTCATTTGCAATTTACTTCACATATCAGCAACAAAAATGACGGTATGTCTAAATATGTTATTGTAATATGCATGCTATATATTCATTGTATTCAACATCACATTAGCTAGACTTCATTTGCTGTCCATAACCCACATACCAATTTTCATTGCTATCAGTTCTTTGCTTAATGTCATGGGTTTTTTTTTTCGCTGAACGCACTTCGTACATGTACATTGCCGTTGCTGTCTATATTTATATGATACCAACTATTTCATAAATTTCTCAAATAACGATACGTTTAGTTTTTGTACAAAATATATTTAGGTTGGTATGCACACCTGGAACGCCTCTTTTGATTTCCCGCTTACGATTCGTGTGGATTCTCTTCATCGCTTTACCTGGGTTTTCTTTATTAAAACGAGGGAGTGCGAGAAAGCATAATCTAAATGAAAAACCTTTGTCGTATTCTGTAAGCAGTTTGTAGTTCATTTCATTCTCTGAATCACTTCAAAACGATACCACTAACACACTTTCTTGTGATAAATCCTGAGGAAGTTCAATTTAATGCCTCTCATTTTACAAATGTATCGAGAAAAGTATGTTAATTTATCAGGGATGTGAGGAGAGACGGATCAGGGAGCCTATACATGTTTGTCCTCTCTACAAGGAACTGTAGTGCTCAAGTGAAACAGAATATATATAGATAGATAATTCCTATTGGCAAAAGTGAGGAAAGAGGTAAATCATTCTTGGTTCCTTGTATTTCCTTATGGCAAAAGTAAGGTCTGAGGTCGATAATACTTGGTTCCTTTGTACAGAGGATAGATTCTTGCCTTTGTGTGTTTTATTTTGGCAAAAATGAGGAAAGAAATAAATGCAATAGTGAGGTCTGAGGTAGAAAATAGTGGCTTCCTTTGTACAGAAGAGTGATTCTTGGCTTCATGTGTTTTATTTTGGCCATAAATGAGGAAAGAATTAAATGACTCTTGGTGAGTTGCATGAAGCCATGTTTTTCTTTAAGCTTAAAAGAAATATGTACTTTTCTCTCTCTTAGTTACGATTACTTGGCGTTATCGATATAGCAAGAATACGACATAATGTAGCTGTGGAGTCGGATACCACATAGAAGTGGTCATCTGAGAAATGTCAGTCTTGCTGAGTTATCTCATTGCTATAAGTGAAACATCTATCCAGACGTCAACTCATTGGAGCCAGAAGCTTAAAAGGGGTCAGTGGGTATTTTTTCATTTTTTCAAAGGTGCATGTACTTTTTCATTTGGGACGTTTTTGTACCATTTGCATAATGCTAAAAGATCAATGTTTGGGAAAAATTTAGACAATTTTTTTGAAATCAATGAAATGTCCATTGCGAGGGGTCTATATAACGGACCTGATTATAAAAAAACCTCCCACAAACACTGGGGATATTCTGATTTTCCGTCTGTCTCGTACGTTGACCTAATCAAATGGTAAAATTGAGCTTTTTACTTAAATTTCATGCGTTGCACGCGATCAGCTAGCCATTATCATCATTTGTATCGTAGCCTACATCCAATGACCAGATTGGGCTTTTGTAGTTAACATTTCTTGCGTCGTCCAAAAGTCGCCTCTAGAGGCCTATGCTAACTCGACCCAATAACCAAAGTGAGCAAAGCTATTTTATGTGTCGTCCACAGTAACTTAGCTAGCCTGATCCACTGACTGATGTAAGCTTTCTATAGGTCATTTCAGTGAAGTGAGTTGTTTGTCCCTGATAAGACTCTTTGACTTTCTGTATATCACGGTGAGATATATAAAGGTCATTGCTTGAGCTTTCATTGTCTGTATCTCATTATAGTCACTACAAATGAGAGAAGTATAACATTAAATGAACAGTCATTGCGCAATTTTATACCAATCCTTTCCACTTCCGCTTACTACCTTAATAAACAGGGGCAGATAACTCGCCTTATCAAAATGGCCTATAGTCGTCAGTTCATGTGTCGCCTTTTAATGGCTAACGTGAACTGATTTGAACAAATGTATCCCATTGCAACGAAATTTCAGAAATATTTTATTGCATAGTAAAGATTAAGATTACCTCGTGATATTTGTAACCAGAAAACTTGGACATGCATGAAGTAACATTGGTGTCAGGCCAAAATGAAAAAAAAAAGAAATATCTTTACTTCAGATTAATAGTTCTTCATCTGCCGGTAATGTTCAGGGATCCTTCTGCGGCATCATCGCACATGATACTCGCTTATCATTTGCTGGAGCAGCTCAAAGTATTTTTGAATATATCTCGATAACTGCGATTATTTATGTATATATACTAACCCCTTCCCCCTTTTCCACCTATACAACAACATTTTATAATTGGACTATACATATATCATTTATGATCTTTTTATTCTTATCTCGTGATCGTTTATCCCCTCATACTTGTATGAAATCTTGGATCTGCGACTGAAATTAATGTTACGATACACAAAGTTATAGCGCGGTCAATTACACATTCTTTGTATACATACAACAAATTTCATGAAAATATTCTCATTCTCGATAACGTCATTATTACACCTTGGATGTATGTCTACTTCACGATAATCTAAACGAAATATTTTCACCCATGGATTATCATAATAAACTTGTGAAATCAGCTAATTCCAGACTGGGAATATTTTAATGTTAAAGCATCAAAAGTGTACATTTATTATATGTATTAACTAGTAGAAAAAATGGACTCGAACTAAGTTTTTGCCTGTTCTCGTTCTACTTACACCTCTTTTCCATATTCACATCACCTTCTCTCTTTTTTTAACATCTCCCTTTCGATATGATGATGATGATGATGATGAGAGAGAGAGAGAGATTGTTTTACTTGCATAGCCTGCAATGCTTCATAAATATGTTAGTAAACTTTTTTTCTGCTACAAAACTCCGATTTCTTGATAGATAGTTTCTCTCGAGGAAAGCAGCTAATTACAGAAACTCAAGTGATTTGTAAACAGAAATAAACGGCAAGAAAATTCCTTTGTGTTGCATTACATGTTATGTCCAAACAAACTTCACGGATATAATATCATTTCAAGTAGATGAAATAATTACTGAAAAGAAGAAAAGAAGCTTGTATTAGGTCGTTTACTTTTGATTTTGGGAACAGTCGTTTTCAGGATGAAGGGATGAAGGTTAACTCAAAAAATAATTTGTCATGACTAAAGACTAAAACCAGAAATGGAATTCAGTTTTCTGTAGGAAAAAAGAAACATTTTTCTGAAATTACCAGTTTTTACGACCATAGTTTGAAGTAACTTTATGTATGATAAGATTTACTATAACACATAAAGCTGTGTGGGAGGAATTTGTGGTACTCAGGTTGTCTGTCCATTGGTTTCCCTTGTACACCGCGATTTTGCCAAACTTCACACAGATTCCGCGTAGGTAGAACCCAAGTTTCAGACAAACTGTACATTGAGAGAGAAAGAGAGAAAACATGGTTTGCCTTTCCAACCTATCACGGAATTTTTGTGAATGTTTTCCGATAGTTATATAAAAAAAACGTGTCCATGCAGATCTTCGTTTTCCAGATTAGACATAACTTACGTGTTTTCCCATGTTACACTATCTCACACAGTGCCTATTTCAAATGCCCCGGTTTCAAATTGTGTCCCCGGCCGAGATATACGTTTCCATAAATAATTCCAATTAGATTTGTTAAACGGCAAGAAATGGAAACTATTATCTATTTAATTAAATGTTTAATCAAGTATTAAGAGAAAATAGCGACACGACGTTGGAGGGTTCTTTTACCGTTTGTAGTTTTAATATTTGGTGTAATGGTGGGGAAAAGGGGCGGGGCGACGTGGAATAAGTTACCAACCCCGAACTCCCGCCCACGTGTCTCACACCAAATGACATGTTTGATCTACACGCGCACAGATAATGCCTTTCTTAACATCTTTATATATGTAAAGAAAGATGAAAAATACAACCAAAGAGAAGTGTCTTTGAACTCTGTTACTATGTATACATTGCAAGGGTTTAGTGTAAGAGTAAATACTTGCAGAAGTTAAAACCGGTTTAAGAGTCAGGAATTTTCATGGACTGTAACCGAGAGGTTCCGAGCTCGAGTCTCGCTGGCGGCTCATCTTGGCTCCTTTCTTTCGGTTGAGTAAAATCCGAGGCCCTGTATCACGGTAAAAACCCCGCGATTAACCTTAACAACAAAAACAACAACAATAACTACTACTACTACTACTACTACTACTACTACTACTACAACCATAAACAAAGCAAAGTGATATTATGTAAGTACAAAATCCAAGGAATGTGTGTGCAATATATGTATGAACAGGTACATATATGCATGGGTTTCGAAAAAGGGAAGGTCATGGGTTTGAATCTAGCTTGATCAACATGGTCATATGTTGGTTTTGGTTTTATGTCCTGTTATTGAAATATAAATCTTGATATCGTGCCAATGTTAATCTTATACAGAAGTGATACATGTATCTAACTGTCGAAATGAGTTCTGACGAAGGTCACATTTGAAATAAACGAGCTATCTCAACTGAATTTATGTCCCGAAATCAAAGGAGGAGTGGGGCGGGGGGGGGCATATCAGGGATGGAAATTAGCGGTGGTCCGTTCGCCCGAGGCGACCGAATTTACGATCGGGCGAATTGTTTTATATCCGAAGTCGCCCGTTTGGCGAATTGTCTAGACTGGCGCATTCGGAACAACCTCGCCCTTTATTTGTACCTACGTAAAAAGACTCGGACGTCACTCTGCGGAATGACTTTCATCGATTCCATGCATCAATCGGTTTCCGGCGTTGTACTCAGTAGGTCAAAGAAAGGTAATTAACGAGAGACGTGATTGGCTGATGTGGTGTAGGGAGAGAGGGACTACTATTTCAATGTATCAGGAGCTGTGATTGGATGAAATTATTTGATCTATGTATAAATAAAGATTGATTCTGCTGTAAAATCACGAATTTTTATCTCATTTCGCTAATGTAAAGATTTAATGACCTAAAAAGGGGTGGTTGTTTACATTTGAATTTTGGCCAATTTTGGGGGGTATCCCCCTTCCAGCATGATTTTCTCGAAATTAAGGTGGATAACCTATGGTAAACTGTTAAAATTCTGATAGAGGAGGGTCTGACAAACATTTTGATATGTGGATTATATATATCTAAAATGTAGGATGTTGTGTAAATCTTGCTGGAAGTTCGGTAATTTAACATGGGACCCTATGGGAAATGGAATTACTATGCTTTGACCTATAGGCCAAATACTAAATTTCTCAAAAATGCAGTTTGACCTCATTTTCTTGTTCATGCAGTCCATTTAACCTAAAATCATATCAAATTGGCCCCAAATTTTGATTCAAAGTGCCTAGAATTTTCAATATTGAAATTTCTGGAAAAAAGGGGGGGGTGGTTTAAATTTGCCAAATTTTAACAAATTAATTTTGTGTATTTTGCATGGATGACTGATTTGATTCCATTGTGTTGGATATTTGAGACATTTGAAACAGTATTTACAGAATTTTACCCCAATTTTTTCGGATTTTGTGCGCTTTTTACATTGTGGACTGTGAAACTTGAATTTGTAAAAGTACGCAATTCGATGTAAATTTTTGGGGATTTTCGATAAAAATTAATATATGATCTTCCCCGTACAAGTCAAAAACACACCGAATTAAGCCGAAATGTGTATAACATCATTTACCTCCAAAGTTCTACTTGAAATAATAACATCATGGAATATCTGTATTTTGTACAGAAAATGGCATATTTAGCTTTCAAGAGTATTATTCAAAAATCAATATGACTCACAAATTGATTAAAATTTTATTAGAACATGTTTATTCAATGTATAATGAACAAAACTGAAAGGCTAAACCAGGTAAAAGTCATAAAGTGTTATCAATTTACAGGCCCCTTAGACATGACCCCTAATCCAAATTTGTGCCCATTTTCAATACACTCCAGATGGGGGTAGGCATCTTTAAAGTGACATTTCTTATGAATTACTGCATGGATTTTCATAAAATTTGTGTCATTTTATTCAGAAATTAACACACTTTTGTTTGATAGCGGCTTTCCTAGTTTGATAAAGTAGTTAAATGCCTCTATAGGTCAAAGAAAGGTAATTAACGAGAGACGTGATTGGCTGATGTGGTGTAGGGAGAGAGGGACTACTATTTCAATGTATCAGGAGCTGTGATTGGATGAAATTATTTGATCTATGTATAAATAAAGATTGATTCTGCTGTAAAATCACGAATTTTTATCTCATTTCGCTAATGTAAAGATTTAATGACCTAAAAAGGGGTGGTTGTTTACATTTGAATTTTGGCCAATTTTGGGGGGTATCCCCCTTCCAGCATGATTTTCTCGAAATTAAGGTGGATAACCTATGGTAAACTGTTAAAATTCTGATAGAGGAGGGTCTGACAAACATTTTGATATGTGGATTATATATAGCTAAAATGTAGGATGTTGTGTAAATCTTGCTGGAAGTTCGGTAATTTAACATGGGACCCTATGGGAAATGGAATTACTATGCTTTGACCAGTAATATATCAGCGATGTAAAATGTAATCCAGTACACAATCTAGGTCATCTATGTCAAGGAAAGTAATGAAAGCTGCAACAGTTCGGGATTAATGTTTACTTTAAGTCCGTTGAATTGTGAAAGTCGTCTACCGTCTTTATTACACGTCAAGCACTGACCTATTTGTCTGGTACACATGCGAGCGTCTATAACTACAGAAACTATTTTTAAATAATGGCTACGAGTGACGTCCGAGAGCTTTTTTACGCAGGAAAAGGTCGAGGATGTCCGAATGAGACTGGCGATGCTCGTCTTGATCAAGTAAATGCTTAACGTAGTTTCTTCCGTCAGTTAAACATCTGTCCGACCACGTATATTTCCTAATCTTAATTTGTATACCCCCCTATAGGCAAGTATTGCGGGCTGTCTCCCGAGTTTTCATTGCGTGGAGAAGTTCCAGAGAATGAGAGAGAGGTAGAGTCTGTGAATGAGAGAGGGGCAGAGTCTGTGGATGAGAGAGAGAGTCAGAATCAGTGAATGAGAGAATGGATGAATCTGAGATTGAATCAGAGAGTGATTCAGATTTATCAGAGGAGGAGGGAGTCTTTCAAAGAATATATGAAATAGAAATGGAGTATGACGAGTTAATGTAATCAATTAAAGGAATAAAGATTTTAAAAAAATTAACTTTGCTTAAACATTTACATAAATATACCGGTAACGGGTCCCTAAGTTTTAGAACGGGCTACCAGAATTTCAAACCTACGAGCCCGTTTGGCTCCTGGGAAATTCTTGCCAATTTCCATCCCTGCATATATATTTTTGTTACGTCTGTCTGTCTCTCTTTGGTAAAAACTTTTAACAAAATATAAACATTGGTCGTAACTTAAATGTGATAGACAGGACATTGATATTTCACATGTGTATTCTTTATGAAAGTACCTTTTGACATTATTTCCAATAAATAAATAAATAAATAAATAGATAAATAAATAAATAATGAAAATCAATAAATTAAAAAAAAAAGTCTGCTATCCGGGACCATCTTGCATTATGGCTTTGCAAACACTTTACATCATTATTCAGTCTAACGAGAGCGAAACAGCTCACTTGGTAAAAGAATTTAACGTCGCAGAGACGGTATGGCGACGAAAGAAATACTCGAAAAAATTGACGTAAATTCTTTAATTCCTTTGGTCAGATTGGATTTTGATCAGCCTTTGTACTCATAAGGAAAATGTGTGCTCTCTCTATTTCAATATAGAGTCCATTTTTGGCCTATAGAATCAAATTATGAGAAGATTGCATTTAAGATTTTTCATTTATTTGGAAAATCAAAACATGCAGGATTTTTTTTCTTCGTTTAAATATACATTGATACTTAGCACTTCAATGTAGGTATAAAATTCATGTAAAACAGCAAACAAACGTCCATCTTTCTTGCACAAACTCTGATTCATCATGAACTTTACGCACTTGATTAAATATTACAAAAAAGAAACACTTCTAGCGATCTGTATAAAATCTAACACTTTGCCGCTTATCATTTCACCAGCAAGGAAAGCTAAATCAATATGAATTTATGGCGTTATTAATTGGTCTTTCTCTATGAAAAGGAGGGATAAAGTTTTATAGCAAACTATTTAATCAATAGTAATCTATTGGGGGACACTCGGCTTACTAATTCCTCTCACAATACTGACACGTTATTACTTCTGATAACACGATAGCGCTTATTGTCAAATTCTCCTCTCTTAATAAGATGCCATTTTATTCAGATGCGGAAGTGGAATTCTTTTAGCACGAGATTCTCTTGAGAAGTTTGGTAAGTGATACTGGAACATTTGGCAATGGACGCGATACACAGTGAGTTGTAAAGATCATCGTAATGTAGATATGGTTTAAGATTTAGTTATATTAGAAGATAATTCGTCTGATATTTTTTTTATTTTATCTTTTTTATTTTAGAAATTAGTTCTACATTTCGTACACTTGAATTTAAGGTGTGTGTGTGTGTGTATCTGTTTTCGGTGGTAAAATTCGTGAAATATTTTGAAAGCTTCAAATGTAAAATTATTAGGGGGAAATTTTTATGTCCTTGCTTTGACATGCATGCAAGTTGAGGTTAACGAACATTCGCCTGAATTGTTAACAAATTTATGTATTTATGTCCTCTTTAGATTGTCTCTTTACACACACACACACACACACACACACACACATATATATATATATATATATGTGTGTGTGTGTGTGTGTGTGTGTGTAAATTTTATTTAGTGGACACCACGTGGACATTTGGCATTTGGAAGCTACATTACTATCCTATGAAGTGACGCAAACGGGGATAAGGTCTGAATCCTCTGCACCGCAAGCACTCGACCATTCAGTGCACCAACGTTTGCGATGAGAAAAAGAAACTGTCACCTCATATCCATGATTTGACTAGTTTTCTGTTATTGCATGGTACTTTTTTGCATGTTTTAATTTTTCAAAACCTGTGTGATATTGGGATACAGGGAAAAAGGGAAGGGATAGAGTGGATGGGAGGGCTATGGGATTGAGGAGGGGGGGGGGCAGGGAAAAGAGAAGAAGGTGAAAGGAGAAAAGGGAAAACCATATCCCCCGATAAATACTACAATGTATGGTTATATCCCCTTTCAAGTGACCATGGAACCGACCCTGCTTTCTATCGATTCTTCTCTTACTTACGCATGTTGTTCTTAATTACCTTCGTTACCGGCTTACTTTCATTTTTGTGCTTTACTCGTGGTTTTTGCAGACAGGTGCTTGGTTATTTGTTTAATTGTGAAAGCCTCATTTATTACATAAATCCTTCCATAAATTCTCCATTTCTTTGAGGGTCTTAGCTTCATATATAAACGTTTTGCAATTTTAATACGGACGTCTCTTTAACAATGTAATAAAAGAATGCTAGATCTGGATTTAAAAGCTGAGAAGAAAATTTTAATCGCTTGTTCAAGGGCTTTGGGTATGAAATAACGCATTGTTTTCACTCACAATTTATGGCAGTGAATTCACTCACAATTTATGACAGTGAAATAGATTCTTTTCGTGTAAAATTCGTGAAATACATCACAATTTATTAAAGTGTTCTCAGTTGTCATAGTAACACTTAGAGACGATTCGATTAAGAACAAAGAGTAACTAGTTCTGAGTTTTAATGTAATGATATGTGGATGTCGTTAGAATAGCACATCTCGTCACCAACGTTATTCCTCCGCTTGCGACAGAAGACCGCGTTTTTGCTCTAATTTCTGATGCCATGGAACCCATTATGCATTCCCAGGCGGATCATTTTTAAGGGCATTGTTCGATAATATGACAGTAAAATTTCGTCACTAATTAATAGTACGTGCTTCAAAATCACCCAAAATGACGTGATTTGTAAATGTATTGACCAAAGAAAAACGAATAGAAATGTGAAATACCATAACGCGATATGCCAACCATTGTTAAAAATGTGAAATACAATAACGGGATATCCCAACCATTGTTAGAAATGTGATGTACGATAACGCGATATGCCAACCATTGTTTGGAATATGATAAACGACAACGCGATATGCCAACTATTGTTAGAAATGTGATATACGATAACGCGATATGCCAACTATTGTTAGAAATGTGATATACGATAACGCGATATGCCAACTATTGTTAGAAATGTGATATACGATAACGCGATATGCCAACCATTGTTAAGAAATGTGATGTACGATAACGCGATATGCCAACTATTGTTAGAAATATGATATACGATAACGCGATATGCCAGCTATTGTTAGGAATATGATATACGATAACGAGATATGCCAACCATTGTTAGATATATGATAAACGATAACGCGATATGCCAACCATTGTTAGAAATATGATAAACGATAACGCGATATGCCAACCATTGTTAGAAATGTGATATACGATAACGCGATATGCCAACCATTATTAGAAATATGATATACGATAACGCGATATGCCAACCATTATTAGAAATATGATATACGATAACGCGATATGCCAACAATCATTAGAAATATGATATACGATAACGCGATATACCAACCATTATTAGAAATATGATATACGATAACGCGATATGCCAACTATCGTTAAAGTGTAAAATACAACAACGCAATATACCAACCATCATTAAAAGTGTGAAATGGATAACGCGAATTTCCAATCATTGTTATAAATGTGAAATTAAGTAACGAGATGTACCAATTATCGTTAGGAATATAATATACGACAACGCGATATGCCAACCATAGTTAGAAATGTGAAATACCATAACGCGATATAACAACCATCGTTAGGCATGTGAAATACTAGTACAAGAGTATCTTATGCAGTGTCACTGTGACACTCGCAACAATGTATCATGGTAGATATTCATAGACCTTTGCAAACCAGACCTAAGACCAGATGCCTTGATAGAGTGAAGGTCTTCTTTCATACTAGCCACACCCACCGGACATCGCTGAAACATAGACAAAACAAAATATTTCAACACTGAACATATGAGTCGAATGTGAACCATTGGGATATGTTTTTGACGTAATAACCATAATGACGTCAAACCGTTTCTTTTACGGCGTCATATTTGAACTCCTCGCCCTTTACTTTTATCCGCGTATAAAGGGGAGAAAATGACGAGGTAGTTCCAAATGCAGTTTCCAGAGAACTGGTTTACGTCACAGTTATCCTGCATCAAATACCTACTCAAAAGGGTAGGTAACACTGTAATATGAAAAGTCCCAATAGAAGCTCATGCCATGACGTTTGATAATTATGATGAAAAATCCTATGACATGTGCACTTGCATGTCTGAAATAACGCTTTACTTAGTAAAATATATGTTGATACATTCTGCCAACTCCGTGTGGTACTAAGTGAAAGAAAATACAATACAAAATGTGAGTCTTTCATCCTCTGGTTTGAGTATACTATAATTTAATTCTTGATGTAATTATTTTCAGCTTGGCCCAGCAGGATGAAACGGTTGAAGAAGAATTCTGCTCATCACTCGGCCTTCACCGGTGTGTGTATCGTCTCTGTTTGGTTAGCATTCTGCCTCGTGTCGAGTGATAGCCAGGCGATTAAGCAATTAAGTAAGTGTTTCAGGCGCAGGTCCAGGGTATGTTCCAAGGCGGCCGGGACGGGGTTGGTAGAGGCATCACAGGTATACGATCAGAGGGTAGCCATTGGTATGGTGAATATTTATCTAAGGTTGTATCGGTTACGGATGCAGGGGTGTACCAGTATTAGCCGGGGGATCGAACACATGACCATGGATAATAGTATATTAGGGAGTAGACAGGGGGTTAAGGGTAGACGGGGACGTCAGGGAGTAGTCAGAGGTGTATCATGCGCAAATCCAGGAGTACAAATGTATATCTGAGAATAGCCAGGGAGATTAGGAATAAATTAATGTACCAGGGAATATTAAAGAGTACTTTTGCTTGTTTCTTGTTCACTTCAGGTCAAGATTATTTCTTTCATATGGTAACGACATCTGTCTGATGCATTGCACAGAAAATTAGACACCATGCGATGTACTTTCATGCCAACATCTTTAATGTGTCATCCGAAAGACAGTTCCGCCGATGTTATTCAGGTTTGAGTCCAGGTTGTATATTGGTTAGAGGGATCAGTAGGTATCCAGGATGCAAGAGCTGCAGAATCAGGGGTGTATCAGAGAAAAGAGGGGCGTACCAAGGTACATGTGGACAGGGATGTAGTGTACTGGTAATACCAGTGCCATGTATCTGAATCCTGGTATTAAACAAATAGATATCAAGGCTAATGCTCAAGGCCAAGACCCGTGAGATAAAGAGAAGTAGAGAGCTTGCACGGTGATTACTTTTTCCTTCTCTTTCCACAACAAACTAATTTTCACCTCTTTGCTGTTAAGAAATTCATGGTCGGCAGTTTACACCATTTTTTTTAAGAGTTCCATGGCTGCCATTAAAAAGCGATTTATTTTATTTGTTGTTGTGTTAAACCACTCCAGGAATATTGCACTTTTATGATGGCGGCACCTGTCCGGTGCATCGTTTCAGAATTTTGTCAAAGGACACGAAACCGCCCGAAGAAGTGAAAGGTCTTTTACGTTCAAGTATTTATCGTGACATGGGACCTCAGTTCACACTGGTTCATCTGAGGGACAGACAGGGGAGAGAGAAGACGATAAATCACTCCAGCAAACCGCAGCCGCAGTCAAACTCCGAGTCCTCTGAAATCCTGTGCAATACCACTGGAGCCACCTGTCCTCACCATACTTGTAAAGCAGAGTTATATGATATTGTTTTTATCTACTAAGTGTATTTGACTTAACTGAAACTATAAGCTGGTACATGTCCTATGTTCTTAAGGAGGGACGGAGGTCAGTAAAATTTTGCCAAGGAAAATACGCTCCCATGAATAGTAAAAATTACTTTTATGCCCCGCCAGGGGCATTGCGTGTTTGCTTTGTCTGTCCTTCTGTCCTTCCGTCATTCCGCCACCTTTCCGATACCTTTCATCATATTCAAATAAAATTTGGATACATGCTTACTTATCAAGAGAGAAAGAACACTATTGATTTTAATGTCAAAGGCCAAGGTTACAGCTGACGAAATAGACTGTAATTATTGGTTCCCGGATGATAACTCAAGTTCCTTTCATCATATTCAAATCAATGTGGATATATTATGCTTACCTATCAAGAGAGGAATAACCCTATCGATTTTAGGGTCCAAAGGTCAAGGTTAGAGCTGACGAAAATAGACTGTAATTATTGGTTTCTGGATGATAACTCAAGTACCTTTCATACCAAAGTTGGATATATACTTACTTATCAAGAGATGAAGAAGAGTAAGGGTTTTGGGGTCAACAGATTAAATGTCATTGTCACAGCTGACGAAAATATACAGTATTTATTGGTTTGCAGATGATAACTCAAGTGCTTCTCATCATTTCAAATCAAATTTGGACATATGCTGACTTATCAAAAATTCCTGGTGATATTGGGGTCAAAAGGTCAGAGGTCACAGCTGACGAAAATAGACTGTAATTATTGGTTTGTGGATGATGACTTGAGTACCTTTCATCATATTGAAATATACATGTATATACTTACTTATCTAGCAGAGGAAAAACCCTATTATTTTGGATCAAAATGTCAAAGGCGAAGGTCACAGCTGATGGAAAAGGCTGAAAATTATTTGTTTCCAGGTGATTTTCATATATTATGATCATATATCATTAACTGCTCATCAGAATTTGATCATATATCCCATATTTTACAGGTAACATCCTTTTAAATACAGTAATTTAAAATCTTATCACAAGGGAAGGATGCCCTAAGATGTGAGGGTCAATATGTCAAAAGGCAAGGTCACTACTAGTAATACTTACAGGAGTTATGGCCCATGAAACTTATAATTTAGGAAAGCTTTGTTGCTCCCATATGTTTTACAAACATGTTCTAGGCAGGATGCAGTCCTAGTAAGATCCCCCTGCATCGGCCAGTGTTCTGCCATGTATCATATAGGATTGTTTATTTCATGTGTATTTTCCCCTGTGTTTTATTCCCATGCGTCCATTTCCCGTCTCCCATTCCGCTGTTTACTTTGTTTCAGACCATTGCTCATCGCTTCCCGAACCTTAGATAAACACTGTTCCTGCAATCAGAGGAAATGAGATGTGTTTTAGATTGAGTTATAACTTCTTGATCTTATCTTATATGCTGCATCACAAGATGCAGTGTGTGTCGAAGGTGTCGAAACTTGGAAGTAACTACAGAAAAATTAGTTTTGATAAGAAATGCAAAAAAAAAAAAAGAAAGAAAGAAAAAAGTATTTTGAGTGGTTTGAATTCGGAAAATTGCTACATCTCGAAATCATCAAAACGTGCTCACTTGCATGTAGGCATGTTCGAATTTTGCATATTACATAAATATTGCATTATATAATTGGGTTTGTACGTTTGTTATCTTCACACTAAGATCATTTCACTTTAATGTTTGTGGAATATGTTTAGTGGTGGAGGAATCTGACATACCTGCAGAAATCCTCTGACTTTCAGTATGTACCCAGCTAGACAATTCCTCTCAGGCAGGTGCATACCCAGGCATACACAAGTACGTAGTTGTGTCCACATCGTTTTCAAGAGAATCAGATAATACTAAAGGTTTCCAGTAAAATAGAATCCAATAGCTACTGGGCATTTCGACCCTGGACCTGACCACGTTTTGCCCTCCATCCATCCATTTTTGTCCTCTTCTAAGTAAACCCACTATTCACCCCGATCTCTATTCTAGCCAAGACTGAACAGAGAAATGAAGTGGCGGATTTAGAGTGAGCGACGGGTGGCCCGGTCCCCTTTTTAATTCAGAAATGTACAAGGCATATAAAGATGATAATGTTGGAAACACTCAGACACTGCATATGTTATTATCGAATTTTAATTAGACTGGAATCAGAAATAACTCAGGATGTGGTACCCAAAATGGCTGAGTCTTTCGGCTAATACTATCACATGCCCCACTCCCTTTTTCGGAAATTCTGGATCTGCCACTGCTGCGGTGTGAGGACGTAAGCCCCGAACGGACAGCTTACTATACATATCTTTTGAAGCATTCTCTCCTAGTCGTCTCAAAAAACTGAACTTGAATTTATTTCACGCATTCAATCTATAATTCGGTGTCTCCTGTAAAGCATAGGGTATTTTAGGATCACAGTCCGTCGTACATCCGTCCATTTGTCACATCTGTATATTAATTTTCTTAATGTGCGGCAAGTGCACCTTGCAAATTATGATCTATTTTATCGTATCAATCGTCAGTAGGTCGTTATTTTGAATAATATATTTGGAATCGACAATCCCTAGCTGTCCGTGGTGAGGATGCTCGACAGCTGATTAGAATTATACCATGTACTGATCACATCGCCACGGTATCATTGACGAAGTCTGGAATGTGGTTGAAATCCGATCCCGTTATATGGAGATTTCTCCTACAGCCTAGAAACGGAATTGCAGATCTGATTTTATCAATTGGCATACATAACAAGCAATTCCCCCAGCTGCTCTACACATACATAGGTGAATGTATGTGTATTTACATTGTGAGGCTAAAGATTTATGTTTTGGATAATCGATCGATCTTAATTGGGGTACCTACGTACAATTTTTGTTGCTGTTATTTTAACAAGCACTTATCTCAGTGGTTTTTTGTTTGTTTTTGTTTTTGGATTTTTTTTTTTCTTTTTTGTTTGCTTTAGTTTTGTTTGGGTTTTTGTTTGTTTTTATTTTTATTTATTTTTTTTGTTTTGTTTATTTTATTATTATTATTTTTTTTTTGATTTTTTTGTTTTTTTTTTGGGGGGGGGTGTTTGTTAGTTTTTTTTTCAAAGGTGCCTGTACCTTTGCATTTGGATTTTCAGTCCCATTTGCATAATGTTAATAGATCAATGTTTGGGGAAAATTTAGACAAATCTTGGGAAAAATCAATTAAATTTCCATTGGGAAAGATCCTTATAACGGACCTAATTCGAAGAAAAAGAATACCCACTGTATTTACATATATCTGTGTGTATACCTTTTGTACACGTAAAATATTCAATAAAAGTTTATAAAACTCAAACAAATTTTATGTTACGATGTTACCGCTAACACATTTTTTTCACATATGTTTGACGTATTATTGAAGAAGGAAAGAATCTTGCTTGTTTCTCATAAAAGCACTAAATGAGCTTTAGTCTCGATAGAGACCTCTTGTTCGTAGTCTTGATTGGCTACAGTGCAATAGTGCACGGTTGCTAATAGGGAAATTGAAATGAAAACAAGATGTAATCACATGGACAGATTAGACGATGATTAAACTGAGTTACAGCAGGGGTAAATTGGAAGCCCGTCTGAGAGATAAGGACTTATGACATTGATTATAAAACTGAGTAAGAGGGGTCTTACAGATGTTTGCAGTTTGTTCTTGCAGTGACTAATAATAGAGATTAGTGTAGAATTTTATGTTTATCATCAGGGCTTCGTACTTTTCTCCAGAGGTGTGTGTTTTCATGTTATTCCTTATTTCTTTTTACATGCCATCATGTCCATCTGAGACGTTGTGTGTTCCACAACTATGGTAGTATTGTCATAGGTTCTGTGACCGAGGGAAAAAAGCTTTGTGCTGGAAATCGCTGTTGGCTCTATCCTGTGTCAGATTTGAATCTGATCCCAGGACAAAACAAACAAAACGAAAAAAAAAAAGTTTTTCTGTCTATCACATAGTAAGTGAAATAATCCTGATATAGCTCTGAAACAACGAATCGACCTCCGGACTTCGTTATTTTTTTTTTTTTTTTTTTGTACATAATTCTCAATTTCATACATTGGCTTCGTCTCAATGGATGTAGAGAAAAGCTGGCAACAAACTTAACAATCATTTTGTAGTTATGATATTAAAATCATATTAAACGAGTAAATTTTAAAATGTCCATTGGCATACAGTTTATAAAGATGTTGTTCTTTCAGGTTGTGCAGTTAAAATTGTCTGAAATGGTCAATAAGTAACAAAAATAGCGATCGTCCGGATGTACCGCGCGTCCGGATGTACCGCGCGTCAGGAATTTAACGTCCCCACCAGTACTGGTAAATCACTGCATTGCTAAATTAGCAGTACGGTAGTATCACTTGTATTATCAAATCAGTTGTATTCTCGAGATCTTCTGTATTGTCAGATATCCCATAGTCTAAGTCATAGTCTATAATGACCACCTTTCTCTGTTCCCTTTTCTACTAACTTTGAACAAAATATACCCGTATTAAGCGGTCACTTCTCTATAACGACCACCTTTCTCTGTTCCTTTTTCTTCTAACTCTGAACAAAATATACCTGTATTAAGCGGTCACTTGTCTATGACGACCACCTTTCTCTGTTTCTTTTTCTACTAACTCTGAACAAAATATACCTGTATTAAGAGACCACCTACCTTAAGTGGCAATTTTCTTACTTACTTTTGGTCCCTCTTGCTTAAAAAAGGTTTGACTGTATTATCAGGCTACCTGTACCATCTGACCACTTGTATTATCAGACCAATTGTTTTATCAGACCTTTAGTATAATTAAACCACATATTTTAAAATCAGACTGACAGTACTGTTAGATTACCTGTATTCTGAGACCACCTTTATTATCAGACCATTTGTATTTTTCGATCACCTGGATCGTCAGGCCTTCTGTTCTATAAAATCACCTTAAAAATAGATTACTTGCATTTTCTTTGAAGCCGTATGCTTCTGATTACTGACTTTATCTTTCTTTTGATATTTTTCTCTTTCATTTTGATGAGTGAATTAATATATAACAAGGATATATAATTTGTAATTATATGTTTTATGTATTTCAGTGTTTACAAGTAATGAGAAAGCATGTAACCAGAAACATTACTACGAGACGGACAATGAGTATCTTGTACGAGCAAATGGTGAGATGACGGACAGTCGGTGTGAGTTATCTTTCCTTGAACTACCATGGAGTGAGGACAACATAGCAGCACCATGTATAAGTCTGTGCATTCGTATTACCAACTATTCGCTGCGAAGCTGTGACTTTGCTATGATCTATAATGATGGTTTAGGGGACCTCAACCCAAAGGTACAAAATGTCACTCATACTGTTTTGTTAACTTAATCTGGACAAAAAAAAAAAACCCAAACATGAGGACTTGTTTTACTCATGATGTCCAGTAATGTTTTAGATGATTCAAAATTTTGGCATTCAGTTTTTATCATCAAGCAACCTGCCTTTTTGCAGAACTTGTGCTTGAAAATACTTCAGATAGCTGATTGCAGATAAACAAAAGGCATTGTGGCTGAGATGAGATACGAAGGAGTCGTCTCTGTCTTTTAAGATTTATTTGCAGATTTACTTGAGCTTTGATAATGTTGTTAGAGATGTTTTGTTGATATGTTTTTCACGATTTTATTGGGATGAATCTGATTTTTTTGTGAGATGAGTAATGTTCCTGTTTCAGTTATTATATGCCCTGAATCAATCACACCCCCACAACTTTTCAATATATGAATTTCATATTTTACATGATATATGGGACCTCATGCCCGACAGACTACATTTTGCAGAAATTTTCATTATGATGTTAATGCTTGGATTATTACGTCACAGTAGAATGATGCAACTTTGTTCCACAAAACATCATAATATATCAGGCATTTAATGAAACATGAAATTAATATGAAAAAGATCTATTTAGAAAATAACTTTCATGCATTGGTATAGGAGCTTTAATTCTTATATTGTTACTTTAATGCAGAGTTTTATGATACAGCAAGACTTGTAGTTTCCATTGGGATTTGTGTTACGTTGAGTTTCCTTATTCCAACAAGATTTACTCTATGTGAAGGTTGATTTCCTGTAGTGAATTGATTTATTATGGTAGAGGAGAAGTGTAATCCTGTTCTGTTATTCCGTCATCATTCAGTTTCCGCTCATTTTCTCTTTGAAGGTTTAATGGATTAAATTGATATTTGGTATACAGATGTATCAAGGGAAGATGCAGGTCAAGTTCGAATATGGTTTTAGTCAGATTATTTTTGACAGAATTATTACCCTTGAACATAAAAATATTCTTAAAAATGATAGTTTCCGCTCATTTTCTCTTTGAACGTTTGATGGATCAAATTGATATTATGTATATGGATGTATCAAGAGAAGATGCAGGTCAAGTTTGAATATGGGTGTGGTCCGGTAATTTCTAACAGAGTAATTGTCCTTGAACATAGAATATTTCTTAAATTTTCCAATATTACTTCTCTGGCAATTATATTTCACTACCTTAGCTGCCAGCGGGGGTATCTGTGTCGCACCGACACATTAAAATACTAGTTAATATATGTTATTTAAAACTAAGATAAAGAAAGTGTAATTCATAATATAATGTCTTCTTCAGAAGTTTGATTGCCATACATTCCCTCCTCTTCTGTGGTGCTCCGTCAAAAATGACATCAAGATAGAATTTGTAGAGCTAGAGAAATACAACGGTGAAGGTTATGACATCACATTAGAGGTCAAACCGATCTGTGGTGCAGGAATTACTGAAGGTACCGAAATGTTATAGATTTATTTCGTTGCTTCGAGTGAGATATACTGGAATGTATGTCTAGAGGTGGTGACATCACACTAAAGGTCAAACTGATCTGTGAAGCAGGAACTACAGAAGGGAAAAATATTATGCGAGATATTTTGTCACTTTGAGTGAGATATACCAGAATGTTTGTCTACATGTACAGGTCCCCAAGAAAACCAGAGTGAAGATAACATTTCTGGGATTTCTGAGGATACAGAGACAAACCTTCTGATATATGTGTGTAATATTTTTCAATTTACATATTCCGTGTGCCTTAAATTGGTAACAGATTTATCAGTGAAAAGATTGCACCTATGAATTTTAAAGTCAAACCAAGTGAAATTCTGAATGTCATTTCCATGTTCATAACTATTCTCGTATCATGTGCAAACCCTTGACCTGCAGGTTATACTAAGATTTAGTTCATCTTCTTTCATCTTGTGTGTTTGTTTGTTGATTTAATATTGTAACCTTGATCAGATTATATAGTTCTTTAGGTAATTCATTATAAGTGCTTCATACAGTAGATACCTGACGTTAGTGCATTCTGTATACCATATAAACTGCTTGAAGTAATTACTATACTTACTATATAATATCTTCAGCTCTTTTCTTAAGCCAATGTGGTTCAGTGGATGTTGTGTTCAGTTTGTGACCAAAAAGTCCTAGGTTAGAATCTCAATGTAGGCACAACATTGTCCTGTCTTTTGGATGAGGCGGTGAAAACAGAGGTCCCATTTCACGGTAGGCGTGGCATGTAAAAGATCCTTAGGGGTGTGTCCGTTGCACAGGTAAAAAAATTCTATGCAGTGCATCAGGGAGATGCTGTCACCATATACATGAAATATTCATGGAATGATGTAAAACAAAAATCATGAAATCATTTCTTTTCCTCAGCTCCTTCACATATACCAGGAGAGTCATATAAAGATCGGTATTACAGAGAGGAGAAGAAGCAGCGAGACACAGTCATCATCACCGGCTCACTGGTCAGTACTGTGTCCTTCCTCTTTGTCATCTTCTGGATCGTGTACTGCTGCTGGAAGAGGAAAAATGATGACGGAGAGTCACAGAGAACTACAACAGGTGCAAGAAAGAGTACTGCTGCTAAATCGTCTAGTACAGGTAGGTGGAGTGCTAATGCTAAACCATCTAGTACTGTAAGGTGTTGTTGCTTAATTTTCTGGTACTGGTAGATATCATTGCTTAACCTTCTACTACTAGTGGATATTATTGCTCATAGATTGTGTATCTTCTGGTATTGTTAAATCATCTAGTAGTGGTTAGTATTACTGCTGAATCTTTTAGTACTTGTAGACATTATTGTTAAATCTTCTAGTATTGGTAGGCATTAATGCTCCATTTACTATTGTGGATGGACATTATCGCTAAGTCATCAAATACTGCTAGGAATTTGCTTTTACTGTAAGAATTGTTGCTACACCTGCTTTTACTGGTAGTTGTATTAATTAATCATTTACTACTATTAGGCATTATTAGTCCCTTGCTGGTGAAACCGGAGGGGACTATAGTGTTTGTCTGTGTCTGTCTGTCTATCTGTCTGTCTCTCTCTGTCCATCTGTCTGTCCGGATAGTTTCCAGATGATAACTTGAGTGAGGACAGACCAATATTGATGAAACTTCACACAGTGATAGTTTATGTAGAGTGCTTGCATAGGATTGTGTTTGGGGTCAAAAGATCAAATATGTAGGCTAAGAACGAATTTTGGTTTCCAGATTAACCAATATTGATGAAACTTTACATGGTAATAATTTATAAAGAGTGCATGCTTGGGATTGTGTTTTGGGTCAAAGGTCAAATATGTAGGTCACTGTTACCAAAAATAGTTTTTTGGGTTTCCAGATGATAAGTTGAGTTAGGAATGACGAATTTAGTTGATACTTTATATGATACATGTATCAGTTTATAAACACTTCTAGTGTGGGAATGAGTTTTGGGTCAAAAGGTCAATTAGTTAGGTCACTTAATACAAATAGATTTTGGGTTTCCAGATGGTAACTCCAGTTAGGAATTTCACCAATGTTGATGAAACTTCACACAGTGTAAGTTTTTCACCTATATTTTGCTTCAAACATGGAAAAGCCGGCGTGGCCTAGTGGTATCGCGTCGGACTCCTGATCGGGAGGCCGGGGTTCAAGTCCCGCTCTGGTCATGTCGGTGTCATGTCTTTCGGATGAGACAGTAAAAACCGAGGCCCCATGTCATGGTATGCATGGCACGTTAAAGATCCCTCACTGCTTCGGGTGGGTCCATTGCAAAGGTCAAAATTTGTATGCCCTGCATCAAGCAGATGCCGTCACCATATACGTGAAATATGCGTGGTGTGACGTTAAACAATAATCAATCAATCAATCAATCAATCAATCAAACATGGAAATAAAATTCTCTGTATTTTTGTCCCCCACTTTTCAACAAGCATGGGGATATTAAATCTCATTTGTCTGTCTGTCTGTCACAAAAACTTTAAACTTGGTCATAACTTTTTAACTGTAAGACGTAGGGCCTTCATATTTGGCATGTGTATCCCTTATTGCAATACCTTCCATTGGTATTAAAATTGTTATCAAGTGACCTTGACTGTGACCTTTGACCTACTTCAACGTCACTTTTTAACTGTAAGACGTAGGGCCTTCATATTTGGCATGTGTGTCCCTAATTGCAATACCTTTCCATTGGTTCCAGAGTTTTTTTATCAAGTGACTTTAGACCTACTTCTATGTAACTTTTTTACCAAATGACGTAGGGCCTTCATATTTGGCATGTGTCTGTAGATATGCACAACCATGACAATATGTCACAGATCACTGCACCCTTACTGATAGATCCCCGAAAGTGGAAGGGAACACCCTCCTTTGATACGGTATCTAAACTAATATACCTACCAAAAAGTAAGATGGTAGTGGCTACTGGTTCACTAGTGTTAATTTTCTGTGCGTAATTACAACCAATTAAGACATTCCCTAAAACACACTGATGACAATAGAGGACGAGTGTTGCATGCAACACTGACTGTAAGCTTTTCGCTTTATCATTTAGTACTGATTGACTAATTTAATTATGCTGCTGATAATGCGTATGTTCATACCTCATATTAAGGATGTAGGCAGCTCCTACCATTTGTGCTCCCAGATAGATTTCGAAGCATTTAAGGTTTCCTACCTTATAGAATCATCCATTGGTTTGATGCATTTATCAGTTTAACTATTTTCTTGTCTTTAAACAATCTCTGCAGGCAACAATTATTCGTTGAAACATTTCCTTTATATTGAATTATAATTGTATCTACTTTCTGTAGCCAGTACCAGTAACACCACCAGAAAAGTACCATGGTTCCCCATGCATGAGATGCCCACTCAAGGATGTGGCCCACCATCAAGTGGAAGCGGTCCACCAGGCTATACGGACCATCAGTATGATGCTAGGTAAGTGATCCTTTAATGAGATTAACAAAGACCCTCTTCAGCTGCAGAAATTGGGGAGAGGCCAAGAAATGCACAATATTTATTTTGATTTAATTTCAGGTGTGGAAAGTTTAGAATTTAATGCTGGATATTGATAGCATGAGCGTTTTTAATTTACATAAGAATCAGCATAGTTCATAAGCAAAGTGATTGGCTCATGACAGAAGGGTCCTCAGCTTCAATCCCTCTGCTGGGTCTCCATTGTCCTGTCTCTCAACAGAGGTTCCCTGTTACAGAAGACATGACTCCTTAGAGCTTCTTCACTCCCCAGTAAATAAAATCATTTACAGAAATCCTGAAAGTACAATCATATAGTTAAATTGAACTCATGTCTGGGCCATCATTATTATGTAATTAAACGTCGTTAACCTTTTAATCCGGATGACTATATCTCTTTCTCCCCAAGAAGTTTGGCATGATTTAATCGTTGTTGGTCCTGTGGTATGACAATTGACTTCTAATCTGACAACTTTGGTTCAATTCCAGCTGTTGATTTGGATTTTTGTAAGGTGATTTATCTTCTACCTCTGTAGTTGTCACTTGGTCGAGACAGTGATATATATAGAGGCCCCATATCATTGTATACTTTAGCTGCAAGTTGTGGCCCTATTTGACTGATAGTCTGAGTCAGCGACACATTTACGTAGTTGTATCTCACGGGCAGAATCAAACGTGTGGGCGACTAAGATTACATTTAAACAAATTGAAAATATGACACAGTTTGGGGAAAATTTGTGTAGAGCCTTCAGATGAGGATCGGGGGTAAGTTTTTGTTGCCCATCGTTTGCTTAATGTTTATATGTTTGATAT
The DNA here is from genome assembly GCA_035048485.1 of Pteria penguin. Lineage (NCBI taxonomy): Eukaryota > Metazoa > Mollusca > Bivalvia > Pterioida > Pteriidae > Pteria > Pteria penguin. The sequence continues at coordinate 18,613,430 of CM068588.1, read as the reverse complement.
TAGCTCCATTTGGTGCCGTAATGCGTAGAATCATGCCGGACATTCCGTTTATGATAATTGCAATTTTCATGCAACGTAGGGAATTGTGGCCCTATCATTCAAATAGGACCACGACTTGGGGGTAGGTATATGTTGGCACAATAAAAGATTTCTCACTGCTTTGGGTATGTCTATTGCATAGATGAAAACTACGAGGTCATACACCAGGTAGGTACATGTACAACATCCATATGAATAATCTTGATGCAGAATACAACAAATAAATATATGGCAAAAAAAGCATATCATTTCCATTGCAGATCTCTTCGTAAGAATAAAATGGCGGTCCTTGTATTATATGATTAACTTAATTGGTGATTCTTTTAATATCAGGTACACTGAGTTGCCAACAACCTCCAATCCAGAGAGTAAAATAATGACTGCTCCATACCACAATCGCCAATCACCAGGCAAAGATGTCCGTTACAGAGACGAGCAGATAGCACAGCCGTTTGTGTCTGGGAGTACAGCTTATGACGCTGACGTAGAACTGTCATTTGTCAACCAGCCGTCCAACAACTACATCCCTCCATTGCCACCCCGCCCTCTGATCAACCCTAACTCAAAGCAATATTTCATATGAGCAACATGACATTGACGAAGGAGGAATTTTCAAAACATTTCTGGCATTCATGTAATTAAAATTCAACCCCAGATTTTGCTGATCTATGAATTATTTCACTGACAACAAATAGCAACTCCCTGTAATGGTTCAGGGCAACTTGACCTTTTTGGATCAACCAATCAGAATACAGTCTCCAAAGTATGTATCAGATGAAAAAGTGTTGGTCTCCATTCTTTTGTCTAGAGACATATATACTATATATCATATTAAGTATTTAGGTGATTAATGATGTCACAGAGAGGATATTGTAAGAAGAATTGCCCTTACATTGTGTTGTTATAACTTATTGGAGAATACTGTAGAGCAGTGAAGTTTGCCATGCGGATTTTTAGTAGTTTTTTTTAGCAAAAAAGATCATATATATAGTACTTATATTTTATATACAGCATTTTGTATTTTTCTATATAATCTAGGTTCAGATTTTGTCGTTCCTTTTGTTCTGATATTACATAAGTAGATTGTAAAAGTATATAACAGTTTTTCATAGAGTATCGTCAGACTTTTCCGAAGCCATGATCATGTTTGTTTTGAAATATTTAACATGAGTTTAAAGTATTTGTCATCATGATATTTGATTATTTTACAGTTCTTTAGAAAAAAAAATTACGTTTTGTTCAATTTTTGAAGAAAGGGTAAATATTTATGATTCTTATGTTTACATTTTGTTAAGAAAAATAATTTATAAATGAAAATCATACCATCTCATTGTGTTATTTGATGTTTTATTTTTCATTAATATTCTTAAAGAATATTTTTCACTTGGTACATAACGCAGTGTTGGTGCTTTTTGTAAGGAAATCTACATCAGACTTACCCATACCTTCATAGTACATCCATCCTCCATGCACATTAGGGCGACCTCTTGATGAGATAAAAATTGATCATAGTTTGATGCAACTTTCCTTTTAGCACTAAATATAACAACCGGACAAATATGATAGTTGTTAATGATATATAATGGACACTACAGGAAACATCATTATAACAATAATATTGGGTATGCCGACATATGGAGATGTGGTACATCTAAAGCAAGGTACTGTGTCTGAACTCCTATCAACAAATTTGGCATAGTCTTTGCAGAACATGTCAGATATTCGCAAAAGGGGCATAAACCTTGACTGAGGTGAAGCCAGTCTTAACTTTCACTTTCACAGTGAATCATTAAAGCTTAGATTTAGAAATTTTTATGATCAAGAGGGTTTGAAACTAATGGTTCCAGGAGATCAAAATGTTTTGCAGTTTTCATAAAAACATGAAATATTGCACAACTTTGACACTTCAGAAGTTGTCAGTTACATGGATTTTGAGAATCATTTCATGGTTCTAAAATTCATATCTCTTAAATTTCATTTTTAAGTCCAGTTTGAATTAAGTATCAAATCTGGAATCCATCTCAATATCATGCATGACATACATATTCAATGTATTTTTATGAAAATTTTAAGATCTCGGAGAAATACTGTCAGCTCTGTCATCTTCATATTATTGTAGGAACATTTTACAAGTAAAGTGCAATTAGAGGATCTGCATGTGCAATTACCTTTCATTTGCAGCTATAAATTCAATGGTGCTGTTACAAACACATCCTTTACATAATGCAAAAAATCTCAATATGATCTGTAATGGTGCTAAAATATAGTTTTACCCTCTTTATTGAGCTTTTTTTCTAATCAGATGCCTTGTGTATTTCATCAGTAGCACTGCTTACCTTTGTGTTCAGTATATTTAAGACCATGAATATGATTTGTGCTACATGAACTCATGATTATTTCTTTGCTAAAACTAAATACAATGTAGATTTAGCACATCAGACACCGTATTGCTGTATATAACATGAAACATATCGCAGATGGTGACAACCTAAATTTCTCTGCAGCCAAACTTTGATATGTGTAGTAAATCTTTAATTTTCTATGCAGTGTATAATCGACCCATCGCTTTGGGGGAATATTCATCAAATTTTGTGATGTTATAATAGGATTTTACCGTTTGTTCCATGTTTGACTGAGGTATCAAGCATTGTGACGTCGTTTGATTTAACAACTTTTTGAGCATAAATGCATAGGTCATTTTAACATTGTTCCGAATACATTTACATATTGTGAATTACACCATAATTTTATTACATGCAGTAGTGATGTTGCTACTTGCATTGTACTGTTACATCTGTATCAATGTCATTTACACGAGAGTGTTTTAAATCTCTTTTCATAGATATAGAAGATGTGCCAAATTTAGATTTTATAAAACATTTTTTTCAACCATTGCTTGCCTTAGAGGATGTTTAGAGTTTTGTAGATATTTGTTTTCTTTTATTTATATATGATCCATGACACTTTGTAGTATAATACCTTCATTAATGATGTGCATATAAAACTAATTTAAATTAATTATATCCATATTATATTATTTATATGTTTATAATATAATATTATTGTATTTGTTTCTAACATATGGATGCACTGATCTAATAATCAATATAACATTAAGTAATAGTGGTGGATCCAAGGGTGTTAAGATGAAAAACTGTTAACCTGAAGAAATCCTTCCCTTGTAAGTTTCAGGGTCAATGACTGAATGTCTATTTTCATCAGAACATGGACATTTTTACAAGTGCTCTGTAGATCCATACCATTTCTGAATTTTAAATAACATTTTACTGTAGTTGAATATTTTATTTCATGAAATTGATTTTTGTGATTGAATAATTATTATATCAAATTTATGAAAAAAAAGAATATAAAGATAGTTGAGATCTATTTGCAATGTATTTGTATTATTATGCCTCCGGATCGATAGATCATATTGTTTTTGTCGTGTCTGTCTGTTTGTTTACTTGTCTGTCCCTCTGTGACTTAAACCTTTGTCATAACTTATGAACCAAGAAAGATGGAGACTTCATATTTGGCATGATACTCCATTTATAAAGCCCTTTCACATTACACCAAGGTCATTGACCTCATGACCTTGACCGTGACTTTGACCTACATATCAAAATTTTCCTTATTTGGACTTTGTTGCCACTGGAGCATTCATGTTTCACAAACACATCTTGTTTAATATATAATTTACACCTATAATTATGCAGTTATAAAAATGGATGTGAACACTTGAGTATCAAATTTTTATTGGTCTATTCCTACTGGAATTCTGCAATACCCTATATGAAAAGATTTAGTCTTGTGAAGTAGGAATGTCTGTCAATTTACAGATAGGTAGACATATATTACAAAGTATGTTTCAGAAAAAATCATGAAATATTGTGTGAAATATGAAAGTAACTAATGCTTCATCCCTTATTATGACCCTCATATGAATGTACATGTTCATGAGTTTAAGAAGGTCAAGCATCTTCTGTTTGGTCAGCCATACCTGTCATTTATGTACAACGTCGGAATAAAGTGCTGCTTATAGATATTTACCTTTTATAATTTCCATTTTCTAATTTATTGCTTGTAATATGACCTTTTACCTGTGTAGGATGATTTTATGCAATCTGATCACCATATCTTCATTCCACTTCTTTATTTGTCCATTTAAGATAAAGATCTGGCAAAACTCCATAAGAGGTTTGAACTCTGATTTTCAGCCAACCAGGAAATCAGCTACAAATTCCTAGAAATGAAATTAACATCCCCATCGTTACTTCACTTTAAGCGTAACCTACGAGGTTTTTACATATTGCGTCACTTGCACGTGCCTAGCCGAGTCTTTGATTGGCTAAGGAAAAAAAAAAACGGTTTCAGTGACTGGAACGTCATCAGAGTTCACCAGAACATCATCACTTACGGGGTTTCGCTTGATCTTTATCCGCAATGGGACAAATAGATAAGTGGAATAAATTATAGAAATTTGGTTTTAATCAGATTGGATTTTATGTTATTAGATTATACATTGCTGAAGTTGAATGAGGTAACACACTTGTTAAATTTTTCTGTTTTCATTTAGTGCTGCATTTGTCATGATTTTCTCCCTTCCATTTGTTATTGATAGATGTTTATATGTTCATAGAAATCTGTAATTTATTTTTGTAGTGTATTTATTTGTAGTTGTAGAAATACACTTGAGCTTGGTCGTTTTGCACTAAATTTATACTGTATTTAGATTTGATATCTGTCAATCAATGTTCGAAGTCTAAACACACAAAGAACTTATGTACCTTACAATACTGATCTTGAATAAAAGTAACGAATGAGGGTTGTTTTTGTAATCTCTAGATGAAATATTTTACCATATAGATCACTGCCTTTAGTAATCAATAATTAGTGTGACCGTTTAGTTATAAGGACCCTGTCATATGGCAGATGTCACATAGTGATCACTGTCCATCTGTCCCTCCAGCTGTCAGCATTTTCTATGTCTCACAAAAACGCATCTTCATAAAAGTTCATATGCGATGTTTGGATCAAGAAGAAGAAGATCAGTTTCGATTTTGAAATTCATCAGTTTTATTGATACATAGTCACAGGACTTTGAATTTATAAATATAGTAACTGTTTTGAAATGTTGGAATGATTTTCTATGTCTCATAATAAATTGAGTTTGTGTCACAGGAAATTCATGAATCTTGCACATACATGTAATGATTGGATTAGGCAGTGTCAGATCCCTTTTAATTTTTGCATTCGTCCCTTTGGCAAGATTTTTATAGAAGTATGATTTATATTCTGTCTTCGTATATTAACAGTTTTCCTCACCCTACCTTACCAATATGATAACGCTCATTGTTCTATGCAGTGGTATCCGGAGAAACGACCGACATTAGTCGTGTACTCAGGCCGACAACCCCACAAACTTTACAGGGTGACGGAGTGAGTAGCTTTAGGAACTCTGACAGAACAAGGACGAGAGAAGCGGCGAATAACTTCACGAACTCGGACTTAATAAGGATGAGAAAGACGGGGCGTAGTTATGTTAACTCCAGATTTAGCAGGGGTTAAAGGGACGGCGAGTAGTTTTATGAAATTCGACTTAATAGTGAGAAAGAAAGAAAATTTGAAGTATTATGAATGAAGACTTTACAGGGGTGAAAGGATCAGTGAAGTAGCTTTATACCATGTTAGCACATTTGGACACCGAGACTTTCTGAAATTCGAAAGAGCGTTCTATATTCTGCGTAAATATCAAACTCTTTTGGTAGAAATATCACATTAACTTGATCAGTTGTTCAGAAGAAGTGTGAAGTCCAGAATTAAGGGGGTTACCTAGTTGCTAAGGGTACATTTGAGTATGGTCTGTCGAGAAGATCAAAGTACGGAGCTTGTATAGCTTTCAGAGTTTTTTCATAGCTTGGTGTTTTACGTCATACCCAGATTATTTCATACATGTAGTGGAAACATTACACAGGAATCCCATCTCATGTAACGGGCTCACCCTAAGCTGCGAAGTGTCCTTTACATGCGAATTTCTACTGGTGAAACGTGACCTCGGGTCAGCTTTTATACAGTATACATTTACACCAATCAATACCCTGTCTCTGTGGGATTTAACTTTATAAATTCGAATCACTGATCATTTTAGATAAATTAAATAGAAAGAACACCGGATTTGTAATGTTTTACTGTTCACTATCAAATATTTCACATTTTGAGTATTTTTGCCAAATACGTTTTTTACACAATAAGAATATGGGTATCAAAACAGGATGTAAAATATAAATATAAAATATATACAAGTTCAAACCACTGTGACGTAATGCTGAATACAATATTCATATTATATGTTATATTGTAAAACTGTAATTTCTCGAGTATGATCGTACACAAATATCAAATTTCATGAGTTGACCATTTTAATATGATATGTGATTGTGTTTTTGAGAAATCTGTCTCCAAAAATAAATTAATACGAAGTACAAGTGATACACAATTAAAGTATTGTAACATCGCGTAATAACGTCATAAAACTTTTCTCATAACGCGTTTTACTAGTACATGTAGAACAATAATGTTTCAAAAAAGAAATTTTCATCACAAATTTTGATTTGTAATAAGGATGGAGTATGCGACACAAAATTACAGTTTAAAATGGTGACAATCAAAGTCACGGTTTTTTTAATTTGATTTGTAATAAGGATGGAGTATGCGACACAAAATTACAGTTTAAAATGGTGACAATCAAAGTCACGGTTTTTTTTTTCTCTGATGCCATGAAAATAAACTCTCTCTCTTTCCCCCTCTCTCTCTGCTGTGTGACAAAACAAAAATTTCCATCATAATGCAAATTACAAATAAACAGAGACACAAATACACACAACGTCGCAACAGTTTTTGGAATACACAGCAGTAACTGTACATAATTGTGGTATTTTTGCCTTTTATCAGGCAACACCGATGAGGGCTTTTTATCCGAAACACGTTGTTATGTTCCATATTGTAAATTCTTTCTGTTACTTTAATGGTTTGCTGTACTCTTGACGTCTCTGTACATCTGACGTTAGTTAGTAAAATACGACACGTGGTATGACGTCACTCGGCAGTGTGGATCCATGTATATTACATACCACTACCATACGTCTCTGTCGTTTTCATCGATTGTTTTTGAAATGCATGTATTTTTCGATGAAATTTCATAGAAATCAAATTGAAAAATCTGTTGTGTATGAAAACTCAAAGCACGTGTAAAACTATAATATGTAAAAATATTCATTGTCATTATACATAACTTGTGTAGCGAGAGAAAATAAGTAGCACCTGCGTTATGGTGAATAGAGATTTCTCCTAATATTTCTAATTTGAAAATCCAATATAAAATGATGCATATTTCATCTCATTATGTTTTATCACAGTGCTAGAAAAATTTGTAGCTAGCGGCTAATTTGCTCCATATACAGAGCTTCCACCTACTTGACCTTGGAGAGCTCAACATGGCACATACATCTTATTATGTGTGCTTAACAGACCGTCATCGCGATTGGGAGATCTCACTGCTGAATGTGGCAATCCATTTCATACACATGATGCTCAAGAATAATCTTACACGTGTATTCACAAGACATCATCTTCTTTTGGTTAGCCGCTCCCGCCCAAAAAAGACAACCACACTGTGCACACCTCTAACAATTACGATCCGCTAATAAACATCAGATGGGGTTAATAGAAATTGCACATATCTCTATGTACAATGCAAAAAATCATTTGATGTCGAGGCACATTAACTATTACAAATAAGACACTGTAAAATATAACAACCATGTGGAAGTCATAAATGTCAAAGATACACTTGGTTGTAATAGCTTAGCACTTATTATCTTCTATATATTGTGGCAGTGATACTTTAAAAAGTTGAGTTCCGGCCTCATACTGCTGACTCGTATGATATCGCTGATTTACCTGAGCCAATGGAAAAATTAGATTTCCTGGAAAGAGCTAGTGACGTCAAACTTGTACCTCCTGAGATCTAAAAATAGCATATAAAATACATCAGAATTAATATAAATTTAGCAATAGTGTGAGAGAAATGAAAGTATTTCTAAGCGTTTCCCCTACCAGAGAGAGAGAGAGAGAGAGAGAGAGAGAGAGAAACTAGAGCAGTCCTAAAGGGACAAATACCCCCCGCGGCAACAACGTAAAAACATGCAATAATTCATCCCAATATACATTACTGGTATAAGTGTAATGGATGTGCCACTTACAAGCACATTTTGAGGTATAATCAATGAAAACATGGTTTTACCCATTCTGTCTACTGTGACCTTGACCTTTGACCTATGATCTTGGTTTAAGGTCATGACACACCCTTAGATGCTAAGCAACAATTCTGTGAAATATTATTGAAATCTGTGTACAGGGGAAGAAGTTATGGCCGGACAAGGTTATACCATTTGTGTCTTTTGTGACCTTGACCTTTGACCTATGACTACGGTTCAAGGTCATGACACACCCTGGGATACAAAGCAACAATTCCGTGAAATATTATTGAAATCTGTGCTCAGGGTGAGAAGTTATGGCCTGGACAAAGTTTTTCTTATTGTGTCTATTATGGCCTTGACCTTTGACCTATGACCTTGGTTCAAGATTATGACACACCCCTGGATCCTAAGCAACAATTCTGTGAAATATTATTGAAATCCATGCTCAGGGGATGAAGTTATAGCCCAGATAAGGTTTCATTTATTGTGTCTATTATAACCTTGACCTTTGACCTATAAACTTGAATTTAAGTTGTGAGGAACTCTTGGGTCTTAAGCAACAATTCTGTGAAATATTATTGAAATCAATGCTCAGGGGAAGAAGTTATGAAATGGACAAGGTTTTACTTATTGTGTCTATCATGACCTTGACCTTTGACCTATGACCTTAATTGAAAGTCATGACACACCCTTCTATCCTAAGCAGCAATTCTGTAAAATGTTATTGAAATCTGTGCACAGGGTGAGAATTATGGCCCAAACAAAGTTTTTCTTATTGTGTCTACTATGACCTTGACTTTTGACCTATGACCTTGGTTCAAGGTCATAACACACCCTTGGATCCTAAGCAACAATTCTGTGACATATTATTAAAATCTGTGCAATGGGTGAGAACATATGCTGCAGACAAAACTATTCTTATTTTGTCTATTATCACCTTGACCTATGACTTTGGTTCAAGATCATGACACACCCTTGGGTCATGCGCAACAATATTGTGAAATATTATCTAAATCCATCCACCCAATAAAAAGATATGGCCCGGACGCGGTTTTAACAACCAAGTCCACACTGACCATGACCTTTGACCTTGGGTCAAGGTCATGACACACCCTTGGGTGATGGACAACAACCCTGTGGAATATTATCTAAATCCATCCACCTAATGAAAAGATAGGGCCCGGACACGATTTTAACAACCAAGTCCACACTGACCTTGACCTTTGACTTATGACCTTTCGAATCGGGACGGCGGACTGTAAGGCAGACGTACAAGGTGATTCCTATACATCCCCTAAACTTCGTTTTCGGGGGTATAAAGAGAGAGAGAGAGAGAGAGCCATCACCTTTGATCCATACAAAGTTGATTGTGAGTATCCGTAATTGACGTAGGACACATGTAATTTCTCTTCGTTAGGATTGACGACAAAACCATCAACGTAATCTATCAGCTGTCGATGTTTGACGAGGGCAGGGCCCCATTCACGTGACGGCGTGATCAGTAATTTGATTTTCTGAAATGGAGATTACTATACTGGTCAGTTTCAATTTTGTATTGAGCCGAATAGCACTAGAATTAGAGACCAGTGAAATCATTTCGTTTAACATTTTAATAATATTAAGATCTATAAGCTTTTTCACAGTATGACTGTATAAAACAATATAGTTTCAAATGATTCCTGAATGCATTCAATGGTTTGAAATGTATGATAAAATTTATCCAAAATATGAAATTACTTGCCTAGGCACCAATCTTTCTTTTTGTATGCTTTGAAACCTAATAACAACTGAATTTTGTTATGTGAATACTGGATAGATATTATGTATACTTACACCCATCAGGGTTTTCGCGTCGTCTTCCTGACCTATTTTATACACCATGACGATTGGAATGAATATAATGGAGGCAAACGACATCAACCAGCCCATGATTTCTGCCCATACAGGATAAGAGTAGTCGCCGTACTTTGCCGGAGAATAATCGATCCAGGAAAATAGCAAAATGAACTGCAAGTGAACACAAATCCTTCAGTCGGTAAAATGGTTTGTTGTGTTCATTTTGTTATTGTTTAATAGAATGAAAAATTATTTTACATATGGTTGAGACACCTGTCTTGAATATGGCTTCAAATTTTCAACGGACTCATCCGAAACAATGAGAGATCTTTTACGTGCCAACGAGGGACATGCTTGGTGTAGTGGTAAAAGCGCTTGGCTTGCGGCGCCGTTGATCCGGGTTCGATTTGTTTCCGTCACTATGCGCCACTATGTTTAAGAGGTTGGTTACCTTTTGCTTCCATGTAGCGATATAATTATGAAAAATTGTTGAAAGCGACGTAAAACACCAATCAACCAACCAATGAATACTTTTATGCGGGAACTTCGTATAAACGGTCTCATCCGAATTATAAGTATACATATGTAATATTGTCAGAGACATATGGGAAACACGAATACTTACTTATACTAATGCTAGAGACAAAAATATGTAATTAATGTCCTTACAATTGAAGATATAGAAGTAGTATGTGTCACCTGACTTACCACAATACACGCCGGACTGAGGCCCAGCCAACATATCTTCCACCATATCAGTGGAGGAGATCCCTGCATGGTCTCAATGTCTTTATAAAAACGATTTATACCTGCAGAAAATATAAAGTTTCCTTTTTACTTATATCAATTACGACATAATGGCTATAATAATTTCCAAAATAAAATGCACGAGTCGTTCAAATTTGTTACAAAACCACGCAAAGCAATATAATTTAAGAATATTTGCTCCTTAAGATTTTCGGGTATAAATTCCTCATCAGCAGTCATAAATTATTATGCATATAATCTTTTGTACATTAATATCAATACTTCTGAAAATCTGATATTCAAAAATAGTTTTGCAACGATTGGTATATTGTGAATACAAACATACCTAACTAATCAAGATCTTTTGTATTCCCTTCTGTAATAACACTAACAGTGACTATGAAATTTTATGATAACTTACTAGTGCCTATTGAGAATATTACTATATAATTCAGTGGCGGATTTAGAAGGGCCTCCCCCTATATTTTCTTCATAAGATATATATATATATTTGATAAGACTGAACACACTCAAATAATGTAAGTACAATTCCAGATTTGGCACCCAATACTTGACTTTCACATGTGCTCCTCCCTTTTTGGAAATCCTGGATCCGCCACTGTAAATAACAAACATACCATAAACAAAGCAGATAACAAGGACTTCAGTCAGTCCGATAATAAGCAAGGACCACGAGGCTGCGTAGGTATCCATCAGTTGCAGCAAATACATCCCACCCTGAAAAAAAAAACAGTATAAATCATGAGCCAACTGCAAGTATCCATTCTACTTGAGGTGGTATAGAGGTGACCCCGTCCAATGTCGGCATGCCGTCATTGTTGTAATTACACATATACGCGTTTTATTCATATATTATGGCTGTTAAAAACCTACCGGCGTTGTTAAAGGGAGACCAATCAGGAACAGCACAGTACATATAGCCAGAATGACCCACGTCTTCTGTCTTCGTAAATGGGGGAAATAATCTGTTAATCCAGTGAGGACTGTTTCAAGCATAGCAAACTGTAATTTATGTAAAAATAAGTCTAAATACCATTGCGAAAATCAGTTAAGGGGAATCTACAACCAAATCGGACTTCATAGAAAGGTGGAATGAACATAGCTAACTTAACACTGCTATTTACGGAGGTGAGATAAAACATACAAAATCAGTAAGAAGGAAGAACACACAGAAAATGAACTAAAGAGCATCTACTTAGGAGTGCATTTCTCACTGACAAGGGAATAATACATTTTAATATCATGTACATAGGAGCGGTGAACTACTAAAATGGAGTGAGATCAGGTGCCAGCAGAGAAAACATCTACTGCTTGCTAGCAACACCCGTCACTTTCAAAATAATCCAGGTGATCCGCATGCTTTCTCACTGACAAGGGAATAATACATTTTAATACCATGTACATAGGAGCAGTGAACTACTAAAATGGAGTAAAACCAGGTGCCCGCACAGAGAAAGCATCTCCTGCTTGCTAGAAACACCCGTCACTTACAAACTAATCCCGGTGATCCGCATGCTTTCTCACTAACAAAGAAATAATACATTTTAATATCATGTACATAGGAGCGGTGAACTACTAAAATGGAGTGAGATCAGGTGCCAGCAGAGAAAACATCTACTGCTTGCTAGCAACACCCGTCACTTTCAAAATAATCCAGGTGATCCGCATGCTTTCTCACTGACAAGGGAATAATACATTTTAATATCATGTACATAGGAGCAGTGAACTACTAAAATGGAGTAAAACCAGGTGCCCGCACAGAGAAAGCATCTCCTGCTTGCTAGAAACACCCGTCACTTACAAACTAATCCCGGTGATCCGCATGCTTTTCACTAACAAGGAAATAATACATTTTAATATCATGTACATAGGAGCAGTGAACTACTAAAATGGAGTGAGATCAGGTGCCCGCAGAGAAAACATCTCCTGCTTGCTAGAAACACCCGTCACTTACAAACTAATCCCGGTGATCCGCATGCTTTCTCACTAACAAGGAAATAATACATTTTAATATCATGTACATAGGAGCGGTGAACTACTAAAATGGAATGAGATCAGGTGCCCGTACAGAGAAAGCATCTCCTGCTTGCTAGAAACACCCGTCACTTACAAACTAATCCCGGTGATCCGCATGCTTTCTCACTAACAAGGAAATAATACGTTTTAATATCATGTACATAGGAGCGGTGAACTACTAAAATGGAGTGAAACCAGGTGCCCGTACAGAGAAAGCATCTCCTGCTTGCTAGAAACACCCGTCACTTACAAACTAATCCCGGTGATCCGCATGCTTTCTCACTAACAAGGAAATAATACGTTTTAATATCATGTACATAGGAGCGGTGAACTACTAAAATGGAGTGAGATCAGGTGCCAGCAGAGAAAACATCTACTGCTTGCTAGCAACACCCGTCACTTTCAAAATAATCCAGGTGATCCGCATGCTTTCTCACTAACAAGGAAATAATACGTTTTAATATCATGTACATAGGAGCAGTGAACTACTAAAATGGAGTGAAATCAGGTGCCCGCACAGAGAAAGCATCTCCTGCTTGCTAGAAACACCCGTCACTTTCAAAATAATCCCGGTGATCCGCATGCTTTCTCACTAACAAAGAAATAATACATTTTAATATCATGTACATAGGAGCGGTGAACTACTAAAATGGAGTGAGATCAGGTGCCAGCAGAGAAAACATCTACTGCTTGCTAGCAACACCTGTCACTTTCAAAATAATCCCGGTGATCCGCATGCTTTCTCACTAACAAAGAAATAATACATTTTAATATCATGTACATAGGAGCAGTGAACTACTAAAATGGAGTAAAACCAGGTGCCCGCACAGAGAAAGCATCTCCTGCTTGCTAGCAACAACCGTCACTTTCAAAATAATCCCGGTGATCCGCATGCTTTCTCACTAACAAAGAAATAATACATTTTAATATCATGTACATAGGAGCGGTGAACTACTAAAATGGAGTGAAATCAGGTGCCCGCACAGAGAAAGCATCTCCTGCTTGCTAGAAACACCCGTCACTTACAAACTAATCCCGGTGATCCGCATGCTTTCTCACTAACAAGGAAAAATATATTTTAATATTATGTACATACATGTATCTTATGATGTTATGTCGTGAGAGTTTCTTATCTTTGTGCTTTATGAAACACTTACCTGACTGTCCAGCCCAAGTAGAATTAGCATGAAGAAGAATAGTATTGCCCAGAGCGTAGGTAGGGGAAGGCTATTAATAGCTTCAGGGTATACCACAAACGCCAGGCCTGCCCCTAGTTATAGTAAAGTATAAAGAAAAATAAATTAGACTCTGGTATACTGTTTCCTTCACGAGAAGTGAGGTCTAAGCCAGTGGAGAATCCAGGAATTCTGAAAGGAGGCGGAAAGGGGGAGGGGGTTGGCACATGTGGAAATCAAGTATTAACCAAAACATCCATTTTGTGTGCCAAATCTGGAGTTTTACTCATGTTATTTGAGTGTTTTCAACCTTATCATCTATATATGCTTTTTAATTTTTGGCAAAAAAGGGGATGGGAACCGCGCCCCTCCCCCTTTCCCCTTAATCCGCCACTACATGCTTCTTGTATATATATATATATTGTATATATATTATTTTTAAAGTCAGGAGTTCTACATTCAATTGCACTGAGATTAGCAATCATGTAATTTTGAAAAGTTTCATACGTGTGAAATATTCCTACAAATGGGAAAGACTCTATCAGACAGTATTCACATGGGAGGACATAATTATCATAGATTACTTTAAATCTGCTTTATTTTTGAAACGAAACGGTATGTTTAGTTACTACATTGTATATACAACTTGCAAAGCTGTGAAAAACAAATTTTTATCTACAGGTAAATGTGTCATAATTTACACTAAAAAGGAATCATTGAGGGTTTAATATTTGCAACAAAGACATGGAACAAGAGATCAAAAAGTATTTAGTAAGTAAACGATACCTGCCAATAATAAATTTTAATGTGATCTCAGAGTCAAGTACATCATTCAGTCTAACAAACTATAGTTCTTTTTACTATTACCACGAGGCTAACATTTTTGATAGCAAATTAGTGGCGGATCCAGGATTTCCGAAAAAAGGGGGGGAATCTGTATTATCCAAACTAATCAGTCATTTTTGGTGCCAAATCTGGATTTTTAGTTATAAATATATGGCGAAAAGGGAGGCCCGCCCCCCCCCCCCCGCCCCCTCTAAATCCGCCACTGCAAATGATAAAGTTTCTCGTAAAATGTTCGATTATAAAAATTGACCGTCTCTGACATCATATGCCGGAAACAGTTATGATTATGCCACCCAAAATGTCAGTCCCAAAGTAATAGTGAAAAGGTCTATAAACTACTTGTATTTTAAGACTCAGTTCGAGTTTAGAATTAGGTCTTGTAGGATAGTTAGTAATTTACCTGATTTTGCCACTTCATCCACTTCGACCTTCAGCTCCCCGGCCAAATAACCAAGATATGAGAAGATCACGAATCCACCAAATATACTTGTGAGACAGTCCCCAAGAGAAACAATGAGAGAATCCCTGAAATATTAATAACACGTGATCAGCGCACGTTTAAAATAAGATTCCTCATTAATTATCCAAAATACATGTACTACCATTCAAGTACAAAATATATGCAATGCAATACCACAGAAGCAGTGAAATAGATTAATTCCTTAGAATTCGTATTTGATCTCCTTATTCAAAGAAATTCGAAAAAAACCCCAAAAAAACTGATGTCTTGTCACTATATGACATTCACGCTTACGTAGATAAATGTCTATTGTTTGGTCATCATTGCCAGAAATGTCCACACTATACAAATGATACAACAAGAAACGATGTGGCCGAATTGCAAAGCAAATTCGAAACAAGGTCAAGGTCACAAGGTCAAAAGTCATGGTATCAATTGAAAGCACTCGTCATAGAGGACCTGTGTGAAGTGTCCAAGCCATACCCCTAATGAAGGTCAAAGTCAAAGTAGGTCAAAGTCAAAGGTCATGGTCACTAGGTCAAAAGTCATGGCATGATATGAAAGCTCTGATCATGAAGAACCTGTGTGAAGAATTATATTTAAACTCCTCTTAGTTGCTGAGATTTTGCTTCAACCAGAAACTTTGACCAAAGTGTTTCACGGACAGACGGACGGACGAACAAACGGACGTCGCCAATTTATAGACCGGAATTGATTTGCAATCCGTCCAATTTTTTTAACGCAGCACACTCTAGATGACTGTGGATTACACTGTACAGAAAATGCTGAAGCAACACGAAAGGGTATAATATCGCTTATATCGATATTGTAAAGTCCATACAGTGACAATAATGTAAAATACGAAATCAACTAGGCTAAGTGGTATGTGATATCATTATGATATTCACTATTCTCTACAACATTATATATATAAAAATTATCCACTAGCAGTTATATAAATGTACACATATACTGGTAGATATCGTAGACAAATTTCAAATCACACAGGCCGCAGATATGTAAAGTCTATACAGTATAGCACTGTTATGTTATCACTGATAGTCATTAGATCTACATTAACAAGTTGAATACTGTTCATATAAAATCCATCCACTAGTTTTCGAAAGAATTTCCTCTGCTAACCTGAGGATATTATTATGAAATCTGTTGTAACTTGCCAACGCAATAAGACCTCCCCATCCAGGACTCATTGAATAAAAAATCTGAATTGCTGCGTCCCGCCAAACCTGAAAACAAAAATAATATAGATCCTATTATGTTTGGAATATGATAAAGAATTTCAGCAAAAAGTTAATATGAAAATACGAACGTTGTTTGTGCCATGTTATTATGACGCTGACATCAAAGTGTCACGGTGAAGGAAGAAAGAAGAGTTATGGACTCAGCCGTATGACAGAAGTCACCATGGAAATATACAGTATTTAATGTAATTATAAGAAAATATACATCAAGACATACAAAAATATTCGATTATAGTGTAGTTACGATACCGACTTGGGACGGTCATTTGATATGACAATAGTCAATCAATTGGTGTGGTTAACCGGTTTACGGGCCCAACTTCCCATTCACCGCAACAGCAGAATAATCAAATGACACACATTTAAAATATAAACATTCCTCCATATAGAGATCAAGGGTCAACAAGTATCTCAAGTTGAGAGGTCACAGAAATAAATAAACACGGATTGTAATGTAGAAAAACTTCATGGTATCAAAAATATTAAGCGATATCAAAATGAAAAACCATTAAAATTTAGAGATGGGATCAGATCTATGGAAGGAGTAACTTATTAGCTTAATTACAGCTTTGAAAAAGACGTCCATTAAGCGTATTATTGTCAAAGATACTGTGTTCTCTAAGTGGTATTAGGCATTACCTTAGCATCTCCTAGGCGGTCAAACTTTGGCACAATATAAAAATATATTCCCTTTGAAGCGTTATCCAAAGTCACTCCCCTAATGAACAATATTGTCAGCACAACATACGGAAATAATGCTGTAAAGTATACAACCTGGAAATAAAATACGCGAATCAGCAAAAATAGACAGGATGGAAGTTAAAATGTTGTATAACTCCAGAAATGGTCAATACAGGGAACATTACTTCAAAATTTAATATTCAAGATAAAATAAAAAAGAAGAAACAAACAACACAACCCACCATAAACTAAAACGACCCCCAATCAAATAAAATAGAAAGAAAATAACAACAACACAATTAAAAAAAACCCCAAACAAACAAACACAAAACCCCCAATAGACATCCCCTCCTTAAAAAAACCCAACAACAACAACACCTACACTTACATAATACTTCGATTTAAAATTTATGTTTTGATGTATTTTGCTTTACCTTTCCTGTTGTCTTTATTCCCTTCAAAAGACACAAGAAGCAAATAATCCATGAGAATAGCAAACCAAGAGATAAGTCCCATTTTGGTGCCCCCATATGATCAATGCCGTCACTAATAGACAGGAAACTATTTCTGAAATATAATGCAAATTATCTCATAGACGATGTGTTTATTTCTATCCTAAAATGTTTGTCGAAAATCTAGAGTTTAATGTATGAAACGTTACGATATATGAGATTCAGGTAACATTAAACAGATATTAATAACTCCCAGTATAAAACCCCTATCAGCAGTGCTAACTGAAACTGAAAATTAGCATTGCAAAATTGTAAACAGAAAAAACGCACCTCCAATATTCCTCTGACGGAAGAATTCTTTTGCGTCCAGTTGCGCTAGTAAACATTGTATCATTCCATATACCCTTAAATTCTTCATTGCTGTAGCACGTTCCATTTGTAAACCTAGTTCCCTCGCCAATCATGCAGTCCACACGCGGCAGTTTTAGACTACAATCTAAAGAGAATATATGAGAAGATTGATAATTTAATACTACGTGTAGCCATGATTTATAGATAGTAATGCGGTTTAAATAATGATAGTTTTATGTGGTTTTTTAACATTTGTTTACCAATTATACCATCATGTCCAATTGTTTAACTTACAAGAAATTTGTCCCAGAGTTTTATTTCAATAGGAAGTAAACAATCTATCATATATTGGAGTGAGCACCAGACAGCTGTTCTCGCTCTCTTTTTCGGGGTTATTTTTCGTTCCTAAGTAGACGCTCTTTGATTGGGTTTGTATTTGTTTTTCGGTTTTGATGATTTTCAATGTCCTTCGGTTGCATGAGTGTTTTGACTGTCATGTCTATTTTATCCATCATCTTATTTCAACACGTAAGAAGGAATAGTGTAGTAGAATCCATCAAAAACGGTATACACTGTATTCTCCTCTTTGATGGCATTAATACATCACTTAATAATTTGCTGCCGTATGTATGATTTGGGTGGCTAGTCAAACAGGAGATGCTTACTCGTTCCGGGCACCTGATCTTACTCCTCTTGGACATGTAGTCTTTCCCTCCTGGGCACCTGGTCCTTCCCCTGCCGGGCACTCGGTCTTATTTCTACTGTGCACCTGGTCTTACTCCTCCCGAGTGTCTGGTCTAGCTCCTCCCGAGCACCTAGTCTTTCTCCTCCCGGACACTTGGTCTTACTCCTCCCGGGCACCTGGTCTTTCTCCTCCCGGGCACTTGGTCTTACTCCTCCCGGGCACCTGGTCTTACTCCTCCCTGGCGTCTGGTCTAGCTCCTCCCGAGCACCTCGTCTCACCTCCGATTTTCAGAGGTCCATGGGTGTCCACCATGGAATGTTGATATGGGTATCACAGCAGCATTTATTAAATTACATTCGTATTTTTCATCAACAAGAAGACATCAATCATGATACCGTAAAGTAAGTTTGATTTCCATGATCAGCATTCAACAAACAAAACGTAGTTTATCTACATTATGGTAATCAGTAGAAAGGACAACGATACATGACACGTAACACTTACACTTACCAGATATCTGTTTCTTTAAAAAAAAAAAAGGAGTATCAGTGGCGGATTTAGAGGGGGCCCAAGGGCCCCCCCCCCCCCACTCTTTCTGTCACAAAATCTACAAGGCTCATATAGATGATACAAATGAAAACACAAAATATGAGTAAAGCTCCAGATGTGGCTCCCAAAATGGCTGCGTATTTTGGTTATTATTTGACCTGGATCTGCCAATGATTATACGCGGATGAATATGGCATGTAGTTATTGTTGAAGGATAGTTTGCCTTGCAGAATTAGAATACTCGAGATATAATTTTGCTTTAGAAATTTATACACTGACCTTGGGTGTTCCATTTGTTGTCACATGTTGACCATGGTAACGTGCTGGTGAAGGACTTAAAGAAGTAGAGCACTGACCAGTTAATGATCATGTTATAGTAAATGCTGACCATGGTCGAACACATCACCATGGCAATGCCGATACCTACAGATTAAACAGAGTCTTTAAAAATAGTTTTCGACCGAATTTCCTTTAACGATTTGTGAAATGGTCTTCGGTCGATAATAAAATACATTTGAACTATACTAATTATCTTAAGGTTTCCAAATCTCAATCTTTTATGTGCATGTATATTAAATGTACTATCCATGCACTCATTCAGCGCAACTAAATTTTAAATCAAAATGTATGGAAGTATTAACACAGTTTGGTGATAAATGAAAGTCGACAAGAAGTAGCGCGATATGTCACTGACCTTTTTCATATAAATTTGAATATATGAACGTAGGCAGGTATCAAAACATAAAGATAACTCTGCTTAAATAAGCAGCTCGCTCGCTTTAGTACATGTACATAAAAACAACATCAGCACATCCATATTATTATCTTTTTAACTCATATAGTAAGTGATAACATTTATAAAGCTTGAATCAAGCAGTAGTAGATACCTACTAATATATATATAGCAAATTCAATATGAATATTCAATTTTTAATTAACTCAGAACGTTTTTTTAATCCCTGAGGCTCTATGTAAATTCATTATTACAACTCTGTGTTGTTGTACCTTTGAATAAAGGAGCCAATTGCCAGCAAGTTGTGGGACCACAGCTACAAAATTGTCCTAAAGAGGCTTCTAGATAGAACAATGGTATACCCACGACGGCCATCATGATCAGGAAGGGAAGGAGAAACGCCCCACCTCCATTTCTGCAATAAAATCTCTGATGTTAGTTGCTTTAAAAATATTTATTAATTAATTTAAAATTAACACCAAAATCAAACACATTTGAAAATATACCGGACTGAACAACAAGTTTTAAATTTATTTTGAGCTTTCTTCATAAAACATACAATGATATATACAACGCGTAATGGTCGACAATTTAAATTACATATATATGGCTGTTTAAACCGTCATAATGGAATTCAAAGAGGTAGAAAGTAGTAAAACAAAGTAAAAGATTATTTTAAGAGAACGGGGAAAGTTCCCATAAAAACACACACTTGCATCAGATTTTATACAGATTAGAGATTTGTTAAATGATGATAGGCATGTAAATAGTTTTACTTCATCTGAATATATGTGTAGGTATAAAATCTTCAGGTTACCTCTTAAAACCAGCATTCTAGGGATTTCCATTTGTATTATAATTAACATAATTACATAATGTACGTAACAATATTATTACTCACCTGTAACACAAGTATGGGAAACGCCAAATATTGCCCAATCCAACGGAATACCCCAGCATGGACAGCAGGAAGTCCAACCGTCCTGTCCAATTCCCACGCTCCTCGTTCTC
This sequence comes from Pteria penguin, assembly GCA_035048485.1. NCBI lineage: Eukaryota > Metazoa > Mollusca > Bivalvia > Pterioida > Pteriidae > Pteria > Pteria penguin. Next base: position 18,592,308 of record CM068588.1, on the reverse strand, counting down.
GTCTACGCCGAATATCTGCTTCCGGTCATCTGCCGTCGTCGTCGTCTCTCTGGTATCACGTGACTGTTTATCATAGTCCGAGTCCTTGGAATCGGTGCTCTAGAAATGAGAACGACCACACTATGTAACATAAGAAAGTGAGTTGTGCTCCTGCAGCACTCGTAACAATTTACCGCGTAAAATAAACGGACTCATGAAATTCAGAATTGTTCCGAAAGACAAGAAGCACAGCACTCAATTTCCATGAAATTGGCCTTTCTCAAGTATTTTAAAGGTAAACTAAATGTCTCTAAGTACTCCATGTTGGCTAGTAGAAACATTGAACATATACTTTATTATTCATGCTCCATGTTTCTACTAGCTAACATGGATTGTATTTAGGACATATATGGGCATACATGACGGGTGTGGCTAGCCATTTAGGAGACGCTTACTCCTCTCTGGCACCTGTGAATTTCAGGGGTCCATGAATGTCCGCTTTGGTACATTGTTGTTAGTGCCATAGTCACTTGACACAAGTTACTTTCGTATATTGCACTAATGTGACACTTATTCCCTTTGCAGTGTGGATCTCGTAGAAAAGTTCCCCGCGGAGGTTTTGATTTCAGTGTTATTATACATTTTTCATGGCCTTAGGAACCGGGAAGGGGGGACTGGAAGATAATTTCTCTTTATTTTTCATTATTCATGGTCTTTACTGAACGTCTTGTACTGCATAATGCACTATATATACATTCTATATACATCAATCATTGCTAATGATACTCCCGTTTCTGATTTCAAATCAGATTTATTTGGCAAGCTCGTCTCGAAACCGGAAATGCATTCGTTTGAGTATCATAGTGACGTTTTAGTTTCTCGTCCGAAAAATGCGACGACGAACGATGCCCATAGCATAGTGAACTTTGGCACATTAAATTATTTCTCTGCTTCGGGTCGTGAGGTCACAGAAGTATAAATGCGATGTAAGCAATTAAATGAGTCATCTCACGACTTTAAACTAGAACATATTTGTAGTAAACTTTGTTACCTGTGAGGATTGGCCGTCATTCTGACCTATGACATATATCCTTCCATCCACTCGATTGAGGTAATGCTTGGGAGAATCGGGGGGTTCCCTGTTGATATTAGAGGAGGACCTTTGCTTTGAGTCTGTCGGTTGTTCTACAGGAAGTCGCCCAACATCAGTTATATTTCTTGGTCTGCGAGAGGACCTTGGTGTTTCTTTTATATCATCCTAATTAACATATTGTGAAATAAGTACACGAATTGCAAATCGTTTTGTTTTGTATTGAAGAATTCTGAAAATACAAATTCATGTCATCATGCCGCTATATGAGCGCCTTACAAACAGTGACCGCAGTCGTGTGTACCTATGTCTCGAGCTACACAAGTACACAGCCCCAAAGAAAATACATAGGTGTCTTGCAAACATCTTAGTTTTGTATGGTACCTTGTACATACACTTCATTTTATTTCGTATGTATACAATATAAAACTATTGACCTGCAAAACCTGCCTTAGAGACTATGTATTAAGGATACAAAAACCTTAGCAGTATTCCAATTTGACCTTTAAATCATATTTAATTCATGATTAAATAGGCCATTTCCGAGTTTCGTTTCTTTTATTATAAAATCTTAAATCTATTTTGAATTGTTTGTCTACTCAATACTTAAAAAACAAATTTGTTTTTCGATTTGTCATAACTGTAATTCTATAATTGAAACGTCAATCCTTGTCCTTAGTCACGTGCTCTTTATGGTAATATTTTTAAAGACTTTCCAAACGTCAATCCTTGTCCTTAGTCACGTGCTCTTTATGGTAATATTTTTAAAGACTTTCCAAGCGTAATCGAAAACTCGGAATTTATCTATTGGAGTCTTTCCGTAATTACTATACGATATGTGTATTATATTCCAAACCATATCGATCATATATGTATTTTTACTATGTATTTGTATCGTATCACATTTAGTAGTTCAGAAGGGAATATGCTATATATATGTACCTCGTCTTTCGGCGATTTTATGACGTAAATACCTCTCTCCACTGGACTCAAGAATTCTTTCGGAGAATCTGGAGTCAACGGAGTACTGGTCAAGGGTCCATTCTTCTCATGATATGAATCTATCACCGACATGGTCGCCGGCTTCTATCTCGAGGATCTACAAAACAAATACACCAGAGAATATAAAGTATGGAAAAAATGAAAGGACGTAATGAGAAAATTTCAAATAAATTGCATAAATTTAATGTTTTGATGCTGTTGTAGTTATTGTTGTTTATGTTGTTGGCGTTTGTTTTAAAGGAGACTGAATATCAGATAAAAGATAAACGCAGATGTACCTTGTTGTACCCTATCGACTATCATAGCCTAGTTTGTATGACTTTTTGAGCAAACAATCAGAAATTTATTGTTCGTGGTTTTCGTTGGTATTGTGATAGTACAGTATCTCACATGCATAAAAAACGTGTTTCATGAGTGGTCCCAGCTGCTATAGATATTTACTATTTCAATAGCATTTGGAACACATTTGATGTAACATCAATTAATCTATTGTGATGTGTGGTTGTAATTATAACCTTAAAATGTTCAACATTCTTCACCAAAAGATCTTACACTGCGAACACCTGGCGACAATCAAATTTAAAATAAGACAGAACAAACACCAAGATCAATATGAAAGAAAGGTAATGCATTTCGAAACCCTGATAGAACTGAATCGGTATATTCATCTTTAGCGGTATACCCTTAGGTGTTTCAGAACCTCCAACAAATTCCATCGTTGCAAGCCACGATTATTGAGCCCGCCTTCTCCATCAAACACCGTGGCTTGCGACGATGAACAAATTCCAAAATTTACATTTAAAGTGCGCTCAACGTATGTAGCACGGATGGGTAAAGATTAACAAAGACAGTTTGTATTTTGTGCACATCTGACCTTGGTGTTAAGAGATGTAGCGTATGAAGGTCGAAATTGTTTATACAATAATATATTGGCTTTTCTATTATGAAAATACAAATACAAAATAATTTCAATGTGTTGTATACCATGTTCTCTGTGTTGTATCCCATGATCAATATTTATTACGATCGAAATTCATTGATGCCTTAATCTACAGTCATGAACACGTTTAAAAGCCTATAAAACACATGCAGATAAAAAGGAGAATTTGTTCAGCCTAATGCAGTGCGTCAGCACCTCATATCATCCCAACATAACCAACCTTCCGTCATTCAGTTTTCATGTACCCATTCCCCCTTCCTTCTTGTTATGTTTGTAATATATGGTTCAGTTTACCTTGACACACCTTTAAAGCTCACAATCTGATGTTTGTAATACAAACATATAGTACATATTATCCATTCTCCTTAATTCCATTGTTCAGCATCGGTTTAACTACAAAGATATACTTCTTTTGTCTGAAAGAGGAAGTCATACCCGTACCGGGAAGTAATTATCTATAACACTAGATAGTATCAAAATTAAGACAAAGACAAAGAGATGATTCGTAAATAATAATCATACCTGGTGATTCTCTCAACAACTGATGAATTCCATTCTGAGTCACATTTTTTATTTCTCTGCTAACGCGATTGATTTTACTCATAACGTGAATGCAGCGTGTCTCATTGTTTTGATCACGTGATCCAGGTATTTATATCGATCTGCGTAAAGTAGCTGATGAGTACAGTCGAATTATTACATAGACGATACGTATTCAACTTACATAATGCCAGAGGCACTTGAAGCAAATCAAGCGGAGGTTGATTTCTTTTATCTAACATTATTTTAAAGTCAGTCACAAAAAGTGGGCGGGCCACCTTGAACCCTCCTAACCCGCTTACTACGTCTATGAAGTAATGATGAGGCTTACATAATATTGGGGGGTGAGGTGGGGGGTTGCATATATTTTAGAGAACCAAATTTCACTTGTGATTATCGACCGTTTTTGAGATTATAATAACTTTATCGATTTCTGTATATATAGACATCACAACGACAAATCTTTGGTAGGTTTCATATTCGAGGGAAACACATGTGGATGACTTTGTCCATGATTGTTCGCACTGCATTCAGTATTTCTGCACTTGCGAATTCGATTTTAGTTCTAAAGAACAATTTGAAAAATGAATGTATAATAATGCTTTCTACATTGCAAAAGACTCTTTATGAACAGGTCATACATCTAGATTTGTATTTACATCTCCAATACTTTTTTTGTTGTCACGTTTATATTCCGATGCAATCTATTGATTTACACCTGTAAGGGGGAATCCCCAGATAAATAAAAAGGTATGACATAAGCATGTAGGTAATGAGTCATCCGGGAATTCCGTAACTGAGCCAGGATGGAGATTCTTTAACATAAATCAGTGGTGGATCCAGGATGTCTGAAAAGGGGGCCCCACATCTGTATATGCCAAACTACTCAGCCATTTTTGGTTCCAAATCTGGATTTTGTAAATATGTGGCGAAAAGGGGACCCCCCCCCTCTATATCTGCCTCTGTGAATTTCTATCAACGTCATATTCAGCACATCGGATGACATATGTACTAAAATTCATTAACCCTAAGAGTATTCGTAAGTCACTCGTAAAGTAAATTTACGAGTGACGTCATATCATATGTGCCAAATGACAATGAGGTCATTTACGTATGTCACTCGTAGATCTACGAGTGCCCTAAGAACTCTTAAGTTACTTGTAAAATAAGTAATCATTGTGGTTTATGTATTATACACAATGAAAGAGCATTAGAGAGAGAGAGAGAGAGAGAGAGAGAGAGAGAGAGAGAGAGAGAGAGAGAGAGAAATATTCCACTGAAATTTATAACGAAGGAAGCGCATGCGTTAGAGAACTCGCAAAATTACCAGCACGTACATTTACGAAGAAACTGAGTTGATGCACGTATGATTCATGGAGCCAAAGCACGAATCGATCGTAAGTTTGTCCCAAACTCTACGAGTACTCGAAGACTTAATAATTTTAGTACATACTGCAATGACCACTTTATACAATCTAACCTGCACACAAGCGTAGGTTTTTAAAAAAACTTAGGTTGCAATCGGAATAGCGTTAAATCTTCAAGCTGTTGGTCACAAAGCCAAATGGCTTTATGTAAATAGGAACTACATGTACTTGTTTTTGAAACCATCTTTTTATGCGCAGTTGTGAATTTTCCCGCTAAAATTTCTAAAGCCACACCTCATTTTTTCCTTATTTGGAAAGTAGCCGCGCCTTTCTTTCTTTTTAGGAAATTCTCTCGGATTTTATCGTTAATATTCGGAAATAAATTGGTTTGTGTAGTGAGCATGTTTTGTTTTGTTTTTTAAATTGTGAACATTTTATAAGATTTATTTCTAGAAATCTCAATATTTTCAGCAGAATTATGTGCTAATATTGTTTCTTAGTACTAGATTATTACCCAACATACCACACTAATGGAGTTTGCACATGCGCTCTCAAAGAGGATTTACTATCTTAATATACAATCGGCCGAGGCCGATTGCAATAAATGACCGTGATGCAAAGGGGTTTTTGCAGTAAATTATAGAACACTGGAATTAAAAAAACCAAAAAAAAAAAAAGAAAAAATCCTCAATACAACCAACTTAGAAACAGGTAACCTCTTCACTGAGGTGATTGGAAAGGCAGGTTCTATTGTTTATAAATGTATATATATTCATATATTAAAGGTTTTGTCGGAATTTTGTTCTCACCTCTGCTATGTCAGAGGGCGAATGTGGGGTAATCCTCCCTGCATCGTGTACCCCACCACTCCTGACTTACGATATTTTACGATGTACCCACATTTAAACTGAGTAAGAAATGAAAACCAGATAAAAATGGTGAATCAAAAATATTTGCATCCAAGAGAACTTTTTAATTCTGTAAATTAGATGCTGACAAAGTGATAACCAGACAAATACTTACATATAAAAGAAGCAAAAAGAAAGTAAGAAAAAGAAGGTAAGAAAAAGAAAAACCCATACACCATGCAAATGTGTAGATATTGGGTCTATATTCAAGGAGCGGTGGCGGCGTAGCCCAGTCTGTCGAGTGCTTGGTTCTAGGGGCCAGTTGTTCGAAACTTTAACTACTGGTTAAGCTAACCAATGGTTCAAGTTAGTGAGACTATTTAATTTATAATATTTCTAAGTAGTCCTCCAAAGCCATGTACAATCCATGTCTAAATTTCAAGAAATATTTTCTGAAACATAGACATGGATTTTACGTAGCTTTACATTTTTCATCTCTTGCATTGCTTGATAAAGGCTGTGAGGCCGAAAATTTGCAGTATAGAGTGTTTGTGTTCTTTTACTTTTATTTTCTAAATTACATTACAGTGCTAGTTTCATGTTATTAATCAGTACACAGACTATTAAATTAATTCTTCTAATTTCAAAGATGTGGTCAGGTAAACTCTAACCGTTGGTTTGACTATAACTAACCAAGGGTCAAAGTTTCCAACAACTGTCCCCTGGTCATGAGGTCCCTGGTTCGAATCCCATCAGCGGCTCACCGGGTTCCTTTCTTTCGTATGACACATTTTAAACTTCTATATTGTGACACGGTATACCAGACCCCCCCCCCCCCTCCCTTCCCGTGTCCATTGCATTGCTATAAGTGTTTGTGGCTTATGCAGTCACTTTGCAGTGGAGATATTCGGTGCGTAACAGAAAATAAGAAACACATCAAATAATGTAAGTTTTAAGAAAAAAAAAACCACACACAAGAAAACATGTAAATTTTACTCCGGTTTTAATTTCATAAATCTTGGTAAAATAGTTATTGCTTCTTTTATAAAATATGCAAAACAAGTAAAGTATTCATGTTTGTGTCATCAAGTTTTCAAAATACTAGTACAATAACGTCCTATGTTATCGGTTACGATATGTGATATCATATATCATTTATCTATATCATATAACATAACCATACACTTAAAGTGTATACGGAATGTTGGTCTATAATATGTACAATGGTTCACAATAACAATAATAATAATCATAATAATAATACAATAATTGATAAAAAGAGATTTGCATAATATCTATCTAATACATCTATCTAACTGATTGTCTCTGATAATGCATACTAATCTCACAATGAGTTTTAATGTAATACTCCACATACAATAAATATGTCGTAAATATCTACAGAGGCAACTTTACTGTGTCACCTTCTATACGTGTAAAACACAAACGAGATTACAAAGTCCTCCATTGCTGTTATTGCTGACTGCGTGTAAGTTATGTGAAGTATTGAATGTCGTATGATTCGTGATCACAATTCCTTCCGACAATTAATCCTTATTATCGTTGTCGTCGGCATCATCATCATCATCATCATCATCATTATCATCATCTTTTCATAACTTGCCTGACTTAGTGTAAACATATCTCCATCTCAATATAAACTGGAGTCAATACAGTAAAAAAAAAATCATCAGGCACAATTAATATATGTACCAAAATATTATACATGTATATGATATAACTATATTCTGACACTGGTAAAACTTCGGATTTCTTGATATTTTGGCAGAATTAAGTAAAATACTATAATAAGTATTTGTGGAAAAAAATACAGAAATGAATTAATACATTAAGTTGAAAGCTTATTTTCAGATCCTATTGGTACTTAATATTGTATATTACATGTTGTTTAAATGATCAAACAATACTGTTCAAACTATGAAAACTATGACGGCCACATAATGTGCCCGTCAATTCGAATATTTTCCATGAATCTCATATGATTTTGTCAGAAAGCAAAAAGTATCTGCATAGTATAAGTAGAATAAACAGAAGCACATTAAGATATATCTACTGCAGTGTGCCCATCATCTGGCAACCAAGTAACGTCATCAATTTAGAAATGTAATTATACCTTATCCTCGGACAATAGTAAAAAAATGACAATGACATTAATTAACCCAATTCTAAATTATCTCCTTCTATATTATATAATTGTATACACAATCTAGAATACAGAATAAAAAGGTCGTAATAAAATATATAGAATAGAAAAATAAACTTTTATGTTTTATAATACTTAATCCAATGTATATGTTGGTTACTGTTTTGCAGCGTTCCAAAAATATTTTGTGACGGTCAATGTACATGTAAAACATAAAACTTCAAAAAGATATATTCATAAATGATATGTATACCATCATTCTTAAAATATAATATTTTGTTTCAGTGCATTTCACTTCTCTTTTTAAAACAACTTGAATAATATATGTTTTATTAGTAAAAAGTATGTAAAATGGTACATGTATTAGAAAGATGTAAATAAAATTTAAACATAGTTATGTAAAATTATATGAATATGCAAAACCATATGAGTATCTCAAATCACATGAATATAATTATTGACGTAGTCTTCAAACAGTGGATTCAAACGATACTTCTGTAGTTTGTGATACATGAGACGGATATGAGCGCAGAGCTTTCATCTGATTGGATAACTGATTCGAGGCTAAGGAATGGAGACTTCCGTTAGCGGTATGCTGTAATAAAGTTTGTAACGTTTGATTTACTATTATTTAATTAAGAATCTGAAACTTATGTAAACGCTAAGTATATTCAAAAATAATTTGTGTAAATATTTTGAACTGAAAAATCAAGTATCCCAGTCAACTTTTTGTCAAACTCGCTAGTCAGAGATCATGCAGATATGGCACACATGCAAAATAATTTTGTATGACACTCAAATATCTAACTTACAATTATATTTAATATACATTTTCAACAAATCTCTCTCTTAGCTAAAGCATGTGGCTCAATGGATGATGTGCTCGGTTCGTAACCGAAATGTCCCGGGTTCGACTCCCGCCGTGGGCACGCCTGTCTTTTGGATGAGACAGTAAAACCTGAAGTCCCGTGTCAAGGTAGACGTGGCACTAAAATCCCCTACTGCTTCGGAAGGGTCTGTTGCAGAGGTATAAATTTCTATGCAGTGTATCAGGCAGATGCCGTAGCGTACCCATATACATGTACGTGAAATAATCATGGAGTAATGTAAAACAATAATCAATCAATCAATTTATCAATCAATCAATCAATCCATCAATCAATCAATTCTCTTAGTTATACTAGTAGATTATCATACTAATACCTGTAAGGTGCTAAGTGAATTACTGTATGCAGGGTTCAGGTAAGCCCCCTTCTCCTGCCACGGATCCATTACAAAACCATCCACATGCTCCACCAGATGACGGTGTTTGACGAGTGCCGGTCCCCACTCACGGGAGGGTGTAATCAACAACTTCAGTTTCTACAAATATCATATTAAAAAGATTGACTAAAACGCAGTTTCCCTGTCATCTTAAGATTCTTTACTAGTTTTCCTTACTGCTCATGATCAACATCGCTAACTAGATGATTTATAAGGAGAACGTATCATCCCGAAATGTATGCCGACAAAATAGAAATTAACTTTACTGTAACATATAACCAGTCTGATGTTTTAAATACTCATCAGATCTTGAATATAATAGAGTTTTCGAATGCTTGAAATTTTAATGGAGTTACTTCCCTTTTCCGCCATTTCGGAGGTGAAGCTGGAGTTTTTGCTTCATACTGATACCAAATGCATTGAAAGTTTTTTAGAAAATTGTCTATATTTTCACTCCTATGGAAACATTTTGACATTGTTCAATGGTTTTATTATTGCATAACAAATGCAAAACTTCAAGAGGCATCCTTAGTTTGGAGAAATTCCTTACACAATATGGTTGATTAACATGGTTGATTAATGCGCAATTTTTCAGTCATATACCCTGTTAAAAAGGCGGATAAGGGAAATAAATCCAATTAAATTTTATGCATTCGAAAACTATTACGGCATAATTTCTGTTCACTGGCAAAAAAATTACAAGATGCAGAATGTTTCAATTGACCCTTTAACGACTATTGTGGGACTGACATTTTGGATGACAAAATCATCACGGTTTCCACAAAATGATGTCAGAAACACTATATTTTTTTTTATTATAACGACAAAACTTTTACAGGATACTCCACCATTTGCCAACCAAAAGGACAGTCCTGTAGTTAACATGAAAAAGTCTAATAAAATATATCATAGTCACACCATTGGTATTTCTGTCGTATACTAATGTTGATGTACTTGTATACATTTATCTTCTGACAATTTTCAACTTCATTGTATTATCCCTTCTTCATTAGCCATTTCTTAATTCTAAAACTACGACAAAGGACGTTTTAATGTTCAGTTCACATATTTATGTTGTGACATCCAATACAAGCATTAATGTCAAAATAAAAATCTCCACAAAAACTGGTTTTTTTTTATCAATAGACCCCTTATATCAAGTAAAATACAAAATTCGTCATTATTTTCGTGGTAGTAAAGACACTGACCCCTAGAATCGTATCGTCGTCATCCTCTTTGCTGAGTTGATACAACATGGTAATGGGTATGGCTAGAATGATTAACACTGCCATAATCCAGCCTAAAACGTCGGACCACACTGGGAACTGGTAATCTCCATATGTAGAGGCACTGTAGTCAACGAATGTGAACACAAATATAACCTGGAAAGTTGAACATAAAATCATTTATTATTATTATTATCATTGTCATTATTATTATTATTGAAATCTCATTCTTCAATTATGCAGGTAAATTACTCTGGGTATATGCTTTAAAAATACCATTACTTTTACTGATGAGAGTTTACAATTGTTTTGCTTATTATCTAGATTCTTATTTACTCATTGTTATTTTCAAGTTTAGATGTAGTGAATATCGGGTTTAATGATATTACCTGTATGTACTTACAAATAATGACAAGGGACTAACGGCTAACCAGCATATCTTCCACCATAAAACCATCTTAAATCCCAGCATGATTTCAATATCCTTAATGAATCGATTTATCCCTGAAGGTAATGATTAAAGCGACATGTAAGTACATACAAGTCGATGAAAAAAGTATGAAAACAACAATAGAAAATTGTGTACATTGAAACTAAGTAAATGCGATGAGGCTACCAAATAACAATGGTATAAACTGAGCCGTTGTTGTGGAAAATGATTCAGTCATTAGTAATTGTTAATTTGTGAGAAAGTCTAGCATGTCCGAGTGAATTTGGCTCGTAAACAGAATGAAGTCACCAGTTTGAACTTTCTTGAATACTTTAAGTTCAAGTCTAATTACCCGGATGGAAGTTCGGGGTACGATCCGGTCACCTAGAATGTCGTGATAACGGTCTTACTTTACCAAGATATACAACAAAAGAGCTCCACAGTAGATTTTAAAAATTTTGATTCATGCACGTATGTATACCGTTACTACATGATAGGTGAAAGTGAAAGAGAAAATGTGGAATGAAAAAGATAAAAGGGAGTAAAAACAGAGACAGAGTGAAAAGAATGTGAAAGTTGAAAAGTTGGTCAAATGCATGGTGGATGTGGCTAGCAAACAGGAGATGATTTCCTTTCTAGAGACAAGATCTCACTTCAGACTTCTAAAGTTAAAAAAATATTATACTTGTTATACTGTTGTACACGATACAGTGACATCACACCAGTGACTCTATGTTTATTGTAAGTAAGTACTCACCATATATATATGCTATACATATGTTCTCTGCCATGCCAATAATCAGCAAGGTCCAACCACCCACATAATTATCAAAAATTTGCAGCAGATAAATACCACCCTGGAAAGAGAGGTGAGACATCTTTGAATGTTCGTCTCTGTGACTAAACTGCTTTTTGAGGTGAGTGGAAAGATTGGTTTTCATAACCAGACAACAACATAAAGTTTTTACTGTAAATTCAACAGACTGTCCATCATAGACTAATTCCAAATTTTCGATTACGCTTTGAAATTCTTAAATATTACCACGAAAAGGACGTTTCAATTATAGATTTCCATTATTACAAATTAAAGTGCAAATTTGCTTTTAAAGTATTTGTTAGATATTACTGTTTTCCCTTTGACTTGTTCACTTGTAATGTTTTTGCTTTAACTAATGTTAAAGAATATTGCAACTGCTGAATAATCGAATATTTCTGTGATCTCTTCCTGTTAACCTTTTCATCTAAATGACTGTATTTGCTATATCAGGAGATGAACCAGATATTTTACTGTCTCTTTTATACTTTGTTTAAACAGCAGTTATATATATATACAATAAGTTAAGGATCGAGTAACAAGTAATATATCTTATTTGAAAATAAACTTAATAAACTCATCTCCTCAAGATGAAGCATATAAATTGCAACGCGAATATCAGTGGAAATTCTTATACATGATAAATCTTGAATATATAATATAAAAAGATAGGAGACAGAAAATAGTGACAATTTAAAATGAGGTAGTCTAACTAAGTTTTATAAAGTTTACAAAACTTTATAACTTTTAACTCTTTTAAACTTGCTTTACATATGTAAGCAAGCATAAAAGCACTCATATACTTATTTAGCCTATTGTTGTTATGTATTAAGAATTGTTTCAACAAGTTTAACTCTTAATTAATGGATATCTCATTGGTTTTATTTAAGGACGCGAAGCGGATTATACAAAGTTTGTATATCGGTTTTACTTCTATACCTCCATAGAAAAATAAATTATTAATTTCATTACTTATAATTTGATTATTTCCATTAATATAAAAAAACGTTTTGATGAAATTTGAAATATTTATTATATGTAAAGAATTTTAAAATTTAGCGCATTGATAGCGCCAACCAATCAAAATTAACGAAAAAGAAATAGTTCGGGCTCATGGGCGTGGCTTATTATAGAAGGTCTAACAACAGGCGTGGTCAATTATCACATGACACTTTTTACTTCCATCGAGGTATAAACGAAATTTTTTAATATACGGTTAAATAGGCTTTATACGGCGTTTGTCTTTGAAACTAAATTATAATAATATAAGGTGTTATGTTTTGGTATAGAGTATACTTACAGGACAACATAATGGAATACCGAGTAAAAAGAAAATAATACAAATAAACAGGATGACAAAGGTTTTCCTAGGACGAAACTCTGGGTATTGGTCCATCACACCGGTCAAAACAGTCTCCAACATAGCAAACTGAAAACACATCCAAATATAAAGAAGGTTAAAGAGGTTTCCTTGGACAAAGTATAGGATGCTGGTGAAAACATGGTTAAACAGATATCTCGTATAACACCATTCATATAATCATGATATTTTATCCAAAAAAGTGTAAAGGAAATGTAAATAATACACTTGCAACTGGCAAATTACTGGAAATTATATTATTATTATTATTATTATTATTATTATTATTATTATTATTATTATTATTATTATTATTATTATTCTTATTATTATTGTTTTTATTATTGTTGCTGTTGTCATCGTTGCCATTGTCGTCGTCGTCATCATTATTATTATTATTATTATTATTATTATTATTATTATTATTATTGTATCAGTCTTGTTGTTGTTGTTGTCGTCGTTGCCATCGTCGTCGTCATCATCATCATTATATTATTATTATTATTATTGTTATTATTATTATTATTATTATTATTATTATTATTATTATTATTTCAGGAAAAGAATTCTGAATGAATCAGTTAATAATATTGCAAAGATGAACTTTCACATGACATAATGACTTGATAATTCCTACCTGGCTATCCAGTCCTAATGTGATTAACATAAAGAAGAAAAGTATGGACCAGAAAGGGGCTGGTGTGAGACTGGCCACGGCTTCAGGATAGACAACAAACGCTAAACCAGCACCTGTTCACAAATACAAATATATATCGTTTATATGAACGCAAATTTTTGCAATGTTACTGCAGCATTCCCGACATTAAATCAGTGCTCTAGAGAGTAGAAGCAAGACCAAGAGACTAGTTTGACTTGAATGCTCAAAGCATACTGACAGCAAAAGATAAAAGCGTCTGATTCAGCCGTATGACAGAAGTGACCACGGAAATAAACTACATGTATTTCTAATATTTTGGAAACTAAACTACATTCCATGAAAAAATAAATCAATAAGCATTTATTCTCGTTAATTGTTCTTGAATGATGCTGTTGCATTGTATTTAAGGATTAACTTTAACAATTTTGGCATTTATTGAGATATAATATGGTTTGAGGTGGTGCACACTTTATAATCCGCCAAGCGGATTATAAAAAAGTGTGCACCGCCTCAAACCATATTATATCTCAATAAATTGCAAAATTGTGAAAGTTAATCGTTATAATCTAATTAAAGAATAGGATAATTGGAATAACTGAATTATCAACATTAGATTCTTTTTTAAACTACAAATCAAAATGTAACGAGAGCGGAGGAAAATATCCGTATAGCTGGTTGCTCCTAGCAATCGAGCAAAGCAATTTATGAAGCTATAATATGCTTTCAACGGCCAATCAAATTTCTTGTTACATGAAAAATAAAATTATTCAAAAATAATTTATGATGCAACAACTGTAAAACGAAAGATATATCTTAAAGAAAATCCCAGCACAACATACGTATGTAAATTATTTGAAACTCACCGTCCTGTGCAACATCTTTGACTAATACTCCTTGTTTTCCAGCCATATATCCCAAGTACGAAAATATGACAAAACCAGCAAATATACATGTTAGTGTGTCTCCCACGCTTACTATGATGGAATCTCTAAAACCATAAAAATAACTCAAAAATAATTTACATTGCAAAATGAATTCATATTTTCTTAGAATGCAGATCAAGTACGTTGAAGCCTATCAAGTCACTTTGTTCGAATAATCTTTACAAGGGTGTAGGTAAAGGGGAGAGGGGCTCCACCTTTCAAAAAGGGGACATAAGTATGTTTGTGCTCCTCCACCACCCCACATACACACGCTTTTCAGTATAAGCTGCACAAGGGGGCACCTTGTCTGTGTGACATTTGGACCTGTTGTTTTTTAAATTATTTTTTGCTTGTCTAATTATTCCCTTAATATTCTATATATTTACACAATTCACTTCATTGAGGTTGTGCCTCCCACCCAATCTTTTCAAGCAGCAACTACGCCATTGCGTTATTTGTGTCCTATTTGAGGATTTTGAGTCGAGAGATCATTAGAATCGATAGAGAGCTACACTGAATATTAGATTAAACAGAACATTGTGCTTTGATACGCAGATAGGATAAAGCTTACATTTATAAAAAAAGTCTCATATATTTATGGGGTTTTTTGGCAATAACTGTATAAATAATAAAAATTCATAACGTACTTGAGGATGTTGTTGTGGAAACGGTTATAACTGGACAGAGTGACCAATCCACCTCCAGCTATGGACATAGAAAAGAAAATCTGGACCGCGGCATCTTTCCATACCTAAAACATCAAACACTTGCTGAAGCAGTTAAATCCTGGAATCAGGCATTCCATTCACTGCGCAAGGACAAACACTATGTCCTTTCCAAATCATAAGTAAACATGCTTTGCATCTATTTATATGAATAATTCAGAGTATGTTAATGTGCCGAGATCGAAAATAAAGTCAGACACAGGAAATACATCGAATTACTAAATAAATGAATATCTATAAATAAATTCTTAACACATTAAATATCACTATTGGTGTATCATAGACATCCAATGCTATGTAAATCTTTATCTGTAGAGTAAGTTTTTACTTGATTATTTATATGTCGAATAAAATAGAATATCTGCATTATCACTTGTGATTAAAATACAGTATATACTTTTCCATATACAAGAACAACAAATAATGCATTTGGTACACAATGAAACTGATATTCAGCAGATACAACTCGCCAGCAGGGGATGATTACTCCGCTATTTCACCCTTCCCACTATAAACTATTCAACCTGATTCTGAAAGTTTTTTCTTAACCTTGAAGGCATGATATTTTTCTCTTCGTTACAAATAAAAGAACTACAGGTACTCTTGTTTTTATTATCACAAGGTAAGCTACATACCCTAGCATCGAGGAGTCGCTCCCACGTAGGTACGATATAGTAGTAGATTCCTTCGGATGCGTTATCCAGAGTCACACCACGGAAGAATAGAATTAACAGTACGACGTAAGGGAATATTGCTGTAAAGTAAACCACCTGAAAGGAGGATCGATTGTTATAAAATTCCTGAAGTGATCATTTCGCGATCTCTATAATAAATATAGAACATATATACTGTTTAATTTTGTGCACCATATGCGCATTTCGACAAGTTATGTCTCTTCGGTGATGCTCGTGGCCGAATGATTGGAATATGGTTTTCTGTTTATTAAATCTCCATAGAAATAAATGTTTACGTTGTGTCGGTGCTAGTACTGTATTGTTAAACGAATTTGAAAAAAGTTGTCAAATTAGAAACGGAAATTTCATTATGTATGACCTTGCCGGTGGACTTGATGCCTTTGATGAGACAGAAAAAACACACGATCCATGCGAGCATGAGGCAGAGGGTCAGATCCCACTTCGGGGCGCCGAAATCCTCGATTCCACTGCTCATTGTCAGTGCGACTTTACTGAAAAGCAACAAACAATAATGAGAGAGAAAGAAATGTTGGTACCAGCAATCAAAAGAAGACAATGATATATGTATGTATGCGTTTGAATTAAGATGTATTAATGAAGCACAAATACCCCTAATTTAAATTATGAAAGCTCATATGTCATTTTGATCCATCGATGGAAAGTTCAGAAGACGCATGCCTGTACTTAATATATACATGTGCATGTATGTATCAAGTTGTTAATTAAACAAAAACAAAGCATGTCTATATAAAATCATTGAGTAAGAATCCTTAGAGATTACATGGGGATAACTGCAATGTGTAATTCATCGTAATGTAAAAGTATGTACTTACGTCCAGTATTCCTCGGCCGGTGATACCCTTGACCTTCCTGTGACCTCCTTAAACATGGTGTTGTTCCAGATACCCTTAAATTCTGTCCCTAAATAGCAAGTTCCATTGTTGTACTTGGCCCCGATCTGACATTTAGTTAATGGTAACTTTAAACTACAATCTATGAAATAAAACAAAACAAACAATCAAGCAAAAACAAAAACAAAACAAAAAAACAAAAACAAAAACAAAACAAAACCAAAAAAAACTCAGAAAAGTCCCATTATTCAGAGGGGAATGTAGTGAACAGTCTTCGTTAAAAATGTCAAAGGATCTTAGTGTAATTGTGTCATGATGTTCAATCACTTTATTGTATTGGGAGTGATAACTATGAACACACAGAAGATTGGGGAAACTTTTGGCATTATTTCTTGATAGTGTTATACTGGGACATTCCTGGAACAAAATACATAACGTGTATATATATTTACTCGGTGTAGCAGTTAAATGCTCAGGTAATGGTGCAGACGATAGGGGTTCGATTCCATGATAGTGCCACTTTGTTTAAAGATGTTGATAAATTCCTAATTTCCACGTCGCAATATTAAAGATTTTAAAAAATCCCTGAAAGTGGCGTAGCCCCCCCCCCTTCCCCACAAAACGAATAAGATAATTTAAGCTTACGTGTATCTAATATAGATTTAAAATATATACATAACAGCAGATTTGTAAGTAGCTTACCATCAGAATTCCACGAGTTTTTACAGTCTTGCCACGGTAACTTGCTGGTGAAGGATGCAAACATATAGTAGTATGCCCAGGCTAAGATCATATTATAGTACATTGAGGTCATGGCCGACACGGCTACCATGGCGATTCCTACACCTGAAATTATTCAAAATAGTGAGATTGATGTATATTCCGGAAGGATAGAACCAATGATCATCCTGAAACTAATAAACTCAATACTTATAAAAAGTATATTATTAAATTTTAAATACCTTTAAACAAAGGAGCGAATTTCCAGCAGGTCATGGGACCACTGCTACAAAACTGACCCAGGGAGGCTTCCATGAAGAATAAAGGTACCCCAATTATCACCATCATCAAAATAAACGGGATGAGAAATGCTCCTCCACCATTCCGATAACATAAGTATGGGAAACGCCATACGTTGCCCAGGCCGACAGCGTATCCTAGCAACGATAAGAGGAAATCAAAACGTCCATCCCAGTTCCCGCGTTCCTCGTTTTCATCTTTGCCGAAAATCTGTTTTCGGCTGTCGTCGGTTTCTATCGTTTGAGAAGTCCCCTGAAACATAGTGTTACATTATTGATATTCCTTTATTAAAGGAAACTTTCTTAAAGCAGTCAAACTTGTAAAGAAAGGTCACCTACGAGTTTATTTTAAAGTGACCGTTACACAGAGGTGACCTTTACACAAAGTTTATTTTAAGAAGACAGAAAATAGGAATATAAAAGTGACCTTTATAGACAGGTAAACATATAATAAGAAGTGACCATTAAGACAGATTTTACTGTTATTTAATATCAAAATTAGCATATGATTTATTGAAAACATTTCTTTTTTTGCAATATTCTGTGGTGTAAAAATGTAATAAACAAAACAAGGCATTATTAGCGTATAAATATTTCAATGTTTATCAATCACATGACCTATAACACAATTTTTTAAAAGAGGATCAAAATAATTTTGCATATTTTGTTTTAAATGACTTCTGTATGTCAAAATATGAAGTAAGATAGGAATAGGAAAATACGTGAAGATTTTGTCATTTTTAACCAGACAGTATCTCTTATTTACTGTTTTTCATCTGAAGTCATCTAGATTATGAAACAACTTTAAATACTGGTCAGAAAATGAATTTGTTATTTTTATACAATTGATGTGCTTTTGACATCTACAATTACATGTATCTGCATGGTTAAGAGTACCAATCAGATGTTTTAATTAAATAATTACATAACTAATATAGCTGGTGCAATTCGATTTATTGTTAATCATCAAAAACTGAAATGTTACATTTAAAAAAAAAAGAATTAAAACTTTGATGATTTATGAAGAAGAGGAACAAGCTCTTATAATAGTCATTTTTTGTATTTAAGTACAACTATAAGTCTACAGCGATAATTATGCTCATCCGGGCTTTTAAAAGAGAAAACTGAAGACATCTGACAAAGCTGTATGACAAAAATCACCAAGGACATGCACACAAACGATGATAATAGTAGAATATATACTGCAAAACGACATTACAAAAATATTCGATTCGATACCGACGTAGGACCGTCAATTGAAGTAACAAACGCCATTCAATTGGTGTGTTTAACCCGTTTACGGGCGCCCATCTTCCCATTCACCGCAAAAGCAGTACAATCAAAGGACACACATTTAAAAATTTATAAATAATCCTCCATGTAGAGAAGAAGGATCAACAGGTTTCTCAAGAAGAGAGGTAATAAAAAATTTATTACACACGAAAAGTTTATAGAATAATATGTTGCTATCAAAAATATGTAAGGCGACATCAACATAAGTAAACCGTGCTCTGCCAGTCTGTAAGACGAGCTCAGATCCTAGATCAATAGGAGTCCCGACTAACAGTCAGAGGGGACGAGGATCAGGACCTTGTCTCCTCTGAAAAGGTTTGGACAAGGCCCGTCATAGAGTCCCTACCGCCCTGTTAGCCAGCGTGCAACGCTCAAGCAAAAGTCTGCATTGGGTTGTAGAGGGACCCAATACAAGAAGTATGGTCTTAGCGATGGTCTCGGGGTCATACTGTTTAAAAACACCAAAACAAAGATTTCATTATCAAATTATAGGAGTGTTTAACAAAGTTCATTTCTTCCAATATATACCAATATTCATTTAATTGGCCATGTTTTAAACATCATAATAAGAGTCTATGTGGCTTAGCGGTAACTGGTGTATTCATCCTCTACGCCACCGCCGCTACTATGAACTGAGGCGAAAATGTACTATCATTCAAAGTAATAATATACCTTTAGAGAATATTTGACCATGATAAACCTGTCTCCCCTGTTATGATGAAATTTATACTCGTCGTGTTTATAAACATGGGCAATATTATCGCTATAGACCTATACCAGTTATTTATCTTATTATCAGACAAATTCACATAATCATCCCTCATTCAAGATGAAAACTACATGTTATCAATGTTTTATTTGATGTTTTTATCATTGATCCTTCTACAAACATGTGTATTTTCGCATGTGATGTAATGTGTTAATTTATATGTATCTGTGTCCATGTTGTACACAAATATGTTATTAACTATGTACCTGTTTTTGTCAACGTCTATGCACGTCAATGTTATCAGTTATGCATTGAAATGAAGATAGTGTGAGAGCGTTTACACAGGAGGGAAGCCAGTGTGCCCAGCGGATGAGATGCTCGGCTCATGACCTAGAGGTCCCGGGTTCGATTCCCGCCCTGGACACACCAATGTTTTCTTTCAGATGATGCAATGTATCAGGCAGATATCTATGCCGTCACCATATACGTAAAATATCCATGGAGTGACGTAAAACAATCAATCATTTACACAGGAGTGTTTTGAGGTCATCGCATGCTTCAGTGGACAAATGATGGGCGTGATTGTCAGCCTTATCAATTTTCAATATGAATTTTGTGGCGGAATCAGAGAGAGAGAGAGAGAGAATCATATGTAATTATCTGCGTGATGTCCGTGTATTATTCCGATAATCGTAAATCTATTCGATTTCTCATGGTCATTTTGGCAAAGTTTAGGGCTTCAACCCCAACCTCTCCCTTTTTTGACTTAAAAACTTCATGGCCGCTCGCAACTCCTTTTTCAAACCTTTCCGTCCCATGGATACCTCTGAACTGTCCACTAGAAGTAATGTACGTGAGAAAAGGAAAGCGATATTGGCGGTCGGATGATTTTGCGATGCAACTGAGACAAATTTCTTAGAAAATCGGTTATGACAAAATCCACCACAGATAGAGCCAAAGTAAGAAGGAGTGGAGGAGATATGAATAACATCACAAAAAACGTCAATTACATGGCAGCTGTGGTACTGAATAAAATGTGAATTGCCCGAAAACCGTCTAAATGAGGTGACTTCACTCCGCTGATCCCCTCCACTATGGCTACGCCCTGGATCTACTGGAGATCTAAGATACAAGTCATCTAACATCCAATAGCAGCTCTTGCCTAGCGGTCAGTATATGAGTTTGTGTGGTGTTGAATATATGTGTGTTGTTTGTAGAAAACATAGTGACGGATTCAGGATTCAGGATTTCCGAAAAAGGGAGGGGCAATAGGTGAAAATCAAGTATAAGTCAAAATACTCAGTTATTTTGGGTGCCAAATCTAGACAACAGTGTTTCTAATATTATTTGAGTGTTTTTAACCTTATCCTTGTAAATTTGTGGTGAAAGGGAGGGGGAATCCCCTATACTCCACTAAATCCGCCAATGAATACTGTGTTTTGTAGTGTTTATGCTTGTGCGTTTGTTTATTCCAATAAAAACTATTTATTAAAAAAAATTGATATAGAAACAGTCTTAGACATCCAAATGTAAGCACAGTGGTTATGACAATAACAGAAACATTCCGTATTACGAAATTTCGACATCTTGACCTTTATCAAGTACTCAAAACGATGACATACGGATAGATTTTACATAGCTATCTATTCTTATCGTTTTGATCACTTGATTGAAGCCAGGAGGTCAAAAATTCCTGATATTGAATTTTCATGTTTTATCATAATGATACGAAAGTTATATGTCTAATGCATTTTGATCAGCCTCCTACGCAGTCGTGTTTCTCTGTGTTATATTATGTCATAGTAAGTAAACAACGAAGAAGTACCGAAGGGTTACAATACATGTCTTTTCGTGCCCTTTAGGTTTCTTTTGAAATGAACATGTCTGTTTTAATTTGGTTAGGTTCTCAGTTTGATACCTTGACGTGTAAGGGACCCTTAAAATCACTTTTTGTGAACGTTCTCCGTGTTCATGAATAATCTGATCCCTTGCTTAAATATGAGATCACCTAAAAATGAGGTTCTAAAACTTCTTAAATTCTAAGCATGTGCTCAAAGTATTCAATCTCAAACTCTAGGAGCGATCGCTACTGAGCACACTCTCAGAGTTTGAGTACAGAGTTTGAGTTGAGTACAGTGAAAGTTTTATAACCTCGAGATCAGAAGATATAGTTACGTGGATATACTCAGTGCATCAGATGCGCATTTTGACAGTTTATGCCTCTTCACTGCTACTCAAGGCCTACATTGTGCAAATCGAAAGTATAATTATTTGAAAACAAACTCATTACTAAAATGACCTAAAAGTAAGAGACAGACAACCCATCTAAGGACAGACAGATGCATGAGGGAGATATTCCTTAATTCTAGAATTAGAAGTACATGTATATATTTCTGGTCAGTACACAATGTTTTTGATACAATAAAAATATACCAATGTGTCTTCATATTTTACATTAGTGTCACACTCATTCCCCTTGCAGTGTAGTGCACGTAGAAAAGTACCCCGTAGAGGGTTTGACTTAATTAAGTGTTATTGTTCCCATTTTCTGATATCCTTTGGCTGTGACACTTTCTATACAGTGTTGGTTTATATTCATCTTATGCGTATAGATTTTAATTTTGTGTCCACTAAATGATTTGGCATTCATGGCGGGTGTTTCTTGTCAAAGAGGAGTTGCTCACTCCTCCCGGGCACGTGGTCTCACTTCTGACTTGAGATTCTTACTCCTGCCGGGCATCTGGCCTCACCTCTGACAGGAGACGTTTATTCCTCCTGGGCACCTGGCCTTACCTCTAACAGGAGACGCTTACTCCATCCGGACACCTGGCCTCGCCTCTGACAGGAGACGCTTACTCCTCCTGGACACCTGGCTTTACCTCTGACAGGAGACGCTTACTCTTCCCGGGCACCTGGCCTTACCTCTAACAGGAGACGCTTACTCCTCCTGGGCACCTGGCCTTGCCTCTGACAGGAGACATTTACTCTTCCCTGGCACCTGGCCTCGCCTCTGACAGGAGATGCTTACTCCTCCCGGGCACCTGAGCTCGCCTCTCACAACAGACGCTTACTCTTCCCGGGCACCTGGAGGCGACGCTTACTCCTCCTGTGCACCAGGCCTCACCTCTGACAGGAGACGCTTACTCCTCTTGGGCACCTGGCCTTGCCTCTTATTGGAGACGTTTACTCCTCCCAGTCACTTACCCTCAACTGATTTTCAAGGGGTCCATGAATGTCCACGGTGGTACAATGTTGTGAGTATCAGTCACATAGCAGCAGTCACAATGACTGAAATGTTTGTATATTTCTTTTGAATCCCCCTCCCTTCTTTGTGTCAGTGTGTCTGTTTGTTCTCAATACTTACTATAGACAGATCTCTCTTCTTATAGACTCCAGGGTCAAGGTCGGTGTTAATACTGGGCACACCGATAGTACTTTCCGAGGCCAGGTCGGATGATGTATCAGATAAATATCCATCGCCCGGGTCATATCTGGCGCCCTAGAATCACAACATGAAACTGGATATTAGATATGTACAGGTCGTTTCTACATTCATTACTACATACCTGCAAATCTACAAAACACTACGCACGGAGAGAGAGAGAGAGAGAGAGAGAGAGAGAGAGTTCGAGAGAGAGTTCTATATATTGTATATGTTTCGTGATGCTGATATAAATTATTATAATGAAAAACAACAATAAACACTTGCCGTTTACCAAATCAAAATTTCTTTAATATTCAATAAAATGATAATAAAACAAAACAAATAAGATAAACAATAGCAAAAACAACAACAACAACAATAATAATAATAATTAAATAATAAAAAAAAAATTATGATTTCATAAAAAGTAATCAAAAGTTTACAGTCGTAGAATATATGTACATGGATATTGTATATAATTACGTTTTCTGTACACCCGGGGTGTACATGAGCACTTTGCTATTCTGGACACATGTGCGCCACTGGACAGTAAATAGAGCGGAACGCACAGATCAATGGTACAAACTACATTGTAGAATTAAACTTTATACATTCACATAAACATATGAATAATTCATCTTACCGGCGTCTAGACAGATCACACTCCTCCGACAATGCACACACATATAAAATTAAGTATTAATACCTTTACTTACATCAAACCCAGCTGTGTTACAATTCTGGAATAAACGTGAACATGGTTATATTTGTGTTTTTCGTGAAAGAAATATACATACGATAATTAAAGTATATACACATACATACCCGGGGTTTAGATCGCGGCATGATGAAGGAGTGATTAGTCACTATGACTCAATTAATTCATCCTAATCAACGCTGTCCTGTCACTAATTACATATGGTATAATATCCAATACATGTGATTCGCACCAATACGCTCTATTGATTTTACACATTCGAGTTATGAACAGGTAAAATTACACATGCATCTTAAAAGTCAAAACTTCCGGTAGATATTAAGGTGTTTTACCTGTCGTGTTCAGCCATCCGTATCGGACACAATGACCTTTTGTGTGCCACGTGATAAGCAAAACGAGATGGAAGCGTTGATAATGCTTAATGCGTTTTTTTTTTCCTATGGATACAAAGCCATCACTTTCAATGTACATGCATTACATAATTTTACCTAAGTTATATTAGGGAAGAAAAAATGAAGACAGACAGACAAACGGACAAATAATACAACGAAAAATAGACTCGAAAAATAACTGAAGAAACTTATGTGTACACCCAAGACGGCGAGAGCTTGGGACCCCAATATAAATGTATTTCATAGAACTCCATCAAAAGTATATAAAGTGCTTATTTTAAAGGGATGGAATGCCTCTCTTGCCCGAAGCAGTGACCGTTTTCAACAAGATTTCCCTACTTTTAACACTTTACACACAACAGTCAATGTGCCCCCCTCCCCCTCTCCCCGCTTTCGACCCCTCAGTGGGTTGCTGGATCCGTCAATGTTGTAAATGTTATGTACTTGCATGTGTTATATATATATACATGTATATATATATAGCCTAGTGGTATCGCGTCGGACTCCTGAATGGGAGGCCGGGGTTCGAGTCCCGCTCTGGTCATGCCGGTGTCATGTCTTTCGGATGAGACAGTAAAAACCGAGGCCCCGTGTCGTGGTATGCATGGCACGTTAAAGATCCCTCACTGCTTCGGGTGGGTCCGTTGCAAAGGTCAAAATTTGTATGCCCCGCATCAGGCAGATGCCGTCACCATATACGTGAAATATTCGTGGTGTGACGTAAAGCAAAAATCAATCAATCAATCAATCAATATATATATATATATATATATATATATATATATATATATATATATATATATATATATATATATATATATATATATATATATATATATATATATATAATTGCCAATAATAAACTTACTGAGAAAAAGAACAGATTTACAGATCATACTCAAGTTTCTGTTTTCTTTAAAAAATCCACTTCGGATAACATTTATTTTGAACAGTCAACACAAACGTTAAACTATACCGGAGGGTATAAAAGGGATTCGTATCGGTGACATCAGTGTCCGATCAAGAAGTACGCAGGATGCGGTTCTTTTCCAGAGTTTTTCCCCCTGGATCAGCATCTTGACAATATGATATGTAAATGGTTGACCGATACGTACGCAATAAATATTTTCATATGAATCCCCCACCCCATAAGATTTTAAGTACCAGATTCCCTGGACTTGTCACTATATCTTTAAATGGTTCATAGTTCAACGAACTATATGCGCGTACATTTACGCAGTCATGACTAGTCATCACGTGATGAAAACCGGATATAATTGTAGTGTCATGGGTTTCATTATATACATTTTCTCTTCTGTTGAAATGTTATTTTCATATATAGATCTAGCAGAGATAATTAGTGTCGATATGAAGGTAGATTTGTGAGATACATGTACATGGATAAGATGGCATGTGAACAGATAGAGGATGTTATGATAGAGAAGAATGCCATTTTAGTTTTTGACTGGGACAACACGCTGAAACTGTACAACAGAGAAACGAAAAGACTATCACTTAGAGTACCACGTGATCAGCTTGTGAAATGGCGGGAAAATATGAATTGTGATATGTATATCATCAGTGCCATCAGACCGACAGTTATGAATTTAGATACACTGTTGATAGAGGTGAATCGGCTAGGGATCCTGGATTTATTTATCGCTGAGGGAGACAAGGTCGAGAAAACATCCATGTATGTGAAAAAGGGTAATATTATTATATGCGGATACGACAAGGCGGAGGCGTTCTTAGAAGTGAGTGAAGTTGGACAGAGAAAAGTGATTTTCTTTGACGACGAGGAGGTGAATATTATTAACTTTAGAGGCATTGTGAAAGACAGTGTATGTTACTGGATGAAATAACTGCATCCATAGGAGACATAGGTACATATTACTCGCAGGGAACACACGTGAACATGTGAATGTTCATAACTGCCTACTTATCATTCGTAACCTTTTAACTTTAATACATTTTAAAGAGGTATAATGAGAGTGCTAGGTTTTTATTTTTATTATTATTATTATTATTATTATTATTATTATTATTATTATTATTGATAATAATTACTTTAAAATGTTTATTGGAGAATTTATATAGAGAGAATTAGCTAGCCCGAGGTTTATAGTCATCTGGAGATTGGAGTCATGGGACACATACATACCCATTATTAGTGTTGTGTAATGGTGTATTTTTGCACCACCTAATGACAGTTCCCCTTGACAAATAATAGGAGAAAGGAAACATCAATAACAGAGTATTCAACAGTTTAAAACAGCCCGGGTTATTTGATGGGTTGAAGGATGTCCAATTTTACATCAGCCAAATGCTTCCAAATTCTCAAATTCAGACCCCACCTCTATTGTAACTCGAAGCTCATAATAAAATGCAAAATAAGCCTTATTCTAGAGAAAAAGGGAAATATCTGACTCCACTGTATTCTTGATCCTGTAGGCCATCACAAACGAGATTAAACTGGATACGGTCTCCTAGCTCCGGAATTCTCCCTCCACCTTTTTTTTAAAGGGCAGTAGGGATGGGTGAGTTTCGGGGTTTGATCCTCTGGACTTGCACATTCATTAGGGTTGTATGTACTTCCATAGTAAAGCATAATCTCGATCGCCAGTAAACTTGTAGAAAAAAAGCTTTTTACACCTCGCAGAGACAGAATGTGATCCAGTGGCGGATTTAGAGGCCCTTCCCCTTTCGCCACATATTCACAAGTAAAAATCCAGATTTGGCACCAAAAATGGCTGAGTAGTTTTGCTAATACATATGTCGGTCCCCTTTTCGGAAATGCTGGATCCACAACTGTGATTGTACCACTAGCTATACTACTTTGTAGTATTATAGCAAGTTTAAACAAAGTAAAGAACGTTGTAAGTGAAATGGGTATCAGTGTGAAAAATCTATACTACTGTTTTTATTTTTCAACGTTTAAAATATGTGATGTCAATAGTACTGTACACAGTGCGAAACTCTGTCAGAAACTTTTCGTCATGTTTGATACATGTATATTTTAACAATGTACTTTTCTCAGGAATTTACCGTCTTTATAAACAAAACACTTGATATTGAGTGCCATGTGGAAGATTTTAAGATAAAGGGACTATTCTTTTCATACAGATTTAACGATGCAGCATATGCGCGGATCCAGAAAGGTGTTCCTGGACTCTGGATCCACCCTTAGAATCGGCGAAAATTACTTTGCTTGTTATTTGTTATTAGTGCCATAGTCATGCGATACCAGTTACTTTCGTATTTTACATTTATGTAAAATAAATAATTGTACTCACAAAACTTGCGTGGACCCCATGTCGGAGAAATCATTTGGAAGGAACACCCTATCGACAAAATTTTCTAGATTTGCGCCTGATGTATCAACTATACGGTATATGTCGTGATATTTTTTCTGATAAAGATTTTAGGTGTTTAATTTAATGCTCCAGTGACTGAGTAACAACACTTTTTTTGGGTTTTTTTTTTTGTTTGTTTTACATTTTTAGTCCGTTTTTTTTTTTTGATAATTAATACGACACCCCACTCCCAAGTATTAAGATAATCTATTCTGGTATATTTTTAACAATTTGTATTCATATTTATATATTCATTTTATATTCATATATATTCATTTATACATATAAAAGTGTTACATATTTTTGATAAAGAAAGGCATTGTCATCTGAGCCCTACCCCCTTCCCATATATGGCTGTACATTTGTATAGTAATATACACCATTGCACCTCTACCCGTTTACCTCAGGTTTATCAGGGGATAGCATATCAGTCGGCTTACCTCAGCCGATTACCTCTAACCTCGGCTGCATGACGTTGCTCTTATTTTAAATACTAGTGGAAATGTTTCCAAGTTCCCGGATGTAAGAAAAACCCAAAAAGATAAAAAATAAAATAAATAAAAAGAAAAAGAAAGAAAAAAAAAAAACACCACTCGCTGCGCCCGTAGAAGTTCACATATATTTTAACGTCCAATCAATGACTCGTTATCAAAACGAATGCATTGCTAATATCTAAATTTGCGTGTATCTGTATGCGTATCTCTTGAAGTTTCGGGTAGCACTATATATATATACTAGCTATATAATATAATGGCCATGACAAGAACACTTATGTAAGTGATTTATTTTATTCTTCATCGTCATACATTCGGGGTTTGATGTAGGGTACCGGAATCTGCCGGGGTGTGCCGATCAAACACAACCTCATAATGACCGTAATATTTTAATATTATTCAGCCTGAATTTTTGTCGATATTTTTTTGCCATAACATGATAATAATGGTAATACAACTCACTTTGTCAGTAGCATACAATTTGTTTATAACCCAAGTCACACTACATGTATATATATGTTATTGTTTTTATTATTATTTATTTATTTTGTTATTATTATTATTATTATTATTATTATTATTATTATTATTATTATTATTATTATTATTATTATTATTTGGGGGGGGGGGTGTCATACTGCTTTGTGCCATATTATATACTAGTATTACATGTACAACACACATTAAAGCCATACTACCATGTAGATAATAGTGGCAGGAATGGATCCAAGATTCTTTGATGTTGAAAATGGTAAGGAAAGGAAGGGGAGGGTTGGGGGGGGGGGGGTTACTCCCGAAATGTATTTGATGGCGTGTCCTGTATGTAGATCGTCGCGCCCTTTGCGATCGGTGTAAAGATGTTTTCGATATTTTTAACATTTACCTCATGTACTTAGTAAACATACTCGCTTGTACTTTTACACTTTTTTTGGACATTTATAAATGTTTCACTGTGCATAATACATGAATATTATTGATAATAGTTTTAAAGCTTTTTATTTTATTTGTACGTATTGATAATTAAAGAATAATTTTCTACGTAACGTGTGTCATGTGTGCTCCCTATATTCCTATACCTTGCAGTTACAATGAAGGCATCTCTCTCATCATTATTTCCGGAGACAACATATCTTTGTTAACGGAAATAAGAAAACATCTGCACATCTGTGTACATATGACGATCATCCGCCATTTAGCCATTGGATCACCTAGTATTTTAAAGTGGTTGACGCAGTGTTTTGAGGCTCAAACGAAACTTCTTAAATAAGTATATGACCGTTTTTTAAAGCTATTCAGATTAAAATGTTTTAATATTGAGAAGAAAGTCGCCGAAAGTTCTTGGATTCAAGTTACCGCCTCTCGTAGTGCCCTGTCTTTCGGATGAGATAAACAGAAAGCGAGATCCCATGTCACAGTAGGCGTGAAATATCCTTTACTGTTTCGTTAGGGCCCGTTGGCTAGGTCTGAATATCAGACAGATGACGTCACCATGTTAGTAAATGAGTGGATGAGGTGTTTGGCTAGTGACAGAAAGGCTCCGGGTACGATTCCCGCCTTGGGCACACCGGTGTCTTGTCTGACACGGACGATACCATAAAACCGAGGCCTCATGTTACGGTAGGCGTGGCATATAAAAGATTTCTTACTACATGTACTTTGGATGGGTTCGTTGCAAAGGTATAAATATCTTTGCAATGCATCAGGCAGATCTATGCTGCCATCATATACGTGAAATAATCGCGGAGTGGTCAACGTAAACCAATAATCAATCAATCATATCCGTTCCATAGACGAATTAAATGCACTACATGTATAGTTTTCATTTACACACAGATGTAATAATAAATATTGTTGCTTTAGTATTGACTCGGAATGGGAATTGAATGGAGAGGCATAAGTACGTCGATATGGTGGGAAAATTAGAAAATCCAATTGATATTCATAACATTAAGCAGAAAGTTCACAAAGAAGTTAGAAAAGGGAACACGAAAAGAATTAAGATGAGAATATCAAAGCAAAGTACGGAAATAGTTTTTGTTTTCACTTTTTGGAATGAATATAGTAATTGCATTACATAAAGATGTGATTTACACAAGAGTTTTGAAAACAGCGTAACGTTTTCACAGTAATGAAAAGTTGTATTTGTGAGGAAACTCAAATATGCTTATAGAATTTTCTATTTTTTATTAAGGAATTTGATATTTGAAGTTCCAACTTGTGTTAAAACATTACATGATAAGTGATTGTATTAATATTCTTTTTTTTTTCAAAGCAGATCATGCACTATACTTCAAACGATATTGAGATAATGAAGGAAATTAAAATCGTATTTATTGTGTGATACGTATTTGCGACCATGAAATTTCAAATTTCTGCCTCCAGTTCAGAGTATCTACCAGATGTTGTAAAACATTAGAAATGTGAAGGTCATAAATCTGTTTTCATTATTAAAACAGAGGAAATGGGTCTCTGATATGAAAAATGCCGTCATCCGGTTGTAATATGTCAACTTCCTGTAGATCTTTTTTCCCGGAAGGACACTCCGTTTCACCGATATTACGTTTAAAGTAAATGCTCTTGATCTCATGAAAAATGATCATTTCCATGATACCAATGGAAGACTATATACCTGGGTTAAGAGTTCATGAAAAATTATAAACAGCGGCAGAACGGTTTGGATAGGTTAGTGACTTTGAAAATGAAAATTGAAATGTGAACGAAGTCAAGGAAGGGAACATCGCGTCGGTGTGTCTGCAATAGCGCATCCTATTTCTTGTCGTATAGTGTCGGTAACTGCAAACCTATAGTGGCCAAGTGGACCGTATTTAACGTATACAGAACCCAATTGGTAGACTAAAATGAAACCGAAGTTTTCATCTGAGGCGAGATGTACTTTGTCGAAAACTTCGACTTCATTTTGAGGTATTGTGTACATAGTTAAACGGACTACTACGTTGATGTAGCCTTTATAGATTATAGGGAGAGTTGTGAGATCAAAATTGGAGTTGATTGAACAATATTACGGTATCCTGACCTACTTTCTTTCGGTCAATGAAAGAAAGGTAAAGTATATATACTCCACCACAAACTACCACAGACAGAGTGACCACTGAAAGTGTACACATGTAAACTCCCCATACACATACAAAGTGACTAACGCTGATTACCCCAGGGTAATCAATAACCTTCCATTGTTCAATAGCTTTTAACAGGAATATGAATAATTACGTATAGTGTGTTAATGACAAATCTCTTCAAAATCAATACCATTGAAAAGCTAATGAATGTTGGTGATGTCAGTCTGTGATTTCAAATGCTTTCCTATAAGCTAAATAGAATCCAATAGTTAACAAAGCAGGATGATAATGAGACTAATCACGTGACCATGACTCGCAGACACCGCAGATCGATACTGCTATACAGACCTGATTAGATTGTTTTCATTCCAGCATTTTGCTTAGAAAATGGCGCGACTGGGAGGATATTTCTGTATCATTCTGATGGTTGCGGCAGTTCAAGGATTGAGGGTGAGTTTGAAAAGGGGGTGTTCGATTATCCGAATGGCAAACGAGTGTACTTAATGATGACCGATGTTTTTGTTGTACAGTCCATTACTACGCACAACATTTATCTTATTTCATGATACTAGAAATTTCTATAGCAACGCGGTAACTCTACCTATTGTACATTTATTGTACAATTTATAATGTCTGTACTATTTTTTCTTTACCTTTTATTGATAACACCGAACATGTTGACATTTTAACCAGTCATGTCATATATAAGCATGCTATTATAAATTGTGAAGTTTAATTAATAAAAAAGATAAGTGCTACGACATAAAATATTTCATACAGGGTTTTCATCTTATATTCTGTAGCTACATACATATCAAACATGATGAAATATAATATCTGATATATTTGTCTCCCCACATGATTGTGTGTGTGTGGGGGGAGGGGGCATGAAGTAATGTGGAACATGTGACATGCGCTGAAACTCGCTGTATTCTCTCATATGTTTTGCCTGAGTTCAGAATCCGAATAGGAGCCAGGGATAAGAAATGTATCCACTACTAAAGGTACGATATGTCACTATAGCAATTTACTACAAGTAGTAAGAAATGCTGATATACCTATCTACTGTCAATGGTAAGATATGTCAGTGTACGTATACCTATCTACTGTCAGTGGTAAGATATGTCAGTGTACGTATACTTATCTACTGTCAGTGGTAAGATATGTCATTGTACGTATACTTATCTACTGTCAGTGGTAAGATATGTCAATGTACGTATACTTATCTACTGTCTGTGGTAAGATATGTCAGTGTACGTATACCTATCTACTGTCAGTGGTAAGATATGTCAGTGTACGTATACCTATCTACTGTTAGTGGTAAGATATGTCATTGTACGTATACTTATCTATTGTCAGTGGTAAGACATGTCAGTGTACGTATACTTATCTACTGTCAGTGGTAAGATATGCCAGTGTACGTATACCTATCTACTGTCAGTGGTAAGATATGTCAGTGTACGTATACCTATCTACTGTCAGTGGTAAGACATGTCAGTGTACGTATACTTATCTACTGTCAGTGGTATGATACATTAATGTACCTATCGATATGTCAATATCTCTATCTATTGTCAGTGGTAAGACAAGTCAATATACCTATCTACTGTCAGTGGTAAGATATGGCAATGTACTTATGTTCTACCAGACATGTCAATTTACATATTTTCTGTCAGTGGTAAGATACTTCAATGTACTAATCTACTGTCAGTGATAAGATATGTCTGTGAATCTATCTACTGTCAGCGCTAAGAGTTAAAGACATGTCATTGTTTATATCTACTGTCAGTGGTAAGACAGGTCAATGTACATATCTACTGTCAGTAGTAAATCAAATCTATTTACAAATATACTGTCAGTGGTAAGACAGGTCAATATACGTATCTACTGTCAGTGGTTTTCTGCGGGCACTCTCATTTTCTCCATTTTAAACGCTGGCTACCACCATATACATAAACTTTGGGGTTTTTTTTCAATTTTCGTATAAATTGAATATGTTATTTACCAATGCATTAACTTTTGAGAAAAGTAACAGTTTTCACTGAGATCTAAAAACTTATAAACAAGTAATGCCAGTATAAAATGTTTATGCTGCTTTGCTTGATGGAAAACATTAGGGGAAGAATTTCCTACACTGATGACCTATGCTATTTTAAGTAAGTATTTTGCCCCTGCTAATCTGTTTCGAAAAAAAGCATATCGTGATCATCTTCTATGGATAATATAGGGGGAAATTCACCGATCCCCCAAGTTTCGTAAAATGATCTATGAAAATTGATTTCACTTGGCACCTTATTTCGAGTCATGAAATAAGGTAAATCGATTAATATGAATTAAATATGAGAATTTTTCTATGGGAATTAAGCCTTGGGAAAGATTAAACAGATTGTAAGTTTAACACTTAATATGTGTCAGTTGCCTTAATATGTGTCAGTTGCCTTAATTGGATACGGAGATATCTTGGTAAACAAAGCATCGAAATACCAGATCGACCTGTCTTGGCGGCCACCAGCATTCACCAAACGTCTTTCTTTATAGGCATACATAGACCTGTATTATACGGTCAAACCTGACAACAGTGGCTTGTATTTTGCATTCACCTGTCTGTGTCACCTGTGTAAAGTAATTACCTGTATTATGAGTCACCTGTATAAAGTAATTACCTGTGTCATGTGTACCCTGTATAAGATAATCACCGTCTTATCTGTCACCTGTATAAGATAATCACCTATATTATGTGTCACCTGTATAAGATAATCACCTATATTGTATGTCACATGTATAAAGTAATCACCCGTCTTATGTGTCACCTGTATAAAGTAATCACATGTCTTATGTGTCACCGGTATAAGTACATACCTGTATTATGTGTCACCTGTATAAAATAATCACATGTATTATGTGTCACCTGTATAAAGTAATCACCCGTCTTATGTGTCACCGGTATATATACATACCTGTATTATGTGTCACCTGTATAAAATAATCACATGTCTTATGTGTCACCTGTATAAAGTAAATAAGCAAGGTGCTTGGCTCGTGACCGAAAAGTCCCAGATTCGAATCTCACAAGTGAATTTTCGGTTTTCTATCGTTCGATCGACTCAGTAAAATGTGAGGTTCTATGTCTGTATGTATGTGAAATGTAAAATATTCCTTACTGAATTAGGTGGGTTAGTTGCATACATGTAAGTCTAAATTTCTGTGCGATGCACCAGGCGGGTTGCGTCACCACGCCGGTGAAAGAATCTTAATGTGACATGAAACAAGAATCAAACAAATCTGCCATAATGTCCACCTCCATACAGTAACCACTCGTCATTTTTCACTGTGACGATGACATGTACAGTATCTATTTATCATTCATGTGTCTTTAAATTCCCCATTTTATGTTCCGTAATGGGGGTAAAGTATAAAGTCGATCATGATGTCAACATGTAATATCTGTATATCGATTCGCTAGTTATTAATGTCAACATGTAATATCTGTATGTAGACTGGCTAGATATTTATGTCAACATATGATATCTATATGTCGAATCGCGAAATATTTATGTCAAAATATAATACTTATATGTCAAATCGCTGAATCAGTGTCAACAAATAACACCTGTTGTCGACTCCTCAGATCATCAAGTAAACACATAGTATTTGTATGTTGACTTGCTAGATATCTAAGTCAACATTTCATATCTGTATGTCGACTTGTCAGATCATGATGTCAACATATAATATCTGCATATCGACTTGTAAGATCATTGTGTCAACATATAATATCTGTATGTCGACTAGTCAGATAATTATGTCAATATATAATATTTGTACGTTGACTCGTCTCATTATTATGACAAGATATAATATCTGCATGTCGACTCGCTAGATCATTGTCAACATGTAATATCTGTATGTCGACTCGATAGATATTTATGTCAACATATAATATCTGCATGTCGACTCGCTAGATTTTTATGTCGACACATCATCTGCCAAGTCGACATATCCTCTGACAAGTCGATAAAGGTTTCTTTCAAGTCGATATTAGACAAGACTACGCTGTGGATATATAATGTCATAAGTGAAGTTTTGTAACTTTTGAGTAGAAGCAAAAAAAAAAAAAAAAGAAAACTCGCTCTTTTTTATTTTTAATGTCTTAATATAGTTATCATATTGATGACAAAGATTAACTACACATTCATAATAAAATCAATTGAATGAAATAGCTAATTATATGGTATATACGACTTTTGTCCTTGTTCATATCTACAAGCTGTGTTTGTGAAACACTGATGCCCCCGACGGTAACAAAGTCCAAAAAGTTATTTTTAGCGTGCGTGAGGGTTATTGTCAAGGTCAAAAGGCCATCGACCTTGGTGTCAAAGTTTAAAATTAAAGGTTAAAGTTGATAACAAACAGACAGACAGACAGACAGGACAAAAAATATGCCTCCGGTCTATCGATCCGGGGGCATAAAAATAAAAGGAAAAAATACATGGATATGGAGTAAAAGTTGTATCTACCTCATACAACAGCACTCACGACCTTTTATAGCAACTTTTACCCCCGATTTCCCCGAAACTGTCAAGAAATTGTCTAAAAATAATATTGGAAGGTGTAGAGTGATATAGGGTATTTGAAAACGAAATCTTTAAAAGGTCGTAACTGCCACTTACGACCTTATTTTTCCACGGCATCGAAGTCTACAAACATTTTTGACCAGCAACAAAATTATCTGACCGATTCCCAAGGGAGATATACCGTGGTAGCTATTATTATCTCTCTGCTTCACACTTTAAAGAACATGGTTGTCACGTAGTTCTTATGACAATCAATTCATCACTATTTAATTTGGCCTATTTCCTATTAAAATGTACTGTTACAATAATGCCTTTGATGATTTATAATTGCCGTCGGGTTATATTCTTTATGATACCATATACACTGGGAAAAAAGACTAGCTACAGTCGAAAAATTAAACAAATGTTTAAAATTCTTTTACCATTAGTATATATTGATTTATACGTTTCCTTATGAATAAAATAACATTAATGCAATAGCACATTGAACAATGCGTGGTAAGTGCATGTATTCACCGAAAATCCTTTTCGTGCTTGCAATAGATCCCATGTGACCTTATTGCGTGAGAGTGTATGTATAATCAATTAATTTCTCTCCATTCCTATATTTACTGACATCAAATGGACTATCTTCCTCACGCAAGTCACATCTCTTCCGGAAAAAATTGCATGATCAAAACTTTCTCTTTGACTGTATATATTTTTTAAAGTGGCAAATAACATCTTTTAAAATTAATTTCCTGCATCCAAATCCGTACTGAATATGTACAAATAAAATGTTGTATTCTATAGTATATAGGCTGAATTCATTTCGTACATTATCAGCTTTATCATTGAGGCTCAATTTGGTTGGTTATTTCGAATTTTACAATGAATCTATTAAATCTGGACTAAATTACCACCATTCAAATCAGGTAATTAAATTAGTATCACTACATAATACAACATTAGACAGTACCCATACCTTAAACCTATCTTCATATGAGTTGACGTATTAGTTACGCACTTGACTTGCGGTGCCGACGATCCGAGTTCGATTCCTTGGCTGAGCCACTATGTTTAAAAAGAGGTTGGTAACCGCCTGCCTCCATGTGGTGATATAATAGACGTTTTTCCAATTTACCCTCCCACGTTCTGTAAAAGAACTTGACATTTAGACGATTATCAATTGTTCTATTTATGACGTCATAAACAAATGCGTTATTTGTCAGAGCTTTGTCGTACCTAAGATGACGTCATCACAATGAAAAACTGCGTTTTGTGGAAGGATGAATTGATCATGTATTTTATTCCATGTCAGACATAAAATAATTTGCCGTACAAAATTACATCATTCTACTGTGACGTCAAAATGCTAGCATTGGCGTTATAATAATGATAATAAAAATCCCTGCAAAAAGTAAAATGTCTGACATAAGGCCCCTAACATCACGTTCAGTTAAAAAAAACGTCAACTGAAAACATGTTAAAAGCGACGCAAAACACTAATCAACCAACCAACCAATTTCATGGGAGTCTTTAAATCTATGCCTAACACCATAAACACCATAGTTATTAATTCTCAGGCACAAAGTCATGTACATGAAGGTATAATGAAAGAAGCATGCATGGATGGTTATCATCTGCTGGTGGCTAACCACGCCCGCCTGTTCCATGTACATAACCTTGTCATTCTTCATAAATTAGAATGCTACAATGTCATCTGACTTTTTGATAAACAACAATGAAACCCCATGTCCGTTCAGGGAATAGAAAAGAATCTGTAAATTGTGGAATAATACAACATTTGAAAAACAAATCATTCCGATGCCAGATTAAACCTCCAAAGGGAAAATCAATACCACTTTCATTGGTATAAAACATCAAGTGAAATAAAGTCTATAAGAACGGTTGAAATCTGATAAAAACTCGTTAGTTTGTCCACTGTCTCGCTGGTAATTTGAGATGTACAATAAAGAAAGGTTATATATCACCCGATGGCAGAATATTGGAATTCTAACTTTACATCATTTATTTGAAAGTCTGTTATTGTTCACAGCTTATTTGTGGTATAGAATACAGACAGAGTAACGATATAAATATCTTATAAGATCTTATTTGCTATAGACCGGTCTCTCTCATTTAGTTGGTCTTAATTAAATTGGTACTTTTGGTGGACCGTTTGTTACCGAGGGCATTATTGGCTCCGTGTCCAGTGGGTGATAAGTATGTACGGCTGTGACTCTCTCTTCCCGAGGGTATACTATAGTATTTGATTCGCGCGGACTTCCGTACTACTACATATTACAGATACATGTATATATGTACACTAGTGAAGTACACACATGGCAAAAAAGAATAATGTAGTCTTAATGCATGTATACACATTGATGGGGAGATTTGACCAGTGGATGAGGTAATCGGCTTCTGACCGAACGGTCTCGGGTTCGATTCCCACCTTGGCCATTTCGGTGTTCCTGTTCGGATGAGGTAGTAACACCCGACCTCTTGGTGTGGCATGCAAAAAATTCTTCACAATTTAGGATGGGTCCTTTCCAAATGTATAAACTCCTATGCAATACATCGGGCAGATGTCAACATCATACACGTGAAATAATCGTAGGGCACATTTGTATGATAACTGAAGTCTTGTTACTTGTTGTGTTCAATGGCGTCGTGACTTTGAAAAAGTCATCGTGATTTTGAATAGATAAGTGAGAAAGACATTAATACACATAGTAATATAAGTGGTATAAAATCACATTCTGAAGATTGAAATTCCCCCCCCCCAAAAAAAAAAACCAAAAACAAAACAAAACTAAAAAAAACCCCCAAAAACAAACAAACAAAAAACAAAAACAAAAACCAAACAAACAAAATAAAACCCAAAAACCTTTTGGAATTAGTTTTGTTATTTGGGGGTTGTTTTCATATATTTATTCTGTTTGTGAAAGCCTAAGTGTTCTAGACAGCATGTGCTTAATTGTAAATGGTTTATGGAAGAAAAAATTTCAACAGACGAGTCTAAGGATATTTTAAGGATATGTTAAGGATGGATCAAAGGATATGTTATACGCATTTGGTGCACCAAATTAATTCACGAATATATGTTCGAATATATTAATTCTAACCACTGGTTCAATACGGCTGCTGGTGGACTATAAGTTCCCGAGGGTGTCCTCAGCCCAGTTTTCAGTACCTCTGTACTAATCCGAAACATATACTTCAAATTAACTGTGCAAAGAAAAATGTAAATAATTCTAAGGCCAAGGAGTATCTCTCTGATGCACAGGTCTGTCCTTATATGGCTTCTTTTGCTTTCGCCTTTGGGTCGATTTTGTAATAAGTTCGCTCTATTTATTCTTTTGAGTTCCACGGTTTAGGTCATGAGCATCACCGAAGAGACATAAATTGCCGAAATGCGCATATATATGGTGCACCAAATTAATTCTTGTGTATATGTTTTGATATTTGCATGTATTTAAATTGACTGATTATTGTTTTACCTCACTCCACGATTATTTCGCATATATGGTGACGGCATCTGCTTGATGCATCGCATAGATATTTATAACTTTAAAAAGGACCCACAAGAAGCAGTGAAGGATCTTTTACGTGCCACGCCTACAGCGACACGGGACCTCAGTTTTCACTGTCTCATCCGAAAGACAGAACACCGGTGCATCCATGGCGGGAGTCGAACCCGGGCCTCCCGGTCACGAGTCGAGCACCTCATCCACCGGGCGACACCGGCTTCTAATAGTCATTAAAGAAAACTGTAAAAATGTAAAATAATTTAACTACACATGTAAAAAAAAAAAAAAAAAAAAAAAAAAAAAACTATACATGTAAATATTAATTTTTTTTACTCTTTTACAGAATGGTCAAATCGCTAAAAGAGCGGCAGAAATTGCGGATGACCTCCGTTTGGAGAACGAACTGAAATTGGTGAAAAGGCTACAAATGAACAAGGACCTGATGAGAGTTAAGAGGATTAAATCTTTCCATTTGAAGAGCTTAGAGGAACCGAATTTGAACCGCGTAAAAAGGCAACGCCGGCATACGCAACCCGTACAAGCGTACTCTATGGCAGAGAAAAGACATTTCGATCCTGAGTTAGTTCGCGTGAAGCGTATGAGAAGATCACATATACCGATCAAAACAAAACGAATGCACGAAATGTCCTTATCACGAATGAAGCGGATGCCCGTCTTGATGAACGAACGCGAAATCCAGAGACCGAAAAGAACTCTAAAGAAGAATCATCGCAGACTCTCGAGAAAGAGGACACGGAATTTCCATCATGTGAGGAACATGACTCCGCGCTTGCGC
The DNA here is from genome assembly GCA_035048485.1 of Pteria penguin. Taxonomy (NCBI): domain Eukaryota; kingdom Metazoa; phylum Mollusca; class Bivalvia; order Pterioida; family Pteriidae; genus Pteria; species Pteria penguin. Next base: position 18,552,069 of record CM068588.1, on the reverse strand, counting down.
AAAGTTCTGAAAGAAAGGCGAGAAAAAAGACTGAGAAACCGAAAACACAATCGAGATCACAAAAGGCCCCGGATGTTTCAAACGCACAGAGGAGTGAGTCCTCCTTCTTTAAATCGCCGTGTTCATGCTCAACAAAGTCGAAGAAGTGACGAGAAGAAACCGAAACGTATCTCAAAAAGAATGTAAAGCCGGAACTGGGATTTTCTCGTTGTGGAACTGACATTTGTAGTTTTATACCTGTCCTATAGACATATCGTGCCTGTACATGTATGTGGCTATTCAGAAAGAACTCGTGTACACAAAGAGTACACGTGTGCAAACCTTTTTTTTCATGCCACCGCTGTAGCAATTCTAAGTTTGGGTTTCTCGGTGTACAGAATGTAAAAATTGTGACCTCGAGAAAGATAAACATCGTTACTGTGGAACATGAGGAAACAATTATAGTTGAAGATACTTGAAACTAGAACATTATAAACATACTCATAGTTGTTCATACCTTCAAGTTAATGAATAAGAGCGGAGTCATTTCCCTGAATTATCGAAGAGGGAAAAAAAGAAAGAAAGAAAACCATTGATCACAATTTCAGTTTCAATTTTGTTGCACGGCTATATTTACATGATATCACATGACTCTTTATGGTGTGTTATCTGTTCTCAATTTGCTAAAACATACTATATGATTCTCTATCATCATGTCTTTTTTGTTGGCTGCGTCACATCACGTGATCATGTACGTTGTGTTATATGACTTTGATTGGCTAAATAACATCACATGATCCTATAGTACATCTTTCATTTGGCTGTAATACATCACATGATCTCTTAAAAATGGTTTCAGATCTTTGTCTATGTGTGTAAGCAGGACGAAAGAAAAAAAGCTTACAGAAATAATTCTTTCAAATTCGAGAATTTAACACACACACACACAAGATAAGAAAAATGTTTAAATCATTTATCATAGTTTCAATAAACTAACACATATTTCGAGTTGCTATATTTACATTAGATCACATGATCGTAGATGGTGTATCATCATCATGGAGTGACGTTGTTCTTAATAAGTTTACATAGTCTCTCAGAATTGGATGGTTCGTTGATCAGTGTTTACGTCGCTTTCAACAATTTTTCAGTTATATCGCGACATGGAAGCAGGAGGTAACCAACCTCCTAAGCATGGTGGTGCAATCCGGGGATCGAACCCGGATCGTCGGCTCCGCAAGCCAAGCGCTCAACCACTACACCAAGCCTACCCCTCTATCAGAATAGGAGATATATTCAATAATGAGGGATTACGAATAATCGCGTCCGGCAGACAGAATTCCTGATTTTTTTTTGTGTGATATACCTTTCTCAAAAACCAGTATTATAAGATAATGCTTGGTTTCCATGGTAAAGCTCTTATGCAGCGTCCATAGAAACCGAAAACGGCACTCTAAGAGAGATAACTCAAACTACGTCGATAAAAAAGATTCAGAAGTAGGTTTTGGTTTTAAAATGATAATAATTAACCAACACACCCATTTTACTTTAACTGAGGGACTGACGTTTTGGTTGGTAGATGGTAACCGCGTTTCCCGTTAAATCTTAGTTTTCATAATGAAAAAATTTGATTGTCTCGGACATCATTTTGCTGCCGGGAAGTGCTGATTTTGCCAAGCAAAACGTCAGTCGCACAGTTAACATGAAAGGATCCTTATCTAGGCTTAATGAAACAGAAATATTTTGATATTTGGATGTATTATTTCGATTAAAGTTAATATTATCACGTTATCGTAGTGGTAAGTGTTCACATACTGAGAGACTTTGAACTTTTATATATAATAAAAACTGTGATGATCTTTACTTTTACAGTGAATAATAAATCTATATTTGTTGTGCTTGGTCTCGTATTTATACACCCCCCCACCCAACCAAAACAAAAATCAGACTAGAGTCTAACAATTCTGAGTAGTGATCGGGGTTTCATGGGGCACTGTCTTTACCGAACATTCCGCCATGTGATGTTAGTGAACATTCCCTAATGTTAATGACCATTTTGTCGTGTTAGTGAATATTCCACCATGTAATTTTAGTGAACATTCAGCCATGTAATGTTAGTGATCATTCCGTCATGTAATGTTAGTGAACATTCCGCCATGTAATGTTAGTGAACATTCCGCCATGTAATGTTAGTGAACATTACGTCATTGTAGTGTTTGCGTCAATCATCTCGGTTTAGGTTATAGCATTTTGAAAATATAAATGTTCAATAATTGGTCTGGATTTAAAGATACATAACATAATTGCACCATCATAAAGAGTGTATGGTTGGAAAGAAACGCTGAAAGATGACCTTAAAAACACAAGAATCTCCAATTTGCCTCACATTAATAATATTGTCTTCTTTTAACTTTAAATTTTGTTATTTAAATTAAGAATTTAAAGTTAGAAAAGGACAATATTAATGATCGAAGAAATGCATTCTGTTGTGCTGCAAGTGAATTTTCCAGGGAAACTGTATAAATTTTATAAAAGCTAGAAGTTTCATAGCTAGCCTCCGAGTTCTAGATGCTTGTATGAATAAAGAAAATTTAAAGAGATCCATGGCAAATCCAGAACACTGCCAGAACCCAAAACTTCAAGCACCCTACGAAAATGAAATGTATGTAGGCTAACATTCCAGAGTTGATAAGTAACTCAAAATTTAAAAACTAAGACTCTCCCAAAGTCAAAGTTTCCATTAATTACACATGCTTTGACGTACAAACTAGTATGTAGGTCAGACGCCTACTGTCAGCGCCACTCACTTTGTAAACCGAAAAATCTGGATTTTCGCTTTTTTTTCTTTAAAATAGTTTTACAAAATATATATCAATCGACAGATCTTGTTTAGTCGTAACTTTTGATGTATATTATATGTTTCTACGAAGAGGCATTCGTATTTGATAGGGAAAAAATTATTTTAGATAGGGCGTTTTCTATGTTAATTTTGACGTGACGTCGCCAATGTTTAACATTGAGTCTATGGGAAACTTGGCGACGTCATGTCAAAATTTAACATGGAAATCGCCATATCTAAAATTGATTTTTTTCTATGAAATATGAACGCTTCTTCATACAAACATATAGCATACACCAAAAGTTACGACTAAACAAGATCTATCGAATAGTTTGCCTTTTTGAAATTATTCTGAAGATGGATAACTGAAAATCCAGATTTTTCAGTTTCCAGAGTGAGTGGCGCGGACAGTAGGAAGCAAATCTGAAGTGTGTGTATCTGTGTGTGAGTGTGAGAGAGACAGAGATGCGTGTAGGTGTGTCTGCGCGTGTGGGTATGGAAGGGGGACGGATTGTGTTCCACAACCTATATTATCTATTCAACATCAATATACCATCTTATCAATTTTTATGTTACATTATTTTCATAAGCAGACAAAATATTAAATGACAGGTACCGCCTGCCTGCATTTCGCGCTTCCTATGCCAAGGTAGCTACAGGTATGTCACTGGTCAATACTTTAAAATACATGTATATCTCAATTGAACTGAATAAATATATATACAAGGTACAATATATTTCGAAATTTTGACAAGGATTTCTAGAACTGCAGTACCAAACCTAGGTTTTGTCTATTTTTCTTCCTTTGTGGCATGACTATCAGTCAGCAAACTCTATTTACAATTCTACAGTTTTCCAGGAAAGGGAGGTTATGGCTCTGTAATTTTCTCACCAGAATTTTGTCCTGCCATTCAACTAACCGTACGTGTAAAAAGTATACGTTGAGTGGAATCCTTCTCCTGGAAGCATGTATAATATGAAATTCGAGGTACATTCTATGTACATGAATCAAAACATGGGGGTATTTAAAAGAAACTCATTCATCTACGGCTGCCCCCTTCATTATCAGCGCGATATACAAGGAAACCATATGATGCTTTAAAATCACTTACTAAACTTATTACATATAGTATATTGAAATTTTACCATGATTTCTTTTGTTAAATCATTCTAGATCTAGCATTGTAGATTTTTAACGAACTTCTCCTTCACAGAAGGACGTCATATCATCTGTGAACTACACGGTATATCGGGAAAGGTGTGCGTTATCGTACACGGAAATGCACAAACTTCGTCATTGAACTCAATTTAATTTAAAAACAAAAGTAAACGATCGCCAACAAATCGTGAGTCGATGCTTACGTGTATCAAGATGATAACAATAGTATCAAAATATGGCAAGCGTAGAAACAAAAATTACCTCGGTTTAGATATACGGTTTTAATCTGAAGAGAAGTGTGATGTGGCTTAATTTTACTTTCGATGTTACAGGATAGAAAAATTAATACATATACTATTAGATTTTTATTTCATATTTACTCGAGATGCTTATTTTCCGATTATTTTGTATTTTGGTTGTAATGTGTATGACTAGTGGGTTTTACAGCCGAGATGAGGTTTCAAAAATACATAACGTCACCGAACACCTTTCCACTGCGTTAAAAAAGTTAGGCGATAGAACTCTGGGTATTTCCAACATTGAAAACATCTATAAAACGGCAAGCAAACTCCGACATAATGTGTTTAACGCAAGCAAAACGTTGACAGAGATCGCCAACAGGATAGGCGGACGACTGGACACAGCCATCGAAATTCTTCGGAACTCTAAGGATTTCATCGAACACTCTACCGGAAGTAATCATTTATCCAATGGGCTTCAGAGATGTTGTTCAGCAGATACGGATAAAAGAATGTTCGAGAGAAGATTCTCTAAACCTGTTGTAGCCGAGACATGTTGCCTTAACTGCCATCTGAACTACCTAGGGAATGATTCTTTCGATTTTTATCGCAAGAATCTCGAGGTTTCGCCGTTTATTACATGGCAGTATTATGGAGATATTGATGGAAGGTACTTCCAATATCCTGCAGATGCGAGTAAAATGTGCAAAGGAAATAACTCACTTGACAATAGATTCCAGTAAGTATTCTTTGCTGTTTATATGCAGCAAGATATGTTATTGAGACATGTCCGATTAACAATGTCTGGTGCCAACTTTACCGATCCAATTTTTCATTTTGTCTTGCTATTTTGTTCTTATAAGATACATGTATCATCAAAATATTTCATAATTTGTATCAGTAGATATTTTAATATACAAATAGAGTTTATGTTTTTTCTTAATTTCGATCCATTTTTCCTGTGATTTTATTTAATGTAAATACGACAGTAACTTGTGTCACATGACTATGGCACCAACAACAATGTACCACAGTGGGCGTTCACGGACCCTTGAAATTTAGAGGTGAGACCAGGTGCCCGGGAGGAGTAATCGTTTCATGTTTGTCTCGCCACACCCGCCGTGAATGCCCTAGCTGACATACAGACGAAGCAAATATGATACAGCACTGTATATATACATGAATGTGAACAAACACTGTGTAGAAAATGCCGCTGTCCAACGACAATAATTCTTAAATATGTGACAAGTGCTAAACCTTTGAAAGACCGAATTCTTGTTTTAATTTTTATAGTAAAATCAGGACAACAACTTTTTACCTCCGAAATTCTGACCATGAACGGTTGTACGTGTTTTGCCTAAAGCTTATACTTCATTTATAGAAAACGTGGTATCATTTCTACATCTCCAAGGGATATCGGTGCGACTGCCTCTGACAACAAATGAACACATACACAAAGAATATGCGACTTATACTTCGACTTTCTACTTAATGACGTCAAGTGTAAAACACGATATGCAGTGGCAGATAGCGGGTCCAGAACATACTCCAGTGATTTACTTTATTTTAATTTATTCTATTATCAAATGTTCAATTATGACTTAACAGGACACACTCACTCTTCCCGGGCATCTGGTCTCACCTCTGAATTTCAGGGTCCGTGAATGCCCACTGTGGTATATTTTTGTTATTGCCATAGTCATGTAACACCAGTTACTTTCGTATTTTACATGAACGTCACACTTATTCCTTTTGCAGTGTGGAGCTCGTAAAAAGTTCCCCGCGGAGAGTTGCCTTAAGTGTTATCATACCCTTTTTCCTGATGTTTAATGGCTATGACACTTTCTACACAGTGTTTGTTCACATTCATGTTTATATACAGTGCTGAAATATATGTTTCGTCTGTATGTAAGGGCATTCACGGCGGGTGTGGCTAGCCAAACAGGAGACGCTCACTCCTCCCGGGCACCTGGTCTCACCTCTGAATTTCAGGGGTCCGTGAATTCCCTATGTGGTACATTGTTGTTAGCGCCAGAGTCATGTGTCACTTACTTTCGTATTTTACATTAAGTATTCTCTCAGTTACGGCGCCGGACCCAGGATTTCCGAAAAGGGGCCCACATGTGAAAGTGAAGTATTAGCCAAAGTACTCAACCATTTTGGGTCCCAGCTCTGAAGATTTACTCATACTTGTTGCTAGCCGCAAGTCGTGATTCGATATCATTCATGTAGGGCCACGAGTTGCAATTAACTTGTGGCGAAAAGGATGGGGGGGAGTTGGACCCCACAACCTCTAAAACCGCCACTGATATGAATTTCATTCAGTCATAAAATAAAATCCCACGTGTTTATGAATGAATTCGCCCTGATCCAAACCCATACAATGCCGATATCAGTATCGGATCCAGAATTTTCGAAAAGTGGGGGGATGGGTATTAGCCAAACTTCTTAGCCATTTTAGTACAAAATCTGGATTTTAAATATGTGACCAAAAGGGGGGGGGGGCGGGGCGCCCTCCTCTAAATCCGCCACTTGATATAAAAATGGGTTTATGGTTTGAGAATCTCGTACTAATGTAGTATAAGTATCATGTTTTCGTCAGTTATATCCAATAGATTTGTAGAATATTTTCCCATTTATTAAATCATTTCATCATTTCCTTGTATGATCTTAAAAGGGTCCAAAGTTACAGTTGCGGATTTAGAGGGGTGCCCGCCCCCCCCCCCTTTTTGACCACATATTTACTAGTAAAACTCCAGATTTAGCGCCAAAAATGGCTAAGCCGTTTGGTTAATACATATGTGGCCCCCCCCCCTTTTCGGAAATCCTGAGTCCGCCACTGACTTATTTCACCATATCTATTGAGCTTATTTCTGCTTGATGTAGATCTACATTGTATACTCTTTCAATCACTTTTACTTGAGACTGTAAGCTAGCATCTCTTATCAAATACGTTGATCTTAACAATAAATGTAAGAGTGTGCCGAAAGAGAATTATAAATCTCAACATTTGAGTACATTTCGAAAAAAAAAAGAAGAGGGACTAGCATACTGAGTAGATTTAGGCAATCGGGAGAGCCGACGCGACTCTGGTGCAATTTTGCACAGTGATGTTTAAGATGTGATATCTTTATTCAATGATTAAAAATCGAGATTAATTTTTTTAACATGGGATTAGGCAAATACGTACATGCATTAATTTTTGTATAACATTGTCGTGGAAAAATTCTCGGGTTCGATGTTATATTTTTAAAATAGTAACATTTCGCGGCAAATTTAATGAAAGTGAAAGTTGTTTAGTAGACAGGTGACAGGTCTTTACAGATTTCGATTAGTATTTAGTATGATATGTCTGTTGTATATAGGGATAGCAGAGAAGGTTTGTAGTCTCCACACGCAATTAATAAAAGATGATTCCAGTGTAGTTACAGTGCAACGGAGAGAGAGAACAAAACAAACTCTCCGTTGCACTGTAACTAATTCCAGTGACGGAACGAGCAGTCCATTTGTTTTTTTTTCTTTTTTTTTTGGACTGTCTTCTGAGGCATGAGGCTTTTATCTTGACTGCCACATGAAGTATGACACTCATTTATGAGTACACTTCGTAATGGAAGAAGAAGAAGGTGTGAACTCGTTTAAAAATTTGGGCGTATTTCATGTATGCAATACTGCTCGTCTGCTGTCTGCCAGTCTGTCCCACCTATTTTGTCTTTGCAACTCCTCCTACACCCTTTGGGATTTTGATGAAACTTGGTACAAAGATTGATCAGAATGATGTGCATATTGGACAGGAATTTTCACATCTCTATGTTGTATGAAATGTAAGGTATATATATACTTACTGACCAAATGCAACTCATCAAGGTATATAATCATGTATTTCTTGATAGATATGTATGTTCAGTGTTCGAAAAATCCCATTACCCGTTACCCGTGGTAAGTGAAAAATGAGATCGGGTAATCTAAAAGTTGTCCAGTTCTTACCCGTTGGTAAGTAGATTATTGATAAAAACAAAATGTCATAAGTATAATTAATCATCCATAGATCCTCCGACGTAAGAAAATTTGGCATAAAAAGATCGTAAAATCGTAGTTTGTTCGTAGTTAAATCAATATGTTTACCGAAAATCATAACCTCACATTTAAACTACTATACTAGTTGGAAAAGCAAATCCGGACGGAAATGTTAATCCGGACGATCGGGAAAATCATATTTGGTGAACAAATACTAGATAAACTGTTGTATACAGGATGAAAAAATGGGTTTTTTTCGATTTATAGTAAGGATTCATGAAAATGTCAGTAAGATAAAACAATAAACCAACGATCGTGCAGATTAACCTTTCCGTGCGGAATTTCCTTTCCGACCAGCACAGGTTTCACTATTAGTTTTTTGCATTTGTGTGTAACAGTATTCACTTTCATAATCTTTGATTAAAACTTGAGAGGTTATAGCCTTGTTATGCTTTTCTTAAGTGAAATAAAGCAGTAATCCAAACTTCTCACAATTTTTTCTTCGGGTAAGTAGATTTTGTCTGCGGGTAAGTGGATTTCAGTGAATCACTTACCCGTTGGTAAGTGCTTTTTCAAAAAAATGTTCGAACACTGATGTTTATGATTATTGGGTATCCATGCCCTTAAAAGGTTTATGCAATGAAACTTTGGCTACAAAGCTATGTCTGAACATAAAAAGAGAGGATATTTTAGCTTTCAAGATATTCATTTGGTTACTGCTTGAGTTGTACTTTTGCCCGGATTATGGCAGTGATGACAGTTATTTGGCTGTCACAAGCAAAAGATTATCCATATATCAGGGACTTATATATCTAAAGATATATAAGTCCCTGCATATAAAGGTTGTGTTTCTATTGAATGCACAAACTTCACTCCTGCTTATGGTTGCTAGAGTGGTTTTTACTAACAAATCATTCGCAAGATTAGTGATTCCATTAACATGCAAATTTAGATATAATCTCAAATTCTGGATTAAAATCTTGATAAATCCCAGCAGTATATATATATATAGAATTTGGGTATTTTAGTCGAAAATGTAAATTTTTCTAACATGCCACCATCTTGGATAAAATTGTACTTTTTGTACATGATGTCTGGATTGATTCTAGAAGTGTACCCCATTTGAAGTCAATCAACTGGACAGACAGAAGCAATCTTATTAATATTTACGCACTAAAAGAATAGACTTAAAAAATGCTTATAGATTTAATGTTAGATATTTTTTAAGTAGCATGATTGATAGGATTGTCTTATTGATGTTTTTCAGAGATTGGTATGTCCATACTGCATCCCCTCAGAAGAAAAATGTTGTTATTGTCATCGATGCAAGTGGTTCCATGTCTGTTCAGATTGGTTTCCCTAGCAACCTGAATTCTCCATCAAGAGCTGAAATTGCTAAAGAAGCTGCCAGCACTGTTTTAGACACCCTGAGCTCTGCTGATTTTGTAAGTATTTGATATGGTGAGCTACGTGTAGATCTTGCATAGTCCAATCTGTAGCATTCTTGGCCCAGGGCCATTGGTTCCAGGTCCAAAACCCAGTAGGAATTTGAGCTAAACAGAAAAATATGCATGTTTCCTGCAACATTCTGAAAAAAATTTGGGTTGGTAGGTCCCTATTTTTATGCCCCTGGGTCGATAAATTGGGGCATATTGTTTTTGTCTTGTCTGTTGTCAACTTCATCCTTGGCAATGTTTCCACCGGGGGTATTAGTGTTTCACAAACACAGCTTGGTTTTTTTTAATTTTTATAATATTTTAATTATTTCGGAATTAATTTTGATGGCAACTAGAATGCACTTAGACCACTCACAAGTGACAATTACTTCTTTTTTGCCCAAACAGTTATCCCTTCATGGATATCATAAACTACATTTTAAGGCAAATATTCAATATTGGAATAATTTTCTACTGCAAGTGCAATGAAAAGTTTAGGGTCAAGGCCAAAAATTAGGGTCGGCTGGGTTACAGGAAACATGCATATTTTTTCTTTTGACTTTGTCGGTATCCATTTGTTCAAATGAGAATAAGAATTTAAGGTCTTGTACCATGTGTCACAGCAAATGTTAGAACTTAAAAATCCTTCACTGCTTTAGTTGGATCCTTTGCATATGCCAAAATTTCTGAGCAATGGATAAGGCAGATACCATTGCGATAATAGTGAAATTAACTTCACCTTACATAAACAAATTAGATTGCTCAGGTAAAGACTTGTCAATAAAGACGATCATTATTTAATGATTCATCTTTTACTCTGTTGCAGAACTGTTCATCTATTATAAGTTTAATAGAGATAGTATTTTACTTCAAGGACATATAGTGAAAAAAGATGTGGCTAAGTTTTTGAATTTTCATCATTTTTAGAGTCCACTTTCCATTTGTTTTACCACTTAGTTAGTGCAGTGTCATTTTGGGGCTTAAAATCTAATTACAAAATCGGATCTTACTTCTATAACTTCACACAGTTCATGTCCTTGGAAAAAAAAGTCATGACTTCAGTAAAGGATATTAGGTAAAAAAATCTTTAAAGCATAAAGCAACCATAATAGGATTTAGTTTGTAATGCATTTCTGACTTGTGTTTTATATTCTGGTATCAGAACACTTTATTCTCATGATTCCAGTATTTTCTTTATTGTTTGATGGTAAATGTCTGTTGGCCCATCTATCTGCTCTTTGAGAGGGTTTCACTATTTCTTCACTATTTGACAATGAATCCATTTGTCTTGCTTTTATATTTTGTAGTCTCTTTACTATTTATAGGTTGGTGTCGTGGCTTTCAATGAGTCAGCATATTCCTCCAGGTGCCAGCACCAGGACATCATGGTTAGAGCTGTTGAAAACAACAAGCTAGCAGTAAAGGACTTTATCCAGGCCATTGATTCCTCAGGTTTGTTCATGCCATGATATAGTTAGCTATAAACAAAGACTACAGCTTCAGAGAATTCATCACTGTGAAAGAAAGCTGTATGCTTCTCATTGATTTCAGGTTTATCAATAGATATACCAAATACGTTATCAGCAATGCTAATTTTGAAGTATTAGCTAATCTTTTGGAGATAGTATAATGAGGGTCTTCCTCCTTAAAAAATAGACAGGACTGATCCAGTAATATATCTCTTAAGGACTGACATGGCTTTTTTGCGATTGCTCTTGTTTCCATTTAAGTTGTTTGTCTGATGATTGATTAGAGGTCTTTGATTCAGTTTCCACTAGAGGCTCATTGGTTTTTTTTTTTTGTCCTTTGTAAGAGACTCGCAGTCAAATACAGGGTTCTTTCGACACACAAGATGTTGGGATGTAAAAGAAATCTTGTTGCCTGACCCATTCAGTATTCCAGTTAATGAGGTCATCATCAACTAGTTATAGTATCCATCGTAAAACAGTGAATAACTCACTTGCAACTTCAGTACATCGTAGCACTTTCCTTTATGGAGTTATCCCCCATGAAGGAGTGGTTAATGAATGAAAAAGATAAAGGATCGTATATCATTCCAGATTTGGTGAGTTGGATGTAAGCCACCTTGATTGCCAGGTGCTCAACATTGCACCTTTTGGCACACTTTTTCAGTGTGATGCCATAAAGAAAAACCTGTCAAACTGTGATTTAATGTTGATGTCTATTAAAGTTATGGGGGATAGTCATTGTTAAAATGTTCCTGTCAATTCCTCAGTATGTAGTACTAAGTAACATTAAGCCAACATCTGTGTAACTACCCACTTGGCATGTAAAAGGCGACTGGCTCTATCATGCCTGCAGTTTAGGAATATTACAAGACTTTAGCGCCTTTGTACCGAAGATGGATACCAGAATAGTTGGTCATGTGAGCTCCTGATTTCTATTTTCAGTACTAAAACATGCAACTCATGAGATATGATTGGAAGAGAAATCAAAACCTCAAAACTTAAGGTGCATATACTGTTAAAACAGTGAACTGGACATATCTAATTCAGTTTTTCTTTCAGGTGATACCTATTACAAGATGGCGTTTCAAAGAGCTTTCAGCTTCCTGAATACCTCAAAAAAGATGAATCCTGTAAGAATTTTGTACATTGATTGTCAGTTACATCTCTAGGTTACTGAGATAGAATGGGGTGTAGAGACTAGCGAACCCTTATCTAGTTTGTTGAGAGAAGTAACTGAGAGTTGTGTTTCACGGAACATCTGTTATTTTTAATTTTAATTTGCCTATAGCAGTTACTTCAAATCAAAATCCATTCACTGAAATTTCTTTTTTATGCAAATCATTAATGATATTTATATACTCAAATTTTCTTTTACTTTTAAAAATATATATGTGTTTTGAGTAAAAACATAAAAATAGGTCAGTTCTCCTAGGCCCTTCACACTTCGTAAGAAAACAAACACAATCATAAAGGGGAAACTGCACGCGACAATGCTCGTCTATTTATTTATTTATTTGAAAATCATTATTACATTTAAACTGGAAACAACTCAAACTTGAGACTGCTTAATCTGATCACATCAAAATCCAAAAAAACATAACATCCCTTTATGCAATACTGCTTCAGGGATAAACCATATTCAATCAGAATCATCAATGCAATACTGCAATTTGAATACTCCATATTCATCGTAATCATCAATGCAATACTGCATATTCATCATAATCATCAATGCAATACTGCATACACCATATTCATCATGATCATCAATGCAATACAGCATACACCATATTCATCATAATCATCAATATAATGCAAATAAACTGTGTTCATCATAATTTTGATATATATATATATACATATGTACATATCCAATTCTGAAAACACCATTCTATTATGATGTAAACTAAATTCCATTCAGTTTCTTATTTTGATAAATAACGATCATAAAAATTATTAATACAATAAGCAAAAATATTACTGATAAATAATTCTAAATAGATATTAAATCATGATATATTAACAAACTCCAAACCATAAAATTAATTAATTTATAAGTCAAAAAACCTATTCTGTCAGATAAATAAACTTAATTCTAAACAATAACTTTAAAAATATAGGTGTGTTCAGCACGAGCACTGCCACGTCGAATGACTGAAATGACCACTATGGTCACACTTCAATGCACAATTCATATCTAACCCGAACAATACTCAGTGTTACTTTAGGAGAAAATAATTTAATTTTAATTCCCTCCCGGTCAAACAAATTAAATTTTATTTCTCCTAGGCCCTTCACACTTCGTAAGAAAACAAACACAATCATAAAGTGGAAACGGCACGCGACAATGCTCGAGCCAAAGAACGGGGAAAAATACTGTAATCTGTTATGATATAAATCTTAAATACCTATATTCTTAGAAACAGAAAGCCTTTCATCAAATAAATCTTTCACATAACCATCTTTGGCAGTTTCGGATTTCCATCTGCCATGACGCTTAAAAAGCCTATCTGGTACACCAGAATTAGCTGCAGCTGTGGCACCACCCGCACGTAAACTGTGTAAACCAAAACGTGATATATTCGACACAAATGGTGAAAATGCACTAATAAATAGTTCTCTCATTCTGGTATATGACAATGGCTTATTATCAGCCCTAAACGTGTATGAATCTGCACATTTCATAATATTTCTAAAAAGATATAAATCAGAATATTTACCGTATATACTCGCATATAAGTCGGTTTTTTGGGAGTAAAAAATCGTGGTCGAAAAGCACTACCGACTTATATGCGAGATACTGACGGAGAGAAAAAAAATCAGACCTTGGATTGAAGCCAAACTTTCCCGTTTATTATCAGATAATGAAGACATTAGACATGATAGATAACGTAGATGAAATTCCCCGTCAATACTGCTTTAAAATACGATTTTATGACAATAAAATGTATATTTTGTGATCAACAGATTCTGTACTTAAAGTCGTAATATATCGCTTATTTGCTGTTGAAATACCCATTACAATCCGTTAGAGTACGTCTACAGGTTTAGTGAGCCGTGACGTGATGACCATTGATTAAATAACGGTCCGGCGTATACATGACACTAGAAGCAAGTTAATGATACTGGTAGGTTTGTCAGTGTGGTAAAAGAGTCTTTGTCGGGTATCAATCACCGACTCATAGTAGGGTTTCACTGCATTAATGAATTAATTACTTAATAGTTAAATAAACAAGCAATGAAGCCACGGTCGTCGTCGTGTTGTATTTGCTGTAATTATCAAATAAATAATTATATAAAAACAGCCGTTTTCACGGCTACCAAATTATTCGAAAAGTAGTCACTTAAGCTATGAAGTAACACCAGGTAGATCGTTTTATCTTAAATAAATACATCTTTTATATGTCACGTTTTAAATGCCCCGCTATTGAATATGTCAATTAAATTCCCGTAGTGTGATTACGCACGATCATCATTCTCCCAAGCCTTTGTATACATTTCTATGAATGAATGTCGGTTAACATGTACAGGCTTTGTTCACTCAAAAATTCCAACCGACTTATATGCGGGTCAACGGCAAATCCTAGAATTTGAGCTCCAAATCGTACCCCCCGACTTATACGCGGGTCGACTTATATGCGAGTATATACGGTAATGCTTCCAAATTTGAAATATTTTTCTAAATTAGTAACAGGACATAATTTAGAACCAGTTCTAGCTATTATTAACCAATTACCATCCCTATAAATGTCGGTTTTACTCCTTTCAATAAATACTGTCATATGATTTTCATAAAAAATAATATCCGTAACTTTCAAATGTAGTAACTCAGAACATCTCAAAAATCCAGCATAAGACAATAAACAGGCAGATATTATTCTCTGATTACATAAATTGCCTTCTTCAAATAACATATCATACATCTTCTCTAATAAAAATGGAGTAATAGGCTCCTTTTTCTTCACTGATAAAGATAATTTTCTCTTAGCACCCTCCAACACATTACGCACTAAATCACAATCTGTTGGTGACGGTTTACTTATTATCAAATGCGCCCATCTGATTCCATAAAATGCGCTCGTAACAGGATGTGGTGATTGCGACTCTTGCGCCAAACACGATAAATACAAAGCAACATGAATAGCTTTAGCCGGAAGACAACACGTTTCAGGAATATGATGCAAAATTGCCCATCTTTTCCATCTCATAAAGGCAGAAAAATATCCTTTTGTGGTATTTATAGACTTGGATTGAATGACCAAAGAAGTCACCAAATTCATCTTCTCGACTAAAGCATCAGGAAGCTCCAAAATATCATCTTTAAATGCCTGCAGAAATAGATGTATTAAAATAAACAAATTAATAAAAACAAATTATAAAGCAGAAAAATAAATTCTTAATGCAAGCATTTTAAACTTCAAATCTTTACTACCAAAAAGGGCAGTAATCTTACCAGGTATATAAAACTCTTTTTCTATTGGTAACTCAATACAACCTACAATTGCTTTAATAAATTGTTTTCCATCCATTAGTAATGGCCAAAAATTTGCTGACGGCCAATTTGGTAATACTACAGTACCTTTTGCTGTGCACTGTTGCATATACATAATAACTTTTGGCAATAAACATATGGGTGGTACAAACCATCCATTAATTCCACACCAGCTAACGGAAAATGCATCAGTACCTATAGACCTGTTTGAATAATATCTAGTATAAAATATAGGCAACTTAGCATTATATTCCGATGCAAAAAAGTCTATTTCATGTGGGCCCCAAAGACAATCTAAAAACTGGAAAATTGCGTTTGAAACAGCCCAGCCATCAAAATCAACAATGCGACTAATTTGATCGGCTCTTTCATTTTCCTCCCTTGGGACCCATTCTACAAATAAGGAAACATTGTAGTTCAAACACAGTCGAAGAACACTTAAAGCGTAATATTGTAGCTCTTGTTTCATACTTCCTTTCTCTAAAATGCTTACTACATTCTTATTATCTGTATACCATTTCACTGATCTACCTTGAATATTGTCTGTAATGGATAAAAATACTCTATATAATGCAACCAGCTCCCTCCATGTTGAACTTTTCGATCGTTCATCATAATTCCACATACTGTGAACACAGTCATACGGATTATCAACTGAATAACCCCCATAACCGGTACCGCTGGCATCTGAGTATACAAATATATTGATAGAATGATCACAATTAAACGATCGCTGACGTATAATAGTAATATTCTCTTTCCAAAAATTAAACACCAATATACTATCTGAAGATAAAGAAATAACTTCGTCCCAAGACGAAGCTTTAAGTATATCTACACTCAAAAGTTTTGTCATAATATACACTACATTTCCTGCAACATAAAACATGGAAATAATCTGTCCCACAAAACTGGCTAACAGTCTAACATGAACGCAACCTTTATCTGATAGAATCGAACGAATGTCATGTAATGTTCTTCGAACTTTCTCTATTCTTTTATCAGAAATACTAATAACAGCATTACGTAAATCTAAATGAAAACCTAAAAAGATAACTTCTGAAGAAGGATACCAAATTGACTTATCAGCCTTTGGTACAAAACCACTTTGAATCAAATCATTTTTCACTTCAGTGGCGATCTGAAAACAATTATTAAAATCTGAGTGACATCCCAACCCGTCATCTAAATACATGAGGATGCGCTTACCCTCGCCCCTCCACTTTTTTATAAGGGGTCTAGTAATCTTGGTAAATACGTAACATGCTGAAGATAATCCAAAAGGTAACACCCGAAAACGGAAGTATTTAATAGTACCATCAAAACACCAAGAAAAACCTAAATAATAAGTATGTGGCTCATAAATTTCAATGTGATGATAAGCAGAATGCAAATCAAACTTATAACAAAAATCTCCTTTCTTTAAAATATTCATAGCAACCTTAATGTCATCAAATTTTACAGAGGTCTTCCACAAATGCTTATTAACGTGCCTCAAGTCTAAAATAAGACGTTTCTTCCCGCTGTTTTGCACTGATACCGTTACAGGATTAACAACAGTAGGTATAATCGAACACTCTACTACTAAACCCCTGATAACAAGGTCGTGTATAGCTGACTGAACAAAATTGTCATGCATGAGCGCCGACCTGTTATTTCCTAAACATACAGAAGGTGGTATAGTATACAAAGGTAATTTATAGCCATTCTCAATAATATCAATTACAGAATCGTAAGCACCAATTGATTTCCAAAAACTAACATTTTCTCTTAATCTCCCTTTTACAATTATATCTGCAGAGCCTTGCTCATAATCAAAATAATCATGAGTCAGTGTAATGTCTGATAATAATAAATACTCATCTTTAACCGATTTTTCAATCACACTTTCCTTTGGTTGATGATCCTGATGTCGCACTTGCTGTTGGTCCTCTGGGCCTTGTGTAATCTCGCTCTGGGCACTCACTCCTCCGGTGATTGGGTGATCCACAAGAGAAGCAGCATCCGAATTTTTTAACACTCGAACTGGGCTTAAACCATCCAGAGAAGAAAGGATAGGGGGTTGTGTACTGTTGGCCACGAAAAAGATAATTGTCACGTGAACGATCAAACTTGCCCGAAACTTGTTTCTGTTTCTGTTTAGCGAGTGAAGCCGCCTTTTTCTTCTTAAGCGCACGGGATTCTGCTCTGTTAATACGACTTTCGTCCTCTGAATCATCTGCGAGGGGGTTATTTTCATATTGCCTGACAGTTTCCCAACCTCCGTCACTAGTATCTGCTATCTTAATCAATTTATTCCGACGTTCTATCTTGAGAAGCAATTCTGATGAAATTTCTAATGCATAGTCTTTTTTATCATTCTTCAATGCCCATTCCAATTGATTCAAGATCTCTGACAGTTCAGAATTAAAAGAATGCTGAAGTCTATTTCCTTCAAATTTCCACTTAACCGACGCCTCGGTTTTATATTTTTTCAGCTGCGAATTTGAAACTACCTGACTTTTCAGCTCATTCAAATTATTTGAATATTCTTGCTGAAATCGTTCAAAATTCTCACCCTGGCGTTTTACAGCCTTCAAAATTTGACTAAGAGACACGGACTCACTTTCGGACTCCATAAAAATTTAGGTGTGTTCAGCACGAGCACTGCCACGTCGAATGACTGAAATGACCACTATGGTCACACTTCAATGCACAATTCATATCTAACCCGAACAATACTCAGTGTTACTTTAGGAGAAAATAATTTAATTTTAATTCCCTCCCGGTCAAACAAATTAAATTTTATAAATTTTCCGTTTTATAATATATTTGAACAAAAATTATATTGAGAAATAAATCAAACCTCTTGAAAATTGACAGTTAAAATTAATGGTCACCATCTTAACTTTTTGCGAAGCAAGTCCTGTCTACAAATTGGCAAAGTCTGTCTATCTGTCCATCCAGGGTCAACAGTTTGTGTTTAGCTCGATTTCTTGTATACCATTAATAATACCTGCATCAAATTTG
The DNA here is from genome assembly GCA_035048485.1 of Pteria penguin. Classification (NCBI taxonomy): domain Eukaryota; kingdom Metazoa; phylum Mollusca; class Bivalvia; order Pterioida; family Pteriidae; genus Pteria; species Pteria penguin. The sequence goes on along the minus strand of CM068588.1, from coordinate 18,533,433 downwards.
GTAGGTTTGTAGACAACAATATGTTCTTTCTGACTGATGCAAATTTGGTGACCATGATCTTGATGTTTGACCTTCATGCCAAGCTTCAGTGAACACAATAATTTTGTGTTTACCCTGATTTCTTGCATACCGGTAATGATACCCTCATCAGACTTGGTTGGGCTTATAGACATTGAAAAGTTCTTCATGACTGATGCAAAATTTGGTGACCTTGACCTAAATGTTATGCTTTAATGAATTTTTGTTCTGTAATCAGGTCATACCGTTTTTGATGGTTTCTTGTTTTATTAATTTTTCAGTGTTTTAAGTAATTTATTTCCATGTAGAAAAATAACATTTTACAGAAGCAGTTTGAGAATTCACTGGACATCATCTTGTTTCTGACAGATGGGACACCAAGTGATGAGTATGCAGATATCATGGCAGAGATTCGCAAAGGACAAAGCTTAATGGTAGGCTCTCGTGTACCATATGTATACTTAATGTGATTCATATTTTAACAGAGTCAGAGTTGTTCTTGATGTGCCATTTCATGACTACCCTGATATGTGTTAAATGGTAGGCTGGTTTGTTTGATTATGGATGCGACCAGCAGGAGTGAGGGATCATTAGCAAGTCATGTTTATTGTGACATGGGACCCCAGTTTTTACCATCTTAGAGCCAAAAAAATAATATATGTGTGTTTCAACTTTCACCCTTGGAAAAAATAGGATTGGTAGGTCAGGATTTCTACTCGGTGAGAATTTATAGGTACTGTTTTAAAAAAAGTTTGTTTTCAGCTAACTGTACTAAAATTTGAATTTGCCAGAATAAGTAGTGGTCCCAAAGTTATCTTTGTTTCAGTACCATATCAAATAATTGTAAGATATCATGGTGATACCACAGGTTTTTAATTTAAGTTTTAATTGATTGATTGATTGATTTTTATTTAACGGCACACCACGAATATTTCACGTATATGGTGACGGCATCTGCCTGATGTGGGGCATACAAACTTTGACCTTTGCAACGGACCCACCCGAAGCAGTGAGGGATCTTTAACATGCCATGCATACCATGACATGGGCCTCGTTTTTACTGTCTCATCCGAAAGACAGGACACCGGCATGACAAGAGCAGGAATCGAACCCTGGCCTCCCGATTAGGAGTCCAGTGCAATACCACTAGGTCACGCCTGCTTTTTAATTTAAGTAGTTACTGAATTATAATCTAAGACATCATCAGTTTCTCCTACTTACTGCCACATACAAGAGTCCTGATACAGCTAGAATATACCCCATGAACCTGTATTCAAGTTAAGTATTAGTGTAGATTTGAGGTCCCTGATTAATCATGTGTGACCATTACTTAGTTTTATATCAGGATGGCTGTTCTGTTTGTCTGTTGGTAGCCAATGTTAAGCAGGGAAAGAAATTGAAGAAAGCTTTTAACCTTTAGCAAATACACCATGGTATCATACAGTGTTTCCGAAACCCACCTGACCGCCTCATGTTTCTGGTAAAAATTATTTGGGTAGGGTAAATCTTTCACTATCATTTCACTGACATATGAATCTTTACCAGACAATTGTCCTGTAATGCCTAAGAAAGTTTCACACACACTGGGTATCACACCTTATCTATTGCTGTGATCAGTGATAATTCCCAATTATTGACTGTGAAAACATCTGTGTAATTAAACTAGTTACGTTCTCTTAACTTTGGTCTACATCATATTTTAACCCAGTTTCAAAGATGTTTAAACTTCTGAAATCTTGACTTTCTTCAAATTTCTTCTTTCAGAACGAATCTGTTCACATCTTCAGCTATGGATTTGGAAGGGAGATAACTCAGGCACGAAATATCTCGGACAAGACATTCTTGATACAGTTATCTGATCAAAACAATTTGAAATTAAAAAATAAGTTTGGCACACAGAACCAGTTGAAGTGGCCGGTATGATGGCTTTTTTCCTGATTTTTATAAATAGTGAAACTGATGTGTTTTAGCCTTCGAATTTCTCAGGGAATAACTTTTTTTCAAAATGGAATACTGCATCTACAATGACGTGAACTCACACATGCACATTAATTGTAATTGTTTACGGTGTTTTGACATCGTATAATTATGACCTATGTTGACCAGTCATAAAGGTTGCCCATATTGAGAACATTGTTTTTGATAGATGATAAAATGCAAACCGTAAAGGATTTTACTACTGGAGAATCTGTGTATCCAGTAAATGTAAAATTCTCTGAGTCTACACAAGGTCTAAAGTCCAATTCCATGAAGCAGCATGTGAATAAGTGTATTGTTCAACAGTGTTAAGATACCGTCAGAGGAGTTCTGTTGTTTTAAAACACCCTATTGTTGTTATCCCCTTGTATTCCACTGCAGCTGGGCAGTATATTTACAATACTGACTGTTACCTTGACCCCCTCATACTGCTTTAAAGCATGTCATACTACTGCAGTGAATATTCTTGGTAGTAGTCCATTGTGTGTTTCTACATTTCAGTTAGGAATTGGCAGTGGAAAGCCTGTGGGTCCTTGATAATAATTTTTACATTCCAGGGTACAGTAAGGTAAGCAGTTAGCAAAACAGAATCAGTATGCAGTGTTTTTTTTTCTTCAAATCGGGTCTGTTATTAGGACCCTTCCCAATGGAAATTTTATTGATATATCCCAAAATTGGTCTAAATTTTTCCAAAACATTGATCTTTTAGCATTATGCAAATGGGAAAGAAAATTCCCAAATGAAAAGGCACAGGCATCTTGGAATAATTTTTAAAAAACCTACTGGTATGTCACTAATATGTGTAATGATTTCTGCATTTCAGTCTGCAATTAGCAAAGGAAAGCCAGTGGGTCCCCCAGCTAATTACTCTTTGATATCAGACGCTGATGCTCATCAATTGAAGGGACTTATGGGTAGTTACTACACACAGTTCCCCATGTCTAATCAATCAGATGCCACCATCAGTCTTCCTTTCAACGACCCTAATATAGGTCAGTGCTATAATTCTAGCAGAGAATTTGAAAATCTGAAAAATGTATTGCTCATAGTGATGTCATCAAGCATACTGGTAGCTTATTCACTACCTTGCTTGGTGGTTTGGTGCCATGTGGTCTCAGGTAAGAGCTCTGACCTCGGTTCACCGATGGCTGTTCTCTTGAATAAGATGGCGAAACCTGAGGGCTGGTGTCTCAGTAGTTGTTACCAGAGAACAGCTGCCTCCTATTGGTCGGTTGCATAGGTCTGATTTTCTGTGCAATACAGAGGGCCAATGTTGTCATAACTGAAGTAATCTTTATTGATGTAAATTTACGAAAAAGTCTTTTAACAAAATTTGGCAGGACTGATCCTCACATGATACTCATCGTGATAACTGATTGGCTTTGATTCTTCATGCATAGTCTTTTTATATTAAGTTGTTTTTGACATTCTTGTTAGACATTTCTGTATCCAATAGCTTTTTGCAGTAATGATATACAAATCAGCACAATAATCTTAGCTTGGCTTGTGATGAAGAAGTCTTGGGTTCGACTCCCACTGTTTGCATATTAGTGTCCAGTCTTTCAGATATAACACTGAAAACCATAGTCCGATATCTCAGGGAAGGTATGGTATGTTAAAGATCCTGCACAACTTTGGGTAGGTCCATTTCAAAGGTATACCTTCATCCATGCAATGCATCAGGCAGATGCCGTCACCATTATGTAAAATAACCCGTGGAGTGACAAAAATTATAATAATCAATCAATCAGTTAATTTGTAATGTTTGAATATTAATACTATTTACATGATTTTGATTAAATTTACAGATTTAATTTTTTTTTCTCTCAGGTCAGCTCATTACATTAGGTCTGCCTACCATGGAGTTAGTGTATGGAGAATTCACAGGAGTTGTAGCTGTAGATGTGTCTGTAGAGTTATTGTTTTATGAGGTGGAGCATTTCAAGCTAGGCAGACATAGTTACGCATTTCTTGTCAGTGTTGACGGTAAGTTAATCCAAAAATGGTTCAATTCATACTATTATGATAACAAATGAATGATATCATTTTTCAAGTCGCTTATGATTTAAGTAACACTTGAATAGCAACCACATTGTCCATCATCTTCTCTCTGTGTACTCCTGCCACACCTTTATCTTGCCTGTCTTTGCAGACCATACATACATGTTCCGTAAGAAAATAACGTGCTACTTTAGTATTACTATTACATATTAAATAAGTTTTTCTTTTTTACACCAATAATGTATAATTAATCACAATCATATTTTTACAATATATGTTTAGATAACAAATAAAAAAATCTGGATATTGTAAATAATGTATGCATACAATCTCTCTCCAATAATTTTGATATATTTAATTCTTGTCACCACAGAAACAAAAAAAAAACTCTGTTCAAACAGATAAACATTTATCTAATGAGACCACCAAAACCCTTGAGTCCCCTCTCATTAGATTCATGTTCCATGTCTTGTTTCCTATTTTTGTAGGCACTGTAATACTTCATCCTGTCCTGCGGTCAGCTGAAAGCTCCAAGCATCCCACTTTCTATCCAATACAACAACTTGAACCGTTATTGCCCCAGCAAGCAGTACACAACATCATGAAAGGTATCCCTGGAAAGGAGCTTTTGATGGTGAGATGTTTTGCTAATTATTGATATTTATATGGATTTGTATCTTTATACAGTCGATAAATCTTTTTTAAATGATGATATATAATTTCTAAATTGATTTAAGTAGTGATGTAGTAAAAGTAAGACCTGTGTCAACTATGAGTTCTCTGGTTATTCCCAGGAGGATGTTCTGATAAGATACCAAACCTCTATAAAATGGACATATATTTAGAACTTATTGTAGATTTCTATACCTTTGTATGAACATCACTAAGAATGAGGTAATCTATGAGACTTTATGGTCAGTTGATCATTTCTGCACAATGCACTGGTCCATTCCTTGTCCTATTTCATTCTAATTGTGTATCATAGTCAGGTTAAGTATTATAAAGAACCAACACTAGCATCTGTAGAGGCCATATAGAGCAAAGAACCAGCACTAGCATTTGTAGAGGCCATATAGAGCAAAGAACCAGCACTAGCATTTGTAGAGGCCATATGGAGCAAAGAACCAGCACTAGCATTTGTAGAGGCCATATGGAGCAAAGAACAAGCACTAGCATTTGTAAAGGCCATATGGAGCAAAGAACCAGCACTAGCATTTGTAGGGGCCATATAGAGCAAAGAACCAGCACTAGCATTTGTAGAGGCCATATGGAGCAAAGAACCAGCACTAGCATTTGTAGAGGCCATATGGAGCAAAGAACCAGCACTAGCATTTGTAGAGGCCATATGGAGCAAAGAACCAGCACTAGCATTTGTAGAGGCCATATGGAGCAAAGAACAAGCACTAGCATTTGCAAAGGCCATATGGAGCAAAGAACCAGCACTAGCATTTGTAGGGGCCATATAGAGCAAAGAACCAGCACTAGCATTTGTAGAGGCCATATGGAGCAAAGAACCAGCACTAGCATTTGTAGAGGCCATATGGAGCAAAGAACCAGCACTAGCATTTGTAGAGGCCATATAGAGCAAAGAACCAGCACTAGCATTTGTAGAGGCCATATGGAGCAAAGAACCAGCACTAGCATTTGTAGAGGCCATATGGAGCAAAGAACCAGCACTAGCATTTGTAGAGGCCATATGGAGCAAAGAACCAACACTAGCATTTGTAGAGGCCATATGGAGCAAAGAACCAGCACTAGCATTTGTAGAGGCCATATAGAGCAAAGAACCAGCACTAGCATTTGTAGAGGCCATATAGAGCAAAGAACCAGCACTAGCATTAGTAGAGGCTATATGGAGCAAAGAACCAACACTAGCATTTGTAGACGCCTTATAGAGCAAAGAACCATCACTAGCATTTGTAGAGGCCATATACAGCAAAGAACCAGCACTAGCATTTGTAGAGGCCATATGGAGCAAAGAACCAGCACTAGCATTTGTAGAGGCCATATAGAGCAAAGAACCAGCACTAGCATTTGTAGAGGCCATATGGAGCTAAGAACCAGCACTAGCATTTGTAGAGGCCATATAGAGCAAAGAACCAGCACTAGGATATGTAGAGGCCATATAGAGCAAAGAACCAACAATATCATTTGTAGAGGCCATATGGAGTAAAGAACCAGCACTAGCATTTGCAGAGGCCATATAGAGCAAAGAACCAGCACTAGCATTTGTAGAGGCCATATGGAGCAAAGAACCAGCACTGGCATTTGTAGAGGCCATATAGAGCAAAGAACCAACAATATCATTTGTAGAGGCCATGTGGAGTAAAGAACCAGCACTAGGATTTGTAGAGGCCATATGGAGCAAAGAACCAACAATATCATTTGTAGAGGCCATATGGAGCAAAGAACCAACAATATCATTTGTAGAGGCCATATGGAGTAAAGCACTATGCTGGAACACACTAATTTGCCTCTCACCTCTGTCAAGATTCCCATTTTGAATAAGAGTACATACTGAATGCAAGTTGTATTGTGTGGGGCAATCTGTCTACTTCAACCATTTAAGGTAGACGCTGCATTATTAGGTCGTCTGCGTTTTTTAATATTGTTATATCATTATGACAAGGGATGTAATAAAATTTGCCAATAGAACAGTCAGAAATTTTCAAGAACTAAGTTTTTGTGATATATGTAATAAACTAATATATGTATATTTCTGAAGAGCTCATGAGTGAACATTCATTTTAAAAGTGAAATCTGATTGGAGAAGAAACAAAAAAACCAAACAAACAAACTAACAAATAGAACTTTAGCGACTGAAAAAATAAATATTGTTTAAACACATCAAAAACGGGACTCAATCTTTTGGTTGAGTATGTGCATATCATCATTTCTTGGTTAAAACATTCATTTTGAGTGCAATTCGGTTATTATGGAGTGTCTAACTTAACAGTGGCTACCAGCATAAATGTAAGATAGCATTATGTACTGTACAGACAAACAAGTACTTTAATATATTAGTGAAAAATTTGATTCTGTTTTCCACCTGTATTGCTGAGTAGATAAAACATAAAACATCAACTTAAGTCTGACTTCAAGCGATAAACGTTTTGCAGACCCAGGTGACAAGTGAAGCAGGAGGATCCAGCAAGCCGGTGCAAGCTACCTATTACTACGCACCGGTGACAGGTTATACTGGAAACTTCACCGTTGTTCTTGTCATTTTCCATGAGGATCGAAAGAAGGACTCGGTCAGAGTAAGTATAATGGGAACTTCATTATATAGTCTTCTGAACTGTTCATTGATCTGTACCCATGGCAGCAGGGAATGTGTCCTCCTGTATGGATAGGTTACCACCTGCCAAGGATCTGTGACCACAAGTGTTAGTGTTTGATTTAGTCTATTGTATACAGAAATTAAGATATTATAAGGTTACTTTCTTATAATGTGTATTTGATGCTTTTTTATGCCCCTAGAATGAAATTTGGGGGCATCTTTTTTTGGCCTGTCCTTGTGTTTGTTCCTCTGTCTGTCTGTAAGTCTGTGGCAAGAAAACTTTAACCTTCCTCTGATCAAGTGAATGTGATCTTTGACCTACATTTATAAAAACTTTAACCTTCCTCATAACTTTTTAACCATTACAAGTAAGGCTTTCATTTTTTGCTTGTGCATTCCTTTGGATGAGTCCTTTACATTGCTACTACAGTTCTTTACCTATTGAACTTGACTGAGACCCTTGACCTACATTTCAAAATTTACGTTATTCGGACTTTGTTTCCGCTGTGGACATTCTTGTTTCACAAACACATCTTGTTTTTCTTCCTTTTCATTGTAAACCTCTTTGGTTTCACTGAGTGCATAAGTTGATTTAAAATGTCTTTTATATTAAACTATTACCATGCAATTTCTTCAGTCTCTCTATCATATATATATATACATAGACTGGCATTACATCTCTCACTTCTGTGTTTTATAAGGAACCAGTACTTCTAGGTTCTGTCACTTGCTTTATTCTATATTCTAGGGTACCAGTTCCGATCGGTTCCCTCAGTTTGTCTACCACAGACTGGACTACATGGAGAACATTACTCTAGAGGATACCAACATTTGTGTCCGGGACAAACTCATGATTATGCCCAATAATGCTACTATTAAGGTCTATTATTATTATTTTTATTGTCTATATTATTATTACAGTCGTAATTCATAAAAACATTTAAGACTGAAAGAATCCCAGAGATTTGAACTTGTACACTATTTCAGGAGACTGCATTATTGCCACCTACTCAAGCTCAAACTTCAGAGATCTTCCTGAAAACTCATAGTTAATTTTCAGGTCTGTGTTAGTAAAATGAATACCAGTAAAGATGTCTGTATACATTCATCCAAGTATGACATGATAACTGTTGGAAATTAGGGATTCTCTATTAATTTAACCTTTTATACATTCTTTGGAGTCTTTTCAGTATTATATTGTACTTGAATTTTAATCAGGTGTTAACCTGCTTATGGCTGGTCATCATGCATACTATTTACAAAGCTTAAATATAAAGTCAACTTTTGTGTCATCATGTTTCATGAATTTAGAGGTAGCTGTAAATTGAAAATTGTGTAATTTATAATTAAGAATGTATAATTTCCCTACGGAGGACTTTCATATAATTTGTGTAATTTCAGTTTGCACCCTCCTCTTTCCGACGGCCGGAGCAGAATATCATGTTTGAACGCAACAGTTCCTATAGTAACTTGTTTTATCAGACTTACAATAACAGTCGTGACTTCTCTGCTCAGACAGGTGTGATGTTTACTTAACTTACACGATATATATTTAAGTGCCATGGGCATGATATTTACTATACATGTACGATACATGTGTAAGTCTCATTGGTATGATGCACAAGCGTAAAGAAAGCTCAGGTTGCTATGTCGGCGTAAAAAAGAACTTCTTTTTTACGCCGACATAGCAACCCGAGCTTTCTTTATGCCTGTGGTATGATGCTTACCTGACGTCTATAGATAAGTTTCACAGGTACAATATTTACTATACATATACAATATATGTACAAGTTTGTTTGGTATGATGCTTACCTGACTGTTTTACATAAGTTTCACAGGTGGGAAATTATTCAACATGATTGAAATGCTTAAATTTCACAGGAACAATGTTAACTTGTCCACTGCATATCGCGTATGCATGATACATGTATGTGACATGTATCCATAAGAAAGGGATTGTGCTAGCCTATTGCAGGGCTTGAAACTAGCAGTTGTCTTGTCGTCAAAAATAACCTAAAATCTCTTTAGGCAAACTAAAACTTCAGTAAATATAATGGAAGTTGTTTGAATTTTCTATAAATATGCCAATTTTGACGACCAAAAATTTTTGCCAAATTTGAGCCCTGCTTTTGCATTTTTTCTCAGAGATTGGAAAGAACACTGACTCGGCTAAATGTATACAAAAAATAGCTTTTCACACACATACAGTCAAACGTCAATATCTCGAACACTGATATCTCGAATACCCGTGATATCTCGAAGTCGAACGTCGGTCCCGAAAAAAATCCTTCATATTATGATTAAATTCACCCCGGATGTGTCGAACACTGATATGTCAAATACCATGCTTATCTCGAATATATTTTCAAGTCCCGAAGTTCTTATTTACCCGGTTTATCTGTAAGTTGGCTTCTTATTGACAATATCTCTCGCGGCGTTTACCTTAGACGACCGGTCGCTCGCGTGGTCTGATTAATTGACCGTGATAGCTTATTAAATTCGACATAGAATTAGATAATTAACATTAAATTTAATTAGCTGCATTTAATTAAATAGATATCTTTACATTGTTCATTGATTCATTTTTATTTCGAATCCATGTTTCTGTGTATTTTTATGCAAAGTACTAGTACTAAAATAAAATTATGACGTGTGTCTTTATTTTGTCTTATGTGTTAGCCCGTCCTCGGTTTTAGGTATAGTATAAGACAGTTATATCCAGTATTGAATTTAAATTACCATATTACTGAAAAGGAAACATGACGTTTTCAGTTTTGGAGTATATTCTCTTATATTCATAAATCATAAAAGGTATGATGAGATTTAGATTAATTATCTAGGAACAATGTGCACATCTTTATGTGTATTTATTGACAAATACATGTACATCTCGTATATCTACTATAATAATCACAAATGTCAAATGAACCGGCGTACGTTAACAACTGCAAGATTTGTGATCCTAAACTCGAAATTTGGATATCTCGAACTACGGATATCTCAAAGTATTTTCCACGGTCCCTCAGACTTCGAGATATCGAGGTTTGACTGTATATTCTAAAATTTACCTCTTTAGTGAAAGTAAATATACATGTACGTTTGTTTAATATGTATATCCTTACACTCAAGTGAGCTTTTAGGCTGTAGGGCCTCTTGTGTACGCAGTACATCAAATACCTTCTAAGTTTACAGGAGTGTAACATTTAAAAAAAATTCTACTGTATTAACAAAATGTATTGTAATGAAATCATTTGAAAGATAGAACACATTATTAAAGAATGAATTTCTATCTGTCAGGAGTTATGGGCCCTGCTGCTAAAGATGTTTTATTGACCCATGAGTTAGATGACTATTGGATGGAAAAAAAGGACATTTTATGGCGGTAATTAAAATTTTGTAAGGATAATCAATGGTTATATAAGTATTTTGGAAATCATGTTTTATAGGAAAATCAAAATGAAAGATTTGGATGCATGTAATTTTTAATCTGTCTGCTTGTCTGCTATATAGACTGTCTGTGGCAAAAAACTTTAACGTTGTTCATGATTTGTGTACGTGTCAATTTCGCATAGTGAATGATTTGTGTGTAATAATTCTAAAATCTGAATTTTTCTTTATCTTTTTTCATCAATATTAGATACTTGGGTACAGAAAATGGTTTATTCCGTGTGTTTCCTGGAACCTTGGTGCCAAATACTTTATATGATCCAAGGGAAGACAACTGGTACCAAACTGCAATGGAGACTCCACACAAATATCTGTTTTCCAGGATGGACCATACAGTCAACAATGATTCTATTATCACACTATCTAAAGCATTTCATATTTCTAAGTAAGTTAATAGTACTTCTGAAATGTACCTTAAGCATTATATCTTTTTAAGTACTGTAAATTCCTTTTATTCCCTTGAGAACTCTTGGTGTAATTTCGCAAGTATGACTTCACAGGATAATAAAGTCATCAGCTAATCTTAATTTGACTATCAAATTATAACAAGGATACAGTTTTTCGTGATAATGTCTCGCATATATATCGAGTTAGATTAAAATAAAGCAAATATAAAGTAATCTGAACTTAAATTACCGTATTCACTCGTGTATAGTATGCATGTGTGTATAATACCTACCCCCAACTTTTGGAAAATAATTGAAGAAAAAGTCTACATCTCGTGTATAATACGCAGGTAAAATTGCCGCGTAATTGAGCAGTAATCAAGAACCTTAAATTCACCTAGAAAAAAGTCTGTATTACAGATTTTATTTTACGGAAAACACAAATGGTTACGCACATGAACCTTAGGATATTCAATGAATGGGATAAACCCAACTGCGGTAATAAAATTTATTTGTGATCCAAATATTGTATTGATAGAAAAAAAACTAAAGAATGGTGAATAAAATTGTAACAATTAACCACTGTAATTAGTATTCTTGATAAAATACCGATAATAAAGCAAAGTCGTTTCACCTTGATTGATGAAGATAAGATAATTGTATGGCATCGGCACTTGTTATTTTAAAATATGCTAGTCTCATTTGTAAAAACATCTTCATTTCAGCGCATCAGAGACATATATACACATATGTGTATATATGTCTCTGAGCGCATATTGTAAAGTGTTCAACACAAGGAGGTAAAACTGTAATATTAATCTCTTTATTAAGTGTCTAAAATCCATTTCAGTGGTCAAGAAAGGGTTCCCAAAGTTTAATGGTCACATTCTGATCGTTGTCAGCGGACATTTACACCAATATCGCTGCGGAAATATGAATTCTTACGTCTGCAAAAAAAGGTTCTTGTTTTAGATCTCGTGTATAATAGGCACCTGGAAAACCAAAGTCAGATTTTATGAAAAAAAGTGTGTATTATACACGAGTGAATACCGTAATGATTTACTTTAAGTGATAGAGTCAGGCTTGTACAATGGTATCACATGGGATTTTTAATCCATGACCAATGTTCAAGCTTTACTAATTGAAAGGATTATCCCATGGTGATTTAGGGGCAGACTTGGTGTAGTGGTTAAGCACTTGGCTTGAGGCGCTGATTTTCCGGACTCGATTCCCAGGTTGTGCTTCTATGTTTAAGAGGTTTGTCAACTCCTGCTTCCATGTCACAATATGACTGAAAAATTGTTGAAAGTGACATAAAACAACAATCAACCAACCCACAGTAATTTAAAGTCTGCTTCTCTGTCCTTTATTGGAAACTTTATAAACAGAAGCCCAATTTTCAGTTGCATTTGTAAGATCCTCCACTACTAGTGGTGGATCTGCTACATAGGTGAAAATGTTAATACCACGTACCAAGCAGGTGTCACCACCATATAGGGGAATTAACTCTGTGGCAATACGCAAAGTATGCAATGGCAAAAGTGTTTTTTCGCTGCACCTTAAAAACCATTGTGTAAGTAAATTCAACTTGTAATCAAACAATTTGGTGGTTTTAAAATTTTGGGCATGTCTTGTTGTGACTGCAATGACTGAGGTGTGAAGCTGCAGTCCATGTTAAGAATGGGTTTTATTTTATAGTTTTTGGTCAGATTGCAAAGCAATTTAGGTCTATAGATTGGTGATATCCATCTGTCAGTCTGTCTGTCTGTCAGTATTTTGGTTAAAGTTGAAGCAAAATTTCAACAACTAAGAGGAGTAGAAAACATAATACTTTACAGATAGGTTCATTCTGACCAGAGCTTTCAAATTATGCCATGACTTTTGACCTAGTGACCATGACCTTGGAATTTGACCTTCTTTGAAGAAACTTTAACTTTAGCTATATCTTTTGAATCAATAGGGATAGGGCTTCACAGATAGGTTCTTTGTGACGAGTGCATTTATTTGATACCATGACTTTTGACCTTGACTTTGTTTTGAACTTGATTTGCAATCCAGCCATACTGACTTTAGTGGTTTTTTGGGTTTTTTTTTTACATCACACCAAAATTATTATGCTTTATATGGGGTTAGTATCTGCCAAATGTGATGCACTGAAATGCAGACCTTTCCTTGGACCTAACTGAAGCATTCAGGAATCTTTTACTTGCCATGTCTACTTTGATATGGGACCTTGAGTTTTACTGTCTCATCTGTATGACAGGAGACAGACAAGCTACTGATGGGACTTGAACCCTGAACCTTCTTAATGAGGAGCCAAGCAGCTAACTGATAGAGGTACGCTGATTCTCTAAAGATAATGATAGTATTCCATAGCTATCCATGGTTTGTGTGTTTTACAGCACGCCAAAGCACATGTCAAGTATGAGAAATTGGTTTGTTAGAGGTCTTTAGCTGTCCTTGGTTAAGGTGTCCAGTATCAGGCCAAAATCATAAAGTCCAAGCACGCATGAAGAATAAAGATGCCTCTAAATGATCTCTGGTAACCATTAGTGAGGGTGCTCAACAGCTGGCCAAAATCTGAACCATGCTCAAGTACACACAAGCTCCTATTATATAAGTCAAAAACATGGCACAAGATAACAAAGAAATAACATGGCTGGGTATATAATACTCGTAAACTATATTCTACTTCAGAGACTCTATGCATGGCGTTATTGCAGCAGATATGTCAGAGCAGTATTTCACTGCCTTCTTGTTCCACTTCATGAAAATGTTGCAGAAATCAGATACTGGAAGTTTCGTCCTGGACGTCAAAGGGTAAACACTTATCTATGATCTATTTTCTTTGGGTATTTTATTTGGTAAATATTGTATACATGCACTTGCTGTAGTTGTTCAACTTTTGCCTGGATTGTACTGGTGAAGGACCAGCCTCCGGTTAAAAAACAGTTACTTGGTAAGAATATGAATTTATACTGTATAAATTTGAATTTATAGTGTTTATGTGTAAAACAATATCGGTAGTAATGTGTATATAGGAAATATATGATATATATATATAATATGTTCTGTAAATGATGGAAATATATGATTTGTAATTTTTATCTATAGATACATCATGGTACATCTGGACAAGAATGGTCACATCGATGACTCTGTTGCTCGTTTGCATATTTCCCAGTACCTGCCGAGTTTGTCTGCCTGGCTCATTCAACATAAGCACCTTAAGGTCAGGGCATAACATACAATAAAAACCTGAAAAGCTTATAATATGTTATTATATCACAGGTTTAGTTTAGAATGGTCCAATTATGCAGTCAGGGATGCTATGTCAATCTGAACATGCTTATTCCCAGTCAATTTTTTCTGAATTAATGAATCTTCCAGACAACAGGATCATTTTACACGTGTATTTGTATTGAATCTAATTTAAGGATGATGACGTGTTATATATGTACATTGTTTTATGCATCACAGGCCTAACATGTTTCCTATCAAGATTCATTTTTCAAAACACGAAAGGAATTTTATTTCTTATTCTAATAATTCTAGTTCAAATTGTCCTTGTAAGTGTCGACCCTAGCTTGTCATTCTCTGCCAGCAGCCATCTATGAAATCCATTCTTCTTGACTACTCTTACGTATACTTTTATCTTGGTAGTATAACTGGAAATGTGTAACACCACGTTATAAAACAAATCATTTAAATTTTAGATGTAAGACACATTTTGATTGCATGGATTTAGATGTAACACACATTTTGATTGCATGGTTTTAAAAATGTTTGGGTATATCTCATCCACCAATTTTTTTTTCTGACCACGTAATTTCCAGTGTTTTCATAATTGTGACTTCAGTATTGACAGGAATTAGATAATGATGAAAGAATCTAATTTGTTTTACATTGGATGGAGGTATACCATGAAAAAATATGGCAGAAACCTTATGCATCATGCGCTGCATGCAAAGATGCAGTTTTACGTCCTTTTTTTTGTGGTATACATTTTAGATTCATTCCTTGTATTAAATACAAGAATTTGGGAAGTCAAGACTTGACAAATGATGATTAGAATTTAATTTGGAGCAAGAGGTTCTTGGTTTTAATTCCCATCAGCATGTCGTTGGAAGCCTGTTTGTCACATTAGGTTGGTTGGTTGATAGTTGTTTTACGTCGCTTTCAACAATTTTTCAGTTATATCGTGACATGGAAGCAGGAGGTAACCAACCTCATATACATAGTGGCGCAACCCGGGAATCAAACTCGGATCGCCAAGCGCTTAACCACTACACCAAGCCTGCCCCTGTGTCACATTAGGTGTTGCCATGTCTGTGACAAGAGGCCAACAATTAACGTAAAATTTTAAAAATCAATAAAGAACATCATACACCAGATAGATATTCAAGTAATGTCAAACCATATTTTCACAGATAATGATGGTTAATCACAATAGCTGTATATGCATAGTAATTAAAGTCTTTGTAATCATGCTTGTGGCAAACTTTGGAAAAAAGTCTCAGGAGGTACTCATTTAAATGACCGATACAGTTTGTTTGCTTTGATTAATCTGACTTTGATTAATTTTCTTTCTCTTTGACTCCATCTTTGGTCTTTCAGATTGTGTGGTGTACGGACCTTACCACTGGTCAGAATCGTCTGAGTTATGAATTCTCTGTGGACAAAGTGGTGGTGCCGGTGACCCCTGACCCCTGCTTAAATATCGTGCTGGCACCACTTGCTAACACTAACCTGCTTGTACTTACTTACAAACATCCACAAAGATGTGTAACCAACAGTTGGAAAGCAAAGGTCAGTTTCATCATTGAAGAATTTTAGTTGTGTATCATTTCTAAATCATAGCTATCATTTTATCTGTCGTGTATTTTTGTCTGACTGTCTGTCCATTGGTCTCACCTGGGTATTATAAAATCATCTCTCAGGTGATACATGTGTTTTTTAGATTGCTACCTTTCAATTTTTTACAGACATGGTTCACACAGATATTGTAAAGGTTTTGATTCTGCATTACAATGTATTTGAATGTTTGATTATGGAATAAATTAAAATGAAATAATTGACTTAGATGTTTTCACAGTTTATGGTGCCGGACCCTGGGGTCATAACATTCTTTGACATCTGTATTTCTTCAAGGTTTAGTGCAACTCTTCTGTGTGTCTATCTTTGTGTATGGTAGTATATAACAAATATATGCTTTCTACATTAATTACATTCTGTAATTCTGTAATTAAATGCCATTGTGCTAAAATGAATATACCTTTAGTATTTTAATTCCTTTTGCTTTAGCAGTACATATACAAATGTTTCTGTATGTTTCATAACACTTTGATATAATGCATCCCCCCTTGGCTTTGGTATCAAAGTTTTATCCATGGTATATTTCTTTGTTTATTGTTTTATGCCATACCAAGATTATTTGCTTCTATATGGCAGTTTTGCTACAACAGACAGATATTGAGACCTTGGCAACAGACCCATCCAAGGCATTGAGGGGATTTCTTACTTGCCATGTCTACTGTGACAAGGGACCATCAGGTTTTACTGTTTCATCCAAAAGACAGCACACTGATGTGTCAATTATGGGATTCGAACCATGAACCTCTTCGACACAAGCCAGACACCTAACCAATTGAGCTATACAACTTAGAATAAGTAATTCATATGCTAGCTAGTGCTTGAAATTAGATATTACTTGTATTGTAGTGTATTAATGCCCATGATTAATAAGTATGGTTATTAATAAGTGTCACATGAAGTTGATTCTGTACTTTTCTCATAGAGGTCATGATATATATGATAAATTTTGAATTTTTTTATGCCCCCCATCTATCAGTCCTGTCTGTTGTCAACTTTAACCTTGGCTATAACTTTTGAACCGTGAGAGATAGAGACTTCATATTTAACATGCATACTCAACTAATGAAGCCCTTTCAAATGACACCAAAGTCATAACCTTTTGACCTTGGCAATTACCTTCACGCTAAAAATAACTATTTGGGCTTTGTTGCCGTCAGGAGCATTAGTGTTTCACAAACGCAGCTTGTTTCTTTGATCGTTATTGCATGAAATTGCCCATTTTACAGGAAAATTATAGCTTCTCTGGCTATGAGATTAGTTGACATATGATTACATTAGAATATGTTGTAAAAAAAACCAGCCATATATAGATATGTGAAGATAAAATGAAGTACATCATCAGCACATGCCAAAATATTTACTGATGTTGATAATGCATTAGGATGCATTTTTATCATAGTAGTATTTCTAACTTGGAAATTTCAAAACAATATGAATATCGTAGTAATTTTGAAGTGAGTGCTTAACATGCAGTCTAACACAGTTAAATCTTTTTCCTTTGCCCTGTATTCTACAAACTAAAATTAATAAAAGAAACCTATAAAGTTGCTCAAAATATATTTTTCCCATTCGTTTCATTATAAATTAAGAGTTTAGAATGTTACATTGGTATAAGGCTTTTGTTAGTTCAGAAGGTTCAAGACTGTAATGAACTCAATTCAAGTTTGACCTAATTCTCAAGTCTAAGTCATTCTCCAGTTGTGTAAATGAGATATGGTATGGCTGTTTACCTTTCAATGGTTGGTGGTTTCCTCTAAGTAGTCTAGTCTCCTCCACCACCTAACACATACACATGCCACCTGCACATACATTTTAGGTCAAATAAATCAAGATGTAGAGTTAAATTATAAACAAATAAAAAGTATATGAATTTTCTTATTTCAGGTTTGCTCCTGTGTTGCAGAATGTCACACATGCTCAGCCCATGTTAATTCCACCTGCCAGGTGAGAGACTACTTATTTATTTTACATCATACCTGTATCACTATTTTACTATTCATTTGTCAAGGAAATTTGGTCACTGCTAGAGGACTACAATTTTATTCTTTACTGGATGCTGTCGAGAACCATAGCGGTATTCAAAATATTCTGTGCATGGTGGGTTTTTTTTTTTTTTGGTTTTGCTACAGCCTCCCGTTTTACAACTTTGACATAATTTTCAGTATCATTGGGGTCTTTTTTCTGTAGTTCCATGGTAAGAATTGTGGTATTTAAAATTTTCAGTTTCCTTGCTTTTTTTCAGTAGTTGCATGGTGAGAATTGTGGTGTATAGAATTTTCAGTGTCTTTGCTATTTTTTCTATTATTTTGTGGTGATAATTGTGGTATTCAATATTTTCAGTGTCCTTGCTTTTTTTCTATTATTCTGTGGGGATAATTGTGGTATTCAATATTTTCAGTGCGTTTGCTATTTTTTCTATTATTCCATGGTGATGATTGTGGTATTCAATATTTTCAGTGTCCTTGTTTCTGCCGAAGTCTCGCTATTGATAAATGTGGTAATACCCTGGATCACAATCATCTCTACAGACCATGTGAAGGTAACGACATCTGCATTTGAGAGGTTAATTTTCTGCTTGGATTTTAATTCAAAACATACTATAGTAGCATCAGTGTGGCCATAAAACTTGAAGATTGTTCAGAGTGACATTTAAGCCTTAAGCCAAACCAAATCTTGAGTTCTAATCCCAGTTTACCTTTTTTTAAACAAAAATGTAACAAATACTAATTAACTCATATCAAGGTTTGAACTGGCTGAGTTAGTGGCATTCTAAGGGTGGCACTAAGAGTACACAAGCTCCAGTTACTCCATTGACTTATCAGCAAAACAGTAAAAGTTTTTGACTACAGTAGATGTTGGCACATGTAAAAACCCTCACTGCTTCAGTTAAATCTCTCATATAGCTCTCAATATTTGTGCAGTGCATCAAGCATTTGCTGTCACCATTAAGTGAAATAATCATGGTGTGATGTAAAGCAAAAACAGAAGTAAGTGTGTACTCATTTTGTCACCTGAGCTGATAGCTATACACTTTTATCTTGCTCTGGTTTGTGAATATGTATTTCACTTCTTTTACGTGTAACAAACTTTCTCATGTAAATTTACAGAAATGTACTGATATTTTACAGACAAAACTAAGCATTGGAGGAATTTCAAAAAGCAGCAATTGAACATTACTAACTCCTCAAACATAACCAAGTGTCAAAAACCATGCTCAACCTTGTGAGTAATATTCAGCTATAAATTTTGTTGGTCGATCGTGTTTTTTTTTTTTTAATTTACAAGTGCATAAACCAAAACATGTATCTAAGGTTTTACATGACATGAGTGGCAAATTCATTGTTTATGGTAAGATTGTGATGTAAAGTTAAAATGATGTAAATATGCGCTTCAAAACATCATAGATGTAAGTTTGACATTAAGTGAGAGATTAATTTAATATGAAAAAGATAAATCTATTAATATATATGATAGATAACAAATTTCAGCTTTTGTTAACCGATGCCCATTAAATAGAAAAGATTAGAGAGACATCAACTTGAGGGGATCTTGTAAAACTGTCAGTTTGAATGACTCTGTGTCCTAGTAAGGAATACATATTAATGTGTAGAAAATAAAATTTGGGCTTTTTAAACAGTTTAAGCTTACAAGATATAGGAAACCATTGTCATTTGCATGACAAAATCATCTCGTTTTGTACTTTATCCATGTTGCAAGTTTCGGCCATGGAGGAGTTTTTTTGGTAACTTGATATGCATGATCTCCACTAGAATAAACCATGCTACTGAAGTTTAGAGTTATGTACCTTTATACACGGGATCACTTTGTGTGTCGTCAGTCTGTTGGATGTTTTATAAATTGAATGATTTCATTGCTAAAAAGACTTTAAAACAATGTTGAATATAGGAAGACAGCTGGAGAATGCAGACTGCATTCGGTGTGTGAATGGTGCCACTCGGGTCACTTCCAAGATATGCCAGTATGCTCTGAAAAGTGTATCAAAAACAGGTAAGATCCCATCTATAAATTAAGGCTTTTCAGGGATTTTGAATATGTTTGAATTTTAAATATATGATAAAACAATTTTGATGTCTCATAATTTAAACAATGGAAAATATGATTGTTACCACTGCTTATAATGTACTTACTCTCTTTAATATTTAAACAATTCAAATACACAATTTTTACCATTGCTTACAATATCTTATTAGCAGACTTTACTGCTGAAAGTATCACAGATTTAAATAGGACAGACAGAGCCAAGTCGATTATACACTTTGATTTGGCCCTTAAATTCCTGACTGGAAACTAGTCCAGTCCTTCTGATGACACTTTAGAAATTTAGGCCCCATGTCATGGCAAATATCTTCATCCCTCAGTGCATTATGTGCATGGGTCTATTGCATAGGTCTTCATTCATTTACAACGCATCAGCCAGAATCTGTAACCATGTAAGCTGAATAAGTTTGGTATGACATATTAGCGACAAACAGACCGAGTTTTCTGTGATTTTATATTCCTGATTGTGAAGTCTGGTTATACATATGTATTATTACGTTATTATTACATTCATAAACAGATCATGGAATAAATGTTATAACACAACACAATAGAAACTAAAATCATAGTTATTGTATTTGTCTTTCATACTGTAATATAAATCTTTGATATTTATAGAAAACTTCAATGTTATACTATTTGAGAAGATCGTTTAACAGTTCTTATCTGTCTGGTAGTTTGAGGAATCTCATGTGTTATAGAGGTTGGATACATGTGTTATAGAGGTTGTAGACATGTGTTATAGAGGTTGTACATATGTGTTATAGAGGTTGAACATATGTGTTATAGAGGTTGTACACATGTGTTATAGAGGTTGTACACATTTGTTTTAGAGGTTGTACATGTGTGTTATAGAGGTTGTATACATGTGTTTTAGAGGTTGTACACATGTGTTATAGAGGTTGTACACATGTGTTATAGAAGTTGTACACATGTTGTAGAGGTTGTACACGTGTTATAGAGATTGTACATGTGTTATAGAGGTTGTACGTATGTGTTATGGAGGTTGTACACATGTTATAGAGGTTGTACGTACATGAATGATTGTGTAGATTGATATCAGCTTTACATCAATAAATTATTTGCATGGCAGACTTGAATCAGTCTGGATTGAAGTACCAGTATTTGTATTCAATCTCCTTAAATTACAAAGACCAAAGTGCATGAAAAAACATCTCTCTAATTCCTTAGAAGGATCTGTTTAATGTAATGAATGTATTATATATTCTTCCCTACTAGTGAAGGAACTTTGTTTTAAAGCAAATCTGTGGATATCAAGTGATGTAGCTGATCTCTTTACAGGTTACATGTCACATTAAGAAGTGAGTGTATGAACTTGACGGAGCTAGATGACATGGAAGAAGATTCTCTGCGGGACCTGATCTCCCGACAGATTTCTGATGCTTTGATGGTCTACCCTGATGCTCGTGTGCACAGACCTAACATTACAAAAAGTGTAAAATTGCTGTCTTATGTACATTTTTATTTATGGTTATATATTGTTTATAAATTATGCATTAGGTTTCATTTGAGTTTTTGAAAGATATGTATTTGATTCTTGCAGTTTAAATCATATTTTGGTTTGTTTATTGAAATTTTATTTCGCATTCAGTAATGTTTCTATCATATAACTATATGGAAATAGGACATAACCAACCTTTTGAAAAAAAGTGGCACAATCCAGGAATTGAACCTAGATCACCTGTACTGCAAACCAAGCTTAACCGTAAAGTCCTGCAAGTTGCTCTCTGAGCCATCTGTGACTTTATATATTGGAATATATGTGTTAGCATGCCATAGTGACAGTTACTGCATGCCATGGTGACAGTTACTGCATGCCATGGTGACAGTTACTGTATGCTATGGTGACAGTCATTGCATGCCATGGTGAGTTACTGCATGTCATAATGACAATTACTGTATCCCATGGTGACAGTTACTGCATGCCATGGTGACAGTTACTGCATACCATGGTGACAGTTTCTGCATGCCATGGTGACAGTTACTGCATGCCATAGTGACAATTACTGTATGCCATGGTGACAGTTACTGCATGCCATAGTGCAGTTACTGCATGCCATGGTGACAGTTACTGCATGCCATGGTGACAGTTTTTGCATGCCATGGTGACAATTACTGCATGCCATGGTGACGATTACTGCTTTTTGAAATAAACAAGATTAGATTTCTTAAATAAATGTATGATTATTATCATTTATCTTAATGAGAGATAAATAAAATTGTTGCTTGGGGAGGGGGTATATAACTCTCTCTCCCTGCCGCTCTCATTCCATCTCTCTCTCTATGTTTCCTTCCACCCATCCCATCTCTCCTGTCTCCCACCTTGCCCGCTTCCTCTTTTTTATTTGCATTACGCTTTAGCATATTAGATATACAAAATTATTCATTAAATACATGTTGGTTTTATGTACTACAGGGTGATGTCAGTTTAATGGTTGAGAATTTGGCCATGGAGAATGTACCACACACCTGGCTGGATATTATGTACCAGCCCTGGCATGTGAACTTCAGTCTAGCTGGAGAACCTGTCACCCTGACACTGGCTCACACCAACTCCCCGCATGCTCAGTAAGTATGAAAACTGGTTATAGTTCATTACTCTTGATTGTCAGTCTAGCTTGAGAACCTGTCATCCTGACACTGGCTCACACCAACTCTCCACATGCTGAGTAACCCTTTTGATTTTCAAGGTCACAAATCAAGGCCTCATCTTGGGATTATTCTGCTTTGCAGTTCTCTTATTACTTATTGTTGAAGGCCATGTTAGGAGTATTTATCCACTATAGTGGTCATAGTTTTCAGTAGTGGATAAAACCCTTGTACCCAGGAAAATCCCAAACTTGCACATGAAGGTACACTTGTACATGAAGGTACACTTGTACATGAAGGTACACTTGCACATGAAGGTACACTTGTACATGTTCATGCTTGTCATGCCATGGTATTAAACCCAAACATAGCTACAGTGAGTTATGTTGTAACATACCAGTTCACTCAATCACCATAGCCCTTTTTAATCTAAATGAGATATTCAAATCAAGTTCTGCCAAACAGATCATTAAATAAATGAATATCAAAGGCAGTGGACCTTCGACTTTGAGTTTTGGAAGGTTCTAGGTTTCAAAGTTTCCCATGTTATTAATAAAATGAACAGAATGCATGGTTCTCAGGATCAGATGATTACTTCAAGATCAAGGGGGTGGGGGGTTTGAATTTGACAGTAATTCTTTGTATTATTCCTGTATTATTGGTTCATATCGGTCAAAATGTGGAACTGAAAAATATTACATTAATATGAGAATATGAAACTTGCCATGTCCTATGAAGATTCAAATGAGTACCGTAAACTGAACCTATATGTACAGCTACAATTTGTAGTTAAAATGAAATCTGGGGCACAACTTGAAAAAACTAAGCTAGTGCTGCTTGTACTTCTTTCTGTCATGTCATAAAGTGGAGTAACGATGACCAAAAGTGGAGTAAAGATTACCAATCAATTGAATACATTGAGTGGCACAGTACAGGATTTGGACACAGACTGCCTCAGCATTACAAATAGACAGCTTTACCACAATGTCATATTTGCTTCATGTAAGCTAAGAGAAGTACAAACATCACCAAAGACACACACTTGATACTTTTTAACACTTTTTTGCCTAAGAAGATGTGTTAAGTTCCCTCTTGGAGATCATTGATAATGTCTCCTCTTATTTTACTTCTTGCTGTTTCACTCTTTCTAGGTACATTATTACTCTACATCTGTCTGGTATAAATTTCACACACGTTCTGGAATCAGCACTGACGCTAAGGACATTTGTGACGAACAAAATAGAAGACCTTGTCAATGCAGCATGTAGTCCAGAGGTGGCTGCAACACTGACAAATATTTGGCCAGAAGAGGTAAAGCAAAGTTTTTTGTTCCAAAATATTGAAATGAGAACCTCACCATTTAGTGAGAAAGGTTTAAAAAGGCAGAGTTCAATCAATTGATGGAAAAATGCTGTCTTGGAAAGAGGAATTCTTCTCAAAATGCCCTGTATTTTTTTAGCAAAAAGTCCACCCCTTAAATCCCTTGCTGGATAAGTGCATAATGAATGGTGAAAAAGATCCTGGTATATGATTCATTTTTAGCCCCAACTTGGGGCCCTGTTTTGATAATAGGGTTACAATTCTTACATTGCACAAGCTAGCACTTTTGTTAAATGGATGGACTGGTAAGATTCAGTGCATTCAAACCTTAAATGGCACAAATATCATACATTATACTTACATTAAGCAAATGGCCCTCAATCAATTATTAAAAGGCAGTACACAGATATTTCTACAGCTTGTATCAAATTTTCTGGTTTGTATGTATTAAATTTGAGTCATCTGTCCAAAAGATGTAAATGACCAATGTGTGGATGATTCAGACTACATATAAACAAACTGCCTTTTGGCACAAGCTGTAGAAAAGTCTGTGTATTGCCTTGTAGTGACTGGTTGGTGGTAAATTGATACTATCTGCCATTTGTTTAGTGTTTATATATGTATCATATTTGCTCCATTCGACGCTGGATTGTATTGAATCTTGTCAGCGGATCCATTTCTCATAAGTGCAAGTTCACTCAAAGTAAAGAGTTATAGTGGCTTTATCATCAAAATACGGCCACATCTTGTAGCTACCCGGTAATAAAAAACATTGATGTTTAGTTCCTACATTCTAAGGATAATATTGATGATTTATAAATAGTAAAAGTTCTTTTAAAATGACAAAATATTTGTATTTTCATAAGATTTTCTAGAACTGAAAACCCTAATTCGTGATTTCATTTATTAAATAGAATAGGAAAAATACACATTTTATTAGAGGTGTAACACTGGTAGGAGAATAAGATGTGGCCGGACCCAGGAATTAAACACAGAACCTTTTGCTGTTAAGATGGATGCTCTCACCATTGAGCTATTTGGGCTGATAACCGTCCATCACACTCCTCTCCTGCCAGAGGTTTCTAACCCTGGAAACCAAAACACACAACAACCAAACGATCATAACCCTCACAGTGCACCAACAAACATGCACTTTATGAGGGCTGGCCACAGCACTATATGCAGCAGACAGGAGAAAAAGATGTGACTGGACACGCGTACAGGAATCGAACCCAGAGCCTTCCGCTAGCAAGGTAGACACTCTTACCATTGAGCTATCCACGTTGATATCTGTCTGTCACAGAGGAATAATTTACAATACAGAATTCTGTACACCATGATGTTTATAGTACTATAATGTGTACATACTGAAAGTACTGAGGGTGGAGGTTATACATTAACATGGACAGAATTCAGCATGATGTAACTAAGGAAGAAATGTTATAGCTTGATAAGTATTCGTAAGAGTTAATATATAAAACTTTATCTCTCATACTGAACTCCTCTTCTTTTCTTGTTTCTTGTGCTCTAAGTGTTTTAATTGTATCATTAATACATCATTTAAATAGTTGAGAGAGCTGATATACCTCAGCTGGGGTGTGGAAAAAACTGAAGTCCCATGTCACATTATCTCATTAAAGATCTCGCACTACTTCAGGTGAATCCATTGCATCATTCTTAATTTCTGTACAGTGCATCAGGCAGATGCTGTCACCAGGAAATGATCGTGGCATGACGTAAAAAACAAGAACAAAAAAAGAGGTCAAGATGCGAGTCTCATGTGGGACGTATGTGATGGTTTGTTTTTTATGCCCCTGGATCGATAGATCGGGGGCATATTGTTTTTGACCTGTCTGTCTATTTGTCTGTTGGTTTGTTGTTAACTTTAACCTTGGCCATAACTTTTGAACCGTGAGGGATAGAGACTTCATATCTAACATGCGTACTCAACTAATGAAGCCCTTTCAAGTGACACCAAGGTCGATGATGTTTTGACCTTGACCTTCATGCTAAAAATAACTTTCTGGACTTTGTTGCCCTGGGGGCATTAGTGTTTCACAAACACAGCTTGTTGTTTTCTTTTTAAAAAGAGAGGATATACCTGATTGACAACCAAAGGATTATATCATTTATCATTCAAGTCTATTAATATTGTGGCTGTTATGCATGTGTTATCTTATTCTCTTCGCAGGACAGGATAGAGTTTCTTTTGAGAAAACCATCCACGGTGACCACTACAGATTTTGAGACGGAAATTGCAAAGTTGAAAGCAGAATTCCATAATAATCCATCTCATGATCTCCTTAACTGGCATGTGCTAATAACGAGTGTGACCACCAGGGGCAGTCCTCATCTGCATTGCCAAGTTCCTTGTGATAACGTGTGAGTATGACAATAGTCATTGAAAGCCATTTATTTAAAAAACTCGCTGAATGAATTCATACATGACTGCATGTATTTGTTGTGTTATGTCTTTCCATTCATTCTAAACTGAACATAGGGATATAGGCATTAGGCATCAGAAAGAGTGTGGGATGACATACAAAAGATGTGCCTGAGAGATTTAATTTTCAAAAGCTCAACTGATCTTTGCATGACTGTTGATCTAGCTTTGATCACCGCTGAGCTGTGAACAGTAACATAATGAAGTATTATTCAATTCCAATGAATTTTGACAAAATTTTATGGTCACATTAAATTCCAGGGAATTTCGTTTGACAAAATCTTCTTGTCAGATTCACTTTCATTTCAGCTTTTGTCCTACATCCATTCATGGTATTTGAACCGCACCTTTTTCTTTTAAATGTTAGTTGAGAATTTGAAATTCATTACCATGGTGATTATCACCTTAGTCACATGATTAAGAGTCATATTCATGACACACCTTTACACCATGGATAATAAGCTTTAGACTGACACAGGTGGGGTTTGTTATGCAAGGTCATGAGTAGACCAAGGGCATCCATTATTCCATAATACATGTAGTTGTGGTGCTCTGATAAAGCTGGTTTTAAGAAAAGGAAATTAACATGAACCAGGGCTTTCAGAAGGTTCAGTGTTCTCATTAACTCACCCAGGTGAGATTAGTACTCACCAAACTACATATGTAATGATGATAAGTCCCAAGACTAATAGGACTCATGAATTCCTAGGTCTAGTGAGAACCCTATGGTCACCATCAATGATCAACTCTAAATATTAAATGCATTATGTTTGTATCTCTTCTTAAATTGGGTCATGAGCAATGTATATTATGTATATGATTTGTAAATCAGTTTACAGGCAATTACAATCAAACTATAGATAGGAGTTTAAC
Organism: Pteria penguin; assembly: GCA_035048485.1. Lineage (NCBI taxonomy): Eukaryota > Metazoa > Mollusca > Bivalvia > Pterioida > Pteriidae > Pteria > Pteria penguin. The sequence goes on along the minus strand of CM068588.1, from coordinate 18,506,144 downwards.
AGTCAGTTCCACTATGATCATGACCTTAATCACATGATTAAAGGTCAAGGTCATGACACGCTCTTATGCCATGGATAATTGCATACTGAAGTTTATTACCTTTTTCCATAAAAGGATTTTCAAACTAACTTCAGCAGAATTTGTGTGATGCAAGGTCATAAGGAAGGTCAAGGTCATGATTTATTTCACAGTTGTGCTCTCACAAAGCTAGTAAAAGTTTGTTTATAAATGAGGTTAATATTGGACCAGAACTTTCAGGTCCCCATCAATAGTCACCTCTCGTTATTAGATGTTCAAGTCATGTACAAATCCAGTGTGGCCTGGTGGATGAGGTGCTCTGTTTGTGACCTAGAGGTCTCTGATTTGATTCCCACCCTGGTTGAACAGGTGATCTGTCTTTCAAATGAGACAGTAAAAACAGAGGTCCGGTGTCACGGAAGGTGTGGCACATAAAAGATCCCTCACTGCTTCAGATGGGTGTGTTGCAAAGGTAGAAATTTCTATGCAAATGCGTCAGGCAAATGCCGTCACCATATATGTGTACGTGAAATAACGTGGAGTGAATTAAAACAGTATTCAATCAATCAAGTTATGTACACCTAGTGGTACATGTTAATCGCATTGGTCTTGACAAGTAACCCTGTTAATTACTGAATAATGAGAATTTAAGAGTTACGTAATATGCAGATCTACATGTAGAGTAAGCCATAAAATTTTCTGCCATACTTGTATATTTCACTGGTTTTCCATTCTCTACAAAGCATATCTACTATCATTAAAGGTCACTGAAGGTCAGAGTAATGTAGGTCATAATGATCATAATTTCCTGCTGCTAGACACTAATGATGGTGACTGCTTTTACTCCTATGTGCAAATATTTGTTTACTAAACACTAATGACTATGTCCATGCCTTGAGGGCGCATTCTGTCTGCATAGCATAGACTGCCTGTTTGGATAATGCCTTCAGGCAGTGACCACTACAATGGTCAACTGATTCACCAGTGTGTAAGCTGTGAAATGAATCAATTATGCAACATGTCCTATGCATTATACAGGAAAATGCAATATACTGATTATAGTCATTAACTGCACAGTAAGAACTGATGGTGGTGGATATTTGGGGTCGATAGTTGATTCATGATCTCTGGATGATAATTAATCTATTGACAAATACAGGGTAATAGCTGACTTGTGAATGACATTATCTACTAGTAAATTTTGTGTATTTTGTAGATTTAATTGTAAAGGAAAATGAAATGTGGTACATGCATTTAAAAATGGCACAATGATTACTTTTTTTTATAATTTAAACTCATTACAGTTAGCATTAATATGTCAGATATTTACATACAGGGAGATTACAGTAACACTGATGGACATGTAACATCAGTTTCCTATTTTCTATTTTAAACAAAATTTATAACATGGTATGCCATACTTTTCTAATTTTTTTAGGGGGGGGGGGGGATGGACTTGGCTAAATATCAATAAACTTTGAGAAAATATAGTTTACAGTATTGTTCTAAGGTAAAATGGCCAATATTCCTCAGCAAAATGGAATCTAAAATCACTGACTTAATGAGTGTACAACAACATTACAATTATATCTTTTGTCTGATGGATACTTACTATAGAATGTATATGTTTAGACTCAATCATGTACAATGTATTCTGCAATATACATGTATATACAATGTACATGTACAACACACATACATAATGCACTATATCTCTTACTCTCAGATTGGATTCTCATTTTAGTCTACCACTATTACTGGCATAAAGCTTAATTTACACTGTGTACATGTACTTTATTGTATATTTCAATGGTGTAAAATTCATAATAAATCTGAGAATAAGATATAAAAACAACATGTAAAAGAGAAGTTCCTTGACTTTGAATTACATGTACCATGTATTTGGAGTCTTACATGTACTTGAACTAGCTGAACAAATTAGAAACTTGATCCTGTTCAACATCATCACTTGTATGTGTACAAGTAATATGACCTTGTTGTGAAAGGGAAAATATTTAAGATGGAATAACGCCTAAAATAATCCATGAAAGTCCTTAGTAAAGAACCTTTGTTACTGAAACCCCATGATTATGTGATCTTCATAAAAACTGGTATGATAGTAATATTATAAATGTAACATCCACATCAATCTTTGTTTCGTTTCCCTGAACAAGAGGAATCACAGGGTCCCAAGGGCTTAACTTTTTTTTACCTCTCCTGAGATACATGTATTAACTACATGTATCTTCTACATACAAAGTACATGTATATTCATGTTATGGCTGTATTGTATGAATGCTATTATATTGGTATTGGGTGTACACGTACATGTAACACTCTCCTAATGTTTTGAAATTAATTTATTTCATAATATAAATTTTTTTAGGTATATATTATTAATTTTCTTCTCTATATTATGAAAAACTTCACAAAGCGAGGACCGATCACTACACAATTAATTATTGCACATTTAAATGTTTGGTTTCAAATATTTCCCACAACAAATACATGTACATGATCAACCACAAAAATAATGTAGAAGGACAGTCTAACTCGAGATGTAATCTTACACAAAACACAGTGGGCCTAATCCTGGTGTAAATTTAGAAATCACACATAACACCTGCAAAGGTGTTAACTAGCACAGGTAAATTTGCACCTGAATTCTCACTGTGTTTTGTGCATTTTCTCCAAACACCTGAACTGCACTGTACATGTATATAAATGATAAAGAGTCAAGGAACTCAGGACATAGAGATAACAGGAGACTGTCATCCATAAATAAACTGCAAGAGACCTGTAAAGTAATACCTGCACTGACACATCATATGAAAATAGCATTTAAACAAATACTATTACATTATGAATTAAAAGAACTACAATGTATAATACAATGTAAAGCACTTCGAAAATTTTTTGTACAGTTACGATAACAAAGACATAAATTCCTCTTCAAGACAGCTGCCATTTGTTACCGTTTTATGGTAACCATGGCAAAGGAACACACTTCTGAGTTTACAGTTTTATGACACTTCAGATATAATTTTTCTTCAAGTCGGCTGTCAATGGTTACTGTATGGTAACCAAGGTAATATAGTACTTAAAGGTTGACGGTAGTGACACCTAGTGGAAAGAGATAATTTCTCTTCAAGTCTGCTGTTGGTAGTTTATTGTAGCATACATTATCTTTCTGGTTTGTGTGAAAATGTGATTTATGAAAATGAGCGGTCGTCGTTAAAACTTCAGCTTCATCATCTTTGAATGCTGCAACAAAGTTTGTAGAAAATTGTTCATGATGCACGGTTAAATTCTCCATTGCCCACTGCATTTTAACATCTGAAACTAAACGCTTTTGTAATCTGGGTGTGCGAGTCTTTTTCATCATTCTCACTGTAGTTTCCAAAGTTTTCTTAAATTTTTCGCCTCCAGGCCCTTTTTCTGGAGTACACAATGCAACATGAAATGCTGTGCCTTTGTTACGAATCATGAGCAAGAATATTTGAAAGAGTCTTTCCTCATCTATTCTCGGCGTGACGATGAATACGTTAGCACCACAGCCAAACCAGTCGTCAATCAAGGATTTCCACAGGCGCATGATGAAGTCATGCTGCATTATCCCCCCTCCATCTGGTATCATATCTAACAGATCCTGTACCTATAAAGAGAAAGCAGTCATACAGCATATCAGAAATACCATCAGAGTCTTACCTTATATTACTTTTTCTGTTATATTTCTGCAGATTATTTGACTTTTTGACAATATTTTACAAAGACTTAACATGTTCATACAGCTGATCATGTCTACATGTATGTTTTTCAAATGAATTTATGCTAATATTTTAATATTTAATGTTATGCAGTTTTTTTTTTTAACTAAAATATGATAAATTGTAAAACCATATACTGTTTAAGAATGGTCTCACAAATACATTATGAAATGACACAACTCCCCATCTTTCCTTGTCCTCTGTAAACACAGTAATTGCATGAAAGTTAAATAAAAGCCCAAACAAAAAAAGAAAAGAAAAAACATACAAAATTATGTAGAAATGGAGCCCCTCTTCTTACACAGAAGGCAGAGTTGATATCTTGCCCTTTCTTGAATACCATTAAGAAAATATTACTGAACAATTTTTGAAAGTAACATAAGATCATGACAAATCAAACCATTAATATGATACAGGAGAGAGAAGTACATGCACAGTAGGGTATTGATTCCAGTACTACTGTACATTGTAGATGTATGAATACTGTCTCCCCCACTAGTTTCCTGTATGGGGAGGAGTGTAGTAGTAGTATATTGCATTGACTCGTGTCTGCCATAAAAATGCTATCAGTTGAGTGGGTGGTGTTGTACTTGATCATGAATTATGACAGGAATATGTCTGTACACTGTATACGCACAGAGAGGCAGTCATGACAAAGATCTGTTTTTATGATGGTCATTCAGTATGCATGTCTTGGTGTATTGCCATCTCAACCTACATGTGCCAATATTAAGTGCACCAGAACAAACAACACCCCTCACAACTTTTTGAATATGTGTCTAGTAGGAAAGAGTGGGGGGGGGAGATTGTTTTAATACAGCAAATTCAACACAAAGGCTACACATTTCCATCGTAAAGATGAGGATGTACTGGTATTTAGATACTGGTATGTATCAATAGAAGGGGAGATAATTATTCTGCAGTCATTATTAGTGATTTTCTGAAGATGGAGATTTCCTTGAGGCATTTTCTTTTATATACCTGTTATATTTTTAATGACAGATAAATTCCAAATTCTCATTGTATTCAAGTTTATAATCTTGACATAAAGTTTTATTTCAGTGGTACATGTACTGCAATAATGTAGATCAGTAATTAGATATATGACAGTTATATCAGAGTTACCTCCCCCTGACAGACCCCTACAAGGTTTAACACAGGATATTGCTTGGTAATTATAGGTTGTTATGTTAACTTAAGCATGTCATATACTTCACTTTGTTGCAGAGTCGTTGGATTTGTTCAATTTTCTCACACACCTGTGTATATGGATGGTTTTATTGCATTTCAATTACCCTCCATGAGATTCCTTCATAGTTAAATCACAACAAGGGAGGGAAAATTATACGGTAATAAAACTGTTATAGTTTTCATCTACATAAAACAGGTACATTTAAGAGGCCAAAATGCTGAGATTTCACGTACAGAGAGGGATAAGATTCTCTAATCATACATGTACCCAAAGAAAGCCACAGTGACATTGCATCAATTACTTTTGTATTTGGCTTGTACATGTATAGCTGTTTGATTTCTTTATTTGATTTCTTACTTGTATATGTATTCCCATTAATTTGAATTTGTTGTTAATTTGTAAAGACAGATGGATTGATAGTACCTTCTTACTTGTCTAAGTCAATGTCTCAAAGACTTACTTCTCCTCTTCCCCCTTTCCTTTGTACATTAAAGTATTCTACTCTAAGACCTAAACATTTTTCCACATTTTGTGTATTTTAATTATGTAGTTTTACTTTAAGTTCTGCTGGTCTTCTTATTTTTTTTTTATTGAATATCACTCTTGCCCACTAGGACCTTTTTGAAATTCAAAGGATACCATAAATTGCCCCATCACCAAATTAAGCCTTTCTATCATAAGGTGACAGACAAGGGTGTTTACATGTAGTCCTCCATCCAACCCCAATGTCTCCCCCTACCTCCTTCCTTTTTGTTCCATTTGCATAAGGTATTGCCCCTTCCTATTCCTTTTCTACCCCTTCTCTCTCATTTCCTTATCTTTTTCTTTCACCCAACTTATTCCTCTCCTGTCCTCCTTCTCTCTCCCTTCCTTAAACCCTGCCTGCCCTTTCCCCCAATTTTATTTATTAGCCACATTGTCATAGCTCACTAAGAAACCAAAGCCCCTCTAACCCACAGTTCCTGGAGTAGTACCCAAGAACCTTAACTGACTTAACTTGCCCACTATGCCAACAACGCCACACTGTGATTAAGAAATGCCTTAACCCATGAGGTCATCCTGCACTGGCAGATTTAGAGGAGGAAGGGGGTTGCAATCCCCCCTTTGGTCAGAAAATTTTACCAAAAACAGGTCATTTTCAACCATTTTTAGGGCTGCAACCCCCCTTTCCGGACCAGTATTGCAAAACATTTGTCATGGGAGACTGCAACCCCCCCTTTCAAAAATTTCTATATCTGCCTATGCCCTGTAGTACATGTATGTAAAGGGTCCTTACCTCCTCTACATTTTTGTCGAGCTGTAGATACCGTGTGACTGAATTATCAGACACTGACCCCACCTCGTCCAGGGTCCTCATCTCTGCATTACATTGTTCGAGAACTTCTGTGAAGTTATCCAGCATCCATGGCCAGTGACCCTTCCCTGATATCTTCATGATTGAGGACCTTTTATTGAGTTTTACCGTCACATCTGAAAAAAAGTAATTTGAATTTAGTCTTATAACTTATGGGAAATTCTGGCTACATGTATGGATAAGCAGAGACATATATACAAATGTACACATGTGTATGTATGTCTCTGGGATAAGTAATTGAAAAATCCCAAACAGAAATGTCTCTGTATATATACATAGCGAGATGATGCCTCATATGCGGTTCTTTGTACATTTTGTAGGTCTATATTTAAAGTCAACACCCCCCCCCCCCCTTTCAACTGAAATACATTATTTCCCTTCTCGTTTCTTTAACTCTTATATAGACATTTGACAATACTTACTTGGTGCGGGTTTGAGCTTGATGATGTCACCTTTCTCTCGGAATGTGTTGTCCGGGTACAATGCCTTGAAGATTTCTAGCCACCACTGCACCACGTCACCCTTGTAGTGTGTGGTTACCACAATCTCGTTACCTTTATCGAAAAAGTCGATGTCAAACGGCGTCGGGGTCCCCCAAATCTGGGCCAAAACCCGCGTCCGATCCTTCTTCGACGGCATATGTACCAAGTTTGATCAACACCTCTTCACGGTATATTTTACTTACAAAGTCGACCTGTTTACTTCCTAGCGAATATTGATCACACAATAAACACAATGTCTTGTGGAGTTCACATGGCGTAACGATACGTAATCCTGCCGCTATGGGTCCACTTAAAGTGCTTCCTATAAAATTATTCCAAATGACACAAGCTTAATATGTAGTGAAATCTAAATTAATTGTTGTACACACGTTTTGACAGCTTATTCGATAATTCACCTTATCAATAATTGACACACCTGAGTTACCTGAGAATTTACCTTACGTATACTACGTATATTTTGATTGGTCAACGCAGTTTCGATATCCAATCAGAAACAAGATTATACGCTCCTTGAATAAACATCTTGGGTCACGAGAAATGATCGAATTGAGATAAAAATAGTCATCAGAAGTTAGAGTTTATCTACCCAGCCCCGATAAAGTAATTGCTAAAACGTAAACAATGTTTCATTTGATAGCATTTGTATTTATAGCGTGAACGGTACTGGAATCGTTATCTTTATTCTGCTAAAGCAGAGAATATATATATAAATATATATATATATATATATATATATATATATATATATATATATATATATATTAAAGCACAAGTAGGAAATATAACAACAACGTTCACTATTCAAAAATGTCGGATCAACCGTGGGTCAATGCAAGTCGCTAAAGAATAAAAGAGGTCAAATATAAAAAGCAGAAGAAAGCGTCAAACGACACTAATATAAAAAATTATTTTTTATATTAGTGTCGTTTGTCGCTTTCTTGTGCTTATATATATATATATATATAGACATATATATATATATATATATATATGTGTGTGTGTGTGTGTGTGTGTGTGTGTGTGTTTCCAGTTATATTCGATGATACGAAGCCTTAATTTGACGGGGACATATATAGATACGTGTTACTGCATAACGCACAGACAAAAAATATTCATCCGTTGCATTTAGGTGCGATCGCAAATATATTAAATCAAGAGTACACGAATTTTCGAATCCATCTCTATTACGACATAAATACATTTACCAGGCGCGGATCCAGTTGGGAAAGGGGGGGGGGGGGCACGTGTCCCCCGTCCACTGGTTTCACTGCCCACTGTTAGCAGCGTCTTCAGTTATTTGTAAATATAGAGACATAGACTACTTTCAGTTGTCTGTCTCTTAAATATAAGTGATAGTTCCCAGTCTATACAAACATTGAACTTATTAAGTAATCAATATACACCGTCCACTTAAATTAGCAATATCTACAATATACATTCCAGTTAGTAAATCCTGTCTGCATACTTAGTTTAAATAGGTAACAATCGTTTCGATTTTAATTGTGATATTTATATTGGAACATCCCCCCCCCCCCCCCCCAAATGTATATATACATGTATATATATATACATTTTGTATTGCATTAGAATTGTACTTAGTTGTTGGTTTGTGTTTTGTTTGTTGGTTGTTAATTTTTCTTCTATTGAATTTAGAATAAAATACAGAGACATATCTTTATAAAATATAGGAGAAAAAGCCAGAAAATTTGGAGAATGAAATTAAAATCAAGTAAAAAAAATTGTTGATTATGTTTTATTATCATTGATATTAACAGTGGATGGTTAGGGGACAGATAAAGTACAAGTAGTTAAATGTGTTTTGATTTCTTTGCAAACAATGGATGGATAGACTACGTTTGGAGTAGATGGTAAAATTAATATAATTAGTGGACGCATGATCTGGACACGGATCGTTTGGGGACGCCGCAACTTGTCAGTGGACGGATCATCTGGAAATCTGCCAGTGCAACCCCCCTTTCCATTATGACAGTAAAATGTTTTTTGCTTTTGTTTTTTTTCAAATTTCACTCTCGAAATGTGTATTTATCATCTCAGAATTTATTATGAATGCAGCATTTTGAACCAATTTCTCGATAACTTTCTAGGGAAGAGCCCACCAGTAGAAGGGGTGAACCCCTCCTGCATCCATCCCTTTCGGCGGTATGCGCCTCAGTGAAGCCTTTGGCTTCAGTTGTGCCCCCTTCCGGCATTGACCTTTCTGCATCCGCCCTTGTGTACTTGGTTTTTGATTAGGCGAAGAAGAGGACGTAACAGTTTACATTTGAGAGGAACGATTTTAGTTATAAATAAGAAACAGGATCATTCTCATGATGTAGGGGTTGTGTATTGTTTTGTTTTTAGGGGAGGGATGGGTGTGGAGATCACAGGACTGTAAAAAGACAGATAATTGGTAGAGATATTTTCCTTTTCCCGGATAACTTAGGAGAGTTACGGAGTCATTTCACTTGATATTTTGGACATTAGTTTCCCTTTTCCTCAAAAACTCGTTGATGCGAATTTAAAATGGCTTCATATGTATGCGGCTTTGACTCGCTACAGTTGAGGAAACTGACATTCGGCAGACATCCACGTTGATCAGTTAATACACCTTTTCGTGTGCTTTATATGGGGTTCAAATCTATATTTCTTATAGAGATGAGTGCTACATTTTAGCAGTGGTTTTGTTCGGTACAGCACAATTGTTCTCATTATTGTAAAAGGACATGGTTATGACCATCGTGCTGTAGATGTAAAAAAAAAGGGGGGGGGGTGGTCGAGGGGAAATCCTCAGGTATAAACAGATCTTTTTATTGCAGTGCATAGTATTGAGAGAGAGAAAAAACTTTCACCTGGGGAAATGATCTCCCTTGAATCTCCCTTGACAAGGACGTATATATCTAAATATCCGTCCCTGCCCCTGAGAATTTTTAAAAAAGATTTCTCGCAGATGTTTCATGATTTGTACATGTATATGTGTCTCCTTTGTCACAACGTCGTAAATTGTATATAATACGTTTTCCCTGAATCGAGAATTCATCTCACGAAAAGCTTCGTCAGTATACAAACGGTCGGTGCCCCCGTTTCGGAATTCTGCTTCATCGGTCATTACTGAAATACTACAGGCGGAGCGAGCAAAGAAAGATAACTCTTTATAAAGCAACGATTTATTGCAAAGAGGGAATAACTCTGAATTGCTACAAAATGTGCTTCACCATTCATCTCTATTCTTTTATGCATATACAATATATATTAGTATTTATTTTAATTCTGCTTCGTTAAATTTCCGGATTTAATTTTCTTTACCTGCTTCCTCTTTCTTTCCGAATGCAACAACCATTTACATGAACGAAAGGAAGATACCTCTGAATCTGTAAAAATCAGCATCAATCAGACTATAAATCCTACTTCTTCAGCCTGAGAGGAGAAAGGTGGAGTAGAGTGGGGTTTCACACAATACTTTATTTTATTATGTACCACACTGGATATTGTGTTTTATGATGAATTTGATGATTACCGATATTTATTTTCTAACAATTTTCAGAAATGATGAGGAAATCTGTAACAAAGTAGGTAGGTGTCACTGGGATCATTACCATGGTAACTGCTCACACAGTGCCTACATACCAGAAAGGTAAGTCCTATAATGTATTGTGATATGATTTTGATTATTATGTTGCTATATGCAGTGTGCGAAACTAACTTTTAAACCCTATAGACCTTCATTCCACAGTAATTCTATTTCCTATGGACTACAACAATTTTGTATAGACCGAAATAAAAAGGCATTACAATCAGCATGCGGACCTCATTTTAATGCAAAATAACCACTTTTTACTAGATTTGATCAAACTGCCCTGACAATTCTGCAACTATCAAGGTAGGATTTATAGTGTCATGAATTTTGCTAACAGAGGCATGGTTGACACTTGCTTTTTTTTTCCGCTGTATACTGGGGTGTACACCCTTTTACATATTTTATCCAGCTGCAGAAAAGCATTTGGACAGGTTAGATAGGACGCTGGTGAAAAAAACTAAATGTAATGGTTTTGATTAAGACTGTAATCTTTCTTCTTATTAAAATAGAAGATTCAAATTTGATTTTATCATTGGATGTTGGGAACATTTTATTTTTGAGAGAATCAGATCGATGTTTCATACGTGTTTTTATTAATTAATTAAAATTATATAGGATAAAAGATATATGACTCTGTCAGATTTCCTATAGACCAGTTGGTCTACCACTTTTTTGATCGCTATAGACTGACAGGATTTACTATAGACATTGTCTATTGGTCCACTGTTAATTTCGCACACTGTATATAAATCTTGCATCAAATTCAGAGGAGAGAGATACCGCAATATCTACTTCTAGGACTGAAAGTGTTTGTTTAATGTCAAGTCCAGATATGACAAACATTCTGTCTTTGACATATGGAAAATAAAATGTTTTCTTAATTTTACAATTCTAAATTTGTTTGCTTACTGGGCAGTCAATGGACTACTATTTTGTATATATTTCTAAGTATTTTTCAAAGAACCAAAGGCCCTGTTTTAATGGAATGTGAAGATTGTGTATGTACAAGGAAAGAAAGGACAATATATTCAATTCAGTTTCTGTAAATGTAAACAATTACTTATTCTTATCCTTTTATTATTATAAATAAAAGTTTCTTTAGGTCATTTCAATAAGATGAATTATCTGCCCTTGATTAGAACTCTCTCACATTCTGCATAACATGGTAAACTGACTACTACATGAGTTACCGTTTCTTACCAAGATTAATTCACAATACAAATATAAAGTGTAAGTTGAATTAATGTTCATTACACAACTTTTATACCACCCCTTTATCACTTCCTTGGACTACCTTAATAAACAAGGGCAGACAACTCACCCTATTAAAATTGCCTATAATTGTATTTTATTTTCCATATAGTTCACTTTGATTTTATCTGTTCTTGGAAAATTGAGGCTGCTGCATTTTCTATAAGTTTCACTTAATTCTTACTTATTTTTGTAGAATTCTGGCTACTGCCTATTTTCCATGCATGGCACTTTACGCTTCACTAAATGACTCTGACTTTGAAGGATTCCTACATAACTTCCAGGTCAAGGTCAGGGCCATTGACAGCGGATTATCACAGAAGGCTCTTCATTCTTTCAATTTTGTTAAGGTAGGGTATGTAAATTGCAGTGTGGGTCAACTCTTGTATTAGACATGCATAATGATTTTGTGAGGGACGAATATAGTTTCAAATTCAAATAGTTCTACTTTATCATTCTGTTATTGGCTTATTGTACAAATAAAAATACATGGTAAATACCAGAGGTAAAGGTAGTTCTATGAAAAAGAGGTATTTAGAAATATGTAACCATATTTGTGATCATTTTAGTGCTGAATAAGAATACATTTATCAAAGCAAGGGAATCCACAACTGAAAATAGATTTTCATTGCACATTATGTATATCCAGTTCAACTTCCGAGGAGGGGGAGTGGGGGGGGAAGTCCAATCTATCATCAATAGACAAACAGGATCAGGGTCACTAACCCCACTTCCAGCCTAGGGATTTTCTCAAAAAATGAAATTTGCTGAAAGATAAATTCATATGCATTTCTGTCTTTATGAAGGTCTGCGAAATGGCATGTGAAATAATATTTTATAATATAACATCATTTTACGTCATAATGACCTACCATATTGGCAAAAATGTGGAAAATTAATTGAGAAATACTCAAATTTTTACCTTACTTTAAGAATTTAAGATAGAGTGCAAGCTTAATCTAATTTCATTTTATGCTTGAATAATTTCTTGTTTGGTAAACTTTCTCTGATCTCGCCTTATGTTGTACAACGAGCGAGAAGGATAGGTAAGGTAAGGTAAACTTTTTCTGATAAAAATGTAAAAATTTAAGAATAAGTTGACTTTTTATGTCCCCAGATCAGTAGATCAAGGGCATTTTTGTTTTTTACTTGTCTGTTTGTTGGTCTTCTGTCAATTTTAACCTTAGCCATAACTTTTGAACCTTGAGAGATAGAAACTTCATATTTGGCATGCATACTCCACTAACAAAGCTCTTTCAAATTTTACAAGGTCATTGACCTCGTGACCTTGACTGTGACCTTGATCTACATTACAGAATTTGCTTTATTTGGACTTTGTTGCTATGGAGGCATTCATGTTTCACAAACACACCTTGTTTGTGCTAATTTTGCCAAGATACCAGCTTTCAGGGGTCTTTGATGGAATTTACATACATATGAGAATGACAAATCTATACACTGACGGCATATTCTGATAAGTTATATATAGAAGTATCATCTGATGAGCAGACATTCATTTCTGATTAGCTTTTACATTTAGGCTGATTTGGGGGATTATTGAACCTTGTCCTTTAATGAGCAATTGATGTATGAAAAAGCAACATTGTTTTGTATTGGACATCCTCTGACAAAATATATGGAACCAGTGATAGGACACACACACAGGTTCAAATCTAACAGAAGTGTTGAATCATCTAATTGAAATTTAACTCTGATACACTCCACTGACAAGATCTCATGGCCAACCATAAGAGTTCACCTCAGCATGATGTTTAGGTTGACCACACAAATGATTTTGGAGGTAAATGTCTGTGTTGCGACTCTCTTCTCCTCAGACATTCACTCTCTGTTGAGCTTGGTATGTAGAAATTTGTGTTGTCACTGAAAAATCATGCCAACATATAACCTTAGGATATGTTGTTAGATCTTATCAGTGTAGTGTATCGAAGAAATGTCAAATAGTAATTGTATTGAGTATACTAGTTTTCAGTACCCCATGAAAATGACTTTGTAGTAGACCCGAACTAGGGTATTGATATTCATTTCCTGTTGAGAACAATCAATAACAGAAATTGATCACCATATGCTTCTTTGTCATGATTTGAATGAAACAGACAGGTTGGTCTTGTAGTATCACATTGAAATTGTTATGTGATGACTCGGGTTCAGTCCAGCTATTAGGGGAAGGATTTTTCTAGGGGTAGCATCTGTCACCCTATCTGTTCCCTGGATAAGACTGCAAACCAACACCCCACATAATGTCATGGTGTACATTAGCATGTAAAATATTCATTACTGCTTCAGGTGGGTCCATTGCATAAGCCCATTGCATATTAAAATAAAATATGCATGTTTCCTGACACCTGACCATCCTAAATTTTTGGCCTCAACTTTTGAATTTTTTTATTGCACTTTCATTAAAAAAATCATCCCAGTATTGAATATTTGCTGTAAATTGAAGATTTTTATATCCAGGAGATAATTGCTTGTTCAAAAAATAAGTAATTGTGACTTGTGAGTGGTCCAAATGCATTTTAATTGCCATCAAACATTGATTTAGTAATAAGTAGAATATTAAAAAAATAAGAAGAATACTGACCTTCCGACCCTAATTTTATTCAGCATGTTACAGGAAACATGCAATTTTTTATGTTTGGCCGTGTGAGGCAATGCATGACGATGATGTTCTGCAGTACCTTATAAATGGGATAGTTCTTAAGGCAAACAACAATAAACAAACAGAAACATATTGAAAAAAATGCTTGTCGTGATATTTTGTAGTCTAATCAAGTAATTGGCGTAGGAATGAACTTCACAATCCAAGGAACTATGGGGGATCCAGAGGTGAGTGACACCTGGTGGAGGCTGAGACAGGAGCTGGCTTGGGGGAAGAGGTTCATTATCCAATACAACAACATGCAATTCAGAAGCAGTACGGTTCCTACCTCCATCTGGCAATTCACACAGTATGTTGAAGCGATGATGACTTTTTGAATAAGATTCTGTAGTGTTGATATTTTAAGTTTATGTTGGGTCTAGTTCTTGTAGAGCAATTTCTGTCTAATAAATTGTCTTATAGATAGTAATAAACCTCATCAGTGAAACCAAAACTAAAGCAAAGGGATAAACTCAGAGACCAGTAATTCATAAAAGTTTGGGAAAATGCGTGGAAAGCTTTATGATGACTTGAATACGATTTTTCAGTAATATCATAAATGTGATTATATACTATTCAGTATTGTTTTCAGTATGCAGATAGAGCTGTTTGTACCAACACTTGATGTAGAGGCTTATCTGAAGAAAAATCCTCTGAATGGAAGGAGAGCTATCGTAAGGGGAGTTAACTCCATAGCAACCAGATATTTCCCCCCAGATATATCTGCCAGGGTACAGAACATTTGGCCAAGAAAGGTACTGCTGCCATAATCCATTGTTAAAAATGGTTCAGCCTGTTTTAATCTGAAATTTCTTTTAAGTGGGCTGTATATTTCAGTAGCATATTTCATGCCTATGTGTTGGGTGTGGTGAAACAAACAGTACACACTCACTCCTTTAGGTTATCTGTGGCCAGTTGTTTGAATCTTTAACCACTCGTTAAGCTAACCAGTGGTTAAAGTTTGAGAGACAATTCATTTAATTTATAAGATTTCTGTATAAATATCTAAATTACATTCACAATGCTGGTTAAATATGCTACAAATCAGTACACAGACTTTGACTTGAAGTCTTCTCAATTCAAAGATGTAGTCAGATGAAATTTAACCATGGGTTAGCATAACCAGTGGTTAAAGTTTCGAATAACTAGCCCTTGATCTCATCTGTGATTTTAAGCTGTCCATGAATGTCATCATGGTAAATATTTGTGAGTACTACAGACATAGCACCAATTAAATTTATATATTGATTAATACAAGGAAATGTGACATTTTGAAGTTGTGTTTATTGTAATAAATCATAAAACATATACCAGTTGACTTGATGGAAAATTCTGAGCAGTAGTAATATGTGGAAGTTTTAAATGTTTTTGATTTCAGATTTCTCAAATAAGATACATGTATCATAAAGCAAATCGTTTCTTCTTGAAGTTGAAATCATAAATCACTCGAAAAAAAAATAGCCCTCTTCAATAAATTTTCATTTCAGAACACAGTACCATTCTTGATATCCAAGCCTGCTTTCAGCAAAGTGGACCTGAAAACAGAATATAATCGACTGAAACATAGTATAGGACTGGGTCAGGTGTCTCTGACATTATCTGGGATAGATTACCTTGTTAATTCCACATATTTCGTAGGAAGCTTTAACGAGATCTGTCCACGGAACTGCTCTGATAGGTTTGTGTCATTACATCACATGTCTTATGTCAGGGCCGGTTATAATTTCTGTCACTAAAGAGTAATGGGAAAGGTTACCATGCTCATGAATGTCCAAGCTCTTCATTGCCTTGAGTGAGTCAGTGTTGCAACAAAGATCAATTTGGCATCTCTTTATTACCGTATAATGACAGTTGTCAGTAAAGTAGTTCATATCATATGTTCGCTGCAGAAGAATCTCATCATAAGGTTTATGATGGATGAACATCTGTTGTCAAAAATGTTAAGTCAGTAACCATGTAATGAACTGGTTTGGCACATTAAAAATGTCTTGATATCAATAGCAGAGGTGATTTATGGTAAGTCTAATATTTCAAGCCTGTTTCTAGGACTATCAAAGCAAATTAAAATAAATTCTAACCGTTCTTGACACCTATACCACTGGTGTTTGGTTATAACAATACCATAGGGAATGTTACACACAAGCAAGTTTGTATCTGCTGCCTTAGTGTTGTCTATAACAAACCTTTATTTGTAGGACTACATTGATCAGTTTGTGATCTGGTAGTTGGCAGTTATACCTACTGAATATTTGATCATTGTTTGTCTTTAATAGTGTGTTATCTCTTTCTATCTCAGAAAATGAATTAAAATTTCTTCAGAAGTTTGACAGAATGAATATACTTTGACTAATTCTTATATGGACATGTAATGATCTAAAAATAATCCTACCATCATATATATATCTATATATACAAAGATATTTTAACTTACGTTATTTCATTTTATGAAGTTCTGACTTTCCAGTTGTTTTATTTTTTATGATCCCGGATCATTAGATCAGGGGCATATTGTTTTTGTCCTGTTTGTTTGTCTGTCTGTTGTCAACTTTAACCTTGTCTATAACTTTTGAACCATGAGAGATAGAGACTTCATATTTGACATGCATACTCAACTAATGAAGCCCTTTCAAATGACACAGGTCCATGACCTTTTGATCTTGACAGTGACCTTCATGCTAAAAATAACTTTTTGGACTTTGTTGTATTTTCAGCATTTCCTCAACTGTGTGTACTACAATACCAGGTTGTTATTGGTCAGAATATGAAACCGTACCAAGCTGTGTAGAGGATAGCTTATTGCCAGAGAGGCAAGGAGAAAAAAGCTTCTATTTTGTCTTTATTCCTGTACTCTAAATAATAGTAAAGCAAGCATACTTTTGGCATATTAAATTCATGGACTAGGCATTCACTGATGGAAGTCTTGTTTGTCTTGACTGAACATTTACAAACTGAAAGTTCAAAAATGTCTTCAACCCTAAATTAGGCTCTTTTGGTCTTTGCCATGTATGATTGAGAAAGGTAAATAAAATATGAAATTCAGACAAATGAATTTACCAAAGGTGAATTAAAATATGGTAGCATATGTCATAAGATTTTACTCTGATTTCAAACTTTTATAAAAATTATATGGAATAATACTGTTTGTTTGAAATTTGATATTACAGATATAGAATCACAGTTCTTGTACCATGTGCAAATCTTCAAAACATGACTACTTCAAACATCCAGAGGGCGCTGTCATCACTAGAGAGTATCATACACAGCAAACTGGGACATAGTCTACCCACCAAGGCTATTCATTCATTCGATGTTGGGCAGGTATATATAATGTGATTGTTTGTCTGTGCATGAACCGTCTTGTTGTTACAAAACTGCCTGGAGAAACTAAATCCGAAATGAAAAAAAAATGTTTAGTTGCTGAACTTTATTGGATTAAACATCTACAAACCCCATATCCCCTTGGTTTCAATGACCAAATTTTTCAGCTAGGTAACATTTCCTGTTACCATAACAATATCAATGTATTTTCATTAATACCAGATTTTAAGAGGAAACACGGGTCACATGGTCGTCAACATAATGGCCGGCCTCTGCAGGAGACATGGTACATTAAATAGGTCATCAGACAATCTACTGCAGATAGTCAGAAATAACGGTCATCACGAACTTTTACATGCACTATCAGCTATTCTGGTCATCAGATTAAAACCTATCCTGGATGCATCAAGGCTGAATTAACAAGTTTACATAATACAGTTTGATTTAGACTTAAAATGATTATAGTATTTTCATGTAATAAACTTTACCCACATATACCATCACTTCCTCCTAAATTGCAATTTATCAAGATTAAATTTGTAAATAAAGGTTTAGATCTGCTTAATATTTCTAATATTTTTTCGTGATCATAGCGTCAAATCTAAAATCAGTATTTGGAGAATATCGAACCACCCCTGATTTGCCATCAGTACAAAAATTCTGTTAGAAACCTTATATTTAATTACAATGCAGTCACATCTAATCTTAATTCTCTTGACTATTCAATCGTCTTGTTCATGCAATAAATCTAAAGTCATTTATCAGCATGCGGGCCAAATTTCTGACAAAATATCTACGTCTGCTTTTTAATAAAGGACCAAAGTATAGATTACCTTCCATGGCAGATATTACCAAATGCCAAGATATTGTTAAAGAAGCACTGAACGCTTATTGTAAACGATAGTGTAAAAAAGAAGGTGTAAGATTATATGCCTTTTAAATGACTGGAAAAGTGAAATCTTAAAAGCATATTATGTTATTAACGTTTCGTGTGTAAAAAAAAATTTATGACCTCTCGTCTTGAGAAACTTGTCGATCCTTGTTCTCTATATAGAGGATTATTTATAAATTTTCAAATGTGTGTCTTTTGATTGTGTGGTGAGTGGGAAGGTGGGTGCCAGTAATCCAGTTAACCACACCAATTGAAAGACGTTTGTTACTTTAATTGACCGTCTTTAGTCGGTATCGTAACCGCAGCACAATGCAATATTTTTGTAACGTCGTTTTTCCGTGTATATTTTACTATTATCATCTTTTGTGTGCATGTCCTTGGTGATTTTTGTCATACAGCTTTGTCAGATGTCTTCTGTTTTCTCTTTCATGTTCTGTATATGAAAAATTCATACATATCTATACTTTGTACTGATTACCACCATTTTATTATTGAAAAATATAGTATTAGACATAAAATAAGCCAACATTTGTTGTACATATATCTTCTACTTACTGATCTACCACTGAGTAGAGTATTGAGGAATGCATTATCCTGTAATGTCAGTGCATGTATCCAATAACTATATGTTCTGCATTCACTTACAAATAATAAATATCTTTTTCAGTACCTTAAACTTTCATACTACTTTTACTCTTTCACCTATTTTGAAAGTCACATTAAGTGAACAGAAGTGAGTTACTTTCACTAATAGACACTATAATCTGGTCATACCTTCTTTGATTTTTTCATTAAGGTGTTAAAACATCGAATATGGAAAGTGTACTTTCATACATTAAATCTGTTTTTCTTTTGATAGGACTATGAAGATAGTTTGACCTTTACCATACAAGCCACAATTCTCGGCCCGTCCTTGAAGTCTGTAGTACATAACTTGACTTTATGGCTTTCTGATGGACATCTACAAGTCCCTGTTGGCAGGAATGGTACTGACATCCTGGCGCGATATGTAGCTGAATATGACAGGTGATTGTTTTTTATAACAAGAGATACATAAAGATGAGGTCTACAAGATTTCTTTATATAGGTTGAGCAACGCTCTAAACTGTGACCAAAATATTGATATTGCGAATAAAAGGCAATCAAACTCAATCAAACTAGCAAAAACGTGACCAACTTTCAGAAATTATTCTTCTAGTCCATTTTAGTCCTTATTTTAAAGTTTTCACAATTTAGACCGCTAAAACTCATTGGAAGACATCGGTTGTTACACTTTGCTGAATGATTTCTTTAAATTAACATAACCATTCGGAATCAATGGCTATGCGAAGCAATAGACTAACTGATTTTGATCCACCAGTAAGGACAAATTATGCGGCAAATCTGTCACAATTAAAGCTGCCAGGGCTCCTGAGTGCAGTCAAATGCATGAATTTTCGTGTTTGCAACTTTGGGATGACAGAATGTTCTGTACAATATGTTCTGCCTATCAATCTACGTTTGGAGGCAAGGACTTTGCAACAATTGGATGCACCTCCTTTAAAAGGGAAAGTGTTGTTATCCATGGGTCAAGTAAATGCCACGTATCAATTCGTGACTTGGTTGTGAAGTCGAAAACAAGCGGTTCCACTATTTCAGCAAGTGCTGAACATCAAGTGACAAGAAGGAATATCTTTATAACTTCTTAGTTCACAAAATCTTTTTCCTTTACACTTTCATTGTATAACTTTTCAAATGCATAAAGATTACTTCTGTTCATTGAAATTAAATTTATTTAAACGACGACTAAAAATTTACCATATGGCGACTAAAATTTTGGAAAAGGCAACCAAAATTTTGAGATAGTCACTTTTTAGCGACCAAGAACCAAATGCTACTTAGAGCACTGTTGAGCCAAGTTTATTAAAGTGGTAAGTTTACAATGAATGGTTTGCTTCTGTAAGAATTCATTATTTCTTTACCTTTCATACATACATTTTTATGCCCTTCGTCAGATTCACCAATGCTATATGAAGTTTGGCTTATCTGTTTGTCCAGCTTCAAGAAAATTTTCCATATTTTAGTAAATTCTTGTTGTTGAGGGCATTTGTATTTCACGGACATATTATTTCTGATTTTAGTGCTGAGGTGGCTCTTCAGTACAAGAGGATAGACTTCCAATCTCTTTCCTCATCAGCACGGAGAACACTACAATCTCAGCTGGTGCGGCAAATCATGGATAACTTACGTAACGAATTCTCACTAATCAGAGATAGTGTCTGGTTTTATCAGGTGAGGAAGGACCTTGTTATGTAGGACTGTTATTATCCTTAATTTTCTCTTGAAAGTGATGAAAATCATTCTCAAAAGGCTGTAATATTCTTCTCTTTTGTCCTTTAAAACAATTTATACAGTTAATGGAAGGCTATAGTTATGTGTTTACAATTCTCAATCAGGAACCAGTTGCTCAAAACTGGTCACTCAACAAATTGAAAAGAGACAATTTCACAGATTAGTATGTCTCTAGACCAGCAGTCTGTTTGAATAATTATGTAATTACATACACCACAAATGTAAATGAAATTATAAAATGAAAATTAATATGTCAGTTTAAACTATTTATTCAATATTTCAGCCAGTGACTTTTATCCAAATGATTCACTTAAACGATCAGTCACATTTGATTTCTTACTAAATTTCTACATTTAAATAACTAACTTGAAGTAATTATTTGTTCTATCTTGATGTCAGTAAACTGTTACTTCAGGAATACTTTTCCTGACGTCACACTGGGAAATTTTTTTTAATGGAATAATGAGTTAAACATTTACCACTTATTAACTTAGCCTGTTTTTAAAATTATGAGAGACAGAGTCAGTGTCATCATATAGGGTTTCCTTGGAAATCAGGATAGAAATTTATTGACTTTGCCATACTATAATTAGTAACCAGCATTGATGGGGAATTTTGTTGTTTGTCAGTCTGTCTGTCAACAGTTTGGTTGTAATGCAATAATTGATAACTTCTTCAAGCAGTACAGGTTTTTAATTTCACTTTAACATGCAGAACGACAGGAGGAATCTGCCTATAGGTTTCAGAATCAAAGTCACTTGGTGCAGCCCCTTTGTCAGTGTTCTAGTTAATCTTAATTTATTTCTTTAATATAAGAGAAGAATTTCCATTTACATTTACCCTTACTTCTTATATTCTTTGCAGAGTTACTTCCTCTTTACCTTTAAGAGAAAGTCAAACACAGTGAACTTGCAGACAGAATTGAAAAGATTGAAATCCCTATCAAAACTTGGGGGATTCTCCATTAAGTTAAATGGAACAAAGATTTCCCCTGATAATATCAAATCACAAAGTCGTTTGATTACTACATGTCCAGTGTCCTGTAAGAATAGGTAAGTCAGAGTTAAGACTGAGCATACATTTTTATAATTCTTTCTATGGAAAGTCCCCATGCATGATAAAACAATTCTATCTATATTCCCAAATGTAGGCCAGATAGCCTTTATCAAGTGAAATGACTTGTCACTTCAATTCCTTTATAAAATCTATGCTTCTGGTGAACCAAATTTGACAATAAAGTTATATATAAATTATAAGGTGCCATAAACCTTTTATTGTAATGTTTCAGTAAGAAACAGCTTTGAATATCTGATGTGGTTGTAATACTTTTATAGAAAGATGTCGTGCTTATTCATCAAAGTCAGTGCTTTCTTAGTTTTACCATCACTATCACATTTGCATTGTTTTAACTGAAGTTTGAATACAGGACAGAGAATGGCACTCTTTCAAATCTATGCTTTAAGTGGTTCAGGCTATTTTGTAATAATAAAAGATTTAAATGTGAATCCTGTACAAATTTAAACCATGGTATCAAATTCTTTGTTTTCAGTTCCAATGCTGGTACATGTGCTGCCGTTACTGGATGTTTCTATAGAGGAGACTGGCATTCTGATCACTGTGTTAATGACACAGAAGTCACTAATAGGTATTATTGAACTATTGAGCATACATGTAGTCGAAATAATGATATAAAACAAGATTACAATATAGCATGAAACTTCCACTGACCAAATCTTTGCTTATGATGAGAAAACATTGGAATTTTTATGCCCCCGGTCTTGAAGTCCAAGAGGGCATATAGCGTTTAGTCCGTCCGTCTGTCATTCCATCCCGCTTTCAATAAAAGATGCATAACATTGTAAATATAAGTGATAGGGCTTTCATATTTCACATGTATTTCTTGTGGTAAGATCTTCTTTTTCAGACAATAATATCTGGCCTTCTGGCCTTGACCTTGGAATTTGACCTATATTTAAGGAAATATAGAACTTTAATATATCACATGCACATATTTTTTGGAAATACCTTTCTACTAGTAGAAAAAATTTTGACCTTGTGACCTTGTCTTTGGAGTTTGACCTAAATTTAGGAAAACAATAGTTCATGCTATAACTTTTGAATGGTACTTGATAGGACTTTAATATTTCACATGCATATTCCTTGTGACAAAACTATTTCATCAGTACCATAATTTTTTACCTCTTGACCTTTACCATGACCTTTGATCTACATGTAAAAAACTTTAACATTGGTTATAACTTTTGAATCGTAAAAAATGCGGCTTTCATATTTCACATGTGTTTTCCTTGTAACAAAACCTTTCCGTCATTACAGTAATTTTTTACCTTGAAAACTTGACCGTGACGTTTGCCCTACATTTCTAACATTGGTTATAACTTTTGATTCATAGGAGGTAGGGCTTCCATATTTCACATGCATGTTTGTGACAAGACCTTTCTGTCAGAACAATAATTTATGACCTTGTGACCTTGACCATGACCTTTGACCTACATTTTAAAAGCTTTAACATTTATTATAACATTTTAATTGTAGGAGGTATTGCTTTCATATTTCACATGCATATTCCTTGCGACAAGACTTTTCAATACTTCTTTACCTTTTGACCTTGACCTTTGACTGACAAATAAAAAACTTTGACATTGGTTATAACTTATAAATTATAAGAGATAGGGTTTCCATATTTCACATGTGTATTCCCATGGGATAGAGTGTAAGTAAGATGTAGGACATTGCAAAATTTGCCTTATTTGGACTTTGTTGCCACTGGGGGCACAAACACATCTTGTTTCCTTATTTGTACACATCATATTTAAGTCAGCATAGAAGCATGGGTAGTGAAATTCAGTTCCAAGATTAAATTTTCTGCTTTATGAAAAATCATTTTTAGCTAAAGGTCAGACTGATGTATAGCTAAAGGTCAAACAGAAAGTCAGACTGATTTATAACTAAAGGTCAAAATGATGTATGGCTAGAGGTCAGGTCAGACTGATGTTAAGCTTGAGGTCAGGTCAAACTGATTCATAGCTAAAAGTAAATTTTTTGCATAACTAAAGGTCAGACTAATGTATAGCTAAAGGTCAGACAGACTCTTCAGTCAGAGCCAAATGCTGAAAATCTTAACAACAAGTTACGCTTACTTGTGACAGAACTTCATCACACAATCCCATTGAAATGAAATATTTTTGGAAACTTTAAATTGTGTTCTGTTTGTTGATTTTAGCATATAAAATACATATATACATATATATATCAGTAAGTTTATGCAATTGAACAATAGGGACAAAATTTTAACTTATAATTACCCATCGAGCTTTTACCTCTGAATTTCAGGGGTCGGTGAATGTCCACTGTGGTACATTGTTGTTAGTGCCATAGTCATGTGACACCAGTTACTTTCGTATTTTGCATTACTATTGAATCAAGTTGTGACTGGGTCACGATACTGGCATTTATTTCTCATTTCACATACTTGTAAATAGATTCTACTTAATAATTATGACATCTGTATGATGCCATAGAATCTTTTTTAACAGAAAGAGATATATTGTCACATTACATTTCACTTCAATTTACATGCAGCATTCCATTTTATTTTATCATTTATTTGATAAAATTACATGCCCTTTACCAGGTATACATACCAATTATTCCTTCCCTGTAATGCCACACAAAAGCTCTCACGACAGCAGCAGAGAGAAGCGAGTATAGACCTACGGCGTAAAGTAGATAAGCTGCTGCCATCTGCTGGCAGACAAGTAGTGAAGACTGTCATGGTAACAGAGGTAAATTGTATCCACATATTGTGATAAAATTTCTGTACAAGTGTCAAAGTGAATAGAATTTCTTTAAAAAAAATACGAACGATCAAATCACCATTAAGTCAGATATCTGAAGAAGACAAGAACAATTTAAATGTTGTTGAGGTAAACTTTTGTGTAAAATGATTTTATGCCTTTACATCTTTGATTCAGTTATGGAGAAGGGTTCAAATAATTAATATTTTTGGAATGAAAATTTGAAACATTCAGAAAAAAATACTTTTATATATTCTTTATTTTTACACTTGTACATGTAAAATTATTCACGATTATAAACTCAATGGTCAAAGACATATTATTAAGTACTATTAGGATAAAGAAATTGGAATAAAAATATTTTTCCAAGACTCGCGAGTCATATCGTCTATATATAAGTATACATCTACCACAGTCTGTGTTTTGTGAATCATTGCTGCTGTATTTGGTCTGTGATAGAGGCAAACATTTACATACATTTATGAATTGGAATCTTTATAAACTTCATTCCTTCTTACTAAGATTAACAAACCAGAGTATCACAATTACACTTGGTAAATGATAAGGATATTGTACTCTTTCTCTGTGTAAGTCAAGAGAGTATTGGTCTAAACAGTATTTATTGTGAAGTGATACATTGATATATATATATATATATATGTATGTATGTGTGTGTGTATATATATATATATATATACATATACACACACATATATAACAAATGCATGATGTTAAGGATTGAGCAGCAAGCAAGACTGCTTATATAAAGCTCCCTCCTTGTATACAATATTATAGTTTACATTCACAATATTAAAGAGCCATTGTCCTTCTCCCATAGATAATATTTTTGAAGAAAAAACAAAGGTCGAAACTTTTAATTTCATTAGGTAGAAGATCAAGAGTATCGTAAAATTATTCTTGGTATTTTCTTCCAGTACGAAATTGACTCAAAAGCTGAGCGTTATACTTCGTGGTAGTATTGTATAATTATTCACCATAAATCTCAATGGATACGATGACAAGAGCAAAAACCAAAGAAATCAAGCGTTAAATGTAACAGTAATCTGAGAAATGTCTTATTTTTGAAAATGTGTTTTATTTTCGTATAATTCTGATACTTGCAAACTGAGTAAAAAAAAGTTTTGGTGACCGAAATGTGATCTTCAGTAGCTGTCACATCACAGATATTGACATCTCTCGTGATTTGAACACCTTGTTCATTGCTTTGTTGATAGGATGAAGCCTATGTTATACTACAAGCCAGTACACTATACCCCCATCTAGACATGTACCTGGAAAAGATAAAGGCAGGTCTAGACTATACTAAGGGCTTTTCATTTGGTCCCACTTCAGACCCAGGGATGCTGAGCCCCAGGAATCCTACAGACTTTACCAAGTAAACTTTTAAAATGGGAGAGATTCCAAACTGTATTACATATGCAATATATGGAAGATGTTTACACAAATACGCCATAAATAACAGTTTTATATCATACATATCATACATAATAATAAATTTGTTACATGTCAGTGCTAGGTATCAATATTGAAAAAAAATTGAACTTAGTATCAGATTTCATTAAAATTGAAAAATTCAGGAAAACTAACATTTTTCGTTACGTTATATGCAAGTACTATACCTAGCTAAACCAAACTCTGTAATGTTATACATCTAGAGAAGGCCTTTGAGTTAAAATTATTGACTTATCTTAAAAACTTGGTAAATACTTTGGGCTAAATTCAACCTTAAAAATCATATTCCTCTAATATATATATTTTTCATCCCAAAGTTTTGACATTTCAGTGTTGAAGTGGAGCTGGTATTTGGCAGTATAGACCTGGGGGTCCTACAGTCCAGTGGCAAGGCAACATTTGAGGAGATATCAAAGGAAGTCCGTACTCAGCTGAATAAGGTTTTACTAGGCGAGATAGCCCAGTCCTGTAAAGTGCTGAGGATACACAGGGTAGGTGGCTGATACGGTTAACTTTATAAGCATTATTAGTTTAAAGGCAGGTTTAGTCAGATGATAGTGTGCTTATCTAAGGGGGTTCCAAGGTCCTGGGTTTAAGCTCGCTGTCAACTCATCTGTATCATTTTTAACATATTTCTCTAGATGAGCTATAGAGGGGATGGTGGGCTTTATTTTCCATGAACGCTACCATGGCATGTGCACAATAATGACATAACTAATGGGTGGAGCTAATACATGGAGCTTTGTAAATGAGGTTAGGAGAATTAAACAAATTGTCAGCTCACACATTAGATTTATTTCAGGAGAGAAAGTATTTAAAGAATGAAAAATCAATTTGTAGATCACAAAATATTTTGAGAAAATACCTTGTAATGGAAATATAAGGAATGTATGTCTTATCGTTGGTGTTTATGGAAAGTGAATCAAGCCTGCATGTAACGTGCAAATTCTCCATGACCATCAACAATAAAATACTCATTTCTTAAGTGTCTCCCAGATGACACAGTGAAAACCAAAGTTCCATGTCATGGTAGACATATGCAAGTTAGAGATATCTCAAGGCTTTAGAGCTTTGGGTGGCATTGCAGTGTACATCTGAATTAATGTGAGATGCATCAAACATATACCTTCATGAAATAAGAAAAAAAAAAACAACAAACAAAATCATACTACATGTTTCATTCTCTAAAAGTAAACCTGTATTGACCTTTCCAGTTTTCATTTAAGAAACTTTTTTGGATAGTTTTCAGTCATCACATTTATGGTGTCATTAAACTAGATGAAATGTGCTATTCATCCATCATAAATGCCAGATCTCGGATAATGTCATCACAAAGAAAAATTCACACCTACAATGCTCATTTTATGAGAGAGCAGAACATGAAGTCCAACTCCTATCAAATCTATAATTTTATTATTATTATCATTAATTTTGTTTTTTTTGTAAGGAGAATGTATTGTTTGAAATGAAGAAGAAGGCATCCAGTTTTGTGAATATGGCTGCTGAAATCCGGAAGATCCAGAGAGCTGTGGACAAAGGAATCATAATCCTAAATGTCCACTATATCCGACCAGTCCTAGCGACCAACATTACAATAACTGGATCATTCAAAGAGTAAGCAGTTGAATGTGGTCCGAAATGTTTATACCAGATTATGTCCCATGCTGCAAGAGTTGTGTAAATAAAAGGACCGATTGATGTATTGAGTCTCAGAATGAATACACATTTTAAAGTCGTTGTAAAATACTGGTGAAGAGTAATGAAATGTTATTATTCTCATAGTTTATAGTCCTTTAATATTGTCCTGCTGATATTTTTAGGATCCTCGAATATTATCATTTAGATATTTTTCATTCAGACTGCTGTCTGTGTACTTAATTATTTTAGCAAGATTCATATGTTAACCCTCCATATTTTGTGCACTAAATCATAACTATGCTAATACAAGCGAATATTAAAAAAAAAAGGACACATGTCTTACTTGGTCGTGAATGTGCCAATAATCCATGTATCAGTACTCTGTACATTCAACTTTTTGTACTAAAATTTGATTGTGTTATAATAAGTGTAACAGTAGATATTTAACCCATAAAGTATTCAAGCCCACCATAGTGGGTTTTATGAGTATTTATAAACATAAAGCATAAAAGAGAAGTGATTTTGTATACAGATAGATACATGTGTATATATTTATATTATTTTATTTCAGTAATATTCATTATTGTACTCTTAAGGAGTAACTTGTGGGAAAAGTAAGAATTGTACAGCGAGAGTTTAATGATCAATGTAGCAAAAGGAAAGGGAGGGAGGGAGTTTTGATGGAAAGCAAAAAAGAGTGGAAAGAGGTTGATCATGAATAATTTTTGATAAAGAATGAAGAAAAAAGATAGAAAGAGGAAACATAAGTGAAAAAAGGATGAATAAATAGAGTACCAAGCCATCATCTCTTTAATCTCAAAGGTCTAGTTAAAACCTGAACCGAGCCTTCATCTTAAGCTACAGATCTAAATAGGAATTAAAGCGTCAACACTTTATCCATATTTAGAATGTTAAAGTAGTACTGTTAACATATTGTGCATTGATTTAACTTATTGAACAGAAAAATAGATCCTGATTAAAACATGAGTATTATTTTATTTCAGACTGTGCCCAGAGAGTTATCCAGTATTTACCTCCCCTTCTCCTGCCACAGTCATTGTCAGTAGCTCTAGCTACAACACTACACAGGTGAGGAGTACTATTAAATAAAAGTACTACACCATACGCCATAAATCTTATAATCTTAAAAATATCATCCACTTAATTCCAGACAAAATGCCATGACATTTTAATGTGACATCTATGATATTAGGATGTCACATATTTCTTTTGTTGTGCCTATGATGTAATCAGCTGTTTTTATTGCAAGATCTTGTCATGTTTGTAAGAACAAATCCTCTCCCTCTTTATTATTGAATGGATTTCTTCAAAGAACATATTCTGTGTATTTGGCATGAAATATGTAATAAGCTATTAATATCAGCCTTTTTTCCCGTAGAAACTCTATCAATGAAGTGGAAATGGTTTGCACTACTCCTACCTTCAGTAAAATGAAGTGGCGATGGTTTGCATTCCTGTTACCCTCTATGCAGTGAAGTGGAAATGGTTTGCATTACTCTTACAATGTACCCTCTGTACAATGCAATGGAAATGGTTTGCACCACTCCTACCCTCTTTGCAGTAAAGTGGGATTGGTGTGCACTACCACTACCCTCTGTGCGATGAGGTGGGAATGGTTTGCACCACTTCTAACCTTTCTGCACTTTTGATCATACAAACCACACCTACTCCATTGCTGAGACAGATATTAGACTGTATGAAATAAACATGATACATATTTAACGAGTACATATACAACACCAGTTTTTTATTATAACCTTCAATTTTTCAGGTCATTGATACCCCAATACCAAGTGTAGTGAGTTCAATCATCATAATCTATAATGCCACGGAAATTTCCACCAAAGAATTAGGTCATCTTATGCCTCAAGGTCAAGGTCTGCACACTTGCTATGTCGACATCAGGTCGTGTCATTTTTGTCTATCATACTTCTCATGGGAATCCTGTCAGTTTAGTCGCAGCCAGCTGCCTACGTCGGCTCCAACAAATGTAAGATTTTTGATCGACAACCAATTGTAGTTGTTAACATTCAATGAAGTACCATTTATCAAATTACCATTACTTTACATGAAATTTCGGCTATAAATGCTGAATGAAAAGTTACAGAGCTTTAACATCAACGAAAAGAGACAAATGTTGTTGCCTTTTCAAGTTTGAAGTATAATTATTTTGGTGCAGTGCTGTAATCTTGTGGTTGGCAAATGAAATCATAATGATCATTTATGACATCAAAATTACAACCTTTGTGACATTATTGAGACATTGACTGAGAGTTTGTGACAGACAAATGCTGGTTTTACCTTTGCAAATTTTTTCACAATACCAATGATTTTGAACATTATAAATGAAAATAACTGATTAAAAACCATATCATTTGTTCCTTTACCTGTCAATTTTCAATGAGGACTATTTTGAGATATTTTCTTTGCTATTTTATTATCCCCTTGCACAAATTGTTGTGGAGGGGATATAGTAACGCTACCGTCCGTGTGTATGTATGTATGTACCGGGTATGTATGAATGTATGTATGTGTGTGTGTGTGTGTTCGCTTGTCCAGGCCATAACTTTTTAACACCTTAATGGATTTCAATAATATTACACATGATTGTTGCTTACATCTCAAAGAAGTGTCATGACCTTGTCTCAGGGTCAAATTCTCAAGGTCAAGGTCACAGTGGGCTGGAATGGTAAAAAATTGATTGAATTTTATGCCACGCGAGGGGATGCTATGCTTAGCATTGCTCGTCATGGATTTATTCTGCTTCCAGGAAATTTGCCTTCAGTCAAATTGTTGTCACTAGTAGCTGTGTTACAATATTTCTCACTGCTTTTCATCATAAATTTTGCATATTCTTACTTTTCAGGAAAAACACCTTCCATCTTCTAACCCAGATGAGGATGTCATAGTATTTGGTCCTGTTCAGATTTCCATAATAGCAGTGTCTGGTTTCTTCCTTTTAGCACTTTCTCTCTGGGCAGCAGACTACAGTAAGTGGCCAAATATAGAGAAATAGGAACACTTCTAAGCAAGACTTGAAACCCCTTTTCAAATAAGCTATCATACATGACTTGTGCTCAAATGATATTTATAAATCTGTCTTTTTAGTGGGGAAAATGATGTTATTGTAAAGTTTCATCTTAGCATTGTAGAATTTTTTGAAAATTTTATTGTTCAGTTTTTATTTCAGTTCGACAAATGAAGGAAAAATCAAAGAAAAAGCAGGATGTTCCAACAGAAACACCCACACAAGGCTGTAGTATCGAAGACACATCACTCTAAATAGACAAAAAGAAAAGTCATATTTCATAAAATATTTGTGAATTGAAAAAAGTCATGGTCGCTGTGTAATAGTGACTTGCACCAAGTTAACCTATTCAAAAATCATGCAGTGCTATGTAAACTGTTTCAGTTCATCTTACAATAAATCCATGTAGACTTCTGTTACTGAACTTTTAAAAGTGTTCTCCAGTGTTATGTAGAGGTGAATTTATTTCGTTTTTATCAGCAGGGATGGCTGTTTTTCCATACAAGGTACAAGGATATACATTTATGCCAGAAAATGATTGATAGACAAACTCAAAGAAGTTAGCACATTGGTTTCTTGTTTCTAAGAACATATATATATAATATATATTTGAAGAATATCAGAGTACATGGAATGATAAATTTCTTACAAAATTATTTTGTAGAGTATATTGTTTGAGATAAAAATGAAATAGCATGGCCATGTTTTAGAGTTGGCTTTGTAAGAAATACATGTCTACACGAGAAAAATTAAATGTTTTGTGAATGTCATGTGTATCAGTTTTATCATTAGTTTTCATTTCAAATTGAAGGCGGTACTAATGCAAAAGTATTCTTACTGTAATCATTCCCCCCCCCCCCCCCCACCCCATGATGGCAATGTTAGGATGATGTGCAGTGTGGAGACCGTCCAGAGTTATAAGAGGCGTAGAAAATAGATTTTAAAAAAAAGGGAGGGGGGGGGGGTGGTACAGCTTGTAGTACAGTCAAACCTGTCTATTAAGGTCAGCTAAGGGAAGAGTCAAAAGTGGCCTTTATAGATAGGTGACCTTTATACAGAGCTCTATTATCTAGGAAAACATAGATATTTGGAATTTAAAATGTGACCTTTATAGACAGGTGACCTCTTAATAGTGGTGGCCGCTATGACAGGTTTTACTGTATCTATTTTCGGTAGCCAGCACGGTAGTACAAGTTTTTATGTGACTTTAGTTTGAAGTGAGGACAGTGGTGATGTGGCGATGATATATCATCATGCTATTGTAACGATACCGATCTTGCGATCTTTTAATTATCTTGGCGATAGTGATATACAAACGGGGATAATGCGATTTGAATAACAGCGACGGCGTGATGCTGTATTACTAGTATATGTAGTTGCGATTGCGATCTGACGACATTGTGATGTTACATTTACGGTTATGTTGTTTTAGATGTATATCGGTGTTGCCATAATCATGTTATGTCGACGATAATGTGATGTTACGATCATGAATTGCGTTGAATTGAAGTTGCGACCATTTATAAATGTGGTTCTTATTTTATATACTATGTAAAATTTAACATCTGAAAATGATAATGAAATACAAAAAATATGGCTGTGGTACGGTTTACAAGAGATATGTATCTTGAATGTCTCGGGTACTATGGAGAAGGGGTAACGTCACATTTGCAATGTTGATGGTGGTATATATCTTCAATAGTACACCATGACAGCCGAACTCTCATTAATGCAATATACAACGTTGATTTAAAACATCAAAGCGATGGAATACGTCATGACCACGGTCTGTATTTTGGAAAATTCAAGTTCTAACAAAATATTGGTATTAGTTAAAAGATTGTATAGACACCCAACATTTTGAGTAACGACAGATGAATGATATAGGAAAAATGTACAATGGAAACTACATAAATGTATAGATAGGTATATATTTGATGTATACAGTATCGATAGCGCCGAGTTTGATGTCATTTATCACTACACCTGTCATGTCAATGCCGGGACATACATTATAATATCTCTTTATACTTTATAAAGAAAACATGATTTAAACTTTTCTTGTTCTGACACAACGGGGTTTTGTGATTCGTGTGAATGCCTGACAAAGGGGAGAAAATCCTGTCAACGGCACAACTGAGATACCATTTAATGCAGTATTGATCTGACGTTGTGTTAGACACTGAACATTCCTATCAATTCCTTTCTTTATCTTGGATGATGTGAACGTATCGGCCAGTGGCAACATAGAATTGTATTTTGTCACTTTGTAATAAGGTGAGCGATTTATATTGACCTTTACCTATATTTTGGTATTTTCATTTATTTATTATATTGTCAATATTAATGATTGTTTTTACTTCCGCGTAAAAATTCTGAAAAAAACCCCAGTCATTTACCGGATGTTTTTTGATTTTCCAAATGAATTTCCTAAGATTGGATTTTTCCTAGTGATGTCATCTATATAAATAAGTTTATAGTAATTTTATTCAGCATCTGAAATAAGTATCATGTTTTTGTACATATACCTGTATGTATAATTCTAAATGTTCACATTATAGTTTGTAAAATCCCGACAAGACACAAAAATAAGTGTTGCAGAGAAATTTAAGATAGTTAATTTCTTCGAGAAACCGTAGAGGCATATATAAATTGACCTCCCCCCCCCTTTTTTTTTTTTACTATAGCGAGTGCTGTACTCCCCATGGAGTTACGCCGTACAAATGAAAATGTCATGCTAAAACCCAGTGGTCAGTCACAGTTAGATCCTATTTGCATGACGATCCAGTGTACACCACGTGCTCCATTCACAAACGAAATCATAATTTTACGCAAAGAAATTAAGACAGATTATTGCATAATATTATGTGCGTATTTAAAATTAACATAGGATAAGGTCTTTCAACCTGCGCTACTAACCAAACATTCTGAACAATCCCACAACTGGGATTCTAACATAGTTTTTAAAGATAATCAAAGGGCGTCCATTCTACATTCACTAGATTGATATACATGTATAATATGGACAGACAGACATGTAGCAATATGGTAATGGCGATTCAGGTTCAATTCCCAGATGGGGCGACTATTTTCATGAGGTTATTTAATATCCCAACCAATATATAGAGATAGAATCTATACGTGCGTGTCGGTTAAATGCTAGTTATGTTTTATATTATTATTGCTAAAATCAATTCTTGACATTTAACTTACCTACCGTGACTATTAATCGAAAAAGATTTTGGAATTTGAAGACAATGTCAGTTGTCAAATGATGTTGATTCATTGAGAAATTGCATTTAGTGGCTAAATGAACGTAAAAAAAGTTTGTCAGAGTTTGTAAGGAAACCATTCGTTACTATCATTATGGTCTTTAATCTTGTAATTCCTGCTTATTTCATTCCGAGTTTCACTAGTATTATGGCGGCACCTGTTTGACGCATGGTTTCATAATTTTCTACAATTCATCGGATCCATACGAAACGGCGTGGGGCGGAGCTTCAGTTTATACTGCCTTGTCCGAAGGATAGACAGCAAGGCAAAAGATGTTAAAAGATCACCTTATTCAAATCCGAGCTGAGAGCCGGTATCGAACCGGGGTCCTCGGATGAGAAATCCATACGATACTATCGGGTCATTCTTCTCCGAAATCTAAGTACACATGTAAATATGTTTTGGAATGTGAATGACACCATATTCGCTACCTATAAATGTAATATTATATGAATATTATATATATATATATATATATATATATATATATATATATATATATATATATATATATATATATATATATATATATATTCATTTCTCTGCGTAACGAAAAAAAAGGGGGGGGGGGCAGTTGGACAACTTTTTCCAACAAAAAGGTGTAGTGAACATGTAACCGTATTAATAAATATTCTTTTAGGATGATAATGTTCATCAGTTCTTAATCCTTTGAAAAGACATATGCGTGTCTTGGGGAATTTATTATTATTATTATCGTTATTTAAATATGGATAAAAGCGAAGACGCTCAAAAATAGGGTACCTCCCGGACAAAACCGCGATTTCAAGCTTGACAGCCTTATTGGAAACATGATATATTAGTAAAACATAGACTGCATAAATAAATGTATACATCAAACACGTTCGGTGTCAATAAAGGTATTTTACTAAATTAGATTTATTTATTTAATTTCAGTTTTAAGACAGACAAAAATCTCTAGAGATTTAAATGTTCAATAAAAGTAATATATTGGTTCGTATGGCGTATAGACATGCAAAGAGCATGTGGTATGTATCTAAAGAACGTGTGATCCCGAAAAGGAAAGGGTTCTTGTGCATGAACATAGGCAGAGATAGGGTTAAGCTGCTCCGGAACCCCCCCCCCCCCCCCTTCTGGAATTTCAAAGTATTTATCAAGAAAGCGTACGTTTAATGAATCTTTTAAATAACCTTTTTGTATTTTAATCTCTCTCTCTCTCTCTCTCTCTCTCTCTCTCTCTCTCTCTCTTGGCATATCAAAATGTCATTGGGTAGGACCAACCTCCTATTCCAGCAAACTTTTCTGGATCTGCACCTGCTGAAGGTTGATAATGTCAAATCTACGATATTTGTTTATTGATTTTACGTCACGTTCAGATCGTTTCACTTAAATAGTGACGACACCTGCCAAATCTACACAAACATCTCCATCTATAGGTATGCAACGGACTCACCAAAACGGTAAGTATTTTTCTAAAATGTGCCCATGTCTATCGTAACACGGGACCTTGTATATTGTTTTCATCGGGAAGGCAAAATACGAGCTAGGCGCCGGTCGGGCTTAGACCCGACCCAAACACACTACCCACTCACAGGCACTGTGGTACATGAAGAGTGACTTTTCAAAGCTAACCCCCCCCCCCCCCCCCCCCCTCTTTGATATATCGTCTCGAGACGATATATAAAAGAAGGGAGGGGTAGTTTTAAAAAGGCACTCTTCATTTAACACAGTGCCTGTGAGCCACGCCGGCCGTCATAGAAACATAATGGTTGGATGTAAAAACAATGAAATAAGGAGTAATTCAAAGTTCTCGGAGCACGTTTTACTCAGGAATTAACGAAATATCATAAAAAAATTGACGACATACTGAACGCAGATATTTGCAGAAATGAGGGGTTGGGGTATTTATTTATTTATTTATTTATTTATTTACAGTATTTGTTTTACTTATATTTATTTATTTATTATTGTTATTGTGAAAACTGCAATTAGTTTTTGGTATTTAAGTAAAAGATTTTTTAATTCAGTTGTCAAAATTTACGATTTGTCGTACCAAGTTCTCTAGTAAAACTGGCCCCTGGTTCGAATTCTTCGTCGAAGATATTAATGACCTTAACTCAATAAGATCGTTAAACCTCATGCTATGTTGGAGCACCATCGCAATGGAAGTTATCTGAGCATTCATTCTTTCACTAATTCATTTATTTATTAATTGATCTACTATTTATTTTTTTCATCTTTGCCACAGAATGCTGATTGACATCGAAGATAAGGACATCGAAAGACATGAGCAAACCAGAGAGAATATACAACACACATGGCGCTCAACGACAAGATCAGGACACTTCACAACAAAGTCAGGACACTCAACGGCAAGGTCAGGACTCTCAACGGCAAGGTCAGGATTCTCAACAGCAAGGTCAAAAGTCTCTATTTCACTGATGTATTTCCAACCAACTACGTCCAAATTTGTAATGTATGCAATAAAAAATCGTTATCAAAAAGAAAAAAGTCGCTATTACATCAAATCAATTTCAATATGAAAATGTCAACGTTTTACAGTATGTATTTTATCATAATTTTAACTACTATTAATGTTTTCTTTTGTTTCATTCTGACAGATTCTTCGACGACAACTTTCGAGGAAATGTTGAGTAAGTTGTTAAAACTCATGCAAGATGTTTTTGTTTGTTTGGACATTGTTTATCGTATATACGTGTACAGTCGCACCTGCCCTAACGGACACCTTATCATAACGAATATATCATTACAACGGACGTTTTCATTACTCCCGATGGTTTTTATGCTATTTTCCCTGCAAAACGGACACCCCCAATCTCCGGACAACGGACACCCTTTTCGTATCCCAGGTACACCTTATTTTCCGGACATGCTCTGAACAAAAAGATCCCTCTCAGGCGCCCCAAACATTTTTTTTGACATTACAAATCCGATCCCGTTGTCCAATAATTTTCGTAAATAGGATTCAGCGCGTGTCATTATATTAGTGAAATAAATCATTTGAATCAATCTATCGTCGCCAAAATTATTGAATAAAAGTTGACTTTGACATAAATTATATAACCTACGAATAAAACTTGCCTAAATAACATTACTTTTGCTGAACACGAAAAGATTGTTAAATAAAACACGTTTAGTGAGGGGACTCTGTCCCCAAATGGGACTAAGTGCCTAACTGTGGGACTTATACCCTTATCCATGACCATGTCACGTTTGGGTGAAAATGCCGATCAAGACAAGCTTTGTTAATATACGAGCTGAAGGTTACTGCTTTTCAGCTGTGCAGACTCCTCCGAAGAAACTCGAAGAAAGTCTTGGTATGTCTCTCACTAACTACATTATAAGGAGATGTTTGACTTGGTTTTACTGACATATGAAATCTAACCCCGATCACCAGCATCATGGCACTTGTTCTTATAAACGATATCTACCCTAAGTATAAGGGGCAGGCTTGGTGTAGTCGTTAAGCGCTTGGCTAGCGGCGCCGACGACGATCCGGGTTCGATTCCAGGGTTGCGCCACTATGTTTAAGAGGTTGGTAACCTCCTGCTCCCATGTCGCGATGTAACTGAAATATTGTTGAAAGCGACGTCAAACACCCATCAACCAACCAACCCTAAGTATAAGTGAGAGAGAAGACAGTCTCAGAGTACATCTGACCAAGCTGTATGACATAATCACCACGGACATAAACATAAAACATGATAATAGTAAAATTAACACAGAAAACGGCATTACAGAAATATTCAATTGTACTGTAGTTACGATACCGATTTAGGACGGTCAGTTAAAGTAACAAATGTGGTGTAGATAATTTCTTAACTCGGCTTTGAGCTGGGGACAAAGGCCATATCCGTGAATGCCCGGTCAATAGACCTTTTCCTAATTTTACATGGCGTTAGGTTTATCCGCTGAGATTTGCTTCATATTACGGTGATGTCACAATCCAAGCAGTAACGTCATAATGAAAATTACAACAAAAAGTGGTTTGTCCATTCTTAGGTCTCTTACATCATTTTGATTTGGAAAAGGTTTATCTAAAGTAAGAGCCCTTGTAGAGAGAAGATAATCAGCGGACATGATCGCGTCATTTTATGTTTTTTCTGTGTATGGCGAGTGTATCTAGTCAAGCAGGAGACGGAGACACTCTTCCCAGAAAACTAATATAACCTCTTTTAAGAGATGCTGAGAACGCTCCATCCGGGTACATGCTGCACTTCTAATAGGAGACGCTTGTGGTTTCGCCTCTGACGCATCTGACAGAAGACATTTACTCTTCCCACGTACCTGGTCTTCTCTCTGATAGGAGACACTTACTCCTCCCTGACACCTGGTGTCACCTCTGACAGAATTCTTACTCCTCCCAGACACCTGATCACATTTCTGACAGGATTCTTACTCCTCCCAGGCACCTGGTCTCACCTCTGACATGATTTTTACTCCTCCCAGACACCTGGTCTCACCTCTGACATGATTTTTACTCCTCCCAGTCACCTGGTCTCACCTCTGACAGGATTCTTACTCCTCCCAGTCACCTGGTCTCACCTCTGACATGATATTTACTCCTCCCAGACACCTGATCACACCTCTGACAGGATTCTTACTCCTCCCAGACACCTGGTCTCACCTCTGACACGATTTTTACTCCTCCCAGTCACCTGGTCTCACCTCTGACATGATTCTTACTCCTCCCAGTCACCTGGTCTCACCTCTGACAGGATTTTTACTTCTCCCAGTCACATGGTCACACCTCTGACAGGATACTTACTCCTCCTAGGCAACTGATCACACCTCTGACAGGATTCTTACTCCTCCCAGACACCTGGTCTCACCTCAGACAGGATTCTTACTCCTCTCAGTCACCTGGTCACACCTCTGACAGGATTTTTACTCCTCTCAGGCACCAGGTCACATCTCTGACAGGATTCTTACTCCTCTCAGGCACCTGGTCTCACCTCTGACATGATTTTTACTCCTCCCAGTCACCTGGTCTCACCTCTGACAGGATTCTTACTCCTCCCAGTCACCTGGTCTCACCTCTGACATGATTTTTACTCCTCCCAGACACCTGATCACATCTCTGACAGGATTCTTACTCCTCCCAGACACCTGGTCTCACCTCTGACATGATTTTTACTCCTCCCAGTCACCTGGTCTCACCTCTGACATGATTCTTACTCCTCCCAGTCACCTGGTCTCACCTCTGACAGGATTTTTACTTCTCCCAGTCACATGGTCACACCTCTGACAGGATACTTACTCCTCCTAGGCAACTGATCACACCTCTGACAGGATTCTTACTCCTCCCAGACACCTGGTCTCACCTCGGACAGGATTCTTACTCCTCTCAGTCACCTGGTCACACCTCTGACAGGATTTTTACTCCTCTCAGGCACCAGGTCACATCTCTGACAGGATTCTTACTTCTCTCAGGCACCTGATCAAAACCTCTGACAGGATTCTTACTCCTCTCAGGCACCTGATCACACCTCTGACAGGATTCTTACTCCTCTCAGTCACCTGGTCACACCTCTGACAGGATTCTTACTCCTCTCAGTCACCTGGTCACACTTCGGACAGGATGCTTACTCCTCTTACGCACCTGGTCACACCTCGGACAGGATGCTTACTCCTCTCAGGCACCTGATCACTCCTCTGACAGGATACTTACTCCTCCTAGGCAACTGGTCTCACCTCTGACAGGAATCTTACTCCTACCAGGCACCTGGTCACACCTCTGACAGGATTCTTACTCCTCTCAGGCACCTGGTCTCATCCATGACAGACGACCTCCTGGTCTCGATTCTTATTCTGGAGGTCATGTCAGTCATGAAATATTTTGCGAGTACCACTGTTACATAGAACAAATCAATTCCTGTTGTCATTACAAGAATGAGTTTTCATTAAATCGAGCAAATTTGAAGTATTTGAAATTATTTTTTATATATTTTATGTTGTTTTAGAGCACACTGCATTCGTCGTGGATCAACACAGCAAAGGACCAGGTGTCGACTGTCATACCTTTACTGAAGGACTCGAGAAACTGAAGACGAGCGGGTTAGTGGTCTTTACGGGACCGACTGCATCTGGGAAAACGTGGCACGGATTAGAAATATTAAACAGAGCCCGCCATGGCGAGATATTTTCTACTGCATGTAAGGTTCTCAAACTTGAGAATACATCACATTTGGAAAATATTCCAAAACAATCCGAAACCCTAGTAGTATTTTTGGATGATGCTTTTGGCATGTACAATATTTCGAAAGCGTCTTTTCGTCAGAATGTGCACAAACTTGATAAACATGTGTGTCGACTCCAGAAAGCTCTTATTAAAGTTGTCATATCTGTTCCATCGAATATTTTTATCCGTTTTCAAAACGAAATTGAAGAAAGTGTAATATTTCATAATGAAAATGTCGTCGAAATTTCCCCAAGTCAGGCCTGGTGTTTAGTTTCAGACAAACGGAATGCACTGGAGACATTCTTTCGATATTACAATATCACCGTTGTTGAAGACGATGATTTAGAAAATGTCTACACAGACGTCATTTATGACGCAGATACGCGTGTCACGGTCAGCTCAAAGACGTTAGATATGATGTCACAGACTTATCCATCTGTTGGATTTCTTCAGTGTTGTCTTCTTTTCATTCGACAGCGTGCATTTACTAGAAGAGGTGTAGAATTTTTCACTGACCCTGTGTTCTTTTTGATAGAGGAGCTGAACAATTTAGCTGTAAGCGATTTAGAGGTTGAAAGACTTGCATTCTCTGTCATGGCGTACATGGTGCTTAACGGGGGCACAATACGAGACGACGCCATTAAAACTTCAAGTCTGTTTGCAATAGCGCGCGAGTTTAGCATACAGAACATAAGCGACAGAGATATGTTGAATGCTTTAGATATACTCAGTGATGTATATATCAAGAGAAAATTGGGAAGAATCGAGTTCATAGACAAAATAGTGCTGGAAGTCGTGCTTCAGATATTTGGCGATATGTTTCCTTGTCGTCTGCTGAGTGCATGCCGAATAGATGTTTTATGTCATTATCTTGTCACCGACGTCATTATTACTGACAGTGACGACACCAATGTCTTCGTTATCTCCGGTAATGTATGGATGGAGTGGATCAAAAGAGCTCTGGTAGAAATAAGGCTTGGTAATAGCATTCAAATTCTTTCCCAGCAGACGATGTACGACAACCACTTCGCTACGGTATTCCTAGATGAGCTGTTAGTATCGGACCATAAAGCGTTCTTTGAAGAGGTGTTCCGAGCAGCATGTCAGGTTGATAATTATCTTATCGTGCGACACATGCTACGCTTTATTCGGAAAACAAGGTGTAGACAAACGAACGGGTTAAATTTGCAAGCGTCGCTTGTCCTGCAAGGTTTCATTATGGCCGCCCAAATGGATTCGTACAACGTGGTGCGAGTAATTCTGGACCAGTATCTACCTCTGACATACAACCGCTTGGTAAAAGCTCTCCATGAGGCATGTCATATGGGCAATTACAAAACAGTTGGAGCAATCCTAACACAGAAAAGTCATACATCCATAAACGACATTTCCATGGCACTGTTTAAAGCCTGCCGTTGTCAGGGACGCCCATTTGGAAGACATGGTGCAAATGTCTGTCGGTTAATCCTGAGGAATAGAAAAGATTTGCGCATTA
The DNA here is from genome assembly GCA_035048485.1 of Pteria penguin. Lineage (NCBI taxonomy): Eukaryota > Metazoa > Mollusca > Bivalvia > Pterioida > Pteriidae > Pteria > Pteria penguin. Next base: position 18,464,364 of record CM068588.1, on the reverse strand, counting down.
ATCAAGTTTTGAAAAGTTTTCGCGAGGCATGTAGAAGGGGTCGAACTGATACCGTGAATGTTTTTCTTCTGGAGCGACTAGATCTCAGTAATGAACATGCAGGTCTAGGATTGATAGACGCAGCACAGAGCGCTAGAGATCATAGTGGCGGGAATATCTTGAAATGTGTTCAAACCATCCTTTTGAACAGGACTGATGTAAACTCTGACATTGTATCTCAAGCCCTGGTTTATGCGTGCGGGACATATAGGCCTGATGTAGTACAATTGTTCTTTGACCTTAGGCATGATATAGACAATGAAACTGTTATTCGGGGGTTATTGAAAGCATCGAACAAAGGTCAGTGTGACGTCATTAAAGTGATTAACGAATGTCGACCTGAGATACAAGCAGAACGAATAAAACCGTGCTTTATAGAGTCATGTCGTGCTGGCAACTGTGAAACATGCAATACTTTACTCCATATTTGGCCAGGGGTAAAAGAGTGTTTAAGTGAAGGACTACATGAAGCGTGCCGCTTGGGACAAGATAGAATTGTCCGAAACATTCTTCAAAGAAATGCAATGTCTACTGCGAATGTCACGGACGCTTTGATTCAAGCGTGTCAGTGGGGTAGATTTAGCACGGTTGACGTCATTTTAAAAGAATGCAATGATTTGACTCCTTCTGACATATCGGCCGGGATTGCAATTGCTTGTCTGCATGGAAATGCTGACGTAGTCAAAATAATTTTCAAGCGCAAACCGGACATTACAAAAGATGATTTGACAAAATTTCTGTCCGAATCAAGGAACATGCAGAATAAATACGTCTGGATTGGAAAATGTTTGGACATTATGCTAAAACAAAGATCATGTAATTTTGAATGAGTTTGTCAAATACATTATATTAGCTTAATGTGTTAATATCTTCATTTAGAATTGAAACATTTGTAATTATCATCTGCTGTATATAACTGGAAAAAAACTCTGTTAAATTCTTTTGTTCTCATAGCTTTGAATAATCTTGTGTAAAATCCTCTTGAGCAGTAACATAATAAACATTGCAACCAAGGCCCAAACACTTAAAAAAACCTGTATAGTAAAAAGAATTATGTGAGGTACCTTATTTAATAAATTTAGAGTAAATTATTATAAAAGTTTTGTTCTTCGAAACAGAGAACTAAGTTTATGGCGAGATCTCCAAAGACCTTACAATTTTGGTACTTTGGTCGATCCGTTTAAATGCTACACATATTAAAATGCAAATGCAAAATTTGCAAAATGCAAATTTGTTTTGTTTGTTTACTCAACATAACGACAGGAATAGAGTCGGCGTAGCTCAATTGATAGCATGCTTCATGGAGAAATCAGTGTTCGAATCCCAAAGACGACTTGTCCGGTGACCTATCTTCCGCCTGAATCAGTAAAAAACCAAGAACTCGTATCGCGGTACTTTAGTTCCTGAAAGATCCCTCTTTGCTTTTGATGTGTCTCTTGCATATGTCTAAATTTCTGTGCAATGTATAAAGCAGGTGCCGCCACCATATGAATGAAATAATCTTGACGTCACGTATATCAGAACACAATAGGAAGATTTCACATAGGTAAGGCTCCTGTCTGATGCCATCCTCGGTTCCTCATAGTACATTGTATTTGCGCTACTGGCTGAATATTCAGCGCAAATACCATGGAGAACCGAGGATAGTTTGATACATACTTTCAAAATTTTGATGTATGCACCGGACTCGACGGAAGCTCTGAGAAATGTTTAATCTTGACACAGAAAATCGGTGTATTTTGTTCCGTTTGAAAAAAGAAAAGAGATCGGGAGGTAGAAGATAAATTATATGACATGTACCCAAGGCAGCTGGGATAAAACGCCTGTCACCAGATTAGGAATCTAGTGATCTCACTAGACCTACCTAAAGTAAATGTGTCATGATATTATGTACAATAATTGTCTGTCATGTGATTTTACATACGAAGATGAATTGGGCCGCCTGGCACAGTCACGAAGCATACAAATGCCATTATGTGTGAGTGTGTGTTGTGCTTCTTTTTTTATCCCCCTCCCCCCGATCGAAAGATCGTAGGTGTATTGCTTTTGTCTTGTCTGTTATAAACTTTAACCTTGGCTATAACTTTTGAACCGTGAGGGATAAAGACTTCACATATGACATGCGTACTCAACTAATGAAGCCCTTTCAAATGACACCAAAGTCATCGGCAATGACCTTCACGCTTAAAATAAATTTTTGGACTTCACAAACACAGCTTGTCTTTATTGTATATAAACTATCAGTGGTACCCGCTATCCAGGCTGGAGAGAAGTACCTTGGACTGAATGTGTCACACCTAACTACCAGGGAGAACGAATATCAAGATCCTCTCTCCTATGATGAATATTGAGACTTTGGGGAAATTTGAAGTCATTAAGGTCTTACCCTTGAAATCTCAAGGGTCTCGTAAAGCTGTCAAAGAACTCGGAGCCACACCAATGGTGAATTGATGAATATTGATTTGTTTTGTTGGATTGAGTTTTCTGTCAAATTGTGTTTTAAGTTATATATTTTCCTTGGGTTTTTTTTTAGTCTGCATTTTTAAATTACATTGACGATTTGTTGTAACCCCCCCTTTTATTTATCGGAAAATTCCAGACCGAATAGTGCAAAATATTAGTCATAGGAAACTGCAACACAACACCCCCCCCCCTTTCAAAAATTTCTAGGTCCGCCTATAGATTAGATCATTAGGCAAGAATAGAAGTTGTACATGCCACTGCAAATCTAACGTCCAGAACTTCATTAAACAAAGTAATACATGTATTTTATTTTATTAATATAACAATATAGCTGTTAAAATAATATTAAAGATATCCTTCGGCCCTAGCCTTTTCTCGAAGTCTAAATTTCTTTATGAGAGCCGAGATCTTCTCTGTATTGATGGCTGCAGCAGTCTTTGTGGCTTTAACCACCTTTTTCTTTTTCGCGGCAGCATCTGAAAGTATTCAGTGAAATATATAAATGATATGAATTAAGCTGACTATATATTGAATGTGCTAGCTTTATTAAATAATGTAATGCTTTAAAATGAGTACCAGTATGACCTGTAAATGTTATGTCTAGGGTGAACCAGAATGATTAGCGAGGGTGATATGGGGACGGGGTGTTTAACTTTGATTACGGACGCGCGGCTGGAGAAGTAAGCAATCCATGCGCGGATCCAGAGGGGTGAATCGGGGATCCCACCCTTAGATTTGGCGAAAAATACTTTTCTTGGGGTTTTTTTATTGGGGGGGGGTTGTTTTTGTTTTGTTTTTTGCTTTTTTTTTTTATGTTGAATAAGTGATTCAGCACACAAAAACATGGGTGGACCCCCTCTCGGAAAATTCAGTGTGGTGGACTCCCTCTCGAAAAAAAAATTCGGATCCGCCCCTGCAGTTTACCCTTTCATATATCTCCTTCTCCTGATCTATTGATATATTATTTTGGTAAATTAATACGTATTGATATATTTTTTAAGTGAATATGATACCCATTCATATACTGGATTGCATTAAAAATATACTTCATTCCAGGCGCACGTTTGTATGTACCTGTATACAGGAAGTTGACAACCACCCCGTTGGAGTAATTGTATGTAAAATACAAGGGCCTTGACTGTTCCTTCTACAGACAGGTCGCTTCGAAATGGGGAAAACCCCCCCTCGATTGTAGTTTAAGATATAGGGTGAATAATCAATCAGTACATTTAATTACGTTCATTGACGTCTATTACGGCCACTTTGGGGAATTGGCTAGAGGGATTCAGGGTGGGAGAGGCGACAATAAAAGAGAAAACTGAAGACATCTGACAAAGCTGTATGACAAAAATCACCAAGGACCATAAGAATGGATCCATATAACAAATGAAAACCTTTAACGAAAAAAAAAACCTCCAAAAGTATCAGCATCTTTTTACATATGCTTAGGGAGCATTTGATATTTATTATGGGGAAAGAAGGGGGATGGGACCAGGAAGACTAAAATTTCTAGTTCGTAATATAGGAAAAATAAATTTTCCGCCTTGAAGTACTGGTAAAGAAAATCCCGACAGGGGTCGGTAACAGTGAAGGTGTACTAGGGCAGCCGAAATTTCCTAGTGCTTCTACCCTACCCCCTCCCCCGCATCACGTACACTATATTTCATAAATGACAAAAAATGGACGGAAAAAATCCGGCCCACAAAAGTCTTCCTGTCCCCTATCCAATAAAAATCAAATGATTACTCCCTTATGTATATACATTTGAAGACGACAGACTGTCTTTTGAATGACTACTTTTGACATGGTAACAAATACTCGAAAAGAAGTAACATTGGACGGGAGTGGAGAAAAGAGATACTGACGGTACATTGTATTATTATCATATGTCTGCCATGGAATTTTTGTCAATCAATCACAAGTCATATATTGTCGTATTTCATCTTAAACCGGTGTGACCTAGTGGATGAGGTGCTCGGTTCGTTGCTTAGAGGTCCACTCTGGACACACTGGTGTTCTGTCTTTTGGACGAGACAGTAACAACCGAGTCCAGTGTCACGGTAGGGATGGCACGTAAAAGATCACCTCACTGCTTCGGGTGGGTCCGTTGCAAAGGTAGAAATTTCTTTGCAATCCATCAGACTGATGCCGTCACCATATACGTGAAATAATCGTGGAGTGACGTAAAACAAAAATCAATTGATCGATATTTCATCTTAATTTTCAAGTGACGACATTAAGTACACTTTATCGATCATGCGTACCTTCTCCTTCGTCGTCCTCGTCGTTCTTACTCTTAGACTTCTTTTTCTTCGATTTCTTTGAAGGTGCTTTCTTTTCGGGGGTTTTTGGAGAATCCTTTGTCGGTGCCTTAGATGTTGATTTCACAGGAGCTTTGGTCGGCGCTGCTTTTTTCGCTGGTGCCGCTTATAAGAAAAAAAAATCAATTACTTAAATCAAAACAAAATATTTTTAAACATGTTATGTCAATATTATCATTTGGTAAGTACATTTAAATGTGTTTCTTACGATATTTCACACCATGACCCTTACGTTTTTTAACATCTTCGTCACTGTCACTATCACTGCTGCTGTCATCTTTTCCACTACTGCTGTCATCATCGTCACTACTGTCGTCGCTGTCACTACTGCTGTCACCATTGTCGTCACTGTCATCATCATCATCGTCATCACTGCTACTGCTACTGCTACTCTCCTCAGCTTTGGCTACGATCTTAGAAGCCTAGAACGATGATATCAGAATTATAAAACTAACCCTTAATATCAAGAAAACATCAATTTAATTCAGCATATATACTGCCAATGGTTACAATTTTTTTAACCTCGTTTAATACGCCTACCGTAACACGGGACCTCGGTTTTTACCGTCTCATCCGAAAGACAAGACATCGACGAGCCACCGGCGGCACTCGAACTAGGGACTTCTCGGTCTAGGGCCAAGCAACAAACCGATTGTGCTGCGCCTGCTCACCATCAATTCAGTTAGATTCATTCTGAATCTACAAATCCTTCAAACTTGTTTATAAGTATATGTTTAAAATGTTTATGTAAGTGTTGTATGTAATTATTTTTGCTTAATGTAATTAATTATATTCATTTATTTATGATTCATTTTTTATTTAATGTTTGTTCAGATTGTTTATTTATTATTTTTGATAATCTTATTCATTTTATGCCATGTGTTCACATATGAGTATAAAATTTAGAATATTTAAGACCTATTCTTTTCTGATAAGTTTGAAAGTACAATTTACAAATGAACATGTGTTTTACAAAATGGAGAAATAAGTATTGCAAATGTATTTCATGGCACAGAGGTTAGGAGGTTTGGTTCAGGGTCGAAGGCCTCAGGGTTCGAACCCAGTCGGTATCATCGGTGTCCCGTCTCCGTAGAAGTTGGTATGTAAAATGACTCCTTACTGCTTCGGATGCGTCTGTTGTAGAGATCACATTTTATTCAGCAATACCCCATACCGATGATTTCATTATTATTTAAAATGTTTTCCTCACTTTGTCTTCGCGTCAGAACTATTTCATTTTTTTAATGACGGCATCTTTATAGGAGTTCGAACGTGTCAGCCCGAAGTTGTAAAAGAGCTTTCTCTTCTAGTCTTGGTCTATTGTGACCGTCTCATCCTGAAAAACAATACCTCGAGTAAGACTCGAACCCGGAACCTCTCAAGCCGTGCTAAGCACGCTGAGCTACACCGGTTCCATAGATGTAAAACATGTCGTGTGTGGTCTTCAACAGTGATTAATGTCAATAAACAAGATAATAATGTAGTTAACTACCACCAAATATTGACTTTCAGCTCCAAAAGAACCGGTGTAGGTCAGTTGAAGAAGTGTTCTGTTCCGCATCGAGAGGTCCCGGGCTCGACACCAACCGTTAGCATATTGGTATTCTGCATTTCGAATTAAACAGTAAAAACCGAGGTACCGTGCAGTGCCGTTGCGCCCTTTACCCAAAAACGCAAATGAATACACAAAAAATCTATAGGACATATGTCTATTATAATTAATATTTACATGTATTTGAATGTATACAGTTCTGGTGAAATTTTTCATTTCGCATTGTTTTGTATGGGATTTGTATATGTCAAATGCTAAAGTCGCTGAGGTTTCAAGGAATTTCGCCCTCACTCTGACCCCCTAACCAGGGATTCACCCTGGACCCACTTGAGGTTTTATGGCGGCTCAACAGTCCCTGCCTTTTTGCTTTTTATTATTATTTTTTTAATACACAAAATTTTAAGATAGCTACGCCACTTCCGTCGCACGTAATTTAAGGTTCCTCTGCCTCGGGTGGGTCCGTTGCAAAGATATAAAATTTCTGTGCAATGCATCTGGCAGTTGCCATCATCAAATGCATGAAATAATTGTGGATTGACGTAAAACAATAATTCAGTTAACTCCAGATAGGAAACTACGATTGCTGATTACAAATATAAATTGCTTAAAATGCTCTCAATTACAACATAATTAATTCTTTCGACTTTACCTAAGACATTTTAATAAAATTGTTCATTAAACATTTTTTATCTCGAAACTGGTAAATTTCGAAGTTAAAACAAAGCGTCCAACTTTATTTTCGAATGAGTTTTAGGGTTCCTCTGTGTATTGAAGTATATTTTCTGTATTTATTATTTTTAATTCACATAAAAATTAATTTAAATTGATGTGTTACTGTTTTCAAAGAATTTATATATCAAAAAGTTATCTTTCATATCAATGAGGTGTTCAACCTTAAATTTGAAAATATATGTGCAGATATTTACTTATACATGTAGATATATATTTCTTAGAAATGTATAATTCTCTTTAAGGATGTTAATATTCATAATAGAACAAAACAAAAAAATACCACCACCACCACCCCCCCCCCCCCAAAAAAAAACCCCCACAAAACAAACAAACAAACAAAACCCAAAACAACAACCAACCAACAAACAAAAACAGACTTACCTCTGGTTTAGGATAAGCGTCAGCATTTTTAGCAGGGGGAATAACTCCAGCCTGCACAACACTGACTACAGCCAAGAGCGCGAGCACGAGCAAGGTGTGCATGATGCCGTCTGACAGTGGTTGGATTGTGAGTAATAAGTGACCTTTTATACGCCAAATGATGACAGGAGAGATCGGATAATGCACTGGTCAATCGAAATTGTCCATACCTTATAGTGGACTGTTCGGATGAGCCAAGATTTATGAGTATCAGGGTCATGCATTTGATTATCTTTAATGATAGGTGTATGCAAGCAACGTATAATATACTGACAACACATTGATTGTTTATTGATTGATTGATTGATTATTGTTTTACGTCACTTCACAATTATTTCACGTACATGGTGACGGCATCTGCCTGATGCATTGCATAGAAATTTATACTTTTGCAATGGACCTTCCCGAAGCAGTGAGGGATCTTTTACGTGACATGCCTACCATGATAGGGGACCTCGGTTTTTACTGTTTCATCCGAAAGACAGGACACCAGTGTGCCCAGGGCGGGAGTCGAACCCTGGACTTATCAATCAAGAGACGAGTACCTCATCTCCTGAACCACGCCGCCTTTAAAGCATCAATTAGAATATAGGTATAAGAAATAATGACCAAAATATAGTACCGACTCTTGGAGATAAAGGCCAAGAGTGCGCGGTAGTCCCGACCCTATATACTGACTTGAAAAACAAAACAAAATAATAATAAAATAAACCAACACCGACTTAAAAGTGTGCAAACCATGCAAATAGCAATACTGTCTATAAGAACAGCTACAGTAAATAGTACCGACTATGTGCAGCATCGACGAAACAGAGACTTTAATATTAACGAAACAGCGACTGGAAATGGTACAGAAAATACGAAACCAGGACTTAGAATAGATTCGACTAAACGAAAGACGACTACACAACACTGAGAATTAGAACCGACTACACTAAATTCTCCGTCTGGCTTAAAACGGTACCGACTTCACGAAGTGCGGCTTAATATAATATCGACTAAACGAATAGGAAACTTAGACAGTACCGGCTATATGAACAATAAACTTGAAAAGGTACCCTCAAAATGAATACTGCACTTGATATAGTGACGAAAAGCTGAACAACGGTTTAGAATGGTACAGGCTTCAAGACAGATTAATTTAGAAGGAAAGAATGTGACTTTTTAAAGAACTTTTAAAAGCAGCATAGGACAAATTCGCAATCAAATTCCGTGACTGAAATAGTACAAGAAAGTGTGAAACAATGAATTTATTAGATACGACGATATACATTTTGCTGACTTGCTAGCAAATCAGCACAAGGTTTGTATGATCTTGAAAATGTATACGTAACAAGTGACCTAAATACGGACAAGATTAAGTATATTATTATGTGTCTAGGATAGATTCGTCTGCACAACGATAATGTCATATAGAATCAGAAGCGATAAAAGAACAATTAATCTATGGAACTGACCTTTGAGTGACTTTATCTTTATATATCACTTTTTTCAGTGTACCTCGGAAACCATATACTACAGAACCTGTCTTTCCAGAAATTTTGAAATAGGAATTGCACCATTAAAGATCATCAAAAATGTACTTTTGGTTAAAGGACTAAATATCATAATGGTAAAAAAAAAAACCCTGACCCCTTTATTTTGCAGTTCATGTGTTTACTTACTTTCAATCCATGTGAATCTTCAACTTCACGTAACAGGCTCTTATTATTTTAGTAACGTGTTTTTGAATAACTGTTTATGTTTGGGCACATTGGTATCATATATCGACATTTTGGCAAGGATAGAGGTTTGTACTTTTAAAAATAGTAACAAAAACTTTTTGGTAAAATTTCCCATCGAAATGGGGACTTTTAACCCCCATGTACTACCATCTTATAATTTGCCCCTCCCTCCATTCGGGACCCGATCCCACGTTTGAGACTCCGGTGCACTACTACATATAATACCCTTTAATACAATGGTGCGAGAGGAGAAGTGCAAAAGTGTTCATGCGGACAGATGGACGGATGCATTATATGCTAACGTATTAAAAGTACATCAACGAATATACTTCACGGTTTTTGTCATTGGTAACTAAGCCGGCGTGGCCTAGTGGTATCGCGTCGGGCTCCTGATCGGGAGGCCGGGGTTCGAGTCCCGCTCCGGTCATGCCGGTGTAATGTCTTTCAAAAGAGACAGTAAAAACCGAGGCCCCGTGTCGTGGTATGCATGGCACGTTAAAGATCCCTCACTGCTTTGGGTGGGTCCGTTGCAAAGGTCAAAATTTGTATGCCCCGCATCAGGCAGATGCCGTCACCATATACGTGAAATATTCGTGGTGTGACGTAAAACAAAAATCAATCAATCAATCAATCATTGGTAACTTAAGCCGGTTCGATAAATCGAACACTCCTTTACATTTATCAGTTTATACACAGTATCTCGTTATTGGAAGTTGATTTACTCATCTTCCCTATGCTATCAGTTTAATATTGGATAAGGCCCATCTTCTACAGTAATCATCCGCTTTCAACTGATGTGGACTGTCAAACTGCAACACGGATAGAAGCGACCTTAGAGTATCGAAGTGGAGAAAAGCGGAACTGAAATCGGACGCATGCGTGGAGATTGATGTACTATCCCCAGTGACAGCACAGTAGAATAACGTAGACTAACAGCGAGTCTAGGTCAAGATCATTTATACATTTGTACCATATATTAAAACCCTATCTCTTTCTGTTCAAGAGGTATAATCAATGAATTAAATAAAACTCCAGTCATATTCATGTCTATGGAAAGCACAAAGTCTAAAAATGAAATAAATGCATTATATCCCAGAAATGATAAAACACAATAAAATGTTAAACATTGTTCAAAAGAGACAAAAATTGGAGGTGCACACCTGTATGTGATAGTGAAGCTAAATCTATAATTTCAATAGAATCTATGGGAAGGTAAATGAGAAAAACTCCGGAAAAGTTATATCTAAAAACATTGGCCAAAAAAAAAAAAACCCATAAAAAATGTTGAAAAATGGATTCAAAAAGATAAAAACTGGAGGCGAACACCTTTAAGTAATCAAAAAGCTATAATATAAAATTTCAATAGAATCTATGGAAAAGTAAATAAGAAGAATATGGAAAAGTAAATGAGAAAACTTCCGGACAAGGATGTGTATACGAACGCCGGACGGACGGACAACATGATTCCATTATACCCTTTATTTCGTTGCTAGGGTATAATAAATTACCATATTTAGTTACGACAAATTAAGTCTGATTCATTCATGTGTGCAGTGATACACATGTATGCATATCTCAATATAATTCGATATTTTTAATTTTGCTTGACAAGAAGTGAGGTAAGGCAAAGCGATGATGTATGATTTCAATATAAGAATAAATTTCTGTTAATGAGATGAATTGATCTAGAAATGTATTCTATAAAGTATTGCTTTCTATATTCTAAGCCTGTGTATCCCTTTGGATGAAGTGCTCGGCTCGTGACCAGGAGGCCCAAGTCCGACTCCCGCCATTGGTGCACAGGTGTCCTGTCTTTTGGACGAGACAGTAAAAAGCAAGGTCCCCTGTCACGGAAAGCTTGGCAAGTAAAAGATCCCTCGCTGCTTTGAGTCGGTCGATTGCAAATGTATAAATTTCTATGCAGACAGATGCCGTCACCATATACGTGAGAAAAGTCGTGGAGCAACGTCAGACATTAATCAATTAATTATCATATTCTATAGGATTCTCAAATTGCTACACGAACACACAAATAGTTAGGTTGCACTTTCTGATGAAGCGTATTGGTTATTTAAAAGGTTCGTCCACGTCTGAAATTTCTTATAAGATGGTACTTAAAACACAGATCACGTGTCACAATAGACGTGGCAAATGAAAAATCCTTCACTGCTTTGTTTTTGTTCGCTGCTTTGTTTTGTTCACATTCATGTATATATACAGTGCTGAATTATGTTGTTTCATTAGTATGTCAGGGCATTCACAGCGGGTGTGGCTAGCCAAACAGGAGACGCTCACTCCTCCCGGGCACCTGGTCTCACCTCTGAATTTCAGGGGTCCGTGAATGTCCACTGGTACATTGTTGTTAGTGCCAGTCATGTGATACCAGTTATTTCGTATTTTACATGGATGTAACACTTATTCCCTTTGCAGTGTGGAGCTCGTAAAAAAGTTCCCCGCGGAGGGTTTGACTTAAGTGTTATTATACCCTTTTTCCTGATGTTATGTGGCTGTGACACTTTCTACACAGTGTTTGTTCACATTCATGTATATATACAGTGCTGAATTATATTGTTTCATCTGTATGTCAGAGCATTCACGGCGGGTGTGGCTAGCCAAACAGGAGACGTTCACTCCTCCCGGGCACCTGGTCTCACCTCTGAATTTCAGGGGTCCTTGAATGTCCACTGTGGTACATTGTTGTTAGTGCCATAGTCATGTTACACCAGTTACTTTCGTATTTTACTTGCATAGATGCCAACTGCGATGCGATGCCGACTGGTGGGACATAAAACAAGAATCGAAAACGGATATTTTCATACGGTTGTTTAAAGATAAATATACACTGTACTTCAAATTTCACAATTTCATAATTACCAGGAATATAGTCTATGGTCACCTGCAAGATTCAGTGACAGATGGTCGCGAGTTCGAGCTCCAATGATCGATCGTTGACATTCTATAAACGGGATTGGCGATATACATGTGAATTAAATGATAAGCCAAAATTTTACATTTTAAACAAAAATCCCTCCGCATCATTTTACTTACTTATATACACCTGTTTTTTAACGCCGATTTTATGTTTATTTAGTAGAGACACAACACTAGCTTGAAAAATACTTGAAAAAAGAGAGAAATAAGGTATCTTACTCTGTAACATGATAAATCCATCCCAGGGGAGGCACAAAGAAAAAATAAAATATAGAAAAATACATTAAAACGTCGCAAATATATACGACTACATTATAAGCACGGTGCTGATATAGGGCGGTCAATTGACATTTGTCAGACGTGGATCCAGAAATTTTGTCCAGAGGCGGTCCACCCCAATGAATTTTCCGAGAGAGGTCCACCATGTTTTGTGTGTAAAATTAATTATTTTTAATTATTATTACAGAACAATTACAAGGAACCTCAGGATTGGTCCAGACCCCCCAGTCCACCCTCTGGATGCGCGCCTGTTTGTTGTGGTTAACCTGTTTATTGGCCTTATGGTAATACAAAATACCCACCATATGCATATAGAAATTTTTGAAAAGGGGGGATGCAGCCTCCCATGACTAATGTTTTGCATTGTTGGTCCAGAAAGAGGGTTTGCAGCCCCAAACATGATAAAAAATTACCTTTCTGTTAAATTTTCTCACCCAAAGGGGAGGGGGATGGGTTAGCAACCGCCCACTTAATACCCACCACAGAGCGCAACCACATCTTGACCAGGCTATTGGGAAGTTCGGACCTAAACCTCCCGGTTGTGAGTCTAGTTCACCAATCACCAATCAGTCATAAATAATTTCGTAATGTGTTCGTGAAGTCATATATTATTTATCGCTCGGTGTCACCTGATTGAGTATGTTATGTGTGCTCATAGAAAGTTCATTGTCAACAAATGTATGCAGGTATAGTCATATAGTACGGTGGCTCATTGAGGACATAAGAATATCTTGTACTTCATTGTATATATAGCGCTCGATCAGATAAAACTAACTTCGTCTGAAACTAAGCTATCTAGAACGCTCAAAAAAGCTTCCTCTGTAGATGCTAGCGTTAGCTACTTAGTCTACCAAGCGCTCAAATCGCCTCCTTTTTTTTTAAAGCGCTAAATAGGATTTTCTTTTCGTATTAAATGCCCGACATATGATGTTTTGCCGCTCAAAACTGAATCATTCTATTGAAACTTACCAATCCAAGCATTAAAGTCTTAATGAAAATTCTTGCAAAACGTAATTTGTCGGACATGAGGCCCCTTATACCATGTAAAATAACTGTAACGGTCGTGTCAGACAATGCAGAAACTATACATCATGTGCACATACATTGCACATAGTGAGCACTCTACATCTATTTTACATGTGGATCAATCGAAGGTAAAAAAAGGAGTTTGTTGTGTTTTAATTTAGAACTCAGAAAAAAAACTTTGATTGTTGTCAAAGTCAATGAACAAATGAATGAATGAATGAATCAATCAATCAATCAATCAATCAATCAACTGATCGATCGATCGATCCAAATACATGTACATGTATATAAATATATGAATGAAAAAAACCCATAACAGATGAGATGTTAAGTCGAGATATTTTACACGAGTACATGAGACCACCAAGTGAAACGTTCGACATGAGATGTGTGAGATGAATTTAGTGTTCGAGATATTAAGTACGTGATACAGCAAGTCATAGAGAGATTATCGCGCTAGTCTGTACTAGTCTCCGTATTATCTACGTCATTTTACAGAAGGACTCCTGAAGGGTTCACCTTTTTGTATGTCAAGGACACACGATGAACGATATTGTTTACCTCGTAAATTAATTGTCATTTTTATGTTATTTTCTCCATTATTGGAAACACATAAGAAAAGGATGTCATTACTTGTTTGTTTTGTTTTGTTTTGTTTTGTGGTTTTTTTTGGGGGGGGGGGGGTTTGTATAAGAAGTTTTCCAATAAATCAAGTACTTAAAAGTACTCATAAAAGGTGAAGATTGAAACATATACATTATCTTTAAGAAAACATGGGAGTAAAGAATATGGAGTTTAGAGTTATAATATATGTTTGCTCTGTAATGCATTAAAAAGCAAGTCTTTGTTGTGTTATGAATTTTGTAAACACATCACGTGATTGATGAATTTCCTCTTTCTATTTCATTTTGTTCGGTCTTTTTCCCCTTTATGTTATCTTGGTTTTTAGTTTGTTTATTAAAAAGTATTTGTTAGTCTTAAAAGCTATTTTGTATTTAATTCACTGCTTACATTTTACAACACAAAGTGCTTTGTTGCATAGGTGTTTCTTAGCAATTTTTTTGATGTTGATTGATTTCCATGGACATGGCACTTCATTTAAATATATGCCAATGCATGTGACAAAATATTTGGTTAAGATTGATGCATATTTAATATTGACATCTTCCTCAATTTATTTACCAGTGTTAAGATGCTATATGCAGTGATTTGAACATGTCTTCTGGTACAGAAAAATGATAACAAAGCTTTTTGTTGCATGCTTCAGTGTGTCGTGAGACTGAAATTTTATCGCATTATTACACTATTGTAGGACATTGATAATTAGAATGAGGTCAAAGAGGTCAAAATATGTATTGTTAGGTATCTTGAGTTTGGCGTACACATATTTTGTCTCGTCTATATGTTTGTGTATTGATGGCGGTTGTGGCGAGTCTTACGGAAGACGCTTACGCCTCCCAGGCATCTCTTCTCACCTCTTGTCTCCGGAGGTTCATGAAAGTTCACCATGGAACATATTTGTAGTTGGGAGGGCCAAAATAACATAGCTTTGATTACTTCTCTATTTTACTACATCGTATGTTTTGAATTTTCTCCATTTTTGGTTTTCTGCTGCGCTTACAGTTGTCTCACAATCTCTTACGCTTACAGTAGTAGTCTCTCAATCCCTTACGCTTACAGCAGTAGTCTCACTTTCTCTTATGCTTACAGCACTAGTCTCACAATCATTTACGCTTACAATAGTCTCACATTCTCTTACGCTTACAGTAGTCTCACAATTTCTTACGTTTACAGTAGTTCCCCGATTCCTCACATTTATAGTAGTAGTCTTACAATCCCTTACGCTTACAGTAGTTTCACAATCCCTTACGCTTACAGTAGTCTCACAACCACCTCTGCTTACAGTGGTTTCAAAATATCCTATGTTTACAGTAGTAGTCTCAATATCTTTTACGCCTACAGTAGTAGTCTCTCAATCCCCTCTGCTTAGAGTAGTAGTCTCACAATCCCTTACGCGTACAGTAGTCTCACAATCCCTCACGGTTACAGTAGTAGTCTCACAATCCCTCACGCTTACATTAGTAGTCTCACAATCCCTCACGCTTACATTAGTAGTCTCACAATCTCTCATGCTTTCAGTAGTAGTCTCACATACACTCACACCTACAGTAGTAGTCTCACAATCCCTCACCCCTGGAGTAGTAGTCTCACAATCCCTCGCGCCGACAACAGTAGTCTCACAATCCCTCACGCCTGCAGTAGTAGTCTCACAATCCCTCACGCCTACAGTAGGAGTCTCACAATCCTTCACGCCTACAGTAGTAGTCTCACAATCCCTCACGCTTACAGTAGTAGTCTCACAATCCCTCACGCCTGCAGTAGTAGTCTCACAATCCCTCACGCCTACAGTAGTAGTCTCAACATCCCATACGCTTAGATTAGTAGTCTCAAAATTCCTTACGCCTACAGTAGTTGTCTCAATCCCTCACGCCTACAGTAGTAGTCTCACAATCCCACACGCCTAAATTAGTAGTCTCACAATCCCTCACGCCTACAGCAGGAGTCTCACAATCCTTCACGCCTACAGAAGTAGTCTAACAATCCCTCACGCTTACAGTAGTAGCCTCACAATCCCTCACGCTTACATTAGTAGTCTCACAATCCCTTACGCCTACAGTTGTAGTCTCACAATCCCTCACGCTTACCGTAGTAGTCTCACAATCCCTTATACGCTTACAGTAGTAGTCTCACAATCCCTTATAAGCTTACAGTAGTAGTCTCACAATCCCTTACGTTTACATCAGTAGTCTCACAATCCCTCAGGCTACATCAGTAGTCTCACAATCCCTCACGCCTACAGTAGGAGTCTCACAATCCTTCACGCCTAGAGTAGTAGTCTCACAATCCCTCACGCTTACAGTAGTAGTCTCACAATCCCTCACGCTTACATTAGTAGTCTCACAATCCCTTACGCCTACAGTTGTAGTTTCACAATCCCTTACGTTTACAGTAGTAGTCTCACAATCCCTTACGCTTGCAGTAGTAGTCTCACAATCCCTTACACTTACAGTAGTATTCTTAAAATCCCTCACGCCTACAGTAGTAGTCTCAACATCCCATACGCCTAGATTAGTAGTCTCAAAATTCCTTACGCCTACAGTTAGTAGTCTCACAATCCCTCACGCCTGCAGTAGTAGTCTCACAATCCCTCACCCCTGGAGTAGTAGTCTCACAATCCCTCGCGCCGACAACAGTAGTCTCACAATCCCTCACGCCTGCAGTAGTAGTCTCACAATCCCTCACGCCTACAGTAGTAGTCTCAACATCCCATACGCCTAGATTAGTAGTCTCAAAATTCCTTACGCCTACAGTTAGTAGTCTCACAATCCCTCACGCCTACAGTAGTAGTCTCACAATCCCTCACGCCTGCAGTAGTAGTCTCACAATCCCTCACCCCTGGAGTAGTAGTCTCACAATCCCTCACGCCTACAGTAGTAGTCTCACGCTTACAGTAGTAGTCTCACAATCCCTCACGCCTACAGTAGTAGTCTCACAATCCCTCACGCCTGCAGTAGTAGTCTCACAATCCCTCACGCTTACAGTAGTAGTCTCACAATCCCTCACGCTTACATTAGTAGTCTCACAATCCCTTACGCCTACAGTTGTAGTTTCACAATCCCTTACGTTTACAGTAGTAGTCTCACAATCCCTTACGCTTGCAGTAGTAGTCTCACAATCCCTTACACTTACAGTAGTATTCTTAAAATCCCTCACGCCTACAGTAGTAGTCTCAACATCCCATACGCCTAGATTAGTAGTCTCAAAATTCCTTACGCCTACAGTTAGTAGTCTCACAATCCCTCACGCCTGCAGTAGTAGTCTCACAATCCCTCACCCCTGGAGTAGTAGTCTCACAATCCCTCGCGCCGACAACAGTAGTCTCACAATCCCTCACGCCTGCAGTAGTAGTCTCACAATCCCTCACGCCTACAGTAGTAGTCTCAACATCCCATACGCCTAGATTAGTAGTCTCAAAATTCCTTACGCCTACAGTTAGTAGTCTCACAATCCCTCACGCCTACAGTAGTAGTCTCACAATCCCTCACGCCTGCAGTAGTAGTCTCACAATCCCTCACCCCTGGAGTAGTAGTCTCACAATCCCTCACGCCTACAGTAGTAGTCTCACGCTTACAGTAGTAGTCTCACAATCCCTCACGCCTACAGTAGTAGTCTCACAATCCCTCACGCCTGCAGTAGTAGTCTCACAATCCCTCACGCTTACAGTAGTAGTCTCACAATCCCTCACGCCTACAGTAGTAGTCTCACAATCCCTCACGCCTGCAGTAGTAGTCTCACAATCCCTTACGCTTACAGTAGTAGTCTCGCATTTCCTTATAAGCTTACAGTAGTCTCACAATCCCTCATGCCTACAGTAGGTCTTTCACAATCCCTTACCAAAACGAGTACTTTCTTCTTAGAAAAAGCAAACTTAGTAGAAGTTTAACTGTACAGAAAAAAATGATAGTAAAGATTCTCCACAGTCATATAAACATAAATCTGTATGATTTATCATTGATCATCTATACATAGACAAATCTACATAAAAATATACTTTATTCAGTACACCAAATGCGCGCCTTTTGTATAACAAAAATCGTGCTCTACCACTTAAAATCTTTTGATGCCAACAATAAATGACCAATTTCAATAAGTTCTTTTTTCAGTATTGTCATCTTTAATGAGCGGCATGCCGATTCACATGATACCTTTATAGAGATACGTCAATTGATGGCATCTTCATGTACAAAATTTGCATGATCTTGCGTGCCTGGTCAGGGATTTCGGCCGTCCATCATTTTCAGGGGGCATTGGGTCATCCGCTAAGTTTGGTCTAAAAGAGTATAGCGCAGAATGAGATCTCAGATGACCGCTGGGAGACGGCACCATGAATATCTGGTTCATGGAAGCCCTCCTGTTGACTTTGGTCATTACTCTTCACACGGGTGTTACTGCCCCTGTTACATCGACGGCTACAACTAAGGTTAGTGAGGTTTGAATCTCGGATAATCAAAATTATTATTCGTTTAAAAACCCTTAACTCTTCATAGAGCATAGATCTGTCTGGTAACTAGCCATATGAGATATATATATATATACATGTACTTATTTATATGTCTATCTGGTAACTAGCCATATGTTATATATACTTACTTACATACTTAAATTACTTATATCATGCAATCTTAGATAAGAGCGTTTGACGAAACGGGCTCTCGTATGAATTCTGTTCACCAAGCATGCTTATTCCTCTCAAGTTCAGCGCGCTGTAATCGAGAGTTACTAGTACATTGAGACATAATTGCTTTACATGGAATATTCACTGTATAGACAAGGTTTTCAGGTGTAAAACTTTGGTATTTAGTTGTGAATATTGGATTAAGACATAAAAAGGGGAAACCTAATTCGAAAAATTTATATGGGAAGATGTATGGGAAGAAATGAAAGAAAACTTCTCAATACCAATTTTATGGAGTACATTTACAAGCAGCTATGCATTTTTCGACTCTGTCTAATTTTTACTGTTTTACATGTACATTGTTGCCAGTGCTATATATCATTGATGCCGCCAAGCATAAGTCTGTATATTGCCTATATTGTGTATATATTACAGATTAATGATGTCGATGTCGATGCTGGCGGGGGCAACAGTAGCAGTAGTAGCAGCAGCAGCGAGGAAGATTACAGTGACAGTAGTAGTGACAGTGACAGTGATGAACACACTGATATAGGTGACGAATACACTGATATTATAGTGACGAATACACTGATATAGGTGACGAATACACTTATATAGGTGATGAGGTCACTGATATAGGTGACGAATACACTGATATTATAGTGACGAATACACTGATATAGGTGACGAATACACTGATATTATAGTGACGAATACACTGATATAGGTGACGAATACACTTATATAGGTGATGAGGTCACTGATATAGGTGACGAATACACTGATATAGGTGATGAGGTCACTGATATAGGTAACGAATACACTGATATAGGTGACGAATACACTGATATTATAGTGACGAATACACTGATATAGGTGACGAATACACTGATATTATAGTGACGAATACACTGATATAGGTGACGAATACACTGATATAGGTGATGAGGTCACTGATATGGGTGACGAATACACTGATATAGGTGATATGGGTGACGAATACACTGATATAGGTGACGAATATACTGATATAGGTAACGAATACACTGATATAGGTGACGAGCTCACCGATATTATAGTGACGAATACGCTGACAAAGGTGACGAATACACTGATATAGGTGACGAATATACTGACATCAGTGATGAATACATTGATATAAATGACGAATACACTGATATAAGTGACGAATACACTGATATTGGTGACGAATACACTGAAAAAGGGTACGCATACATTGTGACATAGGAGACGAAGACATTTATTCAGTGAAATATTTCTGCGTTGATGTTGTACTACATGTCATCGAGCCATTGCACTGAAAATGTACGCATTATTTTCCCGGTGACATATGGCTAGTCGGTGTTGATTGTATCATCGTGAGAGAGCTATGGTTTCATCGTATCATCGGTTATATGGCTACTCAGTGGGTATAGTATCACCGTGAGCGAGTTATGGTATCATCGGCAATATGGCTATTCAGTGGCTATAGTATCACCGTGAGAGAGCTATAGTATCACCGTATCGTATCATTGGTTATATGACTATTCACGATGGCTATAGTATCACCGTGAGAGAGCTATAGTATCACCGTATCGTATCATTGGTTATATGGCTATTCACGATGGCTATAGTATCACCGTGAGAGAGCTATGCTATAATCGTATTATCGGTTTTATAACAGTGTGATCGTATCATGCGTTGCATCGACACGCGATTCGAACATTGATGATATTAGAATACAACTATCATTTCAGTGTAGTGCCGTGTATTTCACATAATGACATCACATTTTTCTAATTTTAAGGTCCCACCGCTACCGGATCTGAAGTCCTTTCTAGCAATGTCACAACCGCATTACCGGTCAGCGCAGAGGCAGGATCACCAGCATCGAAGTCGCAATGGTTACCTATGCAAATTTCTAGCAGGTCGCCGTACACGGTCCATTCTGGACTAGTGGTGGAACCACAGGCATGGGTAACAATAAATGCAAGGTCATCTGATACAGCATCGGCAAGGTCAACAGCACTGGTTAAGTCATCCGGACTTGCAAGTCAAAAAGCTGTAAGCTCGGGAAAATATGCTACGACTAAAACTCTTATTGCTAAACCATCTGTGATAAGAAAAATTCAGATTCATAAACCCACAGGAAAGACATCCAAATCACTCAAGAAATCCAAACCAAGAGGAACAAAGAAAATGTCTAAATCAAGAAAATCTAAGAAAAGGAAAGCAAGAAAGGCCAAGAAAAAATCGAAAAAGTCCAAGAAAAGGAGATCGCAAAAGTCCAAGAAAAGAAAATCGAAAAAATCCAAGAAAAGGAAATCAAAGAAAAAGAAATCAAGAAAGTCCAAGAAATCCAAATCAAAAGTTGCATAGAAGTTTAAATAAATTCTCACGATGAACAAAGGATGAGGTAAAACACGAATCAGTTAATGAATTTATTCATTATTATTATTAAAATCGTTTACATATACATATATATTTTTCAATACCTTTGATTCAGAAAGCATTGGGACATTTGAAATCTAAATATGTTTAGTATATGTAAGCTGTGTGGACTTTTTGTTGATCATGCTGATAATTACTCTTTTGTTACATTTCCTAAACCATGCTGTCGTATACAACCATTTTTAGAAGTGCACGAAAATGCACATGCTTGTGTGATGGACGGGTACCGGCCTGGATAGCTCAATGGTGAGAGCGTCCGTCTTCGTAGTGGAAGGTTCTGGGTTTGATTCCCTGGTCCGGTCGTATCTTTTTCTCCTGCCTGTTAGATTTGGTGCCGTGAGAGGGATCCTTGCGCGAGGGAGAATCAGGGTAATTTCTGTGTTGGGTTTTCAGGTGTGGAAACCTCTGGCAGGGTGGAAGTGTGACGGATGCCGGTATCAGCGCGGATAGCTCAATGGTAAGAGCGTCCGTTTTGATAGCGGAAGGTTCTGAGTTCGATTCCCGGGTTCGGCTTCAATTTTTCACCCTGACTGTTATACTTGTATAAATTTATCAAAATATTCAGGGACGCAACCAGGTTTTGCAATGAAAGGGGATGAATTAAGGCGAGAGTCTTAAGACAATCAAGGTTCCCCGAACCGGCCTATATAACCATGTGTAGATCATACGACTTGGTGACTTGAGGGACTATATTTTCGCAAAATTTCTCATTCATAGTACAGCTTTAACGCAGATGTTATATAATAGATTTTTTAAATGATATTCGTATCTTTTAAACCTTGTTCATTTACTTTTGTCATGCAACAGTTCGATCTGTACTTGCCTTCTCTTGTGTTTATTAGTTCAAAAAGTATGTACCAAATCCTCTATTTGTCTGTTTTAGAAGGGGACTTTGCAGAATATTATGAAGAAATGAAAATCGTCGCCTGTATCTTAAGTGCAGGAATGATTGCACAGCTTTCTCAAGTGAATACTAAATGATACAATAAATATAATATTGAGAATTATACGAAATAAAAGTTTTATACATGAAATGAAACTTTCTTTTGTCTACATGTGCATGACCTTTCTGGTGAGGGATTTTACCCGTGCTAGAAGATCGTGGTGACTGGCCTTACAAGTGAGATGTTTTATAACTCAATTATCGAGATCCAAGTACATGGTCAACATTGTAGACATTGACCAGCGCACTATGAAGGAACACTGCAGCTGCATGTTTTTTACTTAACCGAAAATTCCATCAAAATTTACACCAAGAAAACGGTATTTGGCCAGGTAATTCTCGATTCCCTCCCATATGCTGCAGCGCCGGTTTGAATCCATACCATGAAGCTGCTGTCCATTATACAAGTGCAATTATGATTTCGTCTTTTAAAGGCATTTGAATATATTTTCGACCAGATGCAAAGCAAGTTCGGTCTATGAATTGGCGATGTCTGCTTGTCCGTCCGTCCGGCATCGACGATTTGCGTTTAGCTTCATCTCTAGCATACTGTTAATGATACCAACTTCATACTTGGTCAGTTTGTAAGCATTGATGAGTTTTCACGACCGACAAAAAATTTGGTGACCTTGACCTCGGTATTAGGATTCAGTGAACACAGTCTGATTTTACATTTAGCTTGATCTCTTGCATACCGTTAAAGATGCCAACTTCAAACTTGGGTCAGTTTGTAGACATTGATGAGTTCTTTCCGAAAATTAGGTGACTTTGACTTCAATTTTAGGCTTCAGTGAACACAGTATGATTTTGTTTTCAGCTTGATTTCTAGCATTCCATTAATGATACCAACTTCGAACTTGGTAAGTTTGTAGACATTGATGAACTCTCTTCCACCAACACAAAATTTGTTGTCCTTGACCTTGATTTTACGCTTCAGTGAACACAGTTTGATTTTGCGTTTAGCTTGATCTCATTAATGAGACCAACTTCAAATTTTGGAAACATCTTCAAACTTGAAGAGACATTACACACCATGACCTGAAACAAACGTCTAAACATACATATAATTGCGCAATCCTGTGAACAAATCCTGGTATTATACTCCTCACAAAGTCTGCTCCTATCAGAATAGATATGGGTACATGTATTATAAGAGGAAAAGACTTGGATATCTGTCAAAATAAATCCCTGATCATATATTCAATTTAAAGGCCTGAAACTGGTAATGATGAAGCATTGAAATGAGAAAAGCGGACATCTTAAACAAGTGTACACGCATATGATTAAGCATTCTGAGAGTGTTGCTAAAGCAATACAAGTCCCCAGTCGGTCCTAACAAATCCACAAGAGGCTGAAAAGTAGGTCAGTGACCAAGAAAAATGCAAAAAACTGATTTTGAACAAAAGGCAATAACAGTGGCAAAAGTAAGTCAACTGTGACCAAAGTCGAACTTGATCTGTAACTCCTCATGGGAAAATTTGCTACAAAGTTTCAGCTCGATATCTGTAAGCATGGCCAAGAAAAGTCTGTAAATCCAGTGTGACAGACACACAGAGGGACAAAGTTGAAACCTATAATCCCCTCCAGTTTCATCTGTGGGGGACTAAAAATGTGGTTACAATACAAAACAATTAAAACATTGGTTTGAGGCTTTACGTCTATTTTGTCTTCAGTAATTAGGCATAGAATCACAGATAATCTACAATATACATGTATATATATTATAGAAACAATATAACAATGGATCACAATAACAATGAATCACACTTTTAAATGGTTGAAATTCTGAATACTATTTTATGCTGCAATAATGAATTAAAAAAAAAAACAAAACAAACAAAACCCTACACTGGAAACGTGTACATTTTGACACTATGCTCGCAATGGGTTTATGGCACTTTTGACAATTTTTCGTGGAAGCAGAGAGTTACATTAAGTAACTGGTACCAATCTCTCACATGTGGTGGTAGGATTTGGGAACTGAACCAGGATTATATGCATAACAAATCAAGTGCTGAATAACATCACCATTTCCCCCCCCCTCTTTACTGTAGATCATATCAAGCAAACAGAACAAATCCTATATACAAAATCATCTTAAGAAAATACTATAGTTGGATAAACCTTTTTATCAGAAACTTGCCTAAATAAGTTCAAGTCCCTGAGAGTGAAACAGACCAAGGACTTACAAACAAGATGAACATGTTGACTGCCATATAATCTTACTGTCTGTTTATACCTTTCCTTTCTGCTTTCAATCAGTAATTTGTCTTTTTTTTATTTTTGGTGTAACATAAAACACCTTCATATAACAAAGTTAGTATGTACATTTCTGAATAATACTCATTTTCATGTATTAATCCTAATTTCGTAGATTTCTATCCACTAGTACCTATACATATTACGTAAATATTTACTATTGGTATCATCAAGCATACAATAACGATGGTACAGAACATTGATACGATGTATTGTTGGTCATTCACTTTGGATTTAATCTCCATGACAACAGTGATATCATGTACTTAAATTGAATAGACGATCTTCATATTTTACATGATATAAGCGGCCCAAGACATAAAATATTACTCTTTGTCATGGGTTTTCATTGTGATGTAAAGGACTGGATAATGACGTCACAATTTAAGCAATAACGTAAGAAAATATGAAGAACATCTATCATGGTACCCTGTCTCTTTATAAACACATTTACTGCACAACCAAATTCCAGTGCAACCAAAGTTTTGTTCAGAAAGGTGAAATTAAAAGTAAGTCGTATAAGTGACATCATTTGCATTTGTCCTTTACCATTAAATGTTTGACATATTTGTAGTGGTGTATCCAAGACTTAGTGGAGGACGAAAACTGCTTATGTCTGAATCCCACAAAAAGAAAACATATTAAGGTATAATGAAAATAAAGTTCAATAACAGCGCTAAAGGCATAAAGTTGGAACAAAAAATTCAGTGCCATAAAAAGGTTCACTCTTTTGGGGGAAAAAAAACCCAATGAATTACTTGGCACTTTACATTTTACTACTGTATTGCAAAGGGTACTGATATTCACGCCAACCAACAATGAACATTAAAAATAAAAATACTCGCACCAAAAATGGCTGAGAAGTTTGGCTAATAACCATGTGGGCCCCTCTTTTTGGAAATCCTGGATCCGCCACTGACTCTGACAATTTTCTTAGGTTCAATGGACTTCATAGGATATACCCCCCTCCACATATCTACATGTAGAAAGAAACTTCTGATCACAACCACAAATCTTATTATCACGGTTAATGGGGTCCCCTGGGTAATCATTCAACGTATCAAAACACTGACAAACATATTTCTCATTCAATCAAAACATATATGAAATCACCTTTTGAAATCATCTTAATGCAAAATTCAAGCATAATCTACTGAAAATCATGTCCTTGTAATAAAACAAAATTACGCATTGATAAATCATGAAAATAAATCATAACATATTGGATCCTACGTTTGTCCTTTGATACCTCACTTTCCAAGTCCGCCCATACACACATACTTTATCTCCAGATATTCATCCAACCCCCATTTACCCCCTTCCCTCCCTAACCCTGACTCCTTCCACCCTCCAAATGGTGCTTCGGGTGTAGATACCACCCCTTCGTTGACTCCTACAATTCCTGACTCGAGCCTTTCTGCTACACGCCAAACTTGACCAATATCTTGTGAATAAAAATACCCTGAAACATAGCACGAAAACACAATCTAAATACCATGTTTAATTTAGACAAGGTAATTCTTCGACATGCATATACATGTGTATACTAGTGTATCTTTCATCAATTTTAGTAATTTTTACCTATCAGTATATATTACAGTTATTGTCACCTCTACTTGTTTCAGTCCTCCATTGGTAAAACCAGAAAAAACTGTATAGGTTTCCACTTTTTCTGTTCCTCTGTTGGTCATAGTTAAGTTTACTGGACATTTTCTTTGCCATCATTACAAAATATGAAAGCAGAATTTCTGTGGAGCTTTTGTGTGACAAATTATAAATCAAGTTGAAATTTTGTCACGGTTGACCTACATTTAGCAGCATTACTTCCTATTGTAAAAGATGCAAGTACATGGACAAACTAGGTGGCATCTGCCAAACTAGTGGGGGACATGTATTGCTAAAGCCATACACAGTAAATGTGTTACATGTACATGCTGTATTCAAAGTTGGTTGACTGGAGTTTTACGTCACTTTCAAATATTTTTTTGTTTCATCATGACGTTTAAGCAGGAGATAACCTACCTCTTAAAAATGCTGGCACAATTCCAGAAATGAACCCATATTCTAATGCACTCTGTTTGCAACATGCATTCTGATTGGTTAAACGTTTCAGAAACTGCCAGCAGTTTTCACTAAGATGTCACATGCCCCTTGGCTACATCATTGATGACATTGTTTAAAACTAACGTGTGTAAGCCTTTTTTCCAGGTCGAAACATTAGAATAGGGTTACCATGCTACTGTTTAAAAAAAAACTGACAAGGTATCTGTGAATCCCCTGTCAGAAATTGAGTTTCAATGTGAGGCATTAGCTGAGCATTGAAACAGATATTTCTGACAGGGGATTTGTGGATACCCTGTCAGGTTTTTTTTTTAAACACTAGCAAAATAACCCCTAATTGCCTGCACCACAAACCAAGCATTTAATCATTTCACCAAGTGTGCATTTTTGCATTCAAGGCATAGGTGCAGGAAGCAAATCAAAAGGGGGAAAGAAAGGGCAAGAGCAAATGTTACATCTTATAGGGGTATATAACATTTTTTAATGTGATCAACCAAAAACATGGGGGACCTGGCCCCCTCCCTCCCTCTTGTTCCTATGTCTATTGCAACATGTATAATATGAGTAGTTAGGATTAATGATCATACATATGATTGGTTAAGAACAACAAGGAGGGTAGGTAAATCAGTTTGTGTATACAGTAATTATACCTTATGACTACACGTTTTACCATTACGTTTGTGACACATATATGCAGTTTACCCATTTTGGGTTCAGTGCTGAATTATCAGACTCCATATAACACATATTGGCAAAAGTAAATCCTAACCAACCTGCGAGTCCCCATTGTGTGGCATTAGCCAAAGCAACAACTTCATCTTCTGTCTTGAAGCTAGGAAAAATAGAAAGATTAAAATAACATATAATGACAAAAAAAAAAAAAAATAAAGAAAAGAGATGTGTTTTTGAGAGAAATGCTGCAACAATCTGCCAAAATAAGGCAAAAGTTTTGAAAGTGGAACAAAAAAACAATCCCTACAGGTCCCTCAATCACTTTAAATAGAAGTTTAACAATTTCAATCAGATACAGAATTTGCAATATTTATATGTGAACTTTTGTTCCACAGAACATTATTTTCTCTTCATACTGTGGGTATGACTTGAAGCGAAAAATAATGTCCTTGTTACCCTTGATCTGATTCTTAAAAAAGAAGACATAAACAGTTTCTCAAGAAAACCATGTTTCAAGAACATATTTAAGACAAGATCATTAAAAACACTAGGTTGCATATAATGTGAAATATCTATCAGCAATATGTTACATTTTTACCTTTGTAAACCAGCAACTGGTCCAAATATTTCTTCCTTCACACACTTCATCTCTCCAGTCACATTGGATAACAGAGTTGGTTCATAAAAGTTTCCACCCTTCTTGTTACCTCCCCTTACCACAGATGCACCTTTGCTTTTGGCATCCTGTACATGCTCATCTACCTGTAATCAAATACATGTATATGCATATTGTTTTCAAGAAGACATAAGATGTCTTGAAAATGAAGATACCGGTAAGTAATTCTATGAAGGAGAGTCTGAGAAACCTTTGCTGACAGTCAAACTTTGATAACTCAGATGTCGAAAACTCAGGGAAATTCAAGGTAATCATACAGTCCTGATATCTTTTGTATTCTTTTAATGAACAACAGGGAAACTTTAAAAACTCAAACTTACCAAAATTTTAAGTGATTTTGAAGGTACCTTATCGAAGGTCGACTGTACTTTTTTCCATGGGTAAAAACTTTGAGATATCGAAGTTCGATTGTACTTTTTATACGCCCGTCATAGACGGACGTTTAATGGTATGGCCTTGTGGGTCTGTCTGCACTGCATTAACACGATCCAGACCATACTGTTTTGGCTAGGACTTTCAAACTTGGTACACTTATTTCTTCTGGCATGAGGATGAACCCTAATGAAAGTCACGTCAGGTATTGCTCTTGTTTTCTTCGGTAATACATAAACCATTCTTAAATTAATACGCATTACCTGTTAGTTACATATACATGTACTTACAATTGTGGTGCAGGACTAATACATGTTTGTTTTTGTGTGGAGAAACACCTAGATCGTTTTGCGTTAATAATGGCAAATATATAATTCTGTGGGTACATTACAATATTTTCTTAAAAGTCTTAAAAGTTGATCAGATCCAGACTTGATTCCTTCATGCTTCAGGCCACTAAAGTATCAAAATCTAAAAATGAACATGATTGTTTTCAAATATGAATTTGCATGAAAACATTACATATACATCAAGACAACCATTTATTTTCAAAAAGAATATCCCATCAAAACTGTTTTATTAATGCTATTTATATGGTTGTCTAATCATTGAATATTTTATCATATCATATAAATTGGTAACATAAGACAGACAAACATAAGAGTTACAAATGTATCCTGGGTAAGGAGGAATCTATTATGTTACCTATCTCACATCATCATTCATCATTTAAACTAGATGTGTCAGTGCACCATGATTGCCCCTTGCCGGCTGCAATGTTTTTCAAGTATGTGTTTTCCCAAGAACCATTACTCCTGTAACATGTTTTGGACAGAAGTCCCTTTACAATATGCAGATCTATATACTGTGATGTTTGTTTGTACCAAGTGTGATTGAAATCCTTCAAAGGGTTAAGTAGGTTAGTGAAGACAAGGTGAATTTACTATATATATATAAAAATCTGAGTCCAAGGGCCATAACTCCTGTACTCCTGTAAAACTTTTTGGACAGCATTTCCCTTACAATATGCACATCTACATATTGTGATCTTTGTTTGTACCAAATTTCATTAAAATCTGCCCAAGGATTTAGGAGGAGTTGCAAAGACAAAATGCATAACAGAACAAGAGGCCCAAGTGGGCCTATATCGCTCACCTGAGTACCTATATTATCAGTCATGCATGAAGGAAAAATTCATTTATTTTTGCATTAATGTGACCAAGTCAACACAGATGTTGAAAATATGTCAAATTTTATTTCAGGCTAGAATAAAAAACAACACTTTTTTGCACATCCATTCAGGTGATTTTGATATTAAGCATTTCCTTTGTCTCTGCAAGAAGTCATTCAGGGCAACAAGTTAGTCATTTTCTTTAGGTGGGGCCTTTTGTTGACTGATTTCAAGTCTGGGTCATGAACAACAATTGTTTCAAATATTGTCCAGATCTAACTTAAAATTGCCTAATTTCATATGTTGAGTGTTGAGAAACATCTAAAAACTTATTTAGATGTGTAAAGAAATGAAAAAAAAAATTTGACCACAGCTGGATTTGAACCGCTACTCTCCATATTTCAATTACCAAGTGGTATATGTACTATTGTGAGAACTGCTTTTAGACATGGTGGCATTATCTGTTAACCAATTTGGATGAAATTTACCAAATTGATAGAGGACTTTTAGTACTTCATGTATTCCATGTTTCATTAAAATCTTTCATGTGGTATAACAGCAGAAGTGAAAAATGTGATTGAATTGTTCCTATACACCCTCATTTGGAAGTCTTAAAAAATTCATAGAAAATCCAAAAATTGCGATATTGACAAATTCTTTCAAAGTAACAATCCTTACCATAATTATGATCACAATAGTCCATAAGAAATCATCATTATCAATTAACTAGGAAATAAGACACTTTTTTCTGCATTGAATCACCAAGTCCAAAGAAATGTCGAAAAAAATTCTAAAATTTGATTTTGGAAGGGAACCAAAATGACAATACATCTTCACTCATCCCTCTAGATCATTTCTATGCATTCTGTTTGTCTCTGTATACAGCCCGTATGAAAAAGAATATTGTTAAACGAGGGAACTCTTTTGTGACCTACTCTTGACTATGGTGGCGCCACCTGTAAAGAGGTCTGGACGAAAACAACAGAATTTGAAGAGGATCATAAGTGACTTATTTCTACCAAGATTTATTAAAATCCTTCAAACAGTTTTGTAGAAAAAGTTGAAAATGTGAAAAATGGCCAACCCCCCCCCCCCCCCCCCCCTTATTTTTGGAAGTCTTAAACGTAAAATTCCTAATTTCATATGTTGAGTGTTGAGAAACATCTAAAAACTTATTTAGATGTGTAAAAAAAAAAAATTTTTTTGACCACAGCTGGATTTGAACCGCTACTCTCCATATTTCAATTACCTAGTGGTATATGTACCATTGTGAGACCTACTTTTAGACATGGTGGCATTATCTGTTAACCAATTTGGATGATCCGCACAAAAAACAAAACCTTTGAAAAGGTCTATGAGTACTTGCATCCTACCCAGTTTTATCACAATCCTTCAAGTTGTTCTGTAGATCAAGTTGAAGATATGAAAAATTGTCCCCCCCCCCCCCCTTTTCTTGGAAGTCTTAAAAAATTCATAAAAAATTCAAAAATCGAGATATTGAAAAAATTCCTTCACACCAGCATTCCTTACCATAGAAATGATTAAATGAAACCAAATGAATGCATCAATGTTTACTAAAAGAAAATAATAACTCTTTAATGCATTAAAATAACAAAGTCCAAAATAAAAATGAAAAAACGTCAAAAATTTGATTTCGGAATGGAACCAAAAATAACAACACTTCTTCACACATCCCTCTAGATCATTCCTATGCATTCGGTTAGTCTCTGTATGCCCCCGGTCTGAAGAAGAAGTTTGTCAAAGTAGGGTACCCTCTTTGACCTACTTTTGCCTGTGGTGGCGCCACCTATTGATGGATCCTGACAAAGATGACCACATTTGTCGGGGACCTTGAGTACTTGATGCATGCCAAGTTTCATTGAATTCCAGCAAGTGGTTCTGAAGAAAAAGTTCAAACTGTGAAATGTTTACACCAATTGTCCCACCCCCCTTTTTCTTGAAAGTCTTAGAAAATTCATAAAAAATCCAAAAAATGAAATATTGAAAAAATTTCTTTGCAGCAGTATTTCTCATCATAAAAATGATCAAATTAAACCAAATTAATGCATCAATGTTTACTAAAAGACAAAAATACTTTCTGCATTAAAATTACAAAGTCCAAAAAAACGTAAAAAAAACGTCAAAAATTATTTATCGGATTTCAACGATATGAACAAACTTTAGACATACATCCTTCTAGATCACTCAGATGCCATTAGTTTTATAGTCCATACACTGGTTCTGGAGAAGAAGATTTTCAAAGAGGGGTACCCTCTGAGATCTATTTTTAGCAATGGTGGCGCCACCTATTGAGGGATTTATATGAAATGAACAAACTTGGTAGAGGACCCCTAGTACTTCATCCACACCAAGTTTCATGCAAATCCTTTAAGCGGTTCTGAAGAAGAAGTTGAAAATGTGAAAAGTTTACGGACGGACGACGGACGACAGATGACGGACGACGGATGACGGACGGACGACGGACGAAGAGTGATGCCAATAGCTCACTTGAGCCTTTGGCTCAGGTGAGCTAACTAGGCCTGTCCTATCAGGACAAATATCTCAGCTCCAAAATTAATAGAAGTTTTATAGAAAT
Organism: Pteria penguin; assembly: GCA_035048485.1. Classification (NCBI taxonomy): domain Eukaryota; kingdom Metazoa; phylum Mollusca; class Bivalvia; order Pterioida; family Pteriidae; genus Pteria; species Pteria penguin. The sequence goes on along the minus strand of CM068588.1, from coordinate 18,432,440 downwards.
GGATGATGTTTTCCTGTCTCCAATGATGATTTGATTTAGCTACATGCCCAGTATCTCCCACTACATTCATCTTTTTCACAGTCTTTGAGTTGACTAGTGGCCCCGGAGTCTGGAACTTTAGCATGCCATCCCTCAGTGTATTTACCATTTCCATGACCTGGTTGCTGATCAGTCTCCTGAGTATTACCCTGTACCATGCCCCCCTCCCACTTTTTCCATGATCTGGATTTAATCAGTTTCCCTGAGTCTTGCCCTGTACTCCTCTCAGTATACTTACCATCTCCATGATCTCGGAGTTAATCAGTCTCCTGGGTACTATCCTGTACCATGCCCCCTCCCAGTATATTCACCTTTCCATGATCTGGGAGTTAAACAGTTTCCTGGGTACTACCCTGTACCATGCTTCCTACCTTCCAGTACACTCACCTTTTCCATGATCTGGGAGCTAAACAGTCTCCTGGCTACTACCCTGTACCATGCTTCCTACCTACCAGTACACTCACCTTTTCCATGATCTGGTAGTTAAACAGTCTCCTGGGTACTACCCTGTACCATGCTTCCTACCTCCCAGTACACGAACTTTTTCAATGATCTGGGAGTTAAATAGTCTCCTGGGTACTACCCTATACTATGTTTCCTACCTCCCAGTACACTCACCATTTCTATGATCTGGGACTTCATCAGTATTCCTTAGTTATGCCCTAGCCCTAAGAATATAAAACTTTACCATGCTCAGTTCAAACAGTTAATCAGCATCTTACCCTGTTTCATGCATCTCAAAACACACTCACCTTCTCTACCGCTTTGGAATTGATAAGAGGTCCTTGAGTTGTACCCTGTTCCATGCCATCCCCCATTTTCAGCTCTTTATCCATGGTCTCTGCTAGTTTAGCAACAAACTTGTCATAGATTCCTTCTTGTACAAATATTCTGTTGGCACATACACAAGTCTGAAAAATTTGAAAATAAAACATACATGAGGAAAATCGAGAAGTGACTAGAAAAATTAAAATGACATTAAATCTGTGATTAGTACAGCTAATAACCCATTCATCTCTGAAATTTTATAACCATTAATAGACTATTCAAACTTTTACAATTGGAATGAGTTAATTTTCTTAAGGGGTGAATTAGTTCAGAAAAATAAAATAAGTAAAAAGCATTTGCGATATCAAAATTTACTTTTTCACTTTTATTTTGTTATTCTAATGTAAAATACGAAAGCAACTGGTGTCACATGACTATGGCACTAACAACAATGTACCACAGTGGACATTCACGGACCCCTGAAATTCAGGGGTGAGACCAAACCTTTAAAGTTTGACATTAAAGATCGTGCTTCCCCTGATTTGATTATGTCAAGTCTACCCTTGATGAAGACTTTGACCTATAACATGTTGTCCAATGTTCACCTGATGTTTTCGAGGAATTCACCAAAAGGTTTAAACAAGCTGTTTTGTTTGTTTGATTCTTGTATTTTGTCACACTCAGATTACTGCATATACATGGTGACAACATCTGCCTGATGCAATGCATCTAAGTGTAGACCTATGCAACAGACCCTTCAGAAATAGTGAGAAATCTTTAATGATTCTTGTTTTATATCACACGAAGAATATTTCACCTACAGGGTGACGACGTCTGCCTGATGCAATGCACAGCAATTTAGACTTGTGTAACAGATCCTTCAGAGAATCTCTGAAATCTTTCGTGTGTCACGTCTACTATGACACAGATTCTTGGTATTAACTGTCTCATTGGATGATAGGACACTGAGGAACCACCCAAAGTAAGAAAGGACACTTAGGAACCAACCAAAGAAAGGAAGGATATCAAGGTATCACCTAAAGACAGGACACTGAGGAATCACTTGAAGGAAGACAGGACATTGAGAACACTCTGAAGGAAGACAGGACACTGAGGAACTGCCTAAAGACAGGACTTTGAGGGGCACCTGAAGAAAGAGAGGACACTGAGGAACCACCCAAAGAAAGAAAGAACACAGAGGAACCACCTTAACACAGGAAACCAAGGAACCACCTGAAAAGAGACAAGACCGACAAAGCATCTGAAAAAAGAAGACATGACAAAACGGGACAAGACAGGACACTGTGGAATCACGCAAAGAAAGACATGACACTGAGGAACAACCTGAAGAATGAAAGGACTTGAAAGTCCTCAAGGTCGGAATTGCATGGTCAAGTACATCAAAGGTAATAAAGTCATGATCCACCAAGAGATCACACACCAAGCGTGTAATGTTTAGGATCAGTATTGACAAAAACACGGTCTGCGCACAGGTGCTCGTTTTTATATAAACAACGGCTCCGCCCTGTACACCCCCGTACGTCTCCGTCTCGTACTATATAGTTATCTCATTCTCTCTTATCACTTTTGATCTTGACAGTAGTGTGAAATTAGCAATCTGGACAGTCTCCCGCTGTACATGTACATTTGGGGAAAACCACGTCTACACATGTAGATCTATAAATAACTGGCTACATTTAGTAGCATTACACATCAACAACTACCAAGACGTTTGTTTATCGTTGTGACGAGAAGATTGTAGAGTACTTTGAATTCCACTGCTATATAAAGAAGCGATATTCTCAAGTTTTATTAATTATAATACAACGGATACTAGTACGGACTAGTAGTGTACTTCTTATTACGGCACAGCTACACAATAATGTCAATCGTACTTTTTCAGGACTTTCCGTCGAGTATTCGGAAAGACTGCATGTCCTCCAGCGCATGAATATATTAAACTCGTCTATATCGATGAAATAACGGCACATCTATTTTCTCATCTGATCAAACTTATCTTGTATTGACTCGTAAAATATGAACTATAAGCACTAAAAGTAAATCTAATCACGCTTTTTCTAAATATCGACGCACTATTTATACACGAGGAGGTATTTTCTGCGTTCCACACATTCACCACAGCATATTGTAACGACTAGGGTCTGGAATTGCTATGCAATTCCAACCAAAAACAGGACACTGAGGAACAACCTGAAGTAAAACAGCACACTGAGGAACAACCTGAAGAAGGACAGGACACTGAGAAACCACCTAAAGAAAGAAAGGACACTGAGGAAACACCTGAAAAGAGACAGGTCACCGACAAACCATCTGAAAAAAGATAGGACACTGAGGTACCACCTGAAGAAATACAGGGCATCTGAAGAATCACCAGAACTCGAAACAAGGACCTCTCTGTCACAAGTCACGCAGCTCAACAACTGAGCATGCGAGAGCACAGAAACCAATAATCAATCGGAATAACTGGTTTATCTCTTTAGCTAGGAATGGGCAGAGTATAAATTCAATCCTCTTTGTGTCATTAGATTTTTGTGTTGTATCCATACAAGTTGCTTATTTATATTGTCTTAGTCTACCAAATTACAAATGGGCAGTGGCTTCATCTTGGAAGTTGGATTGAGTCTCTTCAAGGTAAAGTGTTATCTACTTAGCACCATAAAAACTTAGTACATTCAACTTTAGTCTGGTGAGGTCAAATAAAATTAAAATTTGGTTTTACAGATTTTACATGTAAGTTTTTTTTTTCTACATTTTCAGATTTAATTTTTCTTTTTATCATTCAACTGATCATCGATATTCAAGCAACTTAAATGGGACCAAAAATCTCTGTACAGATTCTATCTGAGGCAATGACAATCCTCCCTTGGACAGTAATCAGGGGTTACAGTAAGGCCTATGATCTAAATCAACTTTATCTAACATTGTTAATGACCAATATTGGGAACCGATAGGTATAAAACATACGGAAGTGGGACAAAATGGTAAATTACAACTATTCTTCATTTCGCATGTTCATGTTTTAAAACATTATTTTTGTTTAGTCTAAGACTTTTGTGATTTGGAAACGGATTTAACTTGACTCAACCCTGCAATAATAAAAGGTGCATCATGTGAAGCTAGTTTTATTACAGAACACAGTTTGTGATATTTAGGATCAATTATGCCAAGTACAGCATTATAAATCTTACCTGACCAGAACATCTGAATTTACATCCCATTAAGCCTTGTACTGCAGCATCTACATTAGCGCTGTCAAACACAATAAAGGGTGCATTACCACCTAACTCCAGTGCACATCTCTTTACTGTAGACGCAGCTTGCTGATTCAAAATCTGAAAGTTGCAAAGTGGTTGTTTACAAAATTGAAGCTATTGAAAGGAAACTTGGGGAAGATAAGCAAGGAAGAGATTTGGGTTATGCATAACAAATATGACCCATGGCCTATAATAATAATGGGAAAAAAATCATATAGATACACGTACTGGAAAGATGAATTTTGACATGACACTTTTAAATAGCCCTTGAAAAAATATATTTCTAAGGAAAGATTAAATATCAAATGATTGCTTTACTGATTCTCTTCATTGAATAATCCAAGACAATGAAACAAAAATGTGTGACCAAGTCAGAAAAAAACGCTAAAAAAGATGAAAAGATTTGATTTCAAAATGGAACCAAAAACAACAACACTTCTTAAAACACCTTTCTAGATCATTCTGGTGCATTCAGATTACGAATTAATGCAGGTGGTTTGGAAGGATCCCCCATTTCATGTACCTGGCCTAAAAGAACGACTGTTGTATAGGGATTGGGAAGGTCACACGCTCTTACTCTGTGCGCCCTATTGCACACTCAATTTAGAAGCAGTGATCATTGGTTCCATGATATGTGTTTTCGGTTTTAGGCATAAGTGTCATCATGATATCTGGTTTGATAAAGACGCTTTATTTACAGCAATCCAATCGTAATGATGCTCCAGAAAACAATCCTCAAAGCCTATCCAAAGTACTTTAAAATAAAGGATCTATAGTACTTCATCCCTACTACATGTTTATCCAAATCCCTGTTGTGGTTCTGGGAAGAAATTGAAAATGTGAAAAGTATGCACCAAATGGCCAGTGGATGAACAGATGATCGACACCAAGCTATGAAAATAATCCACTTGTGCCTTTAAGTCAAGTGAACTTATAAAAAAATATAAACTAGATGTGTCAGTGTGCCATGAATACCCCTTTTTCAAATACATTTATGTATTTTTCCAAGGGCCATAACTCCTGTATAACTTTTTGCACAGAGCTCTTCTTATAACATACACTTCTATATATAAGGATCTTTGTTTATACCAAGTCTCATTGAAATCTTACTATGGATTAAGGTGAATTTACTATACATACATAAAAATCTAAGTCCAAGGGCCATAACTCCTGTAAAAAGATTTGGACAGCATACTCCTTACAATATGTACATTCACATGTGATCTTTTTATAGTACAAAGTTTCAATAAGGGTTTCTGAGAAATTGTGAAGACGAAAATGCACGACAGAATGATAAAGTGCAATACCATATGCCCCCAGCCATAAATGGCAAGGGCATAAATACAAACCTATTATTCCACCTACATAAAGCAAAACAAATACCTCTTGAACATGTAAATCAGACTACAATGTAATAAATGTATTTCTCATACTGCTGTCTTACCTTCCCTACAGCTGTCGACCCAGTGAAGGAAATGACAGACACAAGTGGACTCGTACACAAGACTTTTCCCACCTCAGCAGCATTACCTCGGGAAGATGTAACCACATTCAGAACACCTGGAGGGATACCTGCTTCAGAAGCAAGCTGAAAAGTGGAGAGTGAGAAAATTAAATGACTTTGTTATCTGATTAAATACCTGTAACTTAAAACATTTTCTTACAGGTAGAATAACACAATTTTGAATGAGAAACAAAGTACTGAAGATCATGATCAAACTTTTGTATTTCTGTCCCTGAAAAAATCTATAAACATACAAATGACGGGTTTAAAAAGAGGTTTTATACGCTTGTATCTCCATTTTGTTTTTGTTTCTTCTTAAATTTGAAAGATTCTAAGAGCCAGACCATTTTTCACAGAAATTAAATTGTATTTTTCTCAGATCTCATTCATGAATGAGAAAATTATAAAATGCATCATCAATAAAATCTAACCTGACCTAGGATCATCATTATTTATATACACCTGAGCTAAGGCTAATGCGTGGTACATATGTACTGACCAGAACATGGGCAAGTATTTAGTTAACTGACATAAATGAGGGTTTGCATCAGATGCACTGACCTGAACTAGAACTAGTGTAAGGTTTATCGTCAAGTACAAAGGTAAATATTTGGCATACTAGACTGATCTTGAACTAGTGATAGACATACAGTTGGGTGCAGTCCTAACATAACATTCACGTTAACGCGAAAAGCAGTCACGAGGACTGCTTTAGCACACGTGCTAGGACTGCTCGACCGGACGCGCGTGCGCTCCTTGCGTTAACGCGGGAGGAAATTCGCGTTAACGCGATTTATTCCCGCGTGCGCTCAGTCCAGTCGCGCGTTCACATGATTACATTTGTAATTCTCTTTACAGTGGTACGGATGGAGAAAATAAAAGGAATCTAATTAAATTACCGCAAATGTCGTCATATATACGTGCATTAAATGTGATGTTAAAATGACACCCCACATTAAGGGTTTCATATGTAATATAATAATGGAAATCATCGCGTAGACATGCACTCGGGTATGAAAAACTTCGTCAGTTTATACTATAAAGACTCTAGGAAATTACATTCTAACTCTATTTTATTTGTTTATTTTTAATTAATAAAATTATGTATTTCTTTCTAATTTGTTTATTTATTTATAATTTTTTTATGTATTTTTTCTGATTTATGTATTTACAATTGTTTTTTTTAAGTTAGCTATTTTTCACAATATATGGATACCATGATTATCAACGTTATTATTCTTTTCATTAATTTAATTATTATTATTATTATTATTATTATTATTATTATTATTATTATTATTATTATTACCCTAAAATAAGAATAAATTTCATTATATTCAATGTTCGGAAAATGTATTCAATATTTTCTAAATTCACCCCATTACTCGTAAGCGTTTTATTTAATTCTAAATATTTATCTACATGCACACAGTAATATGTTTTATATTTAAATATACAATGTATATATCGATTCTCCTTTTAATCCTTCTCTATATAAGTTGTAAGCAAGCGAACGTGGCTGTCAGGCACGTTCACGCGGCAGCCAAGCACGTGAACGCGGCAGTCCAGCGCGTTAACGCAGTCTCAAAATTTAGTTCACGAGGAAATCTGCGTTAACGCAAACGCGTGTGCTCAGCAGTCCTGAGCGCACGAGGAAAGCAAACTTCACGTTAACGCGACGTTAACATAATGTTATGTTAGGACTGCACCTCACTGTAGTGATCTAAAACATAGCTAGTGTTGGTACACTGATCTAAGCCAGGGCTAGTGCTGGTACACTGATCTAAGCCAGGGCTAGTGTTAGGTATACTGACCTAAGACATAGCTTTTTGTCAAGTAAGTTGGCTGAGCCAGTGTCAGGTTGCACTGATCTGAACCAGGGTTTTGTTAGGTATACTGAACTAAGCCACAGCTTTAGTTTGGTAAACAGACCTGAACCAGGACTAGTATTAGGTATAATGACCTAAGCAAGGGCTAGTGTTAGGTATACTGACCTAAGCCACAGCTTTTCTCAGGTAAACTGCTCTTGATAGTGTTAGGGAGTACTGACCTCAACCAGGGTTTTGTTAGGTATAGTGAATTATGATTAATTTAGTAAAATAACCTAAACCAGATTAGTGTTAGGTATACTGACCTAAGCTAAGGCTAGTGTTAGGTATACTGACCTGAGCTAGAGCTAATGCTGAATATGGTGTATCCTCAGCAGGCTTCAGGACCACTGTACACCCTGCTGCAATGGCTGCACCAGCCTTCCTTGTGATCATGGCATTTGGAAAGTTCCACTATTAAAGAAAAGACACATCTTATTGATATCTAACCATACACTGGATATTCCAGCACTAATATCTTAACCTGAAGCATCAAACCATGTAAACAGATTCTAAAACAAGAGGCCCAAGTGGGCCTATATCGCTCACCTGAGTACCTATATTATCAGTCATGCATGAAGGAAAAATTCATTTATTTTTGCATTAATGTGACCAAGTCAACACAGATGTTGAAAATATGTCAAATTTTATTTCAGGCTAGAATAAAAAACAACACTTTTTTGCACATCCATTCAGGTGATTTTGATATTAAGCATTTCCTTTGTCTCTGCAAGAAGTCATTCAGGGCAACAAGTTAGTCATTTTTCTTTAGGTGGGGCCTTTTGTTGACTGATTTCAAGTCTGGGTCATGAACAACAATTGTTTCAAATATTGTCCAGATCTAACTTAAAATTGCCTAATTTCATATGTTGAGTGTTGAGAAACATCTAAAAACTTATTTAGATGTGTAAAGAAATGAAAAAAAAAATTTGACCACAGCTGGATTTGAACCGCTACTCTCCATATTTCAATTACCAAGTGGTATATGTACTATTGTGAGAACTGCTTTTTAGACATGGTGGCATTATCTGTTAACCAATTTGGATGAAATTTACCAAATTGATAGAGGACTTTTAGTACTTCATGTATTCCATGTTTCATTAAAATCTTTCATGTGGTATAACAACAGAAGTGAAAAATGTGATTGAATTGTTCCTATACACCCTCATTTGGAAGTCTTAAGAAATTCATAAAAAATCCAAAAATTGCGATATTGACAAAATTCTTTCAAAGTAACAATCCTTCGGTAATTATGATCACAATAGTCCATAAGAAATCATCATTATCAATTAACTAGGAAATAAGACACTTTTTTCTGCATTGAATCACCAAGTCCAAAGAAATGTCGAAAAAAATTCTAAAATTTGATTTTGGAAGGGAACCAAAATGACAATACATCTTCACTCATCCCTCTAGATCATTTCTATGCATTCTGTTTGTCTCTGTATACAGCCCGTATGAAAAAGAATATTGTTAAACGAGGGAAACTCTTTTGTGACCTACTCTTGACTATGGTGGCGCCACCTGTAAAGAGGTCTGGACGAAAACAACAGAATTTGAAGAGGATCATAAGTGACTTATTTCTACCAAGATTTATTAAAATCCTTCAAACAGTTTTGTAGAAAAAGTTGAAAATGTGAAAAATGGCAACCCCCCGCCCCCTTGATTTTTTTTGGAAGTCTTAAACGTAAAATTCCTAATTTAATATGTTGAGTGTTGAGAAACATCTAAAAACTTATTTAGATGTGTAAAAAAAAAAAAATTTTTTTGACCACAGCTGGATTTGAACCGCTACTCTCCATATTTCAATTACCTAGTGGTATATGTACCATTGTGAGACCTACTTTTAGACATGGTGGCATTATCTGTTAACCAATTTGGATGATCCGCACAAAAAACAAAACCTTTGAAAAGGACTATGAGTACTTGCATCCTACCCAGTTTTATCACAATCCTTCAAGTTGTTCTGTAGATCAAGTTGAAGATATGAAAAATTGTCCCCCCCCCCCCCCCTTTTCTTGGAAGTCTTAAAAAATTCATAAAAAATTCAAAAATCGAGATATTGAAAAAATTCCTTCACACCAGCATTCCTTACCATAGAAATGATTAAATGAAACCAAATGAATGCATCAATGTTTACTAAAAGAAAATAATAACTCTTTAATGCATTAAAATAACAAAGTCCAAAATAAAAATGAAAAAACGTCAAAAATTTGATTTCGGACTGGAACCAAAAATAACAACACTTCTTCACACATCCCTCTAGATCATTCCTATGCATTCGGTTAGTCTCTGTATGCCCCCGGTCTGAAGAAGAAGTTTGTCAAAGTAGGGTACCCTCTTTGACCTACTTTTGCCTGTGGTGGCGCCACCTATTGATGGATCCTGACAAAGATGACCACATTTGTCGGGGACCTTGAGTACTTGATGCATGCCAAGTTTCATTGAATTCCAGCAAGTGGTTCTGAAGAAAAAGTTCAAACTGTGAAATGTTTACACCAATTATCCCACCCCCCTTTTTCTTGAAAGTCTTAAAAAATTTAAAAAAAATCCAAAACATAAAATATTGAAAAATTTTCTTCGCAGTAGTATTTCTTACCATCAAAATGATAAAATTAAACCAAATTAATGCATCAATGTTTACTAAAAGACAAAAATACTTCTTTTCTGCATTAAAATTACAAAGTCCAAAAAAACGTAAAAAAAAACGTCAAAAATTATTTATCGGATTTCAACGATATGAACAAACTTTAGACATACTGAGATCACTCAGATGCCATTAGTTTTATAGTCCATACACTGGTTCTGGAGAAGAAGATTTTCAAAGAGGGGTACCCTCTGAGATCTATTTTTAGCAATGGTGGCGCCACCTATTGAGGGATTTATATGAAATGAACAAACTTGGTAGAGGACCCCTAGTACTTCATCCACACCAAGTTTCATGCAAATCCTTTAAGCGGTTCTGAAGAAGAAGTTGAAAATGTGAAAAGTTTACGGACGGACGACGGACGACAGACGACGGACGACGGACGGACGACGGACGAAGAGTGATGCCAATAGCTCACTTGAGCCTTTGGCTCAGGTGAGCTAAAAAGCCTAAAATATTTTTTAGATGCAAAAACTGGTTCACGTATTTTAGTTTTGCCAATAATGAAATGGTTTTGGTTTTCCTGATTAAACTTCATTTTTAAGATTTGTCAATTGTTATCAATTTGAACATGAATAAGTAAAACTTGTCATTAAGTCTGTTTTTCAGTCCAAATTCTAGTATACTATTGTAGTGCCATATGTTTATTTCTAACATGACTTGAGAATTTTCCCCTATATGCCTCATAGAATTCCACTGTGCATTATTACCCGATATATTCACAGTTAGAATCACCACACCTTACTAGCAGTCATGACATTTAAAAGCCCCGCCCATCGGTATTTTGACTGTGTCAATAAAATCAATATGTAGATTTCCATAAAAACCAATTTAGGTCATGTCATTTAGGTTTTCTCTGAAAATCAAATTCTTGATTATTACATCACATGCAGCCCTGTTGTCTGCATGGTCTAACTTTATTGTTGTTGACATAAGATATTAATATTTACGGTAAGTACTTAACTAGTTCATGTCAGAATAGAATAATGACGTCCTAATCGTTATCTAATGTCAAGTAACCACCCCTCGTCGCATTAAGCAATCAAATTATCACCTCGCCGCTGCACGGCTCGGTGACAATTTGATTGATTAATGCGACTCGGGGCTGTTACTGGACATTAGATAACGATTAGGACGTCATTATTTCTTAAGTAAAACAAATTCCTGAGTGCTAGAACTATAGCTCTTGGTCCCTCAAAATTTGACAAATCCAGGGTTGACTGAATATACTTCTTTTCAAAAAACATTTATACTGATATTTTTGAATGGACAAGAACACAAAATTATCCCTCCTTAAAATATAAAAATAGAAACAGAACATACTGGAGTGATCATGGCCGCCACACCTATTGGCTGTTTTAGTACTAATGTACGACGAGTGTTAACGTTATATGGCAGGATTTCTCCTGTGACTCGTTTAGCTTCTTCTGCAAACACCTCCAGGAATGTGGTACCGTATGCAATCTCTCCCTTTGCTTCTGCCAGTGGCTTACCCTGGAATTCAGACACCAATGACAACAACAAGTGAAAAATGTGGAAATAGGCAGTTTATTTTACAATGTATAAAATTTTGTTTGAAATTAAAATTACCAAGTCTGACATGTGCATTAAGTTTTGAAATACTGAAATAGGTTTTTTTTCAGTAATCACACTTTTGGGCTTTACTCAGGATAGACTAGAACTGCAATACAATTGTTGTTAATGACCTTTTTGCCAATTTTACATGATGTAAGGGGCAATACTTGAAAAAAAGCGAAATTAATTACCGCTTAGATTTGCGTCAAATTATTATGACATCAAATTCCAAGCGTCAACGTCATAGTGAAAATTCCGGCAAAAAGTGGTTTGTCCGGTGTAAGACCCCTTGCATCATTTAAAATTAGAAAAAAGTCTATTACTTAAACTGATAATACAATATTGAGTACTGAATTCTCAGCAACAACTTTATAACATTACAATACTATCATCATCTTATACAGAGATATTTCAGCAAAGCAACATTTAAGTATTCATCACCACTGGAAAGTCATTCAAACGATATGACTTGGTCTTCAATGGCTTTATTAGTTAAATTTAAAGCATTTACCATGTTACACTGAGTTTTAATCGGGCTTCTACAAGAAATAAACCCCGAATTTATACGGCACAATATTTTCTCAGCATACAAATCAGCGAACTTATTTAATACAGTTTGTCAATAACACTATCATTTGCACCTCATTGTTTAATTTTCGCCCAGATAACTTGAATACGATGACATTTTTCCCAAAACATGCAAAACAGTCTATATTTTTTGCCTTCTGACAATAGACTACTTTCAGTAGTAGGTAGAGATTAAACAGAGTGCAAGGACCGTAACTCTGCTTTGGAGATTGTTCATACATACCATTTCTGCAGTGAGTAATTTTCCAAGCTCTTCCTGATTCTCCCAACACAGTGCTGCCCATTTCATCAGTAACACTGATCGTTCCTATGGAAACAATTTCTGATTTGAATATTTTGCTTGTTATACAACACTTTTTATTTAACTCTTTTTATTTCGATTTTCAAAATGGCTCTTATTGGTGACTAAATATGTGGTTACAAAAATTAACAGTGTACCTGTGAGTTCCCTGTCAGAAATTTCTGAGAGGAGATCTACAGATACCCTGTCAGTCTTTGTAAAACACACACATGATAACCCTTTTCTAATGCTTTTGATCTAAATAATGTGTATAACCGTACAAATATTCAAATGATGTGCGGTCATAATCAAAACTGCAGGGAAACATGACAACATGTTAAAACATGAAACATGAATCCCCATGCAATTTTTAAATTGGTCAACTAATGTGATCGCGTGTTACAAACAGGATGCAGAAGAATTCCTAATCAAGCACAGCGAACTGTCCGCGAGTTGCGTCGTCCGAATTTGCGTTTGTTGGCGCTTTTAAACATGCTTAAATGAAATTTTGAGGACAGATATCAAAAGGTTAGACATTACTTATATGTTGGCACTTTACTTTCCTGTGATTATCATCCGAACTTGTAGGAAATACTGCTTGAAGCGGCTGCATACTGACCATCGTTTCTTACCTTCGAGGAAAGGGGAACGAGATGATATATAAAGGAGGGGGGATTAGTTTTAAAAAGGCACTCTTCATGTAACACAGTGCCTGTGATTCAAGGTGCAAATATTGGTATCTCTAAGCATCTACAGTACATTTAGCTAAAAATCTTTGAAATACCTGGTCAGGCATAAGTTTGACTTTGCCTTTTTATTCCAGCTGTCTAGGCACAATTGTCCTAAACTTTTATTCATGTATAAACTTTTTAAAGATTAAAGACTATAAGGCAAATTTACATACACATGTATTACCAATTAAATATACTATGATCTATATAAAGGACATATCTAAAGGTCATTTCATCTTTGTGATATACGAGATGAAGTTTAAGCACTGGTTGGCTTAACCATTGGTTAAGTTTTTGATCAAATGTACAGCTTCTGATGGTTATCCTGAATAACCAAAAATCCAACCAATATGAATCTTCAACCTCATAAAAGAAAAATACACATTTTTTTTATTTGTAAGGACGTTAATTTGGCAAGTATGACTGCACAGGGTAATAAAGTCCACTCTTGACTGGATTTAACTATTAATATTATATATATTTTTTTCTCATGAAATTTATGTCTTGCAGATTTTGCCACAGTATGATCCTCAAGAAATAATAAAGTCACACAATATATGTATTGACTCAAACAGAAAACATTGATTTCTGAAACAATGAATATCACGCAGGTCTTAGTGGATCTCATCATGCAGGTCTCATCACACAGGTCTATGTGGATCTCATCATGAAGGTCTCAGTAGATCTCATCATGCAGGTCTCATCACACAGGTCTATGTGGATCTCATCATGAAGGTCTCAGTAGATCTCATCATGCAGGTCTCATCACACAGGTCTATGTGGATCTCATCATGAAGGTCTCAGTAGATCTCATCATGCAGGTCTCATCACACAGGTCTATGTGGATCTCATCATGAAGGTCTCAGTAGATCTCATCATGCAGGTCTCATCACACAGGTCTATGTGGATCTCATCATGAAGGTCTCAGTAGATCTCATCATGCAGGTCTCATCACACAGGTCTATGTGGATCTCATCATGAAGGTCTCAGTAGATCTCATCATGCAGGTCTCATCACACAGGTCTATGTGGATCTCATCATGAAGGTCTCAGTAAATCTCATCATGCAGATCTCATCACGCAGATTCTATGTGGATCTCATCCCACAGGACTTAGTGGATCTCATCACGCAGGTCTATGTGGATCTCATCATGAAGGTCTCAGTAAATCTCATCACGCAGATCTCATCATACAGTTCTTAGTGGATCTCATCCCGCAGATCTTAGTGGATTTCATCATGCAGATCTTGGTAGATCTCATCATGCAGGTCTCAGTGGATCTCATCATGCAAGTTTCATTGGATCTAATAACGCAGATCTCATCACGCAGGTCTTTGTGGATCTCTTCATGCAGGACTCGGTGGATCTCAACATGCAGGTCTATTGAATCTCTTCATGCAGGTCTCAGTGGATCTCTTCATGCAGGTCTCGGTGGATCTCAACATGCAGGTCTCAGTGGATCTCATCATGCAGGTCTCAGTGGATCTCATCATGCAGGTCTTAGTGGATCTCATCATGCAGGTCTCAGTGCATCTCATTACACAGGTCTCAGTGGATCTCATCATACATGTCTTAGTGGATCTCATCATGCAGGTCTAAGTGCACAGGTCTCAGTGGATCTCATCCCAACAACATATCTCAACAACAAGGTAGTCAAAATTAACAATAGTTATTTTGGAACTGAAGTATGCTGCTAATGCATTACCCCATACAATGACCATCCTTGCTTTACATTTTACCTTAGCAGTAGTTTCTTTCCATGTTTGAAATGTTCTATAAGCTACTTCAACAGCATTCTGGGCATCACTGGCATCCATGTCTGGTACAGATCCAATCAATTTTCCACTGGCAGGATTCAAAACTGAAAAAAGTTAGATTGGGAAGGATTATACATTATTGTCAAAATATGCTACCATCATCAGACAGGGTCAATCTTATTAAAACGCGACTTGTACTCCGTTCCTCTACGATACTCTCCGTGTACAAGATCTTACAACTGCCGATTCGAGGTCATCTCAGGATGACCTTTCAGAACAGCCAATCAGAATTGGAGTTAGAGATCTTTCGGTGCTATATTACATACAAACAATACCGAAAGATCTCTAACTCAAATTCTGACTGGCTGTACTGAAAGGTCATCCTGAGATGACCTCGAATCGGCAGTTGTAAGATCTTGTACATGGAGAGTATCGTAGAGGAACGGAGTACAAGTCGCGTTTTAATAAGATTGCAGACAGGGTCACCTGAGACCCTACATGTAACTCTTGGAATTAATCACAGATTTTTATTTACATCTCTTAAGATTTGTTTCTTTATATGCAACATCATATTTTGTTATTCATTTTGCACAATTTAACATGGATCTGGTGTCAAGAAATTTATTCAGCCTGCGGGATTATATGGGCATTTAGTATATGAAAAGTAGGTGGTCTAGGTCAAAATCTAGTAGCATGAGTGACTTGTAATTTTCATATTTATTTTTTATAATTTATACAATATTTGAAAATGCAAAATCTGAATTTTGATTTGTAAGTTATATGACAGTAACACAGTAAAAATTTCAAATTACTGGTATTACATGCAGTGCATATTTATAAAGACTTGTCAAAAGACAAAATAGCTTATTCCGTCCAAGGTCAAGGTCACAAGGTCAACAATCATGGTTTCAATTGAAAGCTCTTGTAATGATGAAGCTATGTGCGAAGTATCAAGCTCTACCACATACAGTTCGAATGATATAGCTCAGGTTAATGTTTTTTGTGCATGATCACGCCGAGGCACAGAGTATGACATTAGTTCTCCAGACATTTTGTCCAAGCAAGCTAAAAAGTGGCCATGAGCAAAGTAAAATGTTCCCTCAGAAACTGTCACTTCAATTAAAAGCCATGAATTGCATGTCAAAACAAAAGCAAACAAAAAAATAATAATAATAATAAAAAGAAACAATCAGCAAAAAAGTCCTCAAGATTTCAACCTTCAAATGTTTTCCCACTTTTTGCTGCTACCCATTTTCCATTGATATAACTTTTGTCTGTGATGAATGTGCTAGCAGCCCTTGCACCAGCTTTTGCAGGTGGTATATTATCCATTCTGTAGGTATAATTCCTGATTCTGACAACACTGCTAGTAAGAAAAGTTTTCCTTGAGATAGCACCCAGTAAGCAAGATGATGTCCAGTATTTCTACAAAAAAAA
The DNA here is from genome assembly GCA_035048485.1 of Pteria penguin. Taxonomy (NCBI): domain Eukaryota; kingdom Metazoa; phylum Mollusca; class Bivalvia; order Pterioida; family Pteriidae; genus Pteria; species Pteria penguin. Next base: position 18,415,973 of record CM068588.1, on the reverse strand, counting down.
TATATATCAGTAATGGTTTGTTTATCATAAAGGCTATTAAAGCTTAAATACACTAATTTTAGTGTTACAGCATATGGGACATTTTCAAAAAATATGCCAATCATTGTCCTTTTGTTAAAAACTGTCATTATTTGTTATGAGAATTATTAAAATGCTTTGTATAGATGCTAACACTTGCAATGAGTGATTGTGAAACATAAAGAGAGATAACTTCAATTTAAAGTACTGGAATTCTCCAGTTAGAAGTTAAGAAGTAGTACTGTATCCTGAAGTTTTGTCTGCCTTATAAATCCCACGATAAAATGTAATTATCACTTTATTAAATATTCCCTTCTGTTACTTTCCCTCCTGGTAACAGTGGGGACGTCATTTTTGGAGCATTTAGATTTTGAGAGACAAGCATGTAACAGCAGGGACAAATCTTATTAGCATCGCTAAAATGCCTTTACGGACGATACAGTAAAGGAATCATCCCTGAATACACCGTGCAGAGAATAAAGAGAGTGGGTCGACAGTGACTAATGAGAGTGGGTCGACAGTGACTAAAGAGAGTGGGTCGACAATGACTGAAGAGAGTGGGTTGACAGTGACAAATGAGTGTGGGTCGACAGAGACTAAAGAGAGTAATGAATCTGTGAGTGGAGAGGAAGAATGTATGACAGAATCTGGGAATGAAGGGGAAGTAGATGGATCAGTAACTAAAGGGATTTTACGCGAAGTTACTGATCCCCAAGATTGCTTGGGAATGTATGTTGTTGTCTTGTATGATAGTCCGCCATATCCTGGATATGTTGAAGATACTGTAATTGAGAAACAACTGCAAATTTCAATGGGATAGGAATAGGTGTTTAGAGGGAGCCAGCGTCCCATTAGCAATTGCACAATTGCATTCCATCGCTACTGTCCCACTGAAACCTCTCAAATCCATTGAAAATGTCAATTTTGGTGAAAAGATCAAGATTTGGTAATAAATCTGATTGGATATGGCAGACTATCATATAACAAAGATGTTTCTTATTGTCTTGTGCATAGTTGATAAATTCGCATAATAACGAATAAGAACATGTTGCCACTGTAAATTTATTTGACATGTTTAAGGTCTCAATGTTTGTTGTTAAGTTCTTATCACACTTACAAGTTAGTTCGCTGAATAAAAGAGTTTAAATTCAATATGATTTTTTTCTGATTGTTTTCATTTCAATTGGCACAATTTCTGAAAATGTCCCATATACAAAATATTATAAAACATGGAATTAGAGGTAGAGCTGTGCTGAATTGAATAACACCCACACTAACAAGGTTTTCAGCAAATCTTATTAAAAATGCGATCTTTAGTGACAATTCGATATATCCTTATCGTTCTGTTTCCATTCCTTTTGAAAATTAGAATTTATAACAAAATGACACTGTTTATTGCCAACAATAATTGTCCTGAGAAAATAAAAATCATTCTTGGACTCCACATAATTCAGGTTATATTATTTGGTATTTATAAAAACTATAATTTGCTTGAATTGTGATTCAAATTTTTACAAAACAAGATGTATTTCGTTGATCTTTTATGTAAGGTTTTGTCATGTAATGAGGTTTGGAACAGTTTAATGTAATATCACAGTACATATCGTATGGAGAACCCTGTATCACGATATGTACTGTATTGTGAGGTATCCGTATTGTTGCAATGCTAAAGGAATTTGTAACTATGTGTCTCACTCCAACATTTCTCAAATGTGTCTGTACACTGACTACTAATTTTAGTGAAAACTAATATACATTTGTACAAATTAAAATAAGTTACAACGATTAAAAAGTGAAAGAACACAAACACTCTATATTGCAAATTTTCAGCCTCATGTCCTTTATGTAATGGACTTCCCTATGGAGGGACTTCTTTGAATCTTTACAACAACTTTTTGCATGACAATGAAGGAAAATATGTCTGGATGTTATCTGTGACCTGCATTCTGCAGGAAACAAAGGTTTGTACGGTGGTTTTGATCGTTAGTGCACGGGGGGTGTCAAATCACAAAAACCGAACAACGTAAAGAAGGGCTGACAAGAGACTCTGGCGAGTGGCAATAGTAAATGGCAGCATAATATCAAAGGCTTAAGAGCCACAAAGGCGTCAAGCTAAATTTGATTTAAAGCTGTCAAAAGTAGCAGAAATTGACCAGTTGTGTTCATCACTTTTGTTGAATTCCGATAATTTTTGGAATAGAGTAAGAATAAAAGCTTAAGGACCAACAGCCATATATAATATAATATCAAAATGTGAATGAAAGTTGTCAGTGGGCAACTCTCCAGTGGGGCTTTGTCATAAAGTAAGATGTATGGTAAACAGTTTCTTGATGGGGTCAATTGTCATGAGGAAGTCAAGGGTTATAAGTGGTATTGATTATGACATCATTATAACATTTTATTGTTCTTTACGTAATTCTTGCAGAAATATGTCAAATGTCTTATCACAAAGAAGTACATGTGAAATCAATCGAACACCATTGCCATTTTTTACAAAGATAGAAATGGAAGAGCTGGTACCATTGCTTGTAAAATATGGAAGCCTTATGCTTAATTTGTTTTGAGATATCGTCTAGGTTACAGTTTTTGTCTACGCTACTACCACTGACACTAGGGATATCAGCTTCTATATATCGTCCTAACACACTAGTTATTATTCGGTCGTTTATTGTATGTGCATGTGTAAGGGCTACAACTCGATGCCGTTCACCATAATGACGCAAGCCGATAATTGTGATTCACAAATCGTCAATCGCACTTTATCAGTTGATTTGGAATAAAATCTTCACAAGTGAGTTCTACTTAATTTATTTTTCATACATTCAATCTAAAATTCTGTCTCAATCCATGCTATCGTTGGCTTTACATCCGCATTAAATTTTGTAGGCGATTTGAAAACTTTCTCGGCTGCCATTTTTTATGCCGTCGTGGGAACTTTTCCAAATATGAGGAAGACCATGTGATATTATACATGTACACATCATCTTTATTTAAGATAGACTGAAGTTATCTGCTCTTGCTTGCTATCACTGCGCGAAGAGACAAGTGACCATCGTCATTCTGTAGAGGCTATTCCCTGTCCAGCACGTGTTATTTATAGCACAGGCGGTAAGGGCAGATAAGAAGCTGTACACACTGCGTGTAGATATTTTAAAAATTCGTCTGCAGTAGCACACACAGCATAGGTATACAGTACCTGATGTAATTTACGAGAGGCTCGTATGACTAGTCTTGAGGATGTAATTAATTTTGTCAATATTTGTTGATTCTAGGTTAAATGAATGAAACAAAACGAAATTTAGTGAGATAAAAATAACGGATAACACGTCACTTGAACCTAGGTCAGCCTCGTTATGAATTAGTGGTCACCTGTCTAGATATTTTAAGATCTTTGTGACATGCATTGCCAGTCTATATTTAGAATTCTATGAAATATTTTATTTGTTCATTTTTAAACTGAAATTTATATCTAAATTTATTATTATTATATTATTATCATACTTGCCAACTCTAGAAGATGGTTAAGAGGAACAGCGGGGGTCGATGAGAAAATTTTTCAATTTTTGACCATAAAATGACCTCACAGACTGACAGTTATCAAAAAATTCAACAGAGAAAAGATTATACAGCTTTTTCAACACTTTTTACAACAAACATAAGTCTCCTTCCTGGAAATAACAAACAAAAAAGTGAAAACTGTGTTTATGAAATACTGATGCCACAAGGCGAAGAAAGTTCAAAAAGTTGTCTATGATGCCTTTGAGAAAAACGTCGATATTTTCTCATTCTGTTGTTCAGAAATCAAAGAATTTTTGAGTCCCAATATGTCTGGTAATGTCTGTGATCTCCCCATAGGAGATGGTAAAATCACATGTGCACACGTAACAGAAAGCAAACTCGGGGCCCCTTTTACTTTGGGCAACGACCTCGTTAAAACAGGAAACGTATTCATTTCTGAAGTTTTGTTTCCTGTACACATTCTTTTTCTTTTTAGGCGATGCCTCCTCGTAGCTATCGATACTGTCAGTATAATGAGTATTGTTGTTTTTGTCCTTTGTCGGTCACGGTCGCTGCATTGTGCTTCTGTTTCTGTACTGAAGTCGCAATGATTGTTGGTCAGGTCGGCGCTTTAGACATGTGTCTTTTAAAACATATCGTTAGCGTTTACAAGAGTGTGACGAAAAAAGAGGCAACTCTCATCTAAAGTGCGCAATAATGACCGGAAGCGGAACGGACAAGTCTAAATCCGGAATGCGGAATTAGCATGTAAAAATCGGAAAAATTCCGCCAAAATCGGAACAGTTGGCAGGTATGTATTATATATATTTTGAAGATCGCTCGATCGGTTTCCATATTGGCGCTTGTATGTCAAATTAAGCCTTGATCGCATGCACGTGTTACAAGCGTTCTACTACGATATCTCCAAATAAGGCAATATGTCACATGGTCTTCCCCATATTTGGAAAAATTCCCATGAAGTGCGATTGTAATTCACAATCGGCTTGCGTCATTATGGCGAATGAACATTTCGACACACACAATAAGCGAGAGAATAATAAGTGTTTTAGGGCATTATATTGATAATCTAAGTTAAGCAGACCTATGCTTAAAAATATTTCTGTGCAAAGAAATTTCAAGGACAACAAAGTCGATTTTGCAAAAACTTTTAACTTCTTTAAGCACTTTAAAGAAGGTACTACTTTGTTACGTGAATTAAAAAGGCGGTGCAGAGGTAAAATTTTTACGATCGCTAGAAGACTGTCGAGCAAATGCTCGACGCCTTAAAAACGACCACGTGCAAGAATCTCAAAAGAGATTACGTAATTTACGGCCACTACGGGAGTGCACGATACCTCGTTTGAGGGCACTCAACCGTTATAATATCTTACCATGACGACATGCAAACGAATGATGCAGTATTTCTTCTTGTATGTGCCTATAACAGAGTGACTGTCATCATACTATAACTGTAGGAAAAGGCAACATCATATACATGCCAAACCAAAAGAACTTCAGGGAAATTCCACGATGACGGGATTTGTAAATACGAAATTCTGAACCCGAAAATTGAATTTGATCCATTAGTCAATATATTATAAGTATTTTACAAAAACTCGATACATCTGTAAAATGTTACTGCTCAAATACCATTTGCAAAAAAGGATTTATCTTAAATAATCTTTACTGCTTGATCCAATCGTCTGTTTTTCTATTCCCCTTCCTAATTCGATGTCCATCGTTCATGTATGTCTCAATATAAAAAATAAATGTTATGTTATTGTGCATTTGTGCCAGTTTGTTGCTTTTTACCGTGATCATACCTGTATCTCTGCCGGACTGTGTCGCTCACGGAAATTGAGTGCAAAAATTGTCACAGGAGAGCGAGTCCTAGATAAGAGTATAAGGTTGACCTATATATAGCCCTCTGGACAAATATACATAAACCGCACCATCGTGATATGAGGGTCATTCAGAAAGTAATGGGATTACGTGTCTCGTCGTCCAATTTCTTTATTGTCTTATAGAGATATGTGCAATTTCTCGGAGACTTTCGTCTTCTATCATATGTCTCAGTACAATGTACTTTTCAATCATACATCTTTCAAAGAGTTTGTTTTGGACATCCGTCGAGTTAAATTGCAACTTTTTAAATCACCAAGATCTCAATTTTAGAATTTACTTAACCCATTTTATAAATACGTATATAATCAAGGTTTACATCTATTTCATTCATGGAAAGCTATTGTAATGGAACTGTCAATAGATAATAATTTTATTTATGATAGTTATTTTGTTGATCTTGTCGTACAAACAACTTTTGTTCACTTAATACATATAGTGTTCGTCACGAGTCGAACACCTCACCCACTGAGCCGCGCCGGCTTATAGTATACATACGTATATGAGCGAGCGGATATTTTACTTCATCTCAAATGCATATCTGATGCAGAGCAAGAGAGTTTTAGATAAGCCTAAAACCCCGATGAATCTTTTTACAAGACTTCGGTTCATACTGTCTCATATGTAAGACAGCTAAGACATCAACGGGACTTAAATCCGGGACCTCTTTGTCACTTGCCAAATACGCTACTGAATGAGTTTTCTCGGTTCTCAGGGTTGTGACATTCAAGATGCATAACATAAACAGGCATTTTAACAACAATAAGAATTAGTTACATATAATACACAGCCCGGTACCTGTATAGTCAGTCCAGCTTGGAATCGTGCAAAAGGGGATTAACTTCAGATCATAAATTTGCATTATTTTGTAATAATAAATTCCAATGAACTCACTATTCACCATACATAAGGGGGGTTTTTTTTTTGTTTCAATAAATAGAAAATTCCAAAATTAACAAATTTGAACATTAAAACACGCCGAGTAATGCGACCAGTCTACCATCGTAATTCGACCAGTCTACCATCGTAATGCGACCAATCTACCGTCGTAATTCGACCATTCTACCATCTTAATGCTACCAGTTTACCATCGTAATGCGACCAGTATACCATCGTCATTCGACCAGTCTACTATCGTAATGCGACCAATCTACCGTCGTAATTCGACCATTCTACCATCTTAATGCTACCAGTTTACCATCGTAATGCGACCAGTATACCATCGTCATTCGACCAGTCTACCATCGTAATGCGACCAATCTACCGTCGTAATTCGACCATTCTACCATCTTAATGCTACCAGTTTACCATCGTAATGCGACCAGTATACCATCGTCATTCGACCAGTCTACCATCGTAATGCGACTAGCCTATTATCGTAACACGCTTACACGTGTACATGTATTTTAGTATTATAATAAACGATCCTCTCAATAGATTTTTATGCCTCGCCATATATGGCCATGGCAAACATGTATCGTACCTTGCCGTCAATCCGTCATGCATTTTGTCTTCGCATCTCGTCCTAAACCCCTGTAAGGATTTTAATGAAACTTGGTACAAAGATCACAATATGTAGATGTGCTTATCATAAGGTGAATGCTGTCCAAAAAGAAAAAAAAAATAATAATACAGGAGTTATGGCCCTTGGACTTGGATTTTTATGTATAAATAGTAAATTCGCCTTGTCCTTGAACTTCTCCTTAACCATTGGGAGGATTTCAATGAAACGTAATACAAATAAAGTTCACAATATGTAGATGTGCATATTGTAAGAGAACTTGTGTCCAAAACGTTTTACAGAAGGTATTGCCTTTGGAAAACTTTGCTGCCGTCGGGGGCATTCGTGGCCCATCGACACATGTAGTTTTAGTGTACGCACCGTTTATGCTCTCGTATGCGTCAATATTGTTTGATCTGCAATGCACCAATCACAAAAAAAGTCCCATATTCGGAAGCGAAACCGACCATCGGTTTCCGAAGATACAATTAATGCACCTGATGTCATTTCTTTCTTCAATAAAACGCCCCGGAGCGCTCCCATATAAAGAGAGTTCAACCGAAAGTAAAAGCAGAAGCAACCCATGACCAGTACTAGCCATACGGAACATCGTGTCGGTTTCGAGTGTTGCTGTCACCAGAGACATAGACTACTTTGAAAGTAGTCTATGTCTCTGCTGTCACGTAGCATAAGAACCGACTCGGTGTTCGGATGCAGTACTAGCAGCTAGGTCAAAGAACAGTAATTCCATTTCCAAGAGCTACAAGTAATTAAATGCGTCTTAAGTTTTAACTTCTGAAATTCATTGAGGAATCTCACAACGATTGACTCCCTTTCTTTCTTCGGATTTGATAAGTCCGCAGTTTGCAAGAATGAGATTTCAAAATATCGGATTCTTCGTAGAAAGTGATGATAAATCCCAATACTTATCCCCCAACAAATATGATGCAAACTGAGTCATGTGACCAGTCCGACTTCGAGAATAGGGTCCCGTGTTAAATTACCTAACTATCAGCAAGATTTACACAACATCCTACATCTTAACTGTATATAATCCATATATCAAAATGTTTGTCAGGCCCTCCTCTTTCAGAATTTTAAGAGTTTACCATTTACCAAAATTCAAATGTAAACAACAACCCCTTTTTAGGTTATAAAATTTTACATTAGCGAAATGAGATAAAAAAGATTGTGATTTTACAGCGGAATCAATTTTTATATATAGATTGATCAAATAATATCATCCAATCAGAGCCCCTGATACATTGAAATAGTAGACCCTCTCTTCCTACATCAGATCAGCCAATCACGACTCTCGCGAATTACTGTTCTTTGACCTAGCACATTGTCATTTCAAGGCATCTCGGACGTAAGCGCATATAGCTCCACCTTCTGAGCCATGGTATTCGTACCCTACAAATAAGAATAATATAAACATATAGTTAATAAAAAGTACATTAATAGATCGCCTGATATGATATTTAAATGTTCATTCTGAGTGTAGACCATACTTTAGACCCGAAATCATCTTCTGATGACAGATAAACTTAAGGTCCATTAATGTCTCCATCATCTGGTAAGGCATTAACAACTCCGATGATTGTTTCCAATCGCGTGAGTATGAGATACGTGTATGTCGGGAGGTTTACGCATCAGAACGCGCGTGGATTAACTTGACGGTAAGACGTGAAGTGGAGTAGCTAAGCTATAAGACGCGTGGGGGATTAGCTTGTCGGTAAGACGTGAGGTGGAGTAGCTTGGCAATACGACGCACGGTGGATTAGCTAGGCATTAAGACGTAGAATATCTAGGCAATAAGACGCGCGATAGATTAGCTTGTCGGTGAGACGCGCGGTGGATTAGCTAGGCAGTAAGAAGTGGCGTGGATAAGCTAGACGAAAAGAAATATGGTGGTTTAGCTTGGTGGTAAAACGCGAGGTGAACTAGTTAGGCGATAAGACGTGTGGTGATTAGTTAGGCTGTAAGACATTGTGGATTAGACAGTAGGACAAATGCATAGTGCATTATATTGTAAACCATACATGTTGATTTGGACGGTAATATTTACTATGGTGGACTGAATGGTAAGAAATAAATGTGGTGTGTTGGACGCTGACACTTACATGTAGTGGATTACACGATGAAATCTACGTGTTGTGGATTATTGTGGTAAGAAATAGGTATCATGGTATAGACGGCAAATCATAAGGGGAGTGGATTTAACGATGAGACATAAATTATGGCGGATTAAGCGGTTAAATATACTAGTACCATGCATGGAAGATTAGATATAGGTGCACATGGTGAATTGGATGGTAAGAGATGCCCTTAGGAAAGAAGACAGCAAGACATAGATGTGAATGATAAGACAGTAAGATATACGTACGATGGATGACTCAGTAAGAAAACGTCTAGTAGGAAATAGACGGTAAGACATTCACATGTAGAGGTGGTAACTTAGACAGTAAGATTTACCGGTAGTAAATAGGATGGTAACACATCCATTTGATGGATTGGAAAGTAAGATATACCTGAGGTGGATTGGACTTAACAAATCCATATGAATGATTTGAAGGTAAAATATGTGTGAATGAGATTGGACGTGACATATCCATATGATGGATTGGAAGGTGAGGTATATATGTTTGGCGGATTAGACAGTAACATATCCATATGATGGATTGGAAGGTGAGACATACGTTTGGTGGAGTCGACGATAACATATCCATGTCAGTGGCGGATCCAGAATTTTTGAAAAAAGGGAGGGGGGGGGCACACATGTGTATTAGCCAAAATACTCGGTCATTTTTGGTGCCAAATCTGGATTTCTACATGTAAATATGTGGAGAAACGGGGGGGGGGCTCTAAATCCGCCACTGCATGTGATGGATTTGAAAGTAAGGTATACGTTTGGTGGAGATGACGATAACATATCCATATAATGGATTGGAAGGTCAGGTATACGTACTTTTAGTGGAGTCGACGATAACATACCCATATGATGGATTTAAAGTTAAGGTATACGTTTAGTGGAATCGACGATAGCATAACCATATAATGGACAGAGATAAGGTATACGTTCGGTGGAGTCGACGATAACATATCCATATGATGGATTGGATGATAAGGTATGCGTTTGATGGATTAGACGGTAATTATAACATATCCATATGATGGATTTGAAGGTAAGGTATACGTTTTGGTGGATTAGACGGTAACATAACTATATGGCGGATTTGAAGGTAATGTATACGTTTGGTGGATTAGACGGTAACATATCTATCTGGCGGATTTGAAAGTAAGGTATACGTTCGGTGGAGTCGACAATAACATATCCATATGATGGATTGCAAGGTAAGGTATACGTTTGGTGGATTAGTCAGTAACATACCCATAATGTTGGATTAGAGCCGGGCAAGATATACGTGCCATGTATTAAACAGTAGTACATCCGCATGGTTGACAGTAAGTTTTATGTTAGCTGGAGATACTTACATATGAAATATGAGAGAATAAAATCGAAAAGTTTGATTTCTATCTCTAAGATATACATGAATTATTTTTCATATATGGTGCGTAAGGGAAATGACATACGGACAATTCATTACGCTAGCCTGCCATTTGATACAGGTATGAAGTAAAGACAAACGTGTAATTGGAATATCACATGACATATACAGTCTAAAGTAGATAAGTAAGTCAACTTTATATACATGGTGAATGAGATAAGACGTCTACATGATGAAGACCGAAGGATTGTCTAACAATCGTGGCATGTTTTGAATACATATTGCAAGTAAATTTTACTGCCTTTTACACATATGTTTTTCTATAGCCTATTTAAAGTGAACAAGGTCCGTATAGGCGAATCTAGAAATTTTTGAAAAGGGGGGTGGGTGGGTTGCAGTCTCCCATGACTAATGTTTTGCACTATTCGGTCTGGAAAAGGGGGGGGGGGTTGCAGCCCTAAAAATGGTCGAAAATTACCTTTTTGGTAAAAATTTTCGACCAAAGGAGTTTGGGATGGGGTTTGCAACTCCTTCAACCCAGCTCTAAATCCGCCAATGGGTCCATAAGGAAATAACACGAATGGTGCAACTTATTAACTAAAACTAATATTCTGACATAGAAAGATACAGAACCCATGCTTGGGTTTAGAGGTGGGGTCAGTAGTCTGAGCCTGCTCCAGCTGAGTATCAGCAGAATGAATTTTCGTAGTAATTTCAGTTGTAAAAAATAGGTAAACTACGTGTACACTCCTCTTCAGTTTTTTTTTTTATCTTGGGTAGACACCACTCATCTGTGAACATTTACACATGGATGATTCTTTTAATAATTTCATTAACGGCAGTAACGAGCAAGACTGTTGACATCAAATATAGACAAAGAGAGTGTCTTTTGCTGCGAGTCATTTAACAAAATGAAGTTAAATGCATCAGCAATCTCAGGAAACCGTCGAATAATAAACATGCAAGAAAAGCCACAATATGTGTAAAGGCGTGGATCCTGAAAATTTTGACAGGAGATGGCCTCTCTCTGACAGGCAATTTCAAAAACCCTTTTTATGCATTTACAATAAATTTAATGTTGTAGTAGACTGGAGAAAAAGATGTGGTCGGACCCTGGAATCGAACCCAGAACCTTCCGCTATTAAGGGTCCGGTCACATCTTTCTTTCCTTCTCGCTACTTATGGTACCGTGTCCTGTCGTTATTAGTTGCATGAATGCTTGTGTGAGAATTACGATCTTTGGGTTTTTGTGTGTTTCGGTTTCCAGGATTGGAAACCTCTGAGAGAGGATGAGGATGAGGAGGAGTGTGACGGACGGGTATCAGCCCGGATAGCTCAATGGTGAAAGCGTCCGTCTTGATAGCGAATGGTTCTGGGTTAGATTGCGGGGTCCGACCACATCTTTTACTCCTGTGTACTACAATGTTAACAAAGATTAATATGATCAGCGAGCCAAGAAGGAAAACCCCCAAAATATCAGGAGAGAGAGAGAGAGAGAGAGAGAGAGAGAGAGAGAGAGAGAGAGAGAGAGAGAGAGAGAGAGAATAGATAAAATAAAAGACAATAATAGTGATAAGAATAGAAAATCCCTTATATCATGAAACCTATGACTTAAAAGTATATAGATATCAGGTAGTTTTCCAGGAATTATATAATATGTTTCCCGTGCTACATGTATCTACTTGATTAATTTATTTATTCTAGATTGTTTATAATTGAAAAGTCGTTTTAAAAAAGTTAAGTTCAGAGGACAGACACCCCTGGTCTCTCTTTTGATGTTCAGGACAAGGAGTTATCTCCCCTCTCCCCACCCTCCCCCTCTCCTCACCCATCTTCGTATATTTTACCCTATTTTTTTTTTATGACGGGATCGTTGTACAGCTGACTGGAACTCTTCTGTGTCTTGCAAAATATCAATATTTATCTGCACCACGGATCAACAGATGTCAAGCTCCCCGAGACACGTCAACGGAAGAAATATGTCGCACAAACAAAACTCATCATTCATATAAAAAGAAATGCATTGGATATAATTTATTGATCTTGACTATTGTCAACAGCCCGGCCAAATGCACAATGAATGCACGAGTTGCAACTGACGGAAAAACTTGCCACTGCTCTTCTACTGCTCGAGTGGTTCTTATCGAGTTCTTGGAATACCCGGATGCTGACTGAGCAACGCTTTAGTATATTTACATTAGTATAGGTTTCTGTTGACGATAGTAATGGTGTCGTTTAAAACCATTTTCAAGAGCAGAACTTGAAATTACAAGCTGGACAGAAACTTAGTTTGAAAAGTTTATTCGCATCTAGATAAATGAATTTGGTTGACAATAATACTTCAGTGTTATAAAGTTTTGCTGTTCTAAGAGATGTTGAAAGGTATTACAGCAAGGTTTTGAGGTGAAAGCTGAAGGGTTTACATGGGATATAGGATATATGAGTATTGTTTATTATTCTAGAGATGGCGGCACCACCCATTCCGTTAGATAATTTAATACTATCTCATGGCAGACGCCACATGGAATCTCAGTCGTCGATTGTGGATGATTTATTGTTTGAGATTTATGATCGCTGGCAGGATGGAAGACATGACAGCTTTGAGAGTGACACTTGGACAGAATATTCAAGTACATCAGAAGTCAGTCACTGGCGAAGGAATTCAATTTACTCTGACACCAATCATCCTGGTCGACTCAATCAATCAGCTCTGGAAACACAAGGTAATTTTATTAATTATAATATTACTCGACATGTTATAGTATCCCTAAGGGAATATATATTTATATAATCCAAACCTAGTACTGAAATATTGTGGCCAGTCGTTCCAGTTTGACAGATACTGTTACTCTGTAGTCACATTTTCAGTTTAAAGGAATATGATAATATAACATTTTAGTTCATATTTGTCAACCTGAAGAAGGTCTGTGTGCCAAACATATTTCAGTATATGTGTATATGTGGGAATACTTTGATCATAATGATGTATTCATTTTCATTTTGACACTTCAAGCCACAGTATGTTAATTTCTTGGTTTTATAACTGAAAGAAGAATTACGTGAATGTGTGAGGTTGTCTAGTTCACAGTTCTGACTATGGTTTGTACATGTAACAATCAAAGATGTATATGTAGTAATAAAGTGGTATAACATGCATATATCAATAATACTGGGTATGTGTATTACTTGTTCTATCATATCAGTATATATCATGTACATGTATCATTAAATATTAGAATTTTGGTATGTACAGGTACTTATAAAAATATATCAATGCCTTTGGCACGTAAAATAGAAGAGAAATATTGAATTGTGTTCGTGTAATATTTATGCATACAGTACAGTCCAGGTGGAACTTTGAATGCTCACTGTCCACAGTGGGCAGTCCACCTGAAATTTCAGTGGGCATTAGGAGTGGACATTTACCTGAGCTATCAAGCTGTCCACTTACCTGTATGTTAATTCTAACTCAGTAACTGACTCTTACAAGAATGTCCACTGTGACCAGTGGGCAAATTAAGTTCCACCCGGACTGTACTGTACATGCATGATTTAGAGAGGGAGCAAAAATAGACATTGTACTTCATTTATATATATATATATATATATATATATATGTTCTCTTGATGTACATGTATATGTTTATTTTAGTGATGCAAGTTCATGTACATTGTAGTAAAGGCAATATGTGCATGCTCATAAGTTGGTGTGTGTTTGTAGTTTATTTAGTATCAATTAACTTTTTATTGCAGTAATATTAATACAAAGGCATCAAACAAAGTAACATATGGATTCTTGGAAAATTGAATTTTCGATGTCATGGAAACTTTCAGTCTTAGTTTTGGATGTTTCCTGAAAATAAAGGTTAATATAATAAACTACAAATTTATAATGTATGTTTATAACACTGAGTACACTGTTATATATGTATATTTTTATTTACAGGGGTGGGTGGGACCTGTGCTACAAAATGGTAGAACACAGCACTTAGGGTCATGAATAGAAGGAGTGAAAATTTTATTGTACAGTTTTAAATGAAACATTACTGAAGAATTTTTCAAAACTTACATATCAAATAAAAGTTTATCAAATAATAAAGCCATGATAATAGGTACGTGTACTTCAAAAGTATTGATTTTGCAACTTCCTAGACATGTAAATTACATGTAGGAGCTGAGAAAAAGTTTTAGGGGCTCTGAAGTAAGCTAATACAACAATACAGTAATTCATATTTTCTCTGAGACTTGTATTTCAATCTATTAAATAATTTATTCATATAAATTTTCTTATGTATTGATTTATTTTGTACCCTTTAAGAAAGGATTCTACTGTATAGCCATTGACCAAGGGTTCTCCTGGTCCCTTTTAAAAATTTCTGGTAGCCATCATGCCCATGAGTGAGTGCTGAATTCTTTCCCTGTATAGCTTTCATAGCTTTTGTAAATATAGTTACATGTAAGTTATGACTAAAAAGAAGGCAACTTGCTTAAAATACTAGGTTCAAGGTTCATATTTAAATAGTGGTGTTCCACTTGTTGAAGATTATAAACTTTAATATTGAGCTAACGATGTTGATTACCGATAGTTGAAAGCATATTGACTCTTGACTCCACTACATGTATATACCAATGCCTTTGTTAGTTTAGGAATATGCACATGTACATGTATGTTGTGAAAAAGAACAACAGCTTGTATGCACATATATTTCCAGTCTATAATATTTGATGTATAAGTAAAAACTGCTGGATGACATGTTGCTCATTTAATTAATTGACATCATTAAATAACTAGTAAATTTGTCCTCTGGCTAGTAGATTTGTGTTAGTAAATTTGTCCCGTGGCTAGTATATTTAACTTCTTGCTATATACATGTAAATTTGTCCTCTGGCTAGTAAATTTGCCCTTGGCCTAGTAAATTAATTTGTCTTCTGGTTAGTACATAAACATTTTAATAATTTTTGTATTTGTTTACAACTACCCTGACTGGCTGGTGAAAGGAAAAAGTGAAATTTTAGTCCTGCAGTAATGCAGCTTACTTAAAAATCTACCGTATGTATAGAATTACAACATCACAAGTCTCTGCTCTAGTGGAGGGGTGGGGCTGTTCAGAGGTGCATCCCCCTCAATCTACATAGATCTGGACATTTTCGAGATCAAAATTTTTTACGGATTAGTATATTATCACAATTAATTATTCAATATTTATAGTGTGAAACAGAAGATCAAGTTTACCATAAAATTGTATGATTCATGTGTGTTTTGTAAAGAACTACAATTCGGCATGGATATTGAATACTTATTGATTTAACATGTAGATATGCTATCAGTGAGAACCCAAATGATTTAAATGATTGTTGATAAGTAGTTAAATGGCAGTTAAATAGTACATCAAATTTTCATATATAGTTCTTATCTCATATTTATGACCTGCTTTCTTGTGTTGTGCCAATACTGCAACATGTATAACAAGAATTCATTATTCCGTATGTGACAAAATCCCCCACCCTTTTCATTATTGCATGGCTTGCAATACATGAAAAGGCACTGTGCAGAATATGTGAAAAGTTGGTTATTCGATGCTGTCCTTCTTTTAACTGCTATTGGGTCTTTTCGTTTTGCAGAGTTACTTCCCGTTTGAGCAGGTATCTGACGTCAAATCCTTGTGACGTCATACATTTTCTATATCAGTTCCCGTAATTTTACACCAGTTTCCATAGAACTGGTTGACGTCACAATAGTTTGACCTCCGATACCTGCTTATATGGGAAATAACTCTGTATAACGAAAAGACCTAATATCACTGTAATTAGGCATGCTTTGTGGCACTTGTACACTCCACTTCTTTATGGTCATACAAACTTTGCCCCTCTTATTCCATTTCCACTTTTAAGAATGACATTGTTATTTCTCGCACAGTATGAAGTAAACATTATACATATGTTTATCATAGCATGTAAGATGAGTAAAGCACAAGTTGTGAAAGAAGTGAAATTGTCATGTCTTGAGTATTTGTAATAATTAATACCATGAAAAGTATTATTTCTTAATTGACTCAGACTGTGAGCAGTTACCTGAGCATTCAAAGAAAGTACATCTGTGTTCCTTCATGGAGGGGGAAGGTTGGGAGAAATGTCTTTGCAAATTCCAAATTTTTCTACTGAAATAGAGAAGATTTGTTTTTTGTTAGTTGATAATGAAATATTTGGAGTGTTTAAAGTCGTTCTTAATACATGTATACAAATTTAAAGATGTATTTTTTTCTTATTCAACTAATAGATATGTCAGGATGATTTTGATTATGTAGAGAGTGCAGAATGATGCCTTGCATGTGTATGGCAAGAGACAAATTGTTACTTTTTATGCTCTCAGATCAATGGATCGAGAGCTTATTGTTTTTGACCTGTCTGTTTGTTTGTTTGCTTTTCTGTCTTCAAACTTTAACCTTCACAATAACTTTTGAACCAGGAAAAGTAGAGACTTCATATTTAGCATAAATACTCTACCAATAAATAACTTTTCAGATTATATCAAGGTTATTGACCTCATCATCCTGACTGTGGCGTTTTAAATTACATTTCAAAATTTGCCTTTTTTAGACTTTGTTGCCACTTGGGGCATTTGTGTTTCATAAACACATCTGGTTTCAATCTCGGTTTCTGGTTGTTTCTTTATCTGGCTCTGTTTAACATACTCACTATTGGTCATTTGTATTCCACATGTATATTGAAATTTATGTACAGCTGAAACAATTAATCAAAATTCAATTCTACAGGGTAAAAAGACTGCCATAAATATAAACATATATGCATCTAGGTATGAAATGTGTTAAAATTGTTTTATTTGAAATCTTTGTGCGAAAAATAAAGTTATGGTGAAAGTAACAATTATGTTATTCAACAACTAAAACAACTAATAGAGTTTAGAAAGTAATTAATTATTTTAAAGGAATATCTTGTATATTTATATGTATTAGTAATTTTAAATTTTAATCAATCATTCTATGTCAGTTAAAACAAATTGTACGGAATCAGACAAAGTACCTGTACATTTATTTATAAATAAATAAAAGATAAAGGCAATTTAAGAAATAAGTCAGCTGGTGAACAAAAATTAAAGTTCAGCATGGTAGTAAAGAGAAATGAGATTCAAATAAATAATCATATGACTAAAAAAACTCTAGAAAATCTAGAAAAATGGGTGGGTAAATGCATGTATATGTAAGGCAAGTGATTAAGAAAATAAACAGGAGAAGTAGTACATATAATATTTTGATCGTTTTGTATGTTACTATCTTAGTATAGAACTATTTGATTCAACATCTCAGTTGGCAATACACAAATGCAATTCAAATTACACTCAGTTTGCCAATACACATGTACTGATCGAGAAAATGAAATATGGCCACTATGCAAATGAAATTCAGCAACTCATTTGATATACAAATGAAATTTAGTCACTCATTTTGTCAAAATACACAAATAAAATTCAGGTACTCAAATTATCCATATTATGAAATTAACGTATATAAAAAGAAATTCAGGAAATATACTGATGGATACAAAATGTAATTAGCAATACACAATGAAAAGCGAATGAAATGATTATATACACAATATAATTATGTATTTCATGAAGTGAATATACATAATTGTATTCATACATATAAGATTCAGTAACTCAAATGGACAAAATTCAACAACTGACCAATACAGTTTAAGATAATTTAACTCAAATGACCAATAATGGCTACTAGGGAGTAATGAAATATTGCGGTGAAATTAAGTTTAAGTGGTAACCCAGTAAACCCAACGAAATCACATGTTGTGGCTGTGAAAGTTTGTTGTCCGACGTAACAGCTGGGAGTTGATTTATGAGGGAAATACATCATGTGCCGATCTGTCCTGACTATTTATGGATAAATTATTGACTTTACCCACCAGACTCCTGTTGCTTAAGCCAGTGTAAGCAGATGTAGCCATCAGACTCTAGACTCGTCGGATTTAGGTTTACACGTTATATGGAGATTTTTATGTGGGTGGTAATCTGAAGCAGCATTATTTACAAAAACCCCTCTAAAACACAATGATATCTCTGTTTACCTTATTATTTTCCCCCCATTCTTTAAAATAATACATGTACTTGTGTATGTCATTTGCGGATCCAGAGGTGTGGACCGGGGTTCTGGACCCACCCTGAGATTCGGCGAAGATTTCTTTTCTTGTTATTTTTCGATGTGAAATAACTAATTTTACACACAAGAACTTGGATTTACGCCCTCTCGGCAAATTCATTGGGGGTGCCCTCCCCGCTTTAGACAAAATTTCCGGGTCCGCGCCTGGATCTTATAAATGCCGCCACCGTATGATTAGTGATAGAAGTTTCCGATGACGGAGAAATACAGAACATAACAAAATAGCAAACGTTAACGTCTCGTTTACGTGAAAATATCCTTTACCATATTGAAGGAGCCGTAGCCCGTGTTACTTTCAATCGTAAGTGAAACCGTAAACGTAAGATGTAGTTGAACCCATAAGCGCAACTTGGCTATGAAAATGCGTTTCATTAAAATCGTAAGCGTCAATTTGCGATTGAAATTCATCGAAAGTTCCGTGAAATACTAAATCGCATGTGGTCCTGTAAATATCTGGTTACGTCTTCGATTGTTAGTGAAACGGGCAAGTAGAAAATTCTACGCAATGCATTAGGCAGATGTCGTCACTATTTTAAATAGAATAATCTTTATGAGGCGTAAAACCATATCAGGATAGGCATAGCTATGCGATCTAATGGTTGAGGGTTCGATTCAATTTCTACTTTAGCTATACATAAATCAATTATGGTCTACGGCTTTTTACACAAATTGTTTTTCTCTATTGAATTATTCACGGGTTTTAATGCCCGAAGATTACACGCCGTTGCTTTATTTACATCACAAAGGCTAAAGTCAATAAATGCTGATGCAGTGGTTACGGACGTGGAAATAAGATACATATGAAAGGAATTAGTAATTCTGAGAACTTTGTGTATTATGTATAAAGGAAATACACCGCAATCAATGTTTCATGAAAGCTAAAATCCTATTATCGAGTCGATTGCATCAAGAGAGATAACTCTGAGAATCTTGTGAGATATTTTGTCTCTATGAAAGAGAACCAGCGTAGCTTTATCGATAGCGTGCTGGTCCTATTAATTCCAAGGTCGAGAGGTTCCGAAAGTGAGAACCAAGGAACCGTGACGTCCTAGACGTCGAACAATCTTTTATTTCTTCGGATGGATGCGTTGTACAAGTCGACATTTCAGTACAATGCACCAGACAAATGTTCTCGGTTATTATGTGTACATACATTAGCGAAACCATATTTCAGCGCAAAACGGCCAAACGTTAACGGGGGATGGCGAATTATAAGCGCAATCATGATTTATTGCATCTGATATTCGTGTCGAGGTTCTGTCGGGTTTTATTATTTTTTTTTTGAATTAATATAGCGGTATTTACTGTTAGCGTAGTCATACTTAGATTAGCGCTCTTGAAGCAGTGCCAATATCGCTAAAATATGAACCCCGCTTAGATAAATACACATACAGATTCGCCCGTCGGACGTCCTCAGTATGTAAGTGAAATTATCTTGACACGGCATAAACCCAGAAACAAGCAAATGAATCTAAGTAAAGACCGTTTTCTCTCCTTTTTCTCCACTCATTTATTCATAAATATGTGCGGGGTACTAGAACTTCGCAGCTTCAAAGTTTAATTTGAAAACATGTAGATTTTCTAAAGTATGACACTAGGCAGAGAGTGTTAAAGGATAGTCAATTAAAACTTAGGTTGAGGGGTTCACATGATGGCTTGAGGCTTGAGAATGTCTAACATTTTCTTACAGCTTTTACGTATACTTCTATGTCTATCTATGTCTTCATCGATCCCTCAAAAAGCATATTGAATGTTTTTCAAACTCAAACTGGTGGGGCTTATTGAATACCATTGCAGCAGCTAAGTTGCTCTGCCAAAGAGAAAATATATTTTGTATATGTAGCTATTGACATTTTATATGCAGATTTTTTTCATCGAACATTTTGAATGTCTATAATCAGATGTGTTTGGGAAACTCAGTTGTCTCAACGACAACACATTGCCACAAAAAAAAAAACACGTTGCAGAGAGAGAGAGAGAGAGAGAGAGAGAGAGAGAGAGCTACATACTCCGAATTATCCTGACAAATGACATCCATTGCAGGCGATCATTACACATGTATCTGACATAGTACTGACCATAGACCTTTTTTCCCCCAGATATTGGTCAACTGAGGAGGATGGTGTCCGAATTGCAGCATCGCGTCAACTCCGTCTCTTCCAAACTTGTCCGGCAGTTGAAACGAAGGGAGCGCAGAATGGCCAAACTTCAACATAACAGCGACCTGGTTACCGCCATCCTGCAAGCTTCTTCACAGAAAAGAAGTAAGTAGTCACATAAACATAGATATTATTTTCTCATTAGACATAGATGTACAGTGGCGGATTTAAAGGGGGATTGCAACCCCTACAACCCCCCTTCCTTTTATCGGAAATTATTAACCCCCCCCCCCCCCCCAAAGTCATTTTCGACCATTTTTGGAGCTGCATCCCCCCTTTTCAGACCGAATAGTGTAAAACATTAGACATGGGAGAATGCAACCCTCTTTCAAAAATTTATGATGTATATCACACGGAGAGAAGTGGTAAAGGTATTGAGGACGATGACATTTATACATCTACTGGGTGACCGTTATGTGGGGGTTAACTTTATGTAAATGTGACCTTTCTTTACAGATGACTAATCTTTAGGGATATCTAAGATTGATTCACATGTGACCTTTACATAAAGGTGGCCTTTATAAACGGATGTCCTTTGTATGTATATGACCTTATTTACAAATGGAATTTTTGTGCACATGATGTGTAAACGAAGATTACGACATCTCTTGTTCCCATATCTGTATACATCGCATGATTACAAGAACAGTTTGTTCTAGATTCATCAGGCGTGGGAGACATCAGAGGCAATGCAGACTGATTAACAATGAACAGTCTTATGTAAATTAAACTTAGAACACAGAATGCTGTGCTTCGGAAAGGGAATAGAATCGATCTTCATTACAAGAGAAATATCTGTTAAATTTCTCCACTTCAGTTTTATGTCGCACGTCATACGTATTCAATTTTGGAGTTGACATGCACATTAAAGAGTATTTGCTCCTTCTTTAATTTTGTCTCAGAACAGAAATAGTCATAGTTTCAAAATGTTTAATATATTTTTTTCACTTGTATTTTCTTGTAACAGATACAAATGCAGTTGATTAAAACGAGAGTGTTATATTTGATATTTAATGGTGTTTTTCGGTATTGTATGTATATGAATTGTTCTAATATTTGTGTGTTTGATTCTTGTTTGACGTCACGCTAGTGTTATGGTACTTACATGGTGACGACACTTGTCTTATGGAATGGACAGAAATTTAGACCTATACACCGGAGTTTTTTAGGTGTCACGTTCGCCGTGACATCTGGTCCCGAGGTTATAGAAAACACCTCCTACATGTAACTCAGACTCAGACTCCGAGATCGAGCTTAGCGGAGATCGCTACTTGAGATCGAACTCAGCGGAGATTATAAAACTTTCATGTCTTTTTTGAGAACGTGCTCCAGGGAGTTCATAACGACGGGATTCGAGTTCGTTCTCAGCTTATGATAATACATTCATGTATATTGATTAATGCTGTTTCATAGAAAGTTAGATACCAATCTCAAGAATATTTGAGTTGAGATCGATCTCAAGAAGTTTAACAACCTCGGATCCTGACATCAGCTTTAATAGTCTCATCCCCGAGACAGGGCGCCAGAGTGCCTTCGTCGGGATTCGAACCCGAACCAAATACCGAACATATTGAGCTACGCCGACTCCATGATGTAAAGTATACATTCCAGAATTCAAGCTCTGGTGTTCATTGTCCTGTTTGGATTTACTTACACGTCCGTTTAATGGAACTTCCAGCTGAATCCGTAAAAAAGAGTGTCTTTTACAGGAAAAATGCAATAATATCCCCATAACAAAATTATCCGGGGGAGGGGGATCAAATGATGATCTATAGTTGATGGTAGCAATGGTTTACGGTCACAGTCCAAATACCCTAGCTACCGATAACAAAGGTGTCTTGCAGGTTGTCAAACACCTTGGTTTCCTGCAACTATGGAAGTTCTATGGAAGATCAAAAACTTTAGGAGCACATGTAATAGTTGTGTCAGGCCACGGGGTAAACACTCTGTGTGTTAAGCAGTGGTGTGCAATAGCAATTCAAGTATCATAGCTGTTCAAATCAAATGCCCTAGATGCCCTTACATATAGCAATGGTGACTGGAAATCAAATAAGCTCTTCTTTTTCGTCACGATTTAGAATTTGTCTTTCCTGGTTTGTGACGAAAACGGCGAGGTGAACCGATTATGGCTTCCGGTTGCAGGTCAGATATCCTGGCTGTCTAGTATAACATAAATGACCTGACAGTAAGCCAAGTACCCCAGCTGCCTATAGCAGGTCAAATACCCTGGCTTCCTACATGTATTTCAATAGTATTTTGCATATTTAGAGTATCCGGCTATCAGTCAAAATTGTAGCTGTCCATAGCAGAGGTGTCTGGTAGCAGTTCATGTATCAGGCGACACCAAGGGTAAACAGTAAAATTTCCTTAATGTAAAGCCAGAAATATATCACCAATTATCATAGAGACAGTTTGTGATAAATACACCGGATGCGGATATCCTTCAATTGGTCTTATCACCGTCAATAACGAATCTGTAAAGGCACTGTCGGTGTTCTAAAATAGATCAGAAAATGCGCCTATTTCAGTCTCATCGATAAATCATTCAGTAATAGACAGAAATTAAACCATTTTGTAATATTAGTAGTAAATGGTTTAGGAATGTCTTGTGTATTTTGATAGTTTATGGTGCTTTCACTGATGACACTACCGGGATAGTTATTATCTTTAAATTTCAGTCCCCTATGACGGGGATGTAGGCCATCTCTCAGAAAATTGACGTAATAACAATTATTGATAAGATTTCACTTGGAATTTGAGATCGCCTCGAATTGATTTTTCACGATCTGTTTTGTTTCTTTTTGGGGTTTATTTCGTTTTGTATGGCATGACCTAGGAATCCGTCGATGGTTTATGAGTCTCTTAATGTACATAAGTGTATTAATTTACCAATGGACAGAGATTCTTCAGAGTAATTCTTCGTCACGTCAAATACCCGCCAGAGGGTAGATAAACTTACTACAAAATGTACAAATTTTGGACATGTGCCCTGATTAATTTCTCTCGGTCGAACACTCTCAGAACCAATTAAAAGTTATTCCCGTCTTAAGAGTTCACTTAAAACCGTTACCATGGCATTAATCACAGTTTCTTTCCCTCTTGTAATCGCATACGCAAAACCCGTATTGGTCCTATATTAAAAGTTAATTTTGCATGTAGACTTTATGTGTACGCCTTTTTACGTGATATGGTGAAATATTGATGTTTTCCCGGGGGATTAGAAGAAGATACTAATAAACCGAGTAAGCTTGCACAATAATGTCGATCCAGAATTTACTTTTGTCCATCAGCCAAATAAACCTTTCATGTTTGCGGATCAAAGGTGGGTAGGATGCCCATTGGATTTATTCCATTTTTTTCACGCTTTGTACTGTCAGAATGTTCTATATAAACTATTGTTTTTGCTGGTATGTCTCGGTCTTTACTATATAGTCGAAGAAAGTAGTGCTTTACAGTTCTAATATAGAGTGCTTTCAATGTAATGGCCAAATTCTTCGGGTGTGGCAGAAATTATGAGACCGTTATCCCGTTATTGGTATTGTATAGATAACACATCAGCTTGATTGACACAAGAGGAACCGGTGTAGCTCAATTGGTAGCGTGCTTGTGTCGAGGCGAGAGGTCCCATGTTCTGAAATAGTTTTTTTTTTCAGTGTAATGGCCAAGTTCTTCGAGTTTTGCGGAAATTATGTGACATATCCCGTCATTGGTATCGTATAGATAAAACATTAGCTTGATTGACACGCGAGGATCCGGCATAGCTCACTCGTTAGCGTGATCGGTTCAGAACGAGATGTTCCATGTTGTAATATAGTTTTTTTTCAGTGTAATGGCCAAAATTCTTCGGGTTTTGCAGAAATTATGTGACAGATCCCGTCATCGATATCGTTTAGATAAAAACATCAACTTGATTGACATGCGAGGAACCGGCATAGCTCAGTCGGTAGCGTGATCGGCTCAGGTAGTCGGGACAAGAGGTCCCCTGTTCGAGTCTAATTGATGGCTAGTCGATGCCCTATGTTTGGGATGAAACAGTGAAATCGAGGTCCCATGTGCACGTCACGATTGACGTTGATGGAGATTCCCCAATTCTTTGTATAGGTCTAATTGTGTAAAACCGTAACGACTTCAGGACAATGCCATCACCGTGTAAGTGAAATAATCTTGGCATGAGGTAAAATAATGAAGAATTACATGCACTTATGGTAACACGGTGGATGTGACCGATCGACAGGGGAGGTTTTTACTCCATGGACTTCGAGTTGTGGAAATCGGATCGGTATCTCATATTTTTACTCCGAATACGAAAGCAGCTGTGTACTGGTGGCAACTCATGAAATTTGGTATATCTATGGTAATTAAAGGTGAGTGTTGGTGACTGAGAGGAGTAAGTGGCTCCTGTCAGAGTTGAGGCCAGGTGTCCGAAAGAAGTGTTTCTTGTGAGAGATGAGGTCAGGTGTCCAGGAGGATTCAGCGTCTCTTGTCAGAGGTGATGTCAGGTGTATGGGAAGTGTAAGAGTCTCTTGTCAGAGGTGGTGTCAGGTGTATGGGAAGAGTAAGGGTCTCTAGTCAGAGGTGGTGTCAGGTGTATGAGAAGAGTGAGCATCTCTTGTCAGAGGTGATGTCAGGTGTATGGGAAGAGTAAGTGTCTCTTGTCAGAGCTGATGTCAGGTGTATGGGAGCATGGGAAGAGTAAGCGTCTCTTGTCAGAGGTGGTGTCACATGTATGGGAAGAATAAGCGTCTGTCAGAGGTGATGTCAGGTGTATGGAAATAATAAGCGTCTCTTGTCAGAGGTGATGTCAGGTGTATGGTAAGAGTAAGTGTCTCTTGTCAGAGGTGATGTCAGGTGTATGGGAAGAGTGAGCATCTCTTGTCAGAGGTGATGTCAGGTGTATGGGAAGAATAAGCGTCTCTTGTCAGAGGTGATGTCAGGTGTATGGGAAGAGTAAGGGTCTCTTGTCAGAGGTGATGTCAGGTGTATCGGAACACGCGAAGTGTAAGCTTCTCTTGTCAGAGGTGATGTCAGGTGTATGGGAAGTGTAGGCGTCTCTTGTCAGGGGTGATATCAGGTGTATGGGAAGAGTAAGCATCTCTTGTCAGAGGTGATGTCAGGTGTATGGGAAGAATAAGTGTCTCTTGTCAGAGGTTATGTCAGGTGTATGGGAGGAGTAAGCATCTCTTGTGAGAGGTGATATCAGGTGTATGGGAAGAGTAAGGGTCTCTTGTCAGAGGTGATGTCAGGTGTATGGGAAGAGTAAGCATCTCTTGTCAGTGGCGATGTCAGGTGTATGGGAAGAGTAAGCGGCTCTTGTCAGAGGTGATGTCAGGTGTAGTGGAATAGTAAGCGTCTCTTGTCAGAGGTTATGTCAGGTGTATGGGAAGAGTAAGTGTCTCTTGTCAAAGCTGATGTCAGGTGTATGGGAACATGGGAAGAGTAAGCGTCTCTTGTCAGAGGTGGTGTCACATGTATGGGAAGAATAAGCGTCTGTCAGAGGTGATGTCAGGCGTATGGAAAGAATAAGCGTCTCTTGTCAGAGGTGATGTCAGGTGTATGGTAAGAGTAAGTGTCTCTTGTCAGAGGTGATGTCAGGTGTATGGGAAGAGTGAGCATCTCTTGTCAGAGGTGATGTCAGGTGTATGGGAAGAATAAGCGTCTCTTGTCAGAGGTGATGTCAGGTGTATGGGAAGAGTAAGGGTCTCTTGTCAGAGGTGATGTCAGGTGTATCGGAACACGCGAAGTGTAAGCTTCTCTTGTCAGAGGCGATGTCAGGTGTATGGGAAGTGTAGGCGTCTCTTGTCAGGGGTGATATCAGGTGTATGGGAAGAGTAAGCATCTCTTGTCAGAGGTGATGTCAGGTGTATGGGAAGAATAAGTGTCTCTTGTCAGAGGTTATGTCAGGTTTATGGGAGGAGTAAGCATCTCTTGTGAGAGGTGATATCAGGTGTATGGGAAGAGTAAGGGTCTCTTGTCAGAGGTGATGTCAGGTGTATGGGAAGAGTGAGCATCTCTTGTCAGTGGCGATGTCAGGTGTATGGGAAGAGTAAGCGTCTCTTGTCAGAGGTGATGTCAGGTGTAGTGGAAGAGTAAGCGTCTCTTGTCAGAGGTTATGTCAGGTGTATGGGAAGAGTAAGCATCTCCTGTGAGAGGTGATATCAGGTGTATGGGAAGAGTAAGGGTCTCTTGTCAGAGGTGATGTCAGGTGTATGGGAAGAGTGAGCATCTCTTGTCAGAGGTGATATCGGGTGTATGGGAAGAATAAGCGTCTCTTGTCAGAGGTGATGTCAGGTGTATGGGAAGAGTAAGCATCTCTTGTGAGAGGTGATATCAGGTGTATGGGAAGAGTAAGGGTCTTTTGTCAGAGGTGATGTCAGGTGTATGGGAAGAGTAAGCATCTCTTGTCAGAGGTGATGTCAGGTGTATGGGAAGAATAAGCGTCTCTTGTCAGAGGTGATGTCAGGTGTATGGGATGAGTAAGCATCTCTTGTGAGAGGTGATATCAGGTGTATGGGAAGAGTAAGCGTCTCTTGTCAGAGGTGATATCAGGTGTATGGGAAGAGTAAGCATCTCTTGTGAGAGGTGATATCAGGTGTATGGGAAAAGTAAGGGTCTCTTGTCAGAGGTGATGTCAGGTGTATTGGAAGAGTGAGCATCTCTTGTCAGAGGTGGTGTCAGGTATATGGGAAGAGTAAGCATCTCTTGTGAGAGGTGATATCGGGTGTATGGGAAGAATAAGCGTCTCTTGTCAGAGGTGATGTCAGGTGTATGGGAAGAGTAAGCATCTCTTGTGAGAGGTGATATCAGGTGTATGGGAAGAGTAAGGGTCTCTTGTCAGAGGTGATGTCAGTTGTATGGGAAGAGTAAGCATCTCTTGTGAGAGGTGATATCAGGTGTATGGGAAGAGTAAGGGTCTCTTGTCAGAGGTGATGTCAGGTGTATGGGAAGAGTGAACATCTCTTGTCAGAGGTGATGTCAGGTGTATGGGAAGAATAAGCGTCTCTTGTCAGAGGTGATGTCAGGTGTATGGGAAGAGTAAGCATTTCTTGTCAGAGGTGGTGTCAGGTGTATGGGAACATGGGATGAGTAGGCGTCTCTTGTCAGAGGTGATGTCATGTGTATGGGAAGAGTAAGGGTCTCATATCAGAGGTGATGTCAGGTGAATGGAAAGAGTAAGTGTCTCTTGTCAGAGATGATGTCAGGTGTATGGGAACATGGGAAGAGTAAGCGTCTCTTGTCCGAGGTGATGTCAGGTGTATGCGAAGAGTAAGCGGCTTTTGTCAGAGGCGTTGCAGCCGCCATGAATACATCAAAACACAGACAATACACATATATTTCAACACTGCATGAAAGTAGAACAACACTAAAGAGAAAGCGTCACAGTTAGAGCACTAAAGCGTCATTGCTACTGCAGTAGTGTATAATAACACTCAAGTCCTATCCCGATACCGGTATATACGATATTTATAGTGCAAAAGACTTGTTTTTTTTTTCGCTAGATTGCATAGAAAAATTGGTCTCAGGCTTGACTATTTCTGTCATTGTGTCTTACGTACAACATTTTGTTTTCGTTCTCGAGACAAGTTCTGTTGTGGAAAAAGTATCTATTCGTATTATTTACAGTTCATTAATTTCACATGTAATAGACAAAATGAGATCGGTTTCATCGACCTTAAACACTGTCAACGAATAGATATATTTTTGGTGTGGCATTAGAGTTTCATAAGTATACATGTATCTTGATATTATCCTATCCTTTCGTGGTAGAAAATATTTGTAAATTCCGCTTTCCAGCATTTTGTTAATGTGTAGTATTCGACACTTAGTGCCGATGCCGGAATTAGTTTATATTATGTTTATAGTGAACCATAAAGTTTCCCATAAATAAGTTATCGGTTTTATTTAATCATATAAATTCTACAAGACATAGAATAACTGTAACATTACACGTTTTCACGTGGTATTTGTGAATTTATAAGTAAAAAGACTACATTCTATTCACATGTAACATCTATATATTATATTATATTATATTATATTATATTATATTATATTATATTATATTATATTATATTATATCATATCATATCATATCATATCATATCATATTATATCATATCATATCATATCATAATACTCACTTGCTGTTCAGTTATCTTCGCGCATCCCTATATCCGATCGGAAAGGACTACCATATTTGGTAAATATTCGACGTTCCATTTTGAAAGGAATTCAAGTAAACGTTCTATATGCAAGTCAATTCCCACAATATGATTTTGTGATTTGCTTGATGTATGCTTCCTGGGCACTTCCAATGAACATAATTTGATTCTTGGCATTTTTTTTTCCCACTGGAGGACATACATTGCATGTTGCTGAACTCATAAGAGAATGGAGTTCGGTGTTCTCATCGATTCCTTAGGAATACCAGCTGCTTCAATGTTATTTTTCCGTGTCTATGATTAGTTATTTTCGTAATGTTGGCACTAATAATTCTGTCAATTTCCATCGCAGTTTGTTGTTGAATAAACCAATAAGACATTTCCTTCTTCTCGTCAAGTCGTGTGTTCTTCTATTGATTTATACACGAAGAAAAAAATCTATACCATAACGCTGACCTCTCCAGTTCTGAGAATAATTCCGAAAAGTTGTTTACTCGGGATGGTCAATAATTTACGCGATTATCCTTGTCCGTTATAGGTTCTCGCTGATGTTAGACACAGTCGTAAACTATCGAGTTATCAAGATTGATTTTTTATCCAGTTTTTTTTTATCTGTTGGAATTCGTTTTGGTGAACGAAACACTAATTGCTTTTCTATCCTTCCATTTGTAGAACACTAGTTTTTTGTTCATACAAAAATATTTTATGATTGAAAAATAAGGATTGCCCTATATTGGCTCTCGATAGCCTTTTGTAAGAAATAAAAACTATGAATTTCTAAATTTCCACAATATTTTCTTATGTGGCACATTCGAGTTATTTCTACTCATCTGTGTTTGATCCAAAGTAATAAAATGAAGAGGACGTGCTTGTCTCACGTATTGAGATATTGCAAATGAATGTAAACTCATTACTTCTGAAGATATCCTTGAGTGGGCGAGGTATTATCACAATAGATCATGTGAGCGCCATTATAGAGACTCTTGTTTCAAAACAGTCAACATTTACCTAGGATTCTGTCAATACCATAAAATATGTGCGCGATAAACTAACTCTTCAACGAGGAGATCGAGAAAGTGTCAATGACGTCACGAATTCAGCTGACCAATGTGATTTAGGGGAATCATAACGTTATTCAATACCAGTCGCTCAGAGGTAGTCATCGATTTTTTTTTCTTTCTGACATTTCTATTGATGAATGGGGTGGAACGTGTTCAGTAATAGATAATTCAGAATCTAGATATCGTTCTTAATTTAGATGTATGTCAGCTCTATAAAGATTTGTATTCATACCTGACGTAAATTGAAGTAAATAAACCGTTTCTTGTGTTATTGTAAGATTCCACTGCAGCTTTAAGCCATGGATGATGATTATTAACGTCGTGTTCTTTACCTTTATCCTACTGAATATATAGTAACATTTAAGCGGACGGGGCGATGTGAAATAGGATATACACGTCAACTTATTTCAGCATATGAGGTTAAAGTTCACGTACGAAAGTTTAGAACAGTATTGACTCATGTATTACTTATGAAAAACTGTGAACAGAGATGTAAGTATCCATAATAGGAGTTTTCGTCGATGAAAGACACTTTAACCATTCCTGGAACTTTGTTTTAGTAATTATTCATAGATAAATCCCAAGGATTCCGAGTGGTGGCTGTTTTTGGTCGTTATCGTCTGTTATAATGTGGCATATTGATCTCGAATGCTTTTGGAATTGAGCGATTGATTCGGGTAAAAGAAAACGTGGACGAGAGGGAGTGAGGGACGCCACTGTTTCCACTCTCCTCTTTCTCTCAATCGAATTCCAATATTTCCGATAGGGAGTTTATTCGATAATGGCGTTATCAAATTAAGTAACATTTACACTGCCTTCTGAAACGAGAGAAGGCATTTGAAGTAAAAGCGCTATAACGGAATTATCACAAAGACTTTTGTCGCTATAGTGGATCAGCTTTGATTGAACCAACGGATTTGTCGTTAAAAAACCACGGACGAAGATATTTCTGGGAAAGCGTTATTCATATATATAAAAACACTAATTCAGTAGAGTGGTGTACTTCTTGAATGATATCAGGACCAGCAGTTGTGTTGTTTGACCTTATGAAAATAGCAAATCCATAGCCTTCATGTGATGGAATCTAACCATTTTCTGTCATTATCCCTGCATTACCGCCCTTCGAAGGTCTCGCCATTTTTTTTCTTGGATCAATCTTTATTTATTGCTGATTTTAACGCCATGTTTGGATAGGAGATATAACATCAATATTGTCTGATACATCAAAACATGTTCAGTTTCCTGAACAATCTGAACATAGGAAGTGCGCCTTCTCCGTCCGTTCACATGAAAACGAAAGATATGAATGGAATTACAGGTAGGTCTTAAAAAAAGAAGAAGAAGAAGAAGAAAAAAAAAAGGGAAGTGCAGTACTTAGCTTTGTTTTATCGTATATTTATGAACTGCTTCAATGTACGTTAAGGGGGAATTCACCGTTAGGTGTATAACTTTATCAATCGAAAATGGTCCAAAATGACTTTCCTTTATAACCTTATCCAGAAAAAAAGGAGAGAAGAATTTTTCAAAAGGTGATCGTGTTTTTATATGAAATTAACATTTTATTTTCACTTATTTGGTACGTGACCCTGCAAATAAGGGATAAAGAAAAGAAATCCACCCATGTTAGAGATAATTTTCACTTGACCTGGATAACATTCATTGTTTTCGAATATCTTTGAAATGTTTTATACACCTACGATACATGGTAATTGTGTGAAGAACTGGATGCCTACCAACGCAAAAATTCTGTTCCTCTGCGCGCCAACCAAGATTGATATCTTGTTGATATTTAGCTCCCTTTCATCCGACTGATCTGCATGCGGTACATTGAAATCATGTATAATCCCTAATTACAATTCAAATCGAACCGAGGCTGAGCTATTTTAAGATTTGACGGAGTTTTTTTTTATGTTTTAAAGGTTTATCGGTGGTGATGTTAGGATATAAGCATAAAATGGCATTAGACAAAAGTGCTAGTTCCGTTCTTTTCTATTTAATATGTAAGAGTGTTTGTATTTTAGTTATTTGGAGCAGTGAATTTACAGCTATCAGAACTTTTATGTTACATAATGTTATATTGCTATCGTGAGTTCCTGTTTTATATCTATACAAACCACAGGTGTTCGTAAATAAATTCTGTGATTACTTTGAAACGGCCCCATCGATATAGTCGATGTTTTCAAATACAATATAGACTTATTGGAAGGGACCGTGTTAAAGTAATAACATGATTTATTTACGAATACCTGTGATACAAACGATCCATCTAAGATAGGTATGGATCTCTTATTTATATGTAACATCAAAAGTTTAAAACATTCATTATCTTATACGTTATAAATTAGTTTTACATATATTGTGGTAGATATTTTATTTTTGTTTGATCTTTTTTAATTACTTTACATCGAGGTTAATGTACCTATATGATGACGTCATCTACCTGATGCAATGCATAGATATTTAGACCTATGCAGTGGACCCGCTCAAGGATGTGAGAGATCGTTTATGTGCCAAGTCTATCGTGACACGGGACCTCGGTTTTTTATTCTCCGAAAGACGGGACATCGAAGAGCTAACATCGGGACTCGAACCTGGTACCTCTCGGTCACTAGCCAAAGCGCCCTACCGAGCTACTTCGGGCTCTGATAAATATTTTAAATGTGACATATGCATATGTTACCTCGAGATCGTTGTCCTATCAAACGACGGAGAGAACAAGTCATGATCAATTGCTCTCGAAATTCAGATCATGATTCCGAGCAATAACGGTAGATTAGCATAGCCTTATGCGAGAGTTGAGCTAATATCTGGGCATTTTAACCGTGTTTTGTCAGAGTGAATTTAATTATACTGACTGATGGTTCATGTAGAAATCAAAAGCTGATAAAATTTCTCGTTTGCATGATATTATTCAGTAGAACATACGCTGATATCATTTATGGAATGTTTACATACAATAGTCGGTTAGAAATTTACAAGAATCTGTGAAGATATGCCGCTCTTATAGAGGTAGATAGGGTAGTATGATTTATCGTTGAGTGTTTGTTATTTTGCGATTCCTTAAGATTACTTCGGATGTATGGTGGCGACATCTGTCTGCTGCATTACACAGAAATTCTCACCTATTTATTCATTTTACCTATCCAAAATTACAGCAAATAGGGTTCACTGACAAACACTGAGATGATCCAGACAAGTGACTTTGCATAGCTTATACCCCTCGGGATTCATCCTTAGTTTCTAAGTAAAATCTTATTTTTCGATCTTTTGTTTTACTATGATTATTGCCTAAAGCTAGAAAATAATTAAGAAATGTCATCCATGTATGCTTCTTAAGTGAATTCAAATGCTTTTATTAATATAATAATAAATTTAGTAATATATGACTGAGAAATTACACTATCATTAACGATAAAACCAAAGTCATGCCCCATTATACATTTGGAATGTTTCGGATCTCTTCTTATTAAAGAATCGGGCAAAATATAAATATCAAAGGGGACGCGCTTAGCTCACGATGCCCATTGTTGATGGGACGGACGGATAGACAGTTATTCATAGACCGGTTTTTCATTGCAATCCGGTCGAAAACATCGTTGTCATGTTAATGAAGCTAAGCTCATTTCACTCATATGGTGAGCACATCTGTCTGATATAATGCACAGGAATTTAGACCTGTACAAATAGACACACCTGAAGCATTGAGCGATTTTATGCGGGTCACTAACGAATCGCCAATGGATGTCGAACTTGGAACCAATTGGCCGTCGTTGAGCAAAGCAACGCTTTGAACAACCTTGAAAGATTCAACAAACATAATAAATGTTAAAATGTTAAACGATATTTTTAAAATCATGTGGCGTCAATGTCTTCCGTGAATCCGGTCATTGGGTTTTCTGTCTCAGTGACAAATAAGACACCGACGAGTTCCGGCCTGCGGTTTGAAATCATTGCCGTTTGACGTTTTGAACCCAGGCCAAACAGGCGGCCGACTGAGCCAGGACGGCTCTGACTGTATAGTTAAAAGGTTTGGTCTTTTTTCACAGAAACGAGGTCCTTAATACTGCGGAATTGCTACTCCCATATGTTTTGAGTGTAAAATATAATAAGAGTAAATATAAGAAGGAAAATACAGCTGTTTTAAATGTTGCACTTACACCATTCAGTACCGTAAAACTATACCTTGACATTTTATGAATTTTAGGCCATTGCATGTATGATTGATTAGAACTAAAAAAGGGGCAATTGAGACGAGGTCGGTAAGGCAGTTATGTTTGAACTGAATTCGATGAAACTTATTTTAGACCTGACTGAACATGGTTATACCCTCTGGGTAGTTAAAATAAGGGCTTGGATATTTTACTTCAGTATTCCTCGCTACAAGATCTTTCAGGTGGTGCACAAATTATAAACTCAGTGAATACAGAATTCGATTTTCATTTCCCTGCGGTTTCAAATGTTCAGGGTCTGTAAGTTTCGACCTGACCTGCTGTCTTTTTGTCTGTCTGCGGCAAAACCTTTTACATTGGTCATAATTTGTTAAGAATAAGACATCTCATATATGTATTCTATTTGACAGTACATTTTAAAGCCAAAATTGTTTACCTTGCAGTATTGTGAACCCTCTTTCACCTACTTTAAAAAAACAACTTTTGATAATCGTACGAGGGTATAATAATTATTGTTTTTCTGGAATTTGCTGCCATCCCGTATATATATTGCAGTGCTTCTCAAACATATCTTTTATTACGAAATAATGCTATAAAGGACATAAAATGATTAAATCAGACTTCACCAGTGCTTTAGTTATTATTTGATGTCAAGATATACCTCAAGGCCACCGAGCTTTTACATTTATCGTTAACGCCATTTTCTATATCTTACTCAACTGCCTGTCTCCGTTCCTGTTTGCTGAAGTCCTTCCTGCCTTGACTGCCGCTACCATCGTCGACGTAATCGAAGCATCTAGGCGGTTTTATCAGTAGCGTGGGTGGATGTCATTCCCGCGCAGCAGAAACAAAATTATAATTAACGTTATTTAAAAGATATAAAACATTGGATTCGTAGCCTTCTCCGGGGGCTTAGGAAGCTCTATCGATTTGGTATCTTTCCTTTCATATCTCAGTATAATTTCTGCCCGATTTAATACGAATCATTTGAAGTAAATATATTCTGTCTGATTAGTGTCTTTGATTAAAATATTACTGTCTAATTTCCGGTACTGGCCGACAGTCTTATCTTGATTGTTTTGGACGAAAATCTAAAACAGCAGCTTCCATATTATATTTTTTTTCGGCCCATGCGATAAACGTTTGATGTAAGAGAATCCGATCCGAGAACATATCCTTTATTACTGCCTGTCGTATTCTTGTATTGCATGGGGTAAAATATTTTGTATTCGGTAAAAACACTTTAAATATATTACATGGTAGTATTGTCTGATGGATCATAGGACTCCCGAGGGCAATGATAATCTATAATGATTTATCATATGAATGTTATATCTTCAATTATGTCATAATTTTGTTTATTTCCCCTGTAAGTATGTCATTGGTAATTTTACCAGGCACTTAAAAGTTACATACATTTATTAATTGTGGGAAAGATCTGATGAATTGAATTGTATACATATTTGAGATGAGCTCATTTGGTGCATTTAGCAAAAAAAAAAAAAAAAAAAAAAAAAAGAAAAAAAAGAAAAAGAAAAGAAAATAAGTGATGGTAAGCAGTAACTTGCAAAAGTCAAAGTCGAAGAAGTCGTGGAGTACCGAATAAAGGACGAAACCTCGAATCCTATGCGAAAGCTAATGTGGGTCAGGCGCCTGAGAAGTATAACCATCTCCCGATGTAAAAAATCATTGATCATTGCCTTAGGTTTTAGTGTATTCCATCTTGCCGTATGCTGGGTTGAGATACGTTTAAGAATAACGGAATATTACCTGAGACTATAGAAAAAA
This sequence comes from Pteria penguin, assembly GCA_035048485.1. NCBI lineage: Eukaryota > Metazoa > Mollusca > Bivalvia > Pterioida > Pteriidae > Pteria > Pteria penguin. Next base: position 18,380,018 of record CM068588.1, on the reverse strand, counting down.
AGGACAAAAATGGAATTTTTTTTTATAATGACTAAATCATTTAAACCATCGGTTCAATATTCGAATATCGAGTGAAATTTCTGTAAACCTCTGAATTTCTAGAACCAATTAAAAGTTTTTAGATACGGTAAACAATAACTGAATAAATTGCTTTGTCGTAGAAAGGAAAGATCAAATTCAGATCGAAATAGTTAAATCAGTATGTACGGTGTGACGCCCCAGTACAGTTGGAAAGGATTGCTCAAGGAAGTTACTTCGAATCGAATATATTTTAATGCATTAAATTCGAAGAAAATTTTATATTTCTGCTCTTTTTGCAGGAATTGACACCAGAATGAGATTTAGCCTTGACCCGCCGCCTGGAGAGAGTGCGTTCGATCAGTGGAAGGATGCCATGAAGGCTGTTGCGAGGTTACCCATGGGAATCCCGGATAGCTTTCGTCGTAAGGTATATCACTTTTGCTTTATACGCAATTACTGTTATGTTACTCCGTATACCTCCAGACTTTGTGCATGAATATTAATGACACAGCATACATGAACATGTGGGCAGACACTAATGTCGGCTATTAGAACGTTTTCTCTAAAGTAGACACTCGTGCAGTACTTGATAATGACAACACTGATACTGAAATTTGAAAATGAATGAAATTTTAAAAATTGTGAAAAAGTACCAGCTTGAAAGTCATTCCGCTTGTAAAATAGTCATACAAATGTTTACTTGTCATTCCGCATGTTAAATGGTCAGTACGAATGTTTGATTGTCATTTCGCATGTTAAATAGTCACTAAATCTATAAGTACTTGATTCTCATTTGGTATTCTATATAGCCAGTTCCTTGTGTTAAATTAGTACATGTACTTGTGTTAAATAGTCGGTTCTCATGCTAAATAGACAGTACATGCGTTAAAAAGTCAGTTCTCATCCATCCTGAATAATCATTCCTACATTGACTAAATAGTCAGTCCTCCTGTTACATAGTAATTACATGCGTAAAAAGTCATCAGTCCTCATGAAATATTGAAACAAGCGCTAAATAGTCAGTCTTCATGCTAAATAATCAGCACTCATGTTAAATGGACTGATTGCTAGTAGAAAGGCCGTATGCAAAACAGTAAGTGCAAGAGCTAAGTAGCAAGTCTGCATTGTTTCATCATATTCATAGTCATTACTTGCGCAAAATAGAAAGTCCACCGCAAGTAAAATGTTCAGTCCAAATGCTTAATAGTAAGTTCATGTACTAAATAACAATTTGAAATGGTTTATACATGCGTCATGTAGTCCATCCTCGTCCTAAATCTTGAAATGGCCTATCCCAATGTCAAATAATCAATATGTAAATGAAATGGTCAGTCCGTATTCTAATTAGTCAGTACATGCGCTACATAGTCAGTCCGAATGTTAAATAGTAATTAGTCAATCCGTGTGCGAAGTACATGCTATAAGTCTCCATCCTAAGCAAGTAGTCGGCATATTAGATTGATTGATTTTGTTTTACGTCACACCACGAATATTTCACTACATGGTGACGGCATCTGCCTGATGCAGGGCATACAAATTTTGACCTTTGCAACGGACCCTCCCGAAGCAGTGAAGGATCTTTAACGTGCCATGCATACCATGACACGGGGCTTCGATTTTACTTTCTCATCCGAAAGACAGGACACCGGCAAACCAGAGCGGGACTCGAACCCCGGCCTCCCGATCAGGAGTCCGGCGCGATACCACTAGGTAACGCCGGCTTCCGGCATATTAGATAATTAGTACATGCTCAGCATGAGCACATGTATACGCCACATAGTCATCACATACGTCATATAGAAGCCGGCGTGGCCTAGTGGTATCGCGCTCGCCTCCTGATCGGAAGACCGGGGTTCGAGTCCCGCTCTGGTCATGCCGGTGTCCTGTCTTTCGGATGAGACAGTAAAAACCGAGGCCCCGTGTCGTGGTATGCATAGCACGTTAAAGATCCCTCACTGCTTTGGGTGGGCCCGTTGCAAAGGTCAAACTTTGTATGTCCTGCATCAGGCAAATGCCGTCACCATATACGTGAAATATTTGTGGTGTGACGTTAAACAAAAATCAATCAATCGTACGTCATATAGCCTGCATATCAAAATAGTCAGTTCTTACGCTAGGCATTTCGCTGTTTAGTCAATGCGAACATGATTGTAGTAACGCTTACACATTTTCAAATCGGGACTTGAATATCAGATCATCTTAATAGTCCTAGAAATAATGCATTTTCTAAAAGCTAATGTGTTTCTGTTTTTAATAATTATAACCACTGTCACCCTTGTACATGACCAGTATAACTGCATGTAGTACAAACAAGAAACTAAAGTGTAGCTGTAAATAAAATTAATGAGGTATGGTTATGTTTGACATTACGTAAGATTTTCTTGTTATTCTTTCTAAGATTGTACGCTCTATAATCATAGGTTACTCTTAATTACCATATCCAAACTTGAAATAGATAATCGATGTGGCTAAGACCAGTTGAGGATCCAGGTTTTCCGAAAATAGGGGAAGGGCACATGTAAAAATCAAGTATCTTAATTTAGCCAAAATACTCAGTCATGTTGGGCACCAAATCTGGAATTTTAATCATACTTGCGGCGAAAGGGGGCGGTCCCCCGGTCCCCCTCTAAATCTGCCACTGGAGACTATACTGAATCTTTCTTTGAATTTCTGACAGTGATTCCCCTTGAAGCACGTGAGATATTCAGATGTTTGTTTGCCGATTGAAGTTTAGTGGTGTAGCGTAGTAGAAAAAAAAAATCCATAGTTCCTGAGTTTATTATTATGTTTACATGATTTATCGACTATAATGGTTAATATTTTATCACTCATGATAAGAGACCTGCGAATCCATGATTAGCCCTCTATGTGTAGCACCTGTCCATCAATTGATAGTGATGATTTGATCATGGTGATTGTTTTATTCATTATCGAGTACTTTTAGATTGTCAAGCGAGTATGTTTTAGGATAATCATGAATATTTTAAGAATTTAAATGTTTACTTTGTTATGCAAGCAATCGTTATCGGTTGATCGAAGGAAGGGTAATGGTTGATGAGTTAGGAATTGTTTGACTCTTCACGAAAACATTTTTGGCCACTAGCCCACAGACAAATTTTACCAATCCGCGGTGTATTTTGTTTTGCTAGTCCTACAATAACTCTGGTAGCGGCGGGCGTTTGGCTGTGAGTTTTGGTAAAAGTTGTTGTTATGCAGACAGGTTATCTACTCGAAGGTTCCTTGAAAAAAGTCTGAGGTCCCAAGAGGTCCCTGAGGTTTGCTTACCCTGATGAGATTTCAGCCCTTTTGGGGAGTATTGATGCCATATTAGTATCATATCCTAAGACTGTTCTTTAAAAAAGAAAACCTTTTCTTGATTCGATCCAAATTTTTCCCAGTCAAAAATATGTTTACAGAAAATATTTTCATAAGAGTATGTACCAAGAACGTTTATATATACCTGTAATATATATTAGTATTTTTCGCCAGAAAAAAAACTAGCTCAATTACTTTAACGAGCTAGGGAAGTCTTACTGTATGCCTACATTCAATTTACTGGAGTTCTCTTCGACAAAACTATACACAAATAACGTTCAGCGCACCTTCCATTTCCATAAAGAAGCAAGAAAATAAGACCTCCACAACAAATTAAAGAGCAATTTATTATAATACAGGGTATGATCAGCTCTCTAATTGAACATGTCGTAATTTAATTTTTGTAAAGTTTATTTTGATTTGCTGCCGGTTTCGAACGTTGCGTGATAAGAATAACGAATTCGTTTTAATTGGAAATTAATTATTAATTGGTTTCTGGGGTACTGTGTAGTTTGTGCCATGTAACAAATCTTGAAAACAAGCACATTCCTATTTCCGGTTAATAACCCGAGCTGAATGACAATTATAATTTCAATTGACCGTCCCAAGTCGGTACCATTATATTGCATTGCATTACAATCAAATATTCATTATTCTTTTATTATCTGCGTCGTTGAATATGATGAAAAAAAGGAGTTTGTTTATGACAAATTCACAAAGGAAGGAACAAGCTTTGGTTTTGCTGATGTCGACGTTATCACGCTTTGACATGTATAAAGCGCTATTATAAAAAGAAGGTTTTATTAGTGGCATGGATTTGCCGGAGATGACAAAATGCTGCGTAGGTTGGTTTTACTATGACAGAAATGCTTTCTCACGTACTTGGAATATTGGAATTTCATGAAGGAATTTTATTAGTGGTTTCTCTCCGAGGATGGAATGAATCGATGATAAGGACACGTATTATGGCGATGGCCATAAAAGAGGGAATTTGGAATGAGAGATCATAGCGCTGGTAACAAATCGTGCATTTCTCTCTGGTGTATTAATGTGCTTAATGCAAAGACAAAATATGATAGGCGCCGTTTAGTATTTCCTGCAATAAAAGCAGAGTAGGAAATGAATGTAATCTAAATGTGCAGAAGAAAGTTCGGGTCAATTCCGCTCCCTAGATGTCCCATCTTGTATAATGCGAAAGTGAATAATGTAGTGTCACTGGCAGGATTGCACCACGAGAGATATTCACGGACATCTGGAAACTCGAGTTTGACGAAGTACCGTGAAGTAATCGTTTCCCGCTTGGTTAACTACTTCCGCAATGAATGTCCAAAACACAGTTGACAGCTTGTCGATAGAATTTTGATCTAAACATGATGTTTTCTACTAAAACACGTTATTTTAAGAAGTAAATAAAGCATGTTTACTTTGCAAATCAAAAAGATAATTCACTACACCCATTTATTTTTGGTTTATTTCCGTAAAAGCCAGTAGTTGGTATTCATCACAGGATCAGAAGTTAATAGGGGGCAACCCAGCTTGTGTATCCATCTCTAATTATAATACCCCTGCCTTTGTTAACGGACTTCTGTTGGTCTGTTATTATAGTTTGCACACTTTGTGTCATCGTTATAGTGCTGGGAAGTGGTGCATTCACGTGGTGAGAAATCACAAATTTATTTAAACAATTAGAAAAAAAAGCAAAAACAAAACAATAACAACAACCCCCCAAACAAAAAACCCAAAAACAAAACACCCCCAAACAAAAAAAAAAAAAAACCCATAAAATTTTGATGCTAAATCGTCAGTTTTGAAATAAAATCCGAACATAAAGAAATTGATTACAGTGTCAAATTGAGACCAGTTGCATTGGCGCCGGTATGCTTTCTAACATTAATTTCGGAACTATAATTTAAACAGACAAGATAATTACTACTCCATCCAAAATGTCAAAATTTCAGATACAATACCTTCTCATTGTATGTATAAGACACTATACCCCATTACCAAGAAAGTTAATCACCGTCTTGCCGTCACTACATTCTGTCATCCTTTGATTTAGATGTTCTCGAGTTATTGATTCGAACACTCGCAAGGTGTTGATGAACACTGTCACAGGATTGGTAGCTGTGGGGAATTTATGTAGGTGGAAATGGGATTGAAAGATCTGATAGAAGTCAAAGAGATAACTATTGTAGATTGCCGGAGGTGATGAGAGAATTGTATTCTGTGTGTCTGTTTCAGACACGAATAACAGTTACAGACACGAAACACGAATGGTCCAAGTTGATGATAATCTAAGTAGTTTGTAGTGTAGTTTGAGGGTAGTCTAGGTTGAGTTTAACCTAGACTATAATGGAACCTTGATCGAGGGTAACCTAGGTTTGATAGTCGTTCAAATTTATGAGTGTTTTTGTAATAAGTAAAGCAGTTTGAGGGTAATATAGGTCGAATTGAAACTCCGATTTTTATGCAAACCTAGGTCGAGGGTGATACAAGTCGATAGCCGTGTAGGGGGAAGTGATCTAGGTGGTGGTTGGCGTAAGCTTGTGATGATAGTATTGATTGGTTATATTTTTACGTCACTCCACGGTTATTTGGTTATTATGGTGGCGGCACCTGCCTGATGCATTGCATAGAAATTTCTACCTTTGCAACGGACCCACTCGAAGCAGTGAAGGATCTTTTTACGTGCCACGCCTACCTAGACACGGGACATCGGTTTTTACTATCTCATCCGAAAGACAGAACACCGGTGTGCACAGGGCGGGAATCGAACCCGGGACCTCTAGGTCACGAGCCGAGCACCTCATCCATTAGGCCACATCGGCTTGTGATGATCTGTGATCTGGTCTGTGTAAAGATCTAGAATGCCTACATGTATGGCTATGATGACCGAGGTTGAAGGCAGTCAGGTTGAACAAAACCTCGGGTAGGAAAACCTTGAAATATTATTGTTTATTAAGAATCCAAAGGACATCTGGCCTATAGGTACAACATATAACATGCCGATAGATACAACACAGTGTATACATATCTTGTGTGTAACAAATAATATGAAGATTGGCGGTCGTCTATTAGTTGACGGTAATGTAGATTGAAGTAAATCACTGTTCGAGTAGCTGAGAAAACCCAAAACCCAAACCGGACGAAAATGCGTTCCTAAGGGTCATCATCTTGCGATGTAACAGAAGTTTTTGATATTGGAGGGAAAGCTGTTTACTGTGAATTTATTAAAGATACACCGATATGTAGTTGACAAAAAAGTTTTGGGTATGTATTTTGTTGACGAAAATCTGGAAAACTTTGTAATGCAGTGATATTAAATTTTGCGGAATTAGACAACTCCATGTCTCTGAAAACACAGTGCCAATGAAGATGAGCTTCGTTTATACATATGATATGTATAGAAATGTTTGTTTTCGGATTTTTTTTCCCAGTAAAGACTTCAGTGCTTACAGCCGTGAATGAATAATCCTTGCAAGCTGGCTAAAGCAGGCAAGGGGACAGTGGAAAGGAAAGACTTTAATTGGAGGGAATGGACCCTGTATTTTTTAGGAATTAGGAAAATTGATAAAGTTTGACCTGGAAATCATAATGTCAATAAGTTATTATACAGGATAGTAGTACTGTCGTTTACTCAGGCACATTTAGTGTACTCATGTGCATTTACATATAAATTTGCCTGAGTAAGCGACAGTACAATGCGTGTTGTCATATACCATAATATTTCCACCTACTCATGTGTAAAGACTTTAATTGGTTGGTTTGGTAAGCTGGTTTTGGTTTACTTGGATTTTAAGTCACTTTGAGTGTAGGTGATATACTACTAGAATTGCGCCTAGATCCCTTGTATTGCATGCAAAACTCTCGATGAACAAACAACCACCCTTTCCCCGAGTGCCAGTGTCTGTGTACCGAAACACCTGACTACATCATATATCTTATAATAATTATATGATGTTTGGTATATTGACTATGGTATGCTAATTATAGTATTATTGTGTCGAGGACTATTCTGGTAACAAGTTCACAGGAAGCAATTTCTTCAAACAACATGGTAGTGTTCTCACTCCCCCTTTATAATCAATGATATTTGTACTTCAAAGAATGCCGATTGGAGTTATAATCAATACACATCACTGATCCTCTGCAGGTGCAAATTGATTCCATTAAAGTTTATTGCAATTAACCTTTAATGAAAAGTATTTTGAATAAAAAAGCAAGTTTGAATTTCAATATAGATTAGATTGATTTTTCCTGCTAATGCATAATGCACGTTGTGATCTATCCGGATCACCGCGAGAGGTCGCTGTTAAAGTAGGCCTGACTCGATAGGTTTCGGTATCGGAGCGACATTGAAAGAGTATGTTTAACAAACAAGATCGTTCGCGAGTGGTAGGAAAAAGGAGGGCTATGGTGTTTTTGTGGTTTGGGTGAACGGTTTAAGCTCACGCTTATACAGTGACCAAAATAATTTATTTCCTTCCAGAATGAAGTCGCAGAAATGACTCCACAATTACATAGAATTCCTTCGTAGACTGCTATTTTAAGCAACATTATTAAATCTAGGTTCCGTGTTTTGGGACATTTAAAGATATTTGAGTTCCGTTAAATCTTATTTAAACTTTTATCAAAAAATTTATTAATTTATAAATGTAGTTTACATTGTCGTCTACAACGGATTTACATAACACATCTGCGTGTACCACTGTGTCATGACAACACATTCCCATGTACCACGGTGTTATAACAACACATTCAAATGTACCACTGTATCATGAAAACAAATCTCTTTGTACCTCATTTATGACAATGTACAATGTATCTCAGTGTACCACTGTGTTATGACAATACACCCTCGTGTACCACTGTGTTACGGCGACATCCCCCATGTACCACTGTGTCATCCAAACACATCTCATTCTGTTATCGCCGTGTTGCGACAATACACCCCTTAGTGACAATGTCATGACAATACATTCCTGTGTACTTGTACAATAACGTTATGGCAAGACTTCCCTGTATCTGCGTCACAAAACCATACCTTCCTCTACCACTGCGTCATCAAGTTTCCATATTGATTCACGATCAAAATGACCACAAAAGAAATTCGCATTCTGCGTCATATTGGTCACAAATAACGACTGTTCGTTCAATTGTCCTTTTGTCCTGCACATATGATGGGATGATTTTTTTTTGTTTGGACTTCCGACAATCCAGCTAATGGGAGGCATGTTTGTCCGGAGTACCAGTCTGATGACCCTGCTTATGTGAAGAAACATGTCTTGTTTGTCCGGAGTTCCCTTCCCATGGAAACATATGTAATGGGATAATGGTACAGGCACGGTAAAACATCATATATATATATATATATATATATATATATATATATATTTCTGTAGAAACTATGTATTTTTATGTTTTAGGTTTGGTTAAGTCTTGCTGACAACCACATCAAGGAGATGAGAATAGATTGGAACAAAACACTGAGATTCGCTTTCAATGAACGCAGCAACCCGGATGACAATACACTTGGTATCCAGATTGTAAAGGTAAGTATAAGATAGGCTCAGTGGATGAAGTGCTTAACTCTTGACCAAGCGGTTCCAAGTTCGACTCCTACCAAGGGCTCACCGATGTCGGATGAGACTGTAAATCGAGGCCCCATGTCACGATTGGCGTTGGACGTAAAATATTGCTTACTGCTTCGAATTGGTCCATTCTTCTTCTTCCATTAAAGTGAAGACCGCTTATGCGGCCTCATCTCATTATCGTTGCAAAGGTATAAATTCCCATGCAATATATCAGGCAGATGTCGTCACCGTATACGTGAAGTAATCGTGGAGTGACGTAAAATAGTAATCAATCATGTTCAAGCATTACGGATGGGGCCCAAGTGAGACTACCATTTCCTTTGCTGTGATGGACCTAATCCTTCTCTTTCTCAAAATGAGACAACTTTACACCAATAAAGATAGGATCCCGATACTGCATGCAGATCTGATAAACCCCATCAATTCCTCAGACAGAATCCATTAATATGTAAAAATCATAACTCCTTCAATGATGGTACGGTTTCCATAGCATAGCATCCAATGTATCTTAATTGAAGGTACATGGATATTTTCCGTATTATTTTTGTGAGGTGCTTACTGAGTGAAATGATAATGCGCTTAGCTTGCGGTGCAGGAGGTCTGGATTCGATTTCTGGATTGTGCAACTGATGTTTGTAAGATTGGAAACTTTCTCTTTACAAATCGCACTGTAACTGGAAAACTGTTGAAAATGATACAAAGTGCTATCTGACTATGCGACCTGTAATTTACGTGTGTGTATTAAAAGATGTGTAATTCGGTTTGAATATTATTACCCATCCATCCATCAGCATGCAGACTCACAGACACTCATACATACATACACACACACAAACAAAGTACATGTTTAATACAAACACATTAATGTCAAAATTCCAATGCCACTACAACAAACCCCAATTATATATATATATATATATATATATATATATATATATATATATATATATATATATATATATATATATTATATATATATATATATATAAAATCAGCAATTCATACTGCAGTAATATAATTGTGACATTGCAATTTACACTTTATCTATTCTAATCTGAATCTCTCTAGAATCCATGAAAGATTTATTGTCCAATCAAATCACCCCTTTGTCTAAGCCCTGACGTTATATTTCCCATGTGACCGACATTGTAATGTAATGTTTGTAGTCACACCATGAAATATTAATTAGGAAAATTGAAGTTGCAGTTGATTGTATTTTTCAAGTGTAGTTTTGACCTCCCCATTAGATTTTATGGAAGATTGGCTTAGTTAGAAGGTAATCCCCGAAGAGAATTCACTATTTGTAATTTAATGAGAAAAGTTGAATAGCTCATTATGAAAAACAAAGCTATTATATATCAATAGTCACGATAATTATAGATTGATTGTTTGCTTTATCTTTTACGTCACGCAGAAATTTGTATTTATATTAAAATAGTCATAATTATTATAGAATGATTGATTGTTTGTGTCTTGTTTGTCCCTACGTCACTCCAAGGTCATCGCTCTTGTATGGTGACAGTGACGTTATTCTCATTATACTGTACTGCAGCGTAGAGACTGTATATAAACAATAATAAGGGTGCACAGGCAGGGTGAAATATACAAAGACAATGTAATGAGAATTGATTTTTTCTGTTATTGTGTTTATAAACTTTCTATATTTATTGACATCAGTATGATGCATTCTTCTTCTTCCATTACGAATTTTACTCACAAGTTGAAATACTTCATGTGACAGCCAAGATAAAAGCCTCACATGGCAATATGAGACAGTTAAAAAATTAAAATCTATGGTCCTCACTCTAAGCTGAAGTGGGCAGATGGTGCGTTGCCCATCGATATCCGTTATCCTTTTACGTGTTGACGTTTTCAGTGACACGGGACCTCGGAGTTATTTTTTGCTAACTCATCTGCATAGCAAGATACCAAAGAACGCGACCAACTACATGTAGGAACTTCTCAGTCACGGGCAAAGCACTAGGCCAACTACATGTAGGAACCTCTCGGTCACAGACAAAGCACTCGGCCAACTACATGTAGGAACCTCCCGTTCACGGACAAAGCACTCGGCCAACTACATGTAGGGACCTTTCAGTCACGGACAAAGCACTCGGCCAACTACATGTAGGAACCTTTCAGTCACGGACGAAGCACTCGGCCATCTACATATAGGAAGCTCCTGGTCATAGAAAAGCACTCGGCCAACTACATGTAGGAACCTCTCAGCCACGGACAAAACACTCGGCCAAATACACGTAGGAACCTCTCGGTCACAGACAAAGCACTCGGCTAACTACATGTTAGGAACCTCTCGGTCCAACCAAAACACTCGGCAAACTACATGTAGGAACCTCTCCTCTCGGTCACAGACAAAGCACTCTGCCAACTACATGTTAGGAACCTCTTGGTCACGGACAAAGCACTCGGCCAACTACGTTAGGAACCTCTCGGTCACGGACAAAGCATACGGCGAACTACATGTAGGAACCTCTCGGTCACGGACAAAGCACTCGGCCAACTACTTGTAGGAACCTATCAACCACGGACAAAGCACTCGGTTGACCAAAGACTGAGATACTCTGGCTGTATAGAAATGAATGATTTGTTTGTTTTATTCTTATTTTACGTAACAAAATTATTGCCGTCTTAAGATGACGACATCTGCCTGATGCATTGCACAGGAATTTAGACATGCAGTGGACCTATGCGAAGCAGTGAGCGGTCTTTTATGTGCCACGTCTAACGTGAAACACATCGTGTGATACCCACGACTTTCACTCCTTCTCTTGTTCATCATGAGAAAGAGTGAAACACCATGGGTATCACCGGGCCTCGGTGTTTACTGTCTCATCTGAAAGTCAGGACACCGAGGGGTTACCGGCGAGACTCTGGCCCCCAGACTTCTCGGTCACGAGTCAAACAACCAACCACTAAGTCACATCTCTAGCAATGTCTAGACATGAATGAATGATTGATTGATTGTTTACTATTTTACGTCACTCCACGACTATTTTACGTATACGGTGATGGCAGTTACATGATGCATTGTACAGAAGTTATACCTTTGCAACGGACCCACCCGAAGCAGTAAGGGATCTTTTACGTGCTACGCCTACCGTCACACAGGACCTCGGTTTTCACTGTCTCAACCGAAGGACGGGATACCAGTGACCCCACGGCAGGAGTCGAATACGGGACCGTTCGGTCATGAGCCGACCTACACCGGCTTCTAGAAATGGGGGAAGAAAGTTTTATGATCGTATAACATTGTAAATTCTTTGCCATGACAATTATATGAAATTGAATGCGGTCCTTAATTATTGGGAGTGTCAGGCTTGGTGTAGTGGTTAAGCGCTTGGATTGCGGCGCCGACGACCCGGGTTCGATTCCCGAATTGTGCCACTATGTTTAATATAACTGAAAAATGTTGAAAGCAACGAAAAACACCAATCAACCAACCAATCAACCGCATTTACTGGTAGGCCGGTGTTATATAGTAGTTTTTCCCCCTAGCCATTTTTACCCCCGGAAAATGGCTATATAGTAGTTTTTTCCCCCGGAAAAATGGCTATATAGTAGTTTTCCCCCGGGGGAAATTTGGCTATATAGCCATTTCCTCCCTCTTATAGCCATTTTTCCCCCGGGGAAAAACTACTATATAGTGGATTTTCCCCCCAGTGTGAAATTCCGGATTTTCTTTTCACACATAAGTAAATCCAGTTTGCTACCTTGTTAACAATAGATAGATTTCTATTTAAAATAGAGATATTTCAACTTTTGATACGGAGATACATGTATATCCAATTAATTTAGAGATATATCATTTTCTGAAGTAGAAATGTTTTCAATTTTAATCTCTTTGCCGGAGATATATCCAATTAATTTAGAGATATCTCATTTTTGAAGTAGAAATATCTTCAATTTTAATCTCTTTTCCAATACAAATGCAAATATTTAGAACAGAGATTAAACTACTAGAATTTCAGTCGAAATATCGTTATTTAATTCGAGAAATCTCTATATATACAAATGGAAAAAAGAAAAGCAAGTTCGTTTTTATGCCCCCGAAATGAAATTCGGGGGCATGTAGTTTTTGACCTGTCTGTGACTCTTACCCTGTGGCAAAAACCTTGACTATATCGTTTGTACCAAGAGGTACAAGGCTTTGAAACTCCACATACAGTTTTCTTGTGATGAGACTTTTTATTTAGGACCATGTTTTTTTAACTAGTGACTTTGACTTTGGTGCTTTACGTTTTCAAAAACTTAACTTTGGCTGTATCTTTTGTACCAAAAAAAGAAGTGGTTTTGAACATCACATATAGATTACTTGTGATAAGATCATTAATTTGGGACCATGACTTTTGACCTAATGTCCTTGACCTTGAAGTTTGACCTACTTTTCAAAAACTTTAACCTTGACTATATCTTCTACACAAAAGGGTGTAGAGCTTTGAAACTTGACATATAGATACTTAAAGATGAAACCTTTCATACTTTGCGTAAGGGAAAGGAAATTACATCTTGTGTCCATGATTTACAACATCTGCGACTAGACAACCCTTGTCGTAGATTGCAAATCGTGGACACCTGGGTGGAATTCCCTTCTGTTATTTTCATGTTCATCATGTACTCTGTACATAATGAGCAATATTGTGATATATATATAATGCATCACTCTTAATTTATTTAGGAATTGAATATTCAAAGAATTCTTTCACGTTCAATTCTTTTATTTATCATTGGAACATTTTGATTGATAAATTCCTATTTTACTTATGATGTATTATGAAAAGTTGCCTGGGATCGAATCTTGAGTCACAGCATGACGTCACGATTGACATCTATACGCAAGTAAACGACAATTTTTACAATGATATATAAAAAGAAAGACTTGTAAATAAATAAATAAGACAAAAAATAAATACACACACATACACACAAACACACACACACACACACACACACGCACGCACAAACAAAACAGTTAACAGTGTTTAGAAACACATTAACCATAACACCATCGGTTTGATCCACAGGCTATTACTATAGTACATTTGTATTTCAAATGTTGTCTGACTGATACAGAACGAACGTGTATAATTTCCAAACCGTTACGTAAGACTACTATATAACACCGGCTAATTTGCAATCGGAGCTTCTCGGGTTTCTGGCATATCCAGTCACTTTTGTATTGTGTTAGTTGAGTGGTACTATAGTGATTTGTGTTGGTAATTTACGATCTCGTAAAAGTGTTGTCATCTGGCCATATCATAAACCAATATTCACACATGCCTTAGGATTTTACAGCGTCATAAAGCATTATATGTTATATGTCTCTAGAGTTTAGGATTTTGTTTGTTTGGCAGAATAACAACGCCCTTTAAATACTCACAATTCCTTTTTGAGAATGTCTAAGAAGGGGAAAATGCCTTTTTACATTGTGCACATTTGATTACTTGGCATCATTTTTGTCCCCCGCTTTTGTCGAAAGCGTGGGACATTAAATCTCATTTACCTGTCCGTCCGTCTGTCCGTCAGTCACAAAACTTTAACCTTGGTCATAATTTTTTAACCGTAAGACGTAGGGCCTTCATATTTGGCATGCGTGTCCCTAATTGTAATACCTTTCCGTTGGTACCAATTTTTATACGCCCGTCCAATAGACGGGACGTATTATGTTATGGCGCTGTCCGTGCGTCCGTCGGGCCGTGTGTCCGTCCGTCTGTCCGGGGTCATGTTTTCCGGACTTTTTTTGGACGTCTTTCAAGATATTGCGATGAAATTTAGTATATAGCTTTATTTCAAGCGGCGTCAGCACCAGTTCGAGTTTCGTTAAGGTTGACTTACTTTTGACAGAGTTATGGTCCTTGGACTTAAAATTTTCAACATTTTTTTTCAGAAATTCATTTAAAATCTACTTTTTGACAAAACATTATGAAATTTATCATGAAACAAGTAAAATGTACCAACTATCACATATCTTACGGGTTTTGATATGTTTTTCTTCATTTTTGAGAAATTTATAATTTTAGTAGGGGGGGGGGGGTTGACCATATGTCCTAGGTCATGTTTTCCAGACTTTTTTTGGCCGTCTTTCAAGATATTGAGTTGAAATTTGGTATACAGCTTTATTCCAAGCAGCGTTAGTACCAGTTCGAGTTTTGTTACGACCTACTTTTGACGGATTTATGGCCCTTGCACTTATAAATTTCAAGATTTTGTTTTGAAAATTCATTAAAAATCTAATTTTTGTAAAAACATTATGAAATTTACCATGAAACAAGTAAAATGTACCAACTTCCACATATTTTACATGTATTGATATCTTTTTTTTCATTTTTGAGAAATTTATAATTTTAGGAGAGGGGGGGGGGAGGTGTTAGAGGGGGACTAGTTCTAAAAAATTTCAAGTTTTTCTTTACAGGTCAAGTTCCAAGATGGGTTGGATAGGACCATTTCTGCAGAAGTTATTGCCCTTGGACTTATTCCTATGATAAAATGCTATGAAACGCAATTAACTTCAGTAAACGTCAGAGGTTTTTCATGAAAATCATGCCAAATGCGAATTGATCCTGTCCGAATTAAGCGACGGGCGTATTATGCCACGCTAGGCGTTGCTCTTGTTTTTATCATGTGACCTTGACCGTGACCTTTGACCTACTTCAATGTAACTTTTTTAC
Organism: Pteria penguin; assembly: GCA_035048485.1. Classification (NCBI taxonomy): domain Eukaryota; kingdom Metazoa; phylum Mollusca; class Bivalvia; order Pterioida; family Pteriidae; genus Pteria; species Pteria penguin. Next base: position 18,364,402 of record CM068588.1, on the reverse strand, counting down.
CGTAAGACACGAGGCCTTATTTGGCTTGTGTGACCCTAATGGCAATACCTTTTCGTTGGTACTAGAATTTTTTATCATGTGACCTTGGCAGTAAACTCAATATTTTGATTTCAAGAAAACCAATTTGGGTCATGCTATTCAGGCTGTGAGTCTACTGGAGAATAATGCCCGGTGGATTACTATGGGAAATATAGGGGGGAATTCTCAATCATGTTAGAATCTAGTACATATAATATCATCAGACTGTACAAGGTTCCGCTGCAAATACATGTAGACATGTACAACCATGACAATATGTCATAGATCACTGCACCTTTACTGATAGAACCCGGAAAGCGGGGGACCACAATTCTCTGAATTTGCTTGGCTCTTTTGGACTAGTTAATTTGTCCTCGTGGTAGTAGATTTTATTTAAAGGTAGTACCACTTACTAGTGAAGGAGAAAAGGTAAATTCGATCCCTGGTGAATGGCTGCAGTATCTCCTGGCGTCATCTATAGATGTTTATGATATTTATTAGGTTCCCAAATTAATCGTATTTGCTTTGTTGTGAACTCTGATATTTTCCTTCGTGACGCGTAATCAGGGACGTATATATAGAGCTAGATATGTGCGTCCCTACTGTTATTAGTTTATTTTAATACTTGTAATTAGAAAATTGATATTAAATATCCGTCACAATACCAAGTGGGAGTGGTATTTTGTTTGCTTGTTTTTTGGGGTTTTTTTGTGTGTGTGTGTTTATGATAATTATGATAGTGGCCGATGTACCGGTACATAAAGCGGAGGTTGAACCACAGCTGGACGGTATACATGTATACACGCCACAACGGGGTCGTAAGGATACCTTGCGGCTTTCTCATTGGGTTCTTGCGGTGGCTGCAACCATCATGAAGGCGCCTTGCGATTGTTTTGCTTTTGCCATAGGGGTGTCTTGCAGTTAGTTAATTAGCCCCTAGTGGCGTTCTCCTGGTATTGATCTCATAGTTTTTACGATTGTAGTGCCAACCCTGTAAAGTCGGTGAACACAAATTCCGAAGCCCACAAAGCAAAATCTTCATTACAAAAACAAACATGGTCTTTTTGTTCTTTCAGGACCTCCATAGAACTGGATGTAGCGGTTTCAGTGGTCAGGACAACGATGAGGACAGAGCAGTCTTGAAACGTGTGTTGTTAGGTTATGCACGGTGGAACAAGGCAGTGGGATACTGTCAAGGTTTCAACGTCATCGCTGCTTTACTGCTAGAAGTTATGGACAGGAAAGAAGAGGATGCTCTCAAGGTTTCTGTTTTATTTATTTGTAACTTCTCACTTTCATGCCTTAATCGTCATTGGATGACAGCGTGACACGTGATGTTGCAATACAAGTTTTTTTTTAAGAAAGTACTAAGAGAGAATGTAAAAGATTGCTTTTGAAGATAGGTGATTATTAGATAGAGATAAAAGATTATCCAGTGCGGTTTTAGGAGAGGTTGGAAAAAACTATCCAGTGCGGTTTTAGGAGAGGTTGGAAGAATCCTTCCAGGGTGCAACTTTTGTATCATTTTGTGAAAATGTTGATGAAGAAAATATAACATTTGATTTGTTTCAATGAATTATAATCAGGACTTTGGTACTAAATGTGTTATCCCAGGGATGAAATATACTGGATGTCTCTTTTCACAATCTTTAACCTTCTCTATAGCTTTTGAACCAATTGGGGTAGGACTTTGAAACTTCACTCATGGATACCTTGTTGAAGGCATTTTTATTTGGGACTGTGACTTTTGACCTTGTGACCTTGACCTTAAAGTTTTACCTTTTTTTCAAAAACTGTAACCCTTGGCTATAACTTTTGAAACAAGAGAGATTTAGCTTTGAAACTTCACACATGGATACCTTGTTGGAGACCCTTTCCTATGAGATAATGATCTTTGACGTTTTGACCTTGACCTTGGAGTTTGATCTATTTTTCAAAAATTAAATTAAGCTATAACTTTTGAACCAACAGGGATATGGCTTTGACACTTCACACATATATACCTTGTGGAAGGCCCTTTCATTTGGGACCATGGCCATTGACCTTGTAGTTTGACCTACTTTTGAAAAACTTTAACATTTGCTATAACTTTTGAACCAAGAGGGGTAGACCTTTGAAACTTCACACATGGATACCTTTAGGAAGGCCATTTCATTTAACCTTGGCCATAACTTTTGAACCAGAAGAGATGGGACTTTGATATTACACATGTGTATTCCTTGTGGCAAGACCTTTGTGTTGGCACCAACATTTTTCACTCTGTGACCTTGACCTCCATTTTTGAGTATAAGCTTGGGTGGGGGGTATAAGTCCTGCTATGCAGACAGCTCTATTTTTTTGAACAATTGATTAACTTTCTGAAAGGTCAGCTGTTTAATCAAGCTATATTATAGTGAAAAAGATCTTGCACCGGCAAGCTCTGTTGTCTTCTGACAACTCTTGTTTTGTTTTTTTGGCTTTAATCAAGGATTTCTGTTATATGTATATAAGTTCAGTTCACCTTTGAAAAACCAAACCTTTAAGAACCATGATTGAAGAAAACTTACTGATTGGTTTGAGTAATCTCTTCATGGAGTAAATGAGATACGATAGTAAATTTAAATCAAGATGTCCTGGAATTTTAGGAAAGTTACATTTAATATTTCATTTCCTTTGAATTGTGGATTTTGTTACAAAAATGTTCCCATTGGACTTTAGTGACTTAAATGTTATAGAGGTTTTGAAGCCTTGGTCTAATTTTGTGTGGCTGCAGCTTTCTATACATTGTTAGTCTAGGTTCATTTTACTTATCAAGAGTTGAAGTATTTTAGTGTTGTCTGTAAGTTTTGGGCGTTCGTGGCAAGGGCAGCTTGCCAAGCAGGAGATGCTAACTACCTACTCTCCTTCTTCTTGGGTCCATGAATATCCACCTTAATTTGCTTTTGTGATGGCTACAGTAATGCAGCAGAAAATATTTTCAAATTATTGCAAATACAAGAACCTGCTAGCTAAACAATATAATGAATATCTGACCAGATTGCAAAGCAATTCCCGTCTATAAATTGGCAATATCTGTCAGTCTGTCCGTCCATCCATCTGTCCATTAACATTTTGATTAAAGTTTCTAGTTTAAGCAAATTCTCAGCAACTAAAATAAAATAATACTTCACATATATTTTCCTTGTGACCAGAGCTTTCAAATTATGCCATGACATAATATCTAGTGATTTTGACCTTGGACTTTGATCTACTTTTAACAAATTTTAGCTTTGGCTATATCATTTGAATCAATAAGGGTAGGGCTTTGATACATGTGTTCTTCACACATAGGTTCTGTGACCTTGACCTTGTTTCAAATTTGCTTTGCAGTTCAGCCATACCATTTTAGCGGTTTCTTGTTTATCTTTTCAGGTAATGATCTATCTCATTGATCACGTGTTACCAGAGAGTTACTATGCCAACAATCTACGAGCCCTCTCAGTCGACATGGCTGTATTTAGAGACCTACTCAGAGTAACTTTCCCTAAGCTCTCTAAACGGCTGGATTATCTACAACATGCTGCTCAGGACCAAATATCAGGTACAGTCTAAAGACTAGGTAACCTTGCAACAGTCTGGTAACCTGAGGTACTGGTATAGTCTGAAATCTAGATCACTTGATATATATTTATTGTTTAAGATTTAGGTCATCTGACAAACAGGTCCAGACTTAAGTGTAGGTCATGAGATGTAGGTCTGACCTACAGATAGATTCTGAAGTCTGTTAGTGGTGAAAAGATTTATAAGTATTGTGAGAAATCTGAATTATGTACATGTATGTACAATTCTAATGCACATCGTATAAAATCCTGTATTTTGATTGGTTGTTGACATGCAGGTACTCCACGATACCCGTAGGCAATACCTGTAGGTCATAAAATTACGTAACAAACATATTCACGATACCCTGCAGTTTTTGATTTGTGACGTCACGATACTGTACATTTTTTATATGACTGTGATTAGCGACTTGGCTTAGAAAACCATAAATCTGTACCTCTAGTTGTAATTATTTTTGTCAAATGCATTAGAATAGGGTTACCACTTTAGTGTTTTACACAATTTGACAGGGTATCTGTGTCCTTTGTCATAATGTAACGACAAACATTACTCGTTCTACTTTGGTCCATATCATATTTAATCTCGTTCAGGAATATTGTTATGTGATATTTATTATCAGATACATGTATAGTTGGTTTATTCTGTTTTTGATTTTGTACACCTGGGGTCCATTTTATTAAAGCTGTATACCCTATGTTCGCTAGTATAATGCATATTATGGGTTGATTTATTCTAAATTGTTTTGAATATATAAATAAGCCTAAAATGTATTAAAAAATGACTCTTGCAAATGTTGGAATCAAATTTGTCGTATTAAGTGAGATGTGGCTGTCTAAAATGTGATGTTTGTAAACAGAATGTTTAAAACCAACTTATCACGTGATCTTATTCGGAAGCCGTGCATCATTGACACTGTTGGAGGGCGAGGTAAATAAACTTGATGAGTAACTTTAAAAATCTGTATTCAAGTCTGCTACAATTAGTATTTACTGAAATCGATTTCTTTTGGAGTCTCCCTTCATCGTATTTGTTTTAATTAAACTGCGCATGTGCGAAGTCAGGTCATGGTTGTATTTATGGAATACCCACTTTATTTACGAAGTATTTTCTTTTTATTTTGATATCTCCGAGAGTTTGAAGCAACAAAAACTGTTATTAATGCAAAGTTAATAACTTCAGCCATACGAAAAAAATACAGTTTTTGTTTTACATGCGCTGATTTTTGAAATTATACTGAATTGTAGGGTATACAACTTTAAAGAATGTGTAACAAATCATAAATCTCTGTTGTCTTCTAACAACTCTTGTTTTTAACCAACGTTTCATGAATGTTTGGGTATTCAAGTATGTCAAGTATTCAAGTGTGTCAATCAAGGAGTAAAAATTTTCCAATATGTAGTAAAATCTTTGGTCAGTATACCTAATTCCTGTCTAATTAAAGCATTGCTTTCTATTTGTGTATAGTGGCATAGAGATCAGGCCATTAAGGGTCATACTCTAGGAACTTTCTCATTTCCATTTCCATGAGAAATAAAACTTAGAGAAACCCTACATAATATACAAATGTCATTTGTTCAGATAAGTGTACTTCTTAGTGTATGTTGGTTTTGGGTAGTTTTAGACGGCTATTGAGATGTAGGTATTTACTTGTACTATACATGTAGGGATTATGCCAGTGGCCTGCTTAGCGGTCAACAACGAAGTTCATAGAACTTGACCCTTAATTAACAGTCACCAGATTTCTTTGCCATGCAGTATATGCAAATAGTGGATAGTGTTTTTTAAATCAGTTTGACCTCCATAAACAAGCACAAAAATTTGTTTTTCTTCCGTTATTGCATCATTATTGAAACTCTTCATTAGTGAATTTGTTCATTTTTTGGGGGGATAGATATAGTTTAAGTAAATGTGCCTGTGTGAGGACTCTGTCACATACAAATTTTGGTCAAAATCACAAATTATATAATATTTATTCACAAAGCAAATGTTATCCTATTTGGTTCTGATATCACTATTATTTAAGAGTATATAACAAAATAAATCAGTTAGTCTTTATATCATAAATCTTTTAATGTATCATAATTGCTTGTTAATAAACAACTTTTAAAGGCATAAGTCTGATTTTAAAATTCAGTGCTGTGAATCACTTATATTTAATGTTAATTTTATTATCACAAAATTTATGGCTTTTAAATGCAAAGCATAAATACACTTTTTATACCCGGGATTGATAGATTAGGTGCATATTGTTTTTGACCTCCCTGTCATTTTGTCTGTTTGTTTGTTTGTTGTCAACTTTTATCTTCCCAATAACTTTTGAACTGTGAGAGATTTGAGATTTCATATTTTTGCATGCATACTCTACATATAAAGCCCTTGACCTCATGACCTTTACTGTGGCCTTTGACCTACATTTTAAAGTTTGCCTTATTTGGACTTTGTGTCCATAACTTTTGAATCGAGAGATATAGAGACTTCATATTTAGCATCCATACTCCACTAATAAAGCCCTTTCAAATTACACCAAGATCATTGATATCATGACCTTGACTGTGACCTTTGACCTACATTTGGACGTTTGGTGCTGTCATGGGCATTTGTGTTTCACAAACACATCTTGTTATATTTTATATTTGTGTGGAGTCTGCATACTTGTATATTTATGTAAAAATTAGAGATCTCAATAATAAGAAGTAATTTACACTATTTTTTAGGGTTAAGAGCATATGATACATGACAACAAAATGAGCTCATCATAAATTTATAAATTTAAATTTTATTTATTTTTGAGAAATATGCAAAAATAGTTAAGCAAAATGATATATACTTATAATATTTTGGTAATTAGATAAGTAATCAATGATTTGGACTCCAGGATATTATCTGAAATAAGAGCCGATACACATCTGGTGAATTTAATTCTTTGTTTTCATGTAGATGTCGACTTTGAAGTATCTGATGTCATAGAATTTTTGTTATGTACAGTTTAGATTCATCACAGTTGTGTCCCCTACAATATTCAAGTTTCTGGTGTCCCTTTATTTAAGTTTAAACTATTTATTTTACAACGATTAAGAAACAAGTTAACAACTTATATAAATCTTGCTCGTTCGCATGGATCTTGGTGTAAGGGTGTTGTTTGTGTGGGAGAAAACCGGAGTACCCGGGGAAAACCCACGAAGCCAGGTTGGTGACAGCCCCACCTTCTCACGTACCACACCGGAAGTCGAACCGAGGTCGCGTTGGTAAAAAGTGAGTGCACTGCCAACTGCTCTACCTGGCCCCGCTACCTGGTGTCCCTTTGATCGATAACGCCATTTATATGTAGTAATTTGTGGATGTTATCTCTTATTTCTGTTGAATCAATACCTACATCTGTAAGTGTTGCCACCTAGTGGATTGACGTGTGAATGCTAATAAGCTTATCCATTTAGTTAGATGATGATTAATTACTCTGGGTGACAAATAATGAATTTCATTTTCCTGGGATCGCATGTCACAAGGACATTATCCTATTGGAATTGTTGATTTGTTGTTCTGTTTATTAATGCATGCCTCTATGCCATATCTCTTCTAATGGATTATGGGCACTTTATGTCTCATTCAACAAGTTTTCAGTCAAATCATGACATTGAAACAGAAAGTTACCAGTGTCTTTATCATAGTAGCATTACATCGCTCTTGAACCCTAATTTGGTCTCTGCAAGCCAAGTCTGTCAATACTTTTTATAGTAATATTGCAGATTTTATTTAAATCTTGAACAGTTAATTAAATTCTTGGAATAAAAATGCAACTGAATTCCTAGAATAAACATGGATCTGAATTCCTAGAATAAGCATACCACTGAGTTCCCAGAAAAAAAAAGAATTGAGATCAATTCTGAGGATGAATGTTGAACTGAATTGAATATCCATAACATAAAATGACATTTCTAGGATTTTATTGATATCAGCATTATAATAATTTCATTTACAAAGAAAAGATCTATTTCCTGTACTGTGCCTAGCTCATGTATTGAAGATCCATTCTTGTTGCAATATTATTTTTGACGCATTGTGATGGTTGTGTGATACAATTGCCTCTTGAACTCTATGCTGATTTATTTATTATACAGTGGTCTCTCATTCTGTGAGCAAGTTTTTGTTATGAACCCTCTCTTTACAATTTTTTACGATTTGTTTTCCTTTTATTATTCCTTATAAAACTAATAGCCTGTTCCTTTGGGCTAGTATGATGGTCTGTCACTGTACCTGTCATTTTCTCCGCTCCCAAATTCTGGACACCAGAATCCATGTTGAACTAACCAAGTGTGATCGATACTTAACAACAAACAAAATTCTTAATTTTTGTAGGGGCTTCGTATGAATCTTTTGTTCCAATGGCAATGTGTCCTCCATTTTTCCATCAGTGGAATCTCATGCTATTTAGTTTTTGTGATGTTGTTTTTGACAGCTGGGATCATATTGAACCCTCACATGCCAATAATTCCCCTTGCAGAACATTCTCATGCTATTTGATTCTTGGCTGGTTTTTTGGGTTTTTTGTGCTGAAGCTTTATACATGCATAAACTCATACTTACTAACGTGTCCTCTATGCATTGGTTTCTGACACTGCTTGCTTCTTGTGTTTTTACAGGGGCTTGTTATGAACCCCCTCTTACCAATGTGTTCACCATGCAGTGGTTTCTGACACTGCTTCTTGTGTTTTTACAGGGGCTTGTTATGAACCCCCTCTTACGAATGTGTTCACCATGCAGTGGTTCCTGACACTGTTTGCCACCTGCCTGCCTAAGGACATAGTTCTCAGAGTATGGGATTCTATCCTGCTGGAAGGATCTGAAATTTTACTAAGGACAGCATTAGCAATATGGGGGAAACTGTCAAGGTAAGTGGGCATAATGTAAAGCACTTTCTATTAATGAGAACTTTATTTTTGTTTTATTTCCTGATTCATTTGTTATGCAAAATAAAGTCCTTAATGCCCTTGATTTTACAACATATAATGAAATATGATATCAAATGTAAACAGCTTCTCATGATAGTTTTGCGTTGCTAGCATATCCAAAGTGAAATCACAGCAAAAACAAATTCACATGAGGTATTAGTGATATTCAGCAGTGCTTTGGTGAAATGAGACCTGAAGCCTGGATAATTGTGATTCAAAACTGTTATCATTTTGATAATAGATTATATAGTTAGGGCCCTGCATTTATGATGCCAAGGCAGGCATCTTATGGAGAATCCTGTTTTCTGCCTGTCTGTCTGTCTGACCAACAAGACTTTGGTTGTTATATTTGATCACTGGAGAGGTTTTCAACCTAACCACCAAGGATTTTAAAAATTGCATTTATATAAGGAATAATGGTAGGGACATGTCTATAATTTTCAGAGTTAAAGGTCAAGATCAAACAGTGTGGCCCTTCATGAGTTTGTCAGTTTGTGTCTATTGATTATTAGATTGAAAAGACCAAGTCAATGAAATTAAACAGTGGTTGAAATACAACAGTATGAAGAATATCATGGTAAAAATGGGTAAAAATAAAGAATAATTATAAATGTCTAACTTATTTTGTTATGGTATTCAGGATATTTATGGTAATTAATCGGTTTACTTGTTATTTTGATATTTTAGGCGTATTCAGTCTCTGAGTAGCGCTGATGAATTCTATTCACTGATGGGAGTCCTTACTCAGGACATGATGGATGGTAAAACATTCGATGCCGATTCTCTCATTAAGGTATGTGAGGTAAAGGTTGAATATGCAGTCTACCACCTTATTGAGTGATTATCAAATGCCCGATATCACATATTTTGACACACTTGTTCATTATGACGTCATAAATGAATGGCCCGTCAAACATGAATTTTACTATGACATAATAATAGAACTATGTAATGGGTGTGGTTAAAGTTGGATCTGGTGATCCCTCAATTGGTCCGCTACCAAGCATCTTTCTATGCTGTTAAATGATAGTAATGTCCCAGTGCTCAGAAAGTATCATGAAATCTCGGAGTGGCACTTGACGAGACTTGTAGACTCTCTGGAGGTGTTATGAAAAAGAGAGAGTTTATAATATAGATAAGTCCATTCTTAAATTAGGCTTTTTTAATGTGGTATGTGGATGAACTTGTTATGTGTGTGTATTTATTTTAGAACGTCAATCAAATTTTAAATTAAGAAGCTGGAATAGACGTTTTTCCACTTTTAGATGGTGTAAGGGGCAATATGGGACAAATGAGGTTTCGCTGCTCAGATTTGTGCCTTATTACTGTGACGTCACTATCCAAGCATTTACGTCAGCAAAAAGTGGTTTGTCTGATATTAGACCCTTACATCACTTAAGATCAGAAAAATGTCTATTAGAGGCATCTTTCTGGGATTAAGGTACTGAGCTTGAATGGTTTTGAAAAATACACTGTTGTTATACTCAGGGAAAAGAGAGTTTTCCTGATGATAGGTTAAAGAAGTGAAAAAAAAAACCAATCAAACATTGAGTGTTCATCCCATTAATATTTAATTCACTTTTCTTTACATTGTTTGAAAATGTCTCTAATTTCCCGTTTGCAAAATAGAATATCAGTGTGCTGCACTTGAAGATTTCTACATAAACAAAATTATTCTAAAGCAGAAATAGAAGAATGGATATTTGTTTTGATGGTATCAAGCTTAGAAGTATTTGAAGTTCTGAAAATAAGTTCATGAAAAGATTGTCATCCAGGAGAAAAACATTGAGAAAATCGTGGTATTGGTAATACAAGAAATTCTTACAAAATAGAAAGGTGTGACATGGTAATACATCTGTCTCAGCCAGTGGAAACTGATGAAGCAAAAACAGTTAAATAGAATCCATATTACCATTATTTTGTTGAACATGTATGAATTAATGAGTCTTGCATCTGTCCTTCATGAATATTTTGATGCATATTTTATCAAGTAATTCATGATCAATTAGCATATCTGGAGTAGTGCCAACTCTGTTGAAATATGAATCCCATTAGAATAATTGTAGAATGATAATTGGTGTTTTATTTGCAGTTTATTTATAACTGTGCCCCATTTCCAATGCAACAACTTCCCGAGCTGCGAGAGAAGTACACTTATAACATTAGACCTTTTACTAGTGCTGCAGGGGCTGGAAACCGGAAGTCAGGTTTGCTAGGTAACATGCTGCCTAGCGATGAAGATGACCTGGATGAAGAGGATCTGGAGGCAATAACCTGCTTCACAGGAATAATTCCAGGTCAAGTGGGATCTGGAAGACTTAGAGGTAAATTTTTAATCTCGGATGAAGTGATTTTAAAACTAAGTTTCTGGTATAAGTATATATACTAGGTCATGCCTTTAATTCTTCTTTCCTTTTCTATTGGATGATTCCCAAAATTCTGTAAGAATGAAACTATTAAGTTATGTAAATCCACAATTTTATACTCATTGTCATTTCTCAGAAAGTAAAATGATAAAAAATATGCATGTACAAACATATTTGGTGAGCAATTTTGTATACAACAGCCTACTGATGTGATGTAGATTCGTATGCAGTTGAGTATCCACCTGAAATATTTACTGTAATCTTTGAATTGGAAAATCAGGAGTTGCATTTCTTTACTTTTGCATGCCAAGGGAAAGAACTTCTGGTTTATATCCAATAATGATTTGTTGGTATTTCTACAGGAGCTGATGGGGAAACTGGTGCCAGTATAGCCGACATCTCCATGGTAGGACCTGGGGCGTATGGTTTGGGGTCCGACTCTAATATTGCGGCCAACTCCTCACCTGTGATGGAGAGGATGAGCACAGACATTGCGTCCCTGAAGAAACAATATCACCGTCTTCGACAGCGACAGACCCAAGCTCACATCATTATAGCAGGTATCGCTGTCATAACACTTTGTGGTAATTCTTTCTGCATAATGCAACAAGGGGTATCTAGCTTAACAGTAGAATCTTAACATTTGCTTCGTTCATGGATTGGACCCAGCTATGACTACTGGTATAATGGTATGTATACTGTGAGGTTACCCTAAATACAGGGGAAGGCGTGGTGTGGTGGTTAAGCGCTTGGCTTGCGGCGCTGACGATCCGGGTTCGATTCCCGGGTTGCGCCACTATGTTTAAGAGGTTGGTAATCTCCTGTTTCCATGTCGCGAAATAACTGAAATATTGTTGAAAGCGACGTAAAACACCAATCAACCAACCAACCATAAATACAAGTATAGACTGGTGTTAGCTGACTTGGCCACCGATGTAACAAACGCTAACTGTGATATAGATAAGTTGTTAGTTTGAATCTTGTTTTACGTCACATCAGAATTATTTCACTTTCATGGTGATGGCACCTGCTTGACGCCATGCTCAGAAATTTAGACCTATGCAACAGACCCACCTGAAGCAGTGAGGGAACTTTTACATACCATGTCTATTGACACAGGACTTTACTGTTTTATCTGAAATATGGGACACCGACGTGACTTGAATCCAGGACCTCTCTGTCCTGAGTCAAGCACCTAACTGATTTACCCATACCAGCTTGAGCTACAGATAAAAATAGAGGACAAGAAGACATGATATTAAAGTCATATCCTACTTACTCAGTTCTAGGATAGATTTACTTCAAAACCGAACCAGTTTCTTCTTATAGTCTATCAAAGAGACTCATAGTGATGTTTGAGGTGGTTACCAAATGAAAATTGGTGTTTTTTCAACTTCATTGATTGACTGTTTTGAACATTGATCATTGCTATGTATAGACAAAAACAACACATTACTCAGTATCTTCTTGTCTGGAGAATATTTTCTCTTCATATTGAAAACAAAATATTTTGGATACATAATCACCAGAATAAAGCAAATAAATTGAAACTTTTCCATAAAAACCTTTCTGTGAAAAGACAAAGAAAATTTGTATTTGCAATATTCCTGGCAATCCTGCAGGTATATTCATGACTAAATTAGAGTTATCTTTCTTGTCATCAACTGCATTTGATTTTAAGAACTCTTTAGTGCAGAAATATATAAAAGTTTTGAGAGCCGTCTATGCCCTTAATTGAAAACAGGATCATATCACTTATATACCTTATATTAAACTTAATTAGTGGAAATTATTTTTTGACTGCTAGTAACAGTTACCTTTTTCATTTTAGCTGCATCAGCAAAGCAACAAGCTAAGGTGAAGGCCATTGTTCCAAAAATAGAAACACCAACAGCAATGAACCACCTTTATGTTGGGAAAATTTCTTCAGCATCTAATTCCAATAACAAGAATCGTTTCGTAACTGCAAGTCCCAGAATGGTTTACCCAAAGGCTATCACAGTCCCTCATTTCTTACAAGAGGGGAAAAAGACAAATCACAAATCCAAAGAAAAAGAAAGTGAAAAATCAGAACGAAAGACTGTAAGAATAGAGAATTTCAAAGAGAAAGATACTGCAGCCATTTATGAATCAAGTGAGCCAAAAAGTGAAGATATTGTGGATGAGAAAGAAGTCAGTGAAGAAGAGTGTTCGAATAAGAACTCAGGTTTAGACAAAATTGAAGGGGAGGTAACTGGATCAGTTGAGGTTGTTGATATAAAGGAAGAGAAATTTAGTCATCAAAATAAAGAACCTTTAAAAGAAAATAGATGTGAAATAGATAACGAAGTAAATCTTCATGAAATTACAGAAAAGGTTGAAGTTGGCAACATGAATAACAATTCTTTTGTCCTCAAACCTGTGGAGGACATTGAGGAGGAAGTGAGGAGTGACAGTGAGGACAGTGGAATTATAGATAATTCTGAGTATCAAGGTGGTGCTGAAGGAGTAGATGATGATTTAGAAGCTGTTTATAACAGGGAAAGTGACTATGGTGTAACAGTACCTCAGTGTGGGGAGGAATGTGGTAGTGATAATAATGAAAGTGAAAGTAACTCACATGAAAGTAGTGAGTTTTCAAAGAATACACCTGTTGCTGTTTCAGACACTTTACAAAATGACAACCCCTCAGGAAATGATATTGAATCTCCAGAAAATAAAGTAGAAGTTTCATTTAAATGTGAAGAAAATATTATGGAAAAAGCTGATTCGGTTCAGGAATCACATAGTGCCTTAAACTCTCAACCAAAAGATCTGGAAGCAACAGGTTCTGAGTCACATAACCAAAATTTTCTTCGTGATATTCAAGTCAATCAATTATTGAGCAATAAGGAGTGTGATAAACCTGATGTCTCTGTTAATTTAAGTCAAAGTACAGAGACAAGTTCAGAATCTGTCAAACCACTTCTTAAATCATGTTTGAAGTCCAGATGTCAAAGCAGTTCAAGTAGTGTAAAATCTGAAGGAGGGAATTATCGCAAAATGAAACTGCCGAAGGAGTCATTGATAAATCTCACAGAGTATGAAAAATCAAAACGCAAAATATCTAATTATAATCAGGACTCGGATTCACCAAAACATTTAACTGACTCAGATTGCAGCTCATTATTTTCCCCAAATGATGTAGAAGCTTCGAAAAAATTTTCATACAATGAGAAATCTAATAAACAGGAAAGGACAGTTTCCTGGGCGGCAGATTGTAAGTTGCCACCTGGTCTGAAGCCTTTGGGTGTGAAGAAACCATTTGATCCATTTCCTGTGAAGCATTTTAACGAGAATCGGGCAAGAACTGGAATCAGATTAGGCATTTACACGTCGTCAACGTTTAATGATTTCGAAAAACAATCAAAGAGGCGTCCACTATGGAGTAAATGATACTAATGATTGATTATAATTATTGTAGATGTGTGAAATGTCAGAAAAATTGAATTTTAGTTTTCTTCTTAAAGGGAGTCATGATTATCGCATCATTCCTTCACCCCCAGCCTCCCAGTCAAAAAATCGTCTCATTCATTCCACCCCCTCCCCCCCCCCCCCTTCACAAATCAAAAAATGTTAAATGCCTAAATTTACATTATGTTTTCCATTATGGACTTATGTGTAGCAGGAAAATGAAAAATTATTAGTGTAGTAATTAGAATTTAATCTTGGCAAATATGTCTTTATCTAAAAATGGTTTTCATACCCTTTTGTTCACCTTCACTTCTTTTCAATTTTTCTGCAGTCTAAGTATTTGTGATTTTTGCAGTATAAAGTTATTTCCCCTTTGGTAGGTATCTGTTGCCATAACTATTGTGACAAAGAAGAATTCCAAAGGAAGTGTCATTTTTGCAGTCCTCGCAAATATTCTATAACAGAGTATACAATGGGCTAGTAAAATTTATCTGTGGGCTAGTGGTTCAAAAAAGTTTTCATAAAGACTGCTTTTGTCCCTTCATTTTGAAAGTTTTACGTTGGTTTCCATAGAGTTAATTCAAATCATAGTTATTCAACGTCAGATACCTCCTCAAAGTGTAGGGAACTCTGTGTTGTGAGAGAACCCTTTATTATGGTATACACTTAGTTTACTGAAGAAAAATTCTTGTATGACTGTGAACAAAAATAGCATATGTGATATTGAAATAGCTCATAGGTTGTGAAATTCTTTCAGTGTATTATTAACATATAATTACAAATGTGGATAGACAAGGTGAAATTTTCATGTAAAGTGATGCATATGGAGAAATTTACCTGTAAATATATTCCATATTTGGTAAATTTTACATGTTCATGTACATGATGTAGATGGCAAAAATTACATGAAAATAGAATATGCTCTATGAAAACTTACATACACATACAAGATGCATGTATCAAACATGATGCACATTGAGAAATGTACATGTAAGTACATGATGGACTTATTGACTTACCATGTTCATGCATGATGCAATATAAGTGCAATATTGTAGATGTTATAAGTAATGGATATTAATGATATAAGTTAATTTTAATTGTCTTCTTCTTTTTGGTCCATATTTGCGAGTTATACATTCACTTTTCATCATTGTTTATGTTCGGTAATATTTGGTTTATCGGATAGCAAGATTTTGAATTTAAAGAAATCCTGTAATGAACATCCTAAAAACTTGACCTTTTTTACCTTCCATATTGTGACTTTGTGCATATTAACATAATGGATGTAATTACTTGCCTTGAGTTTGCTTTGTATTTTTATTTGCTCAAATATTTAAGATGGGCATCTGTATTTCCATGGATTTTTTTTTCATTTATTTATTTCAAGAAATTAAATCAGTGAGTCTGTATACATACATACATATAAACATATATATATATATATATATATATATATATATATATATATATATATATATATATATATATATATATATATATATCTATATATATAAAAGCACAGGTAAGCGATAACGATACTAAAACAATTAAAAAATTGCCAAATTTTCGAAGCAATCTGCTTCTTCCTCCTTAAAAGCACAGGTAAGCGATAACGATACTAAAACAATTAAAAAATTGCCAAATTTTCGAAGCAATCTGCTTCTTCCTGTTATCGCTTACCTGTGCTTTTTTATTGACCCCTTTTTCTCGAGCGATTTGCATTAACCTTCATTGAGGTTGATCCGATACTTATGAATAGTGAATGTTGTTACAATTTCCTTTTTTGTGCTTTTATATATATATATATATATATATATGTTTATATTAAAGACAGGTACTATGCTATCTCATTTTTTAGTAATTTCCTTCAAAATGTAATTAAATACTTCAGACGCAGTTGACTCTTGTTTACCCAAACACCAATAACTTTAATTTCCAATTAAATTGAACTAAATTTTTGTCCTTATTCTGATATCTTGTATTAAAGCTACATTCCTAACTCAAACTCTGCTTCAGTTTAACTGTTTTTCAGGGTCCATTCGAGTTTATGTTATTAACTGGAGTCGATTGTTTGAATTTGTTCTTATACACCAATACCTCATATATATGTACTGCTGGTGTTCTTTTTTTTCTTGGTGGGATTCATCGTGTGGTAGAGTAAGCACTGTTCTCTGAGTACGAATTCATGCCTATGTCTATTCATGCCTATGTCTATATAAATGCATTTCAAGATATGAGGAAGGAAGCCAAAGGTCATGTTTATTCTTGGCATTACTAACAGAAAAACAAATCACAAACTTTTGATAGACATGTCATTTTGCACAAAAAATAGTGTAATAAAGTATATGTACAGTATTTATTTCCAAGTATTTGGTAATGTTGTAAGCATTTTTATTCAATTATTTTGATTTGCTAGTAAGCATTTATAGCTCAATTTTGAACATTAATGAGGAGTTATGTGCTCTTTGAATATGAAAAATTGCAGATTCTGCATAACTGCATAGTTACTTTATGAAATTTACGTGCAACTTAAATAGTAACTTATGTATATAATATGATAAACTCACGTTAGTTGGTTTAAAAATTTTTGCTTTTGTCAGAGGAAATTCTAGTTCATAAAGCATTTGAGCTTCACACTTCCAATCTGAATTCCAGTTTCTTTCAATTTATGCTTTTGAATTTATACATCTGTTTAGTTGCAATAATCATTTTCAAAGTAAATCTTTTATGCATGATATTTATCTTATACTTAGATGAGTGATATATACCCATTTGGGCCTCTTGTTGTATTGAGTTGTGATCCAGAATTCCATTTTCACATTTTTCTAAAATTTAGTTTGGTGTTTTTGTTAAAGAATATTATTGCTTATCGAGAATAAAGAGTGTCTTTATATTTCCATGAAATCCATTCCAGTGAATTCATTCGTTGCAATATATTTTTATTTTATGTTATTTATTCCTGTATTGATTTATTTTTGCACTGTGATCTGTAACATCTGGCTACAGATAGAGTTTTTTTTATCTGATTTTGAAAATATGTTCACAACCTATTATTTTCCATCAACTTTGTTCTGTTTACACTTTGAATGTTGGAATTCAAGGGCTGTTCTAGTCCTGTTTGTTTGATAATGCTAACTGCTTCATTTAATCATTCAGATTAAAACAATAGATAAAATTTGGAACAGGGAGGCAAAAACATTAAGATGCATAACATGCAGGAATTTTAGAAGTAGCTGCAGAAAATGCATGTCATTTCTATACATTGTCAAAGTGGACAAATCACACTTCATTGATTTACTTAATAGAAAAAACTTACCACAGTGAGAGCATCTTTTTGCTATTTAAATAAATTTCTTTCCCATTTCTGTTAATGAATTTATTTAAATGACTTTGTGTGCAATTCAAAGATACCATCACAAGACTGAATATAATATATTTTCTAATCAGTCTTACTCAGTTTACCATGAAATTTACACAAATTTTTCGTGCAATTTTTCTTGTAAAAAGTCACATTTTCAAATTCACACCAAATACCAAGATTGACTTGTATCATTAGTAATAATATTACTTTTGTCTTGTAATGATTCCTTTTGTGACCCAGAAAAAAGTTTCATTTCTTTTGACATTATATGATTTTTACCCTAGTTCTTTATTATAGTGATTCCAGACCCAGAAAATGCTTTTCTTTTCTTACTTTTGCCTAATTTCTTGAGATATATATTATGTATACTGAGAATATGAATAAGTACATTTTTGTGGTCGTGGGTTATTTCCCTTGTTGTTATTGTTGACATTGTGAATTCAGTCTTTCAAGATTTGCATTTATATATTGGAGGATTGCATCATCATACATATATATATTTATATATATATATATTTATTCATATATTAAATTTATCAATGAAAAAAATCTACATTATAGATGCAAGCACTGGTAGAGTAGATGACTTCTTTATAGATTCTGGGGAAAAGGATGTCTTTCCTGAGTGTATAAGTAACATATATAATAAATAAACATATATGATAACATATATATAATAAATAAAGTGGAATTTTGTTTAAATTGTGGTAATCACTCTTGACTAAATACAATAACCACAAAAACAGAGGTAAATAAGCTGTTTCTTAATTCAACAAATCTAAAACATGTATCTACTAAGTGTCATCCTCTTTGGAGAAAATTTAGTTGGAGTTACCTCGCGTGCGACCATGTTTGTGGTCAAGCATGATTTTTGCCTCATATTCATACTAAGTTTAATATATATTTTATAGAAAATTGTTAATATTTATACTTCTTTAGAATTTTTTTTTTACTTTGCCTGTTACCTCAAAATTTGCATAAGTATTGCAAAAACACAGGAAGTATCCCTGCTTTGGAGAAATTACCTACATTATTTGGTTGATTATAAACAAATATTCAGTTATATACCTCAAAGGTGGAGGACAACTTGTCACAAGGGAAGTAACTCCAACAAAATTTAATCCTAATGAAATTTATCTATTCTAAAATTAACTTTCTGAGATTATGATATGAAAAAAAAGCGGTATCTGGTTTTTCCTGTAAGTACACTAAGTATATTTTATAACCTGTCAAAGCTATTTATAAGTGAGAGATGTGGACGGGGTTGTAATTTGGGATGTAACGATATAGCTGCTCACGGTACGGTTTGTAGAACAATATTTGAACAACAGTACACATATCACGATACACTTTCTGTTCAAGGAATTAGGTTAATATTCACGGCTTTGATTTCGTGCAATATTCAAAAATATTTCTGAAAAACGATAAAAAGAATATTTATAAGGACTTGATTTAGAAATGAGTTACGAGTAATTAGAAGGACATGAAAATGATTTTGCTCATCCATTAAGAATGTTTTTGAATGGTCAATCCAGTTTGAATATATATATAAATATATATATATATATATATATATATATATATATATATATATATATATATATATATATATATATATATATATAGACGGGGATATGTTGTCATATCATTCGGGCTCCTTTGCATATCGCATATCGTATCATGGTCTGTATATTGCGATACATGTATATCGTATGACAGTCTATCGTATCGCGATATATCGTTACTCTCCTAGTTATAATGTGGCGGGGAAATACCGGAGTTCCTTGATGATCACATTATGAAGAGTTCCCTGTCCGCGTTAAGTATATCATGATTAAAACAAAAATAAACAAAAAACAAAAACAAAACCCTATCCATTTAAATTATGTATCTTGTCAGATGGAAAAGCATAATATTGTTAAAGTTTTGCATGTAAATAATTTTATTGTTTACTTTGTGTTGAAAATGTTACTGTTTCCAATGATATGTGAAATAAATTATTGGTGCTAATTGGTTTTCAAACTTATTTATATGTTAAACATGCATTAAATATCAGAAGAGATTATGAGTAACGCTGCATTCGCCAAAACTGAGTCGAGCGCGGGAAGAGATGCGCTGTGGTGAACTCGCTGTAGTGTGTAAACCAGGAAGAGGTGACTTCAGTCTCTACTATACCCTAGGAACCACCAGTACGCTTGTTGTAGGTCGAAGTGACTTCGATCTCTAGTATGCCCTAGAAACCATTAGTATGCCTGCTTTAAAGTCCAGGTGACTTCAATCTCTACATCGCCCTAGGAACCACTATAGTATGCCTGCTGTAAATCGGGATAAATTCGATATCTTTTTGCCCTAGGAACCACCAGGTCAAGATGACTTCGATCTCTAGTATGCACTATGAACCACTAGTATGCCTGCCGTAGATCGAAGTGACTTGTAAACCAGGAAGATGTGACTTCAATCTATACTTTGCTTTAGGAACTGTCAATATGTCTGTTGTATGTCGAGTTGACTTCGATCTCTATTTTGTCCTATAGGAACCACCAGTATGCCTATTGTAGTTAGAGCTGACTTATGTCTCTACTTTTCCCTAAGGACCACTAGTATACCTGCTGTGGGTCGAGGTGACTGATCTCTAGTATACCCTAGGAACCACCAGTATGTCTGTTGTAGGTTAAGGTGATTTCGATCGCTAGTATTCCCCAGAAACCACCAGTATACTTAGTGTAGGTCAAGGAGACTTCGATCCCTAATTTTCCATAGGAACTACCAGTATGCCTGTTGGAGGTCGTCGTTACTTAGTAGTCTACCTTGCCTTAGCACCACCAGTAAGTCTGCTGTGGGTCGAGATGACTTCGATCTCTACTTTATTCTTGGAACTACCAGAATACCTTTTGTAGGTCGATGTTACTTCGATCTCTAGTATGCCTTAAGAACCACCAGTATGCCTGCTGTAGGTCGACATTACTTCGATCTATACTTTGCCCTAGGGACCACCAGTAAATCTACTGTGGGTCGAGGCGACCTCGATCTCTGTTTTGCCCTAGGAACCACCAGTATGCTTGTTGTAGGTCGAGGTGACTTCGATCTCTAGTATGCCCCAGTAGCCACCAGTATACCTACTGTAGGTCAATTAGACTTCGATTTCTACTAGCCCTAGGAACTACCAGAATGCCTTTTGTAGGTCGATGTTACTTCGATCTATACTTTGTCCTAGAGGCCACCTGTAAATCTGTTGTGGGTCGAGGCGACTTCGATCTCTATTTTGCCCTAGGAACCACCAGTATGCCTGTTGTAGGTCTAGGTGACTTCGATCTCTAGTATGCCCTAGAAACCACCGGTATGCATATCGTAGGTCGATGTGACTTCGATCTCTAGTATCCCTAGAAACAACCGGTATGCATATCGTAGGTCGATGTGACTTCGATCTCTAGTACACGTATTTCCTAGAAACCACCGGTATGACTTTTTTTCTCCAATATGCTCTAGAAACCACCAGTAACTTATGTTTGTTGTATATGTATTTGTCGAAATGACTTCGATCTCTACTTTGCCCTATGGACCACTAGTATACCGGTGTTATATAGTAGTTTTTCCCCCTAGCCATCCCCCCCCCGGAAAAATGGCTATATAGTAGTTTTCCCCCCGGAAAATGGCTATATAGTAGTTTTTCCCCCGGGGGGAAATTTGTCTATATAGCCATTTTCCCCCCTCTTATAGTCATTTTTCCCCCGGGGAAAAACTACTATATATTGGATCCCCCCCCCATGTGAAATTCCGGAAATTCTTTTCACACATACATGTAAGTAAATCCAGCTTGTTACCTTGTTAACAATAAATAGATTTCTATTTAAATAGAGATATCTCAACTTTTTATGCGGAGATATATCCATTTAATTTAGAGATATCTCATTTTCTCAAGTAGAAATGTCTTCAATTTTAATATCTTTTCCAAGTACAAATGCATATATTTAGAACAGAGATTTATCTACTAGAATTTCATTCGAGATATCTTTATTTAATCCGAGAAATCTCTATATATACAAATGGAAAAAAGAAAAACAAGTTCGTTTTATGTCCGGAATGAAATTCGGAGGCATCTAGTCTGACCTCTATCTGTAACTCTTACCCTGAGGCAAAAACTTTGACTATATCGTTTTTACCAAGAGGTACAAGGCTTTGAAAGTCCAAATATAGTTTTCTTGTGATGAGACCTTTTATTTGGGACCATGATTTTCGTCACTGACGTCATGATTGACATCTATACGCAAGTAAACTACAATTTTTACAATGAAATAATAGAAGAAAATAGCATACTATGGTAAATATTTAAAAAAGCAAGACTTTTAAATAAATAAATAAAACAAAAAATAAATACACACACACACATACGCACAAACCAAACACTTAAAAGTATATAGAAACCCATTAACCACAACGCCATCGGTGTGATCCACAGGCTATTACTACAGTACATTTGTATTTCAAATGTTATCTGACTGATACAGAACGAACGTGTATAATTTCTAACCGTTACGTAAGGGGGAAAAACTACTATGGGGGAAAGACTACTATATAGTAGTTTTTCCGCCATGGGGGAAAACTACGATATAGCCATTTTTTCTGGGGGGAAAACTGCTATGGGGGAAAAACTGCTATATAACACCGGCATCTTTTCTATGTTAGGCGTTGTAATTCCGCTACTCTACACACAACGTAGTGAGGATGGTATACTTGCTGTAGGTCGAGGTGACTTCGATCTCTAATTTTTCCATAGGAACCACCAGTATGCTTGGTTCACTCAGGTTGTCCGATTTCCTACCATTAGCTCTCACAGTATAAATGCATTCGTCACAGTATACTTAGATGATTTCGTCACATACTAATTTAGCTGTATACCCTGTTCGCTAAGCCTAAAACTTATTAAAGAGGGCCCTTGCAAATGTTGCGATCAAATTCGTCGTAAGTAAGATATGGTTGTCTAAAACGCGATGTTTGTAAACAGAATGTTTACAACCAACTTATGCATATTCAGTGAGAAGGGATATTCTGGTTATCACGTGATCTAATTCGGAAGCCGCATCATGGAGGGAGAGGTAAGTAAACTGAAAAAATCTGCATTCAAGTCTGCTAAAGTTAGTATTTACTGAAATTGTTTTCGTTTGGAGTCTCCCGCCTTCATCTTATTTATTTTGATTAAATTGCGCATGCGCGAAGTCAGGTTATGGTTGTATTTATGGAATACCCGTGGTTTTATTTATGAATTATTTTCTTTTTATTTTGATATCTCCGGAGGTTTGAGGCAACAAAAATGTTATTAACGCAAAGTTAATAACTTCAACCATACGAGAAAAATATAGGTTTTCTTTTACATGCTCTAATTTTGAACATATGTAAAAATTCAGCAGATTTTATTCATGAGCCGCGAACCACGTGATGTAAAAATCATGCATAGTATTTGAAAAAAAATTACGTGACTCAAAGTTTTTTGAATAACAATTTCCCTTAAAGTGCCCACATGAAGTAGTGTAAATAGTGTGAGAGTCAAGGGCATGCCCTAATATGCTTTCCGTAAAGAAAATAAACGAAGCTGTCAGCTTTAGTTTTTTTTTTAAAACAGTTTTTGCAATGATTTCCCCCTTGGCGCCTCTTTATAAAATTGTTGCAAATGTAGAATTTCCCAATTTCAACACAAAAAGTAATATTAATGCAAAATTCTGGAAGAAAATTGATGGGATATTCCGGGTTTTCGAGTCCATATTGTCCGTTATGCAATCTGGATTTATTTGTTTCGGTGACATATACGAGGTAATTTTCAGTTGAAAACAGGGAAAATTGCTAAATTTTGAGAACTCTTCTCTTGTTTCTAAAGGATTTAATATGACGCATCGCTTCAAAAGTTTGACTGAAAAAGGAACATTTAATACAGTTGGAATAAGACTCATTATTGTTAGAATTAATACAAGAGAAACAATTATAAGGAATTTGATTGCGAATCTGGATTGTGTCATATTTCGAAGTGGCAAGTTTTCCATTTTGATTTCTTTTTTATTTCCCTATATAAGCTATACACGCTACGATGGCTGGTCCATATCCGATATGGCCGCTATGCAAATTAGCCAAATGGACTGAATTTCTCCATATAAATTATACCGGCCGAATTATAGGGTATATATTTATATATAACTTTAAATCATTGTGACAAATTTTGTAAGTCAGAATTATTTTTAAATAAGGAGTATGTCCATCATGCACAGCTCTGTCCTTAGATTAGTTCCTTGGCTTCGGTTACACATAAGTAGACATCCAAGGGATTCTAATCCATGGGCGATGAATATCGGGTACTGTTTAGAAAGTTTGGGATTTCCGGCTTTAAACGAATTTTTCCTTACAACTCGTTTAAACCTTTTAACAGAATAATTTCACCTAGTATTAAATTAAATGGTCAAGCATTACAAACGAATTCATTTTGTTTTTGTATATTTCTATCATATTTCATTGCCGTATCAATTATCAAGTAACATAGCTACATGCGAGATTTACTTTAGTACACACCTTTACCTAAAGCGTCATCGTTGTTTGTTTCGTTTCCCGGGATAATATGAAATAAAACTTATATAAAACGAAGAATCGAGGTCTGTTTATTATTTAAAGTAATTAATATATCCTAATTAAGTTTTGTGACACACTTTCAGTGAAATACATTTATGAAAAATGTAAAAGATACGTAGAAATTCCCGTCATAGTTTGTTGCAATCTTGTACAGTACAGCACTGTGCTGTAGGCCTAGCAGGAAAATGAGCCATTAGTTACTTTCTTGAATAATATGGGCCTATATCAAATAAAAAAATGCAAAGAATCAATTGATCTTGTTATTTTGTAAAACGCTCCCTTAAATCCATGTTTTATACATTAGGCTAGTTTTCAATGAATGCAGACTTTTGTAGATCTATCAGCATAAAAATCAAAATACCATTGCTTCTTTCAATCTTCAAATCCAGCAGGTTCTTTGAAATTAATTAATTGTCAAGGATATATGTTACCAACTAAAGTTTTATTGTTTGTTGTTTCTGATACATAGGAAATAGCATGTTTACCCAATATATTAAAGGGA
The DNA here is from genome assembly GCA_035048485.1 of Pteria penguin. Lineage (NCBI taxonomy): Eukaryota > Metazoa > Mollusca > Bivalvia > Pterioida > Pteriidae > Pteria > Pteria penguin. The sequence goes on along the minus strand of CM068588.1, from coordinate 18,339,586 downwards.
AATTGATTTCTGCTATATTTTAATCTCTGTCAATATTGCAATGTTTTAGGTCGATGTCGGCCATTTTAAACTAGGATCGTGTTTTGAAGATTGAAATAAAGTCGATTTTTGAAGATGAATATTTTACTTATTGGTGATCATATATAAATTTTCATTTTCCTGAATAGACATGCTAATGGACTTGATACAGACACACGTAATATACAACTTATAAATAAGTTTATTAATTCTCGAACTAAACTAGCGAAGGTTTCTGAAAACATCTTATAGAAATTAAAATAAAATTATCTTGTATATGGAATAATTAATAGTTTCCAAACATGACATTTTTCAATTACTGTAGATACAAGAAATCTGATTTAATTCAGGTTAACGTATGTAAACACAGGGAAAGAAATGTATTTGCTCCGTAACTGCATCGACTAGCACGTTTTTACCTATTATATAAGTCGCCATATAGAAAACGGGATGGTGCAGTGCGTGCTTTCTATCACGTCCGCGCTTTGTGTATAAAAGGAATTCCTGCTACGGATGCATGTCATTCTTGTTTGATCCAATTTGGAGAAAAGACAGAATTGTTAGTAACCATGCCAGGTTCAACAGCATCAGCAACCGCGTCACGCTCTCGGTCCAAGTCAAGATCAAGGTCTAGGTCAAGAAGTAGAAGTAGAAGTGGATCACCACCCAAGAAATCTGCACCAGCAAAAAAAGCAAAGTCTCCTAAGAAGAAGAGCAAAGCAAAGCCAAAGGGAGGAGCTAAGAAGCCATCAACACTCAGTATGATTTGCGCAGCTATTACCACAATGAAGGACAGAAAAGGATCCTCAGCTATGGCCATCCGTAAATTCATTTTGGCTAAAACCCATCAGCAAACGGACGTCGCCTCTCCTCTCATATGAGAGTCGCTTTCGCTAAAGGCTTGGCATCTGGTGCTCTGGTACGTCCTAAGGGATCCACTGCCACCGGAGCTAATGGAAGATTCAAAGTTGGAAAAGTAGCTGCACCCAAGAAGCCAAAGGCAAAGAAAGTCAAGAAGGCAAAATCTCCCAAAACGGCCAAGAAACCCAAAGCCAAGAAGGCAAAAGCAGCAAAAAAGTCACCAAAGAAAGCAAAGAAGTCGCCGAAGGCGAAGAAAGTAAAGAAGATCAAGGCAAAGTCACCAAAGAAAGCAAAGAAGTCAGCTAAGAAATCGCCAAAGAAGGCCAAGAAACCAGCTGCGAAACAGCCAACCATAAAGCCAGCAAAGAAACCAGTGAAGAAAGCTACTAAAAAAGCAGTTATGCGAAGGCGATGGGTAAAGTGAGAGTAAACTTTGCAGATTCTGCATTATCAACAGGCCCTTTTAAGGGCCACCCATATATTAAGAAAAGTAGTTAAAGGCTGAGCACAACTATAAATTTTACACAAAATTTCACTTCAAATATTGAAATAATTTGAAAAGTAGTCGGGTTGAACATAACTCTACTGGTACATGTACTGTAGACTCATGTATAAATTTTACGCAACACAAGTCTACCGCACTGGCTGACCGCTGTACATGAAATTTACAATTAAAAAAATCAAATAATTATACTGTACTGCACTGCATTAGAAAATAACTTTACTAAAATTTGATACTTTGAACATTCACAGTTTCAAAAAATATTTAAAAAAGATAATAAATAAACTATGTCTTATCAAGCGAACCCGCACCAAAACAAAGATTGACATTTAGTACTGCAGTATAGACTATGTATTGATAGGAATATTCAAAACGTAGCGGTTATTGTGTGATTTTAAGCTCACCTGGGCCAAACTCAAATGAGGTATAGTCATAGCGCACCGTACGTCCGTCGTAAACTTTTCACATTTTCGACTTCTCAAGAACCGCTACACAGATTTCTATGAAACTTTATAGGAATAAAGTACTGATGGTCTCCTACAAGTGTTGTTGTTTTTTGTCCCAATCCATCGATAGGTGGCGCCACCTCAGGGAAAAGTAGGTCATAGAGGGAATCCTCCGTTGACAAACTTCTTCAGACCGGGTGCATACAGAGACAAACTGAATGCATAGGAATGATCTAGAGGGATGTGTTTAGAAGTGAGGTTACTGTTGGTTCTGTTCCAAAATGAAATTTCTGACATTTTTGAAACATTTTTTGGATTTAGTAATTTCAATGCAGAAAAGTGTCTCATGTTTTTCAGTTAATTGATAATGATGATTTCTTATGGACTATTTTAATCATAATTATGGTAAGAAATATAACTGTGAAAGAATTTTGTCAATATCTCAGTTTTTGATTTTTTATGAAGACTTCCAAAACAAGAAGCCCAAGTGGGCCTATATCCCTCACCTGATTACTTAGATGATCAGTCATGCAGGAAGGAAGAATTCATTTATTCTTGCATTACTATGACTAAGTCAACACAAATGTTGAAAATATGTCAAATTGCACATCCATTCAGGTGATTTTGATATTAAGCATTTGCTTTTTCTCTGCAAGATGTGATTCAGGGCAACAAGTTAGTAATTTTCTTTGAGTGGGGCCTTAAATTTGTTGACTGATTTCAAGTCTGGGTCATGAACAACAATTGTTTTAAATTTTGTCCAGATCCAACTTAAAATGGCCTAATTTCATATGTTGAGTGTTGAGAAACATCTAAAAACTTATTTAGATGTGTAAAGAAATGGAAAAAAAAAATTGACCACAGCTGGATTTGAACCGCTACTCTCCATATTTTAATTACCAAGTGGTATATGTACCATTGTGAGACCTAGTTTTAAAAGACATGGTGGCATTATCTGTTGACCAGTTTGGATGAAATGTACAAAATTGATAGAGGACCTATAGTACTTCATGTATACCATGTTTCATTAAAATCTTTCATGTTGTATAACAGCAGAAGTTAAAAATGTGAAGAATTTTCCCTCTACACCTTCATTTGGAAGTCTTAAAAAATTCATAGAATATTCAAAAATTGAGATACTGACAAAATTCTTTCAAAGTAACATTCCTTACCATAATTATGATCACAATAGTCCATAAGAAATCATCTTTATCAATTAACTAGGAAATATGACACTTTTCTGCATTGAAATCACCAAGTCCAAACAAATATTGAAAAACAAATTTGATTTTGGAAAGGAACCAAAATAACAAAACGTCTTCACTCATCCCTCTAGATTATTTCTATGCATTCTGTTTGTCTCTTTATACAGCCCGTATGAAGAAGAAGATTGTCAAAGGAGGGTTGTATGTAGTCTTTTGTGACTTACTTTTGACTATGGTAGCGCCACCTGTAAAGAGGTCTGGATGAAAACAAGATAATTTGAAGGGGATCATAAGTGATTTATTTCTACCAAGATTTACTTAAATCCTTCCAACAGTTTTGCAGATAAAGTTGAAAATGTAAAAAATGCCCCCCCCCCTTTTTTTTTCAAAGTCTTAAAACATTCATAAAAAATCCAACAATTGAGATATTGACAAAATTCTTTCTCAATAATATTCCTTACAATAATTATGATCAAAATCTTTATTAAAAAATCATCAATATCAATTAACTGAAAAACATGACACTTTTCTGCATTGAAATTACTAAGTCCAGAAACACCTCAAAAAAGTGTAAATTTCTATTTGACAGATCTTAACCCCGAACACAATTTTTGATAACCCATCTTTATAGATTGTTGAAATGCAATTAGTTTCCCCATTTATGTATATCATAGATTTTCTTGATTTTCTCTATAATTGGTCATATTAATGCACAAAAGACGAAAATGAAGTTTTTGGACAAATTAAATTTTGGTTCCCATGGTAACGAGGTTGGTCTTTTTGCCACTTTTTCGAGACGGTCAAATAATCTATTTTTGGACATCTTGTTGCCATGGAAACCATCATCAAAGCTTTTTGATAATAACAGATCTTTGTAACTCCTATTCTAAAAAAAAAAAACATCTAAAATTATGTGACAGTTTAAGTAAGGTAACTGATCATATCGAGTTAAAAGAAGTCGAAAATGAGCATAAAAATATAGTGAATTTAAGGTAATTTTTTTTTCGTTTTTGACTGTTTTTAAGTGTAAATATCTATTGATGGAAAATAATAAAGACCATTGTTTTTGTGCAACCAAAATAAATGTCTACATTTGAAAATATTTGTGGAGAAATCAACAGCTATTTAAATTTTCCTTATCAAAAATTGTTACTATAACAACTTCGTATGTGAATGCTCACTTATTACTTATATTCAAATCAATTTATATCTACAATAAGTATGATAAATATTGTTGAATATTTATGTATAGACCATGAGCTGGCCAAGTTCAGGTTACATCCCCCTGGGGAATTTATACGGTATTACCACCATATGGGTTTGGTAAGGGGGGTGTTCCCTGACCACGAAATGAGGCATGCGCCGATCGAGATAAGGGGGTTTACTTAGATACAGGGGCCCAAAGGTCGGTTTTCGTAATTTTTTAAAGTAAAAATTGAGAAATGAGTGCACTGATTTAAAATGTCGCGAATTTCTCAAAACTGTTATTACCATTCATTTTTGTATATGAAATGACAGATAGGAGTTATTTGTATGATAATGTACCAATTTTATACTTTTCACACCTTGCGCTATTCAATTAGACGATCCTAAATTTAGGGGAGGACTTTCTATGGAAGACAATGTAAAGTATGGGAAATTAATTAAGTGACAAAACTGACGCTTCTTCGTCTTCTTCCATTACAAAGTGTACTGAAAATGTGACTGTTAAACTTCATACAAATTGTATGATGTCACATTGGTTTTCACATCAGATACTTCTTAAAATGGGAAATAACTCTATTGTGAAAATACCCAATTAGAACTACATGTATTCCTTCCTTTTTTAATTCAATTAAACTGTTCCTTATAAACTATTGTAATTCAAATTGGAATATGAACTTTGAAAATTACAATTGAAATATTTACATTTTCAATTTGCAAGACTTGAATTATAATTATAATTGAAATATTTACATTTTCAATTTGCAAGACATGAATTATAAATGGTAGGGCTATGTTATAGGTTCTTCTTCTTTCTTTTTGATGTGCATAATACTATACCAGGTTAGCTCTTTATTTAAGGGCATTTTACACATATATTTTGACATATAGAATAAATTGAAGCTATGGCAAGCAATACTTTCTTTAAAATATGTTATAAATACCCACACTTTAAGCTTCTGAATAGCGAGTTAACGTTCACATTTAAAGATTTTTAAGCATTCTAGTAATTGTATCTCATGATTTCTCACACTTGTAAATTACAATACGTAATGTATATATTATGCAGTAAACGGTTTAACTTGAACATTTATCATTATCTTTCATGCTCACCAAAGGGCCAAATAATAAAATTGCCTCCGATATCAAATGAGGCCGTAAAAACCTCCTAATTATACGATGGGCACTTGATTTGTCACATTAGAAATATCTCCGATGGATCTTACGCGTTCGGTGACCTAAGGCTAGGAAGTTTAAACGTGTAACCGGTACCGTGTCGGTTACAGGCATTAAACGTTTAGCACATAGTTAAACGTTTAAACGACGATGACCAGAGTTACCTCGCTTGTATATGTGATACTGTTACAAAGCTGCGTTCGTCTTTTTGGTTAACGTCCGAGCCTTATCGGTGACAGCAGATGTTGCTTCTCTGGATGCACATGGACTTTGCCTCGTTCAACAGCTGGCGTAAATGGAGAATGTGACATAATAAACGACAAGAAAGTCTTAAACGTAGTAGATCATAAACGAAAGTGACTCTAAGGCTTAACTTCACTAAAACTGTAACGTGGGACAACTGATTCTACCTCCATCTGTCCTATCCTCCATCTGCCAACAGATCAAATCACATATCGAAAATGAGATGCCCGTAGCCGCCGATAATAGAGTCGCGACACTCACGAAAACCATTAAATCTAAAAACGATCAAATCACCGATCGCGCGAATTGACACACTTAACAAACTTATATTTTTGAATAAGAAATTCAAGAGATGCTCAACAGTTCCCGAGGCGAATCCGACACCTGAGGTTCCTCTACTCATTAAAAATGAGCGCGAGTCGGGTGAACATGAACACATTCGAATCTACAAACTTCTTCACTACCCGATTTGCATACCCTACCAGCTACCGACGGAAATGGCAGATTGCTAGAGCAAGTGAAATTTATGATATTTGTGAACACTTGTTCAATTCAGTATTCTTCACTGCAGTATGTGTTAATTCTAATGTTTGAAGCTTATTAAATATCTACAGCTGAATTTATTTCACGTCTTCTATTGATGCTGGACACATGCGATCTTTGTGCAGGTTTTAAAGGATAAAAGCCTCAAACATTGTAAAACCACAATATTAATAACGTGTAAGTTTTGAGTTTGTAAGTGTCAATTAATATCTCAAGGATGAGGGCTTAAGAATTTATTACTATATAATAACACATTAGAGAAGCGGGCCGATTAAACGGCACCGTTTCGGTTAACGCTTTCCGTTTAAACGTTTAACAATTTTGGTTAACGTCCGAGCCTTATCGGTGACAGCAGATGTTGCTTCTCTGGATGCACATGGACTTTGCCTCGTTCAACAGCTGGCGTAAATGGAGAATGTGACATAATAAACGACAAGAAAGTCTTAAACGTAGTAGATCATAAACGAAAGTGACTCTAAGGCTTAACTTCACTAAAACTGTAACGTGGGACAACTGATTCTACCCCCATCTGTCCTATCCTCCATCTGCCAACACATCAAATCACATATCGAAAATGAGATGCCCGTAGCCGCCGATAATAAAGTCGCGACACTCACGAAAACCATTAAATCTAAAAACGATCAAATCACCGATCGCGCGAATTGACTGAGCGAATCCGCAAACTAGAATTACGGACAGAGGAACAGGAGCAATACTCCAGGCGCACTTGTCTTCGATTCTCCAACGTACCCTACAAAAACGAAGACGGCTGCACGCCCGATTCTCCTTGGGAACTGAACACGGACAAAATTGTGTTCGACATATGCGATAAGGTTGGCGTCCGAGTTTCAGAAAAGACATTGGTAGATCACACGTTGTCGGCGAGCCTGTCAACGGCAAATGTCAAATCATCGCTCGCTTTCTTTCGTATCGGGTACGGGAAAAGGTCTACGAGAACCATTTAAGGCTTGCTGATGATGACCTTAAGCGCTTCATCAACGAGGATCTGACAAAAAGGCGTTACACTGTTGCACGGCATCTCGCTAAACTAAAAGGCGAGCGGAAAAAACACAATTACTGACTCAGGATGGCAGAATATTCATGCGCGTGCACCATAGGGCTCCCAAAGTCCTCATCAAGAGTGTTGATGATACCAACAGGCGTCTGTCTGAATAAAATAGAACAGTAAGTCGATGTAAAGACATTGCCATATTTGTTGACAATATAAGTGTATATACCAAATTATTGCAAAACACTGTATCAATTAAGACTTAGCTATTTCAGGGGCAGGCTTGGTGTAGTGGTTAAGCGCTTGGCTTGCGGCGCCGACGATCCGGGTTCGATTCCCAGGGTTGCGCCACTATGTTTAAGAGGTTGGTAACCTCCTGCTTCCATGTCGCGATATAACTGAAATATTGTTGAAAGCGACGTAAAACACCAATCAACAAACCAACCAACTTAGCTATTTCATTATAAATACATGTAACATTTTCTCTTTTTATATATGTACTGTCGGGGCCGTATGAAAACTATAATCTTCATATTTCTCTTCAGACCTTAGCATTGTCAATCATATATAGTCCTCACTAAATCATGAAGAGGTCAGTCTATTGACTAGGTGGTGATAATACGGTAAATACCATCAGTTTTACGGACTGATCTTTACCAGCCCGTGTAGTCTATTACTCACAAACATATATGTCTGAACTAATAGATATCCATTCATATTCAATTAAACCACATACACGCTTTACTGTCCTATATAATAAATCTTTTCTCATATGCTATATATGTATATATTACAAGCACAAACTTTGCTCACTTGTGCTCCGTTCCAACTTGTATGACTCTATATGTTCTTAGTTTTGTACCATATTTACTCCCTCCTCTTATTTCTCGTTCATTATCCTCCCTCCCTTCCTCACGCGTGTCGCTACGCTTACCTTTTCACTTCGAACGAAGAACATGGGTATTGACTTAGCTGCGTATAGAATGAGCATCGGCTCCTGATGATATGGGTCATATTCAAAATTACAGAGGTTTGATATTAGTTTCTCTCTCAATCTCGGTCGTGCAAGTGGATGTTTGTTTATCTCCTTACGTAGACACCTCCTGAATAACACCGAAAATATTCAGTTTTTCTTAATCCTTTGTGTTTTGATTCTATTATGCAATGATATAGTAGAAAATCCAGGTCCTATGCCAGACAACATTGAAGGACTCGCCATATTTTATCTCAATATTCGTAGTATAAGGAACAAGTCGTCTGATATTGAGCATTATATTGATGAACATGATATTATGTGTTTTACTGAGACCCATCTAGACGCATCAGTCACAGCGAATAATCTAATAATTCCACATTTTGAGCCCCCTTTTCGAAAAGACCGAACTAACCATGGTGGTGGAATTCTCATCTATTTCCGAAGCGGCACTACGATAAAGCGAATGTTTGATCTTGAAAACGATAGTGATAAAACTATTTGGGTCGAAATTACAAACAAGAATATGAGAGTCCTACTTTGTTGTCTATATAGACCTGAATCTTGTCGAGGGGATTTTTGGAACAGACTCGAGCATTCTGTAGGTTCAGCCATAGATATTTCCCAAAATATTGTGATGTGTGGTGACTGGAATGTCGATTTTATGAAGCGTTTTCCATTACGAGTCTCTACCTTTTTGTCGCTATGTAATCAAAGAGGCAACTCGTATTTCCAACACCTCTGCTATTTGCATAGATCCCATCATTTTGACAGATTCATAAATTCACACGAGTCGGGAAACTATTGATGTAAATAACCTAAGCGACCATATATGGTTCTTGACTTCGAGTTGACAATTCCAAAAACATTCTAGCGCTTAGTATGGATATATACAGATGGCAATTACGCGAACTAAAAAATCAAATAGCTAACACAAACTGGCATACACGGATTGACCAAAACGATATCGATACTACTGTTACTAATTTCTCTTAAAAACTTATGTCTATGATTGAAAATAACATTCCACGGAAAATGTACTAGTTCTGGTTCGACCACTTGACAGAGCTTGGTTTAATTCAGACACAAGCGTAGCTTTTCAAAAAAGCTTAGGTTGCAATCGGAATAGCATTAAATTTCCAAGCTGTTAATCACAAAGCCAAATGGCTTTATGTAAATAGGAATTACATGTACATGTACTTGCTTTTGAAACCATCTTTTTATGCGCAGTTGTGAATTTTCCCTCTAAAATTTCTAAAGCCACACCTCAGTTTTCCTTATTAGGAAAATAGCCGCGCCTCTTTTCCTTTTAAGGAAAGTCTCTCGGATGTTGTCGTCAATATTCGGAAATAAGTTGGTTTTTGTAGTGAGCAAATTTTTCTTTTAAAAAACTGTGAACATTTTATAAGATTTATTTCTAGAAATCTCAATATTTACAGCAGAATTATGTGCTAATAATGTTTCTTAGTACTAGATTATTTCCCAACAAAGGCAACATGCCACGCTAATGGAGTTTGCACATGCACTCTCAAAGCGAATTTACTATCTTAATATACAATCGGCCGAGGCCGATTGCAGTAAGACGTGAAATAAGGATTCGAGACAGATTGAGAAATGTATACAGACGGACAAAAAACGAAAACGATAACTCGAAATGTAGAACCCAGAAAAATAAAGTAAACTAGAGTAGTCCTAACGGGAACCCCCCGCGGCAACAAAGTAGAAACTTGCAATAATTTATCCCAATATACATCACTGGTATAAGTGTAACAGATGTCCCACTTACAAGCACATTTTAAGGTATAATCAATGAAAACATGGTTTTACCCATTCAGTCTATTGTGACCTTGACCTTTGACCTATGACCTTGGTTTAAGGTCATGACACACCCTTAGATCCTAAGCAACAATTCTATGAAATATATTGAAATCTGTGCACAGGGGAAGAAGTTATGGCCCGGACAAGGTTATACCAATTGTGGCTATTGTGACCTTGACCCTTGACCTATGACTGCGGTTCAAGGTCATGACACACTCTTGTATCCAAAGCAACAATTCCGTGAAATATTATTGAAATCTGTGCACAGGGTGAGAAGTTATGGTCCAGAAGATGTTTTTCTTATTGTGTCTATTATGGCCTTGACCTATGACCTTGGTTTAAGGTCATGACACACCCTTGGATCCTAAGCAACAATTCTGTGAAATGGTATTGAAATCTGTACACAGGGTGAGAAGTTTTGGCCCGAACAAAGTTTTTCTTATTGTGTCTATTATGACCTTGACCTTTGGTTTTAAATCGTGACGAACCCTCGGATCCTAAGCGACAATTCTGTGAAATATTATTGAAATCCATGCTCAGGAGAAGAAGTTATGGAACGGACAAGGTTTTACTTATTGTGTCTATCATGACCTTGACCTTTAATCTATGACCTTGATTCAAAGTCATGACACATCCTTGAATCCTAAGCAACAATTCTGTGAAATGGTATTGAAATCTGTACACAAGGTGAGAAGTTATGGCCCGAACAAAGTTTTTCTTATTGTGTCTATTATGACCTTGACGTATAACCTTGGTATAAGGTCATGACACACCCTTGGATCCTAAGCACCAATTATGTGACATATTATTAAGTTATGGCCTGAACAAAGTTTTTCTTATTGTGTCTATCATGACCTTGACCTTTAACGTATGACCTTGGTACAAGATCATGACACACCCTTGGATCCTAAGCAACAATTCTGTGACATATTATTGAAATCTGTGCACAGGGTGAGAAGTTATGGTGCGGACAAAGTTTTTTTGTTATGTCTATTATTACCTTGACCTATGACCTTGGTTCAAGGTGATGACACACCCTTGGGTCATGAGCAACAATATTGTGAAATATTATCTAAATCCATCCACCCAATAAAAAGATATGGCCCGGACACTATTTAAACAACCTAGTTCACAGTGACCTTGACCTTTGTCCTATGACCTTGGATCAAGGTCATGACACACTCTTGGGTCATGGGCAAAAATCCTGTGAAATATCTAAATCCATCCACCCAATAAAAAGATATGCCCGGACACGGTTTTAACAACCAAGTCCACAGTGACCTTGACCTTTGACTTATGACCTTGGGTCAAGGTCATGACACACTCTTGGGTCATTAGCAACAATACTGGGAAATATTATCTAAATCCATCCACCTAATAAAAAGATATGACCGGACACGAATCGGGACCGCCGGACAGACAGACGGACAATGTGATTCCTATATATAATAACATGAAAAAGAAACTTAAAAGAGGACTACTATGAGGGCATGGATAACGCGTTACATTAATATAAAACGTCCAATACAAAAACGTACTGGAAATTAATTCGATCATCAATAAAGGGTAATAACCAAATGGACGAATTTCCTACCATGGTTCATGATGAAACTGCAGCTTTTGCAGATGAAAATAATTCAAATCTGTTCAATGCATATTTTTGTAGTGTGTCCGACATTCATGACGATGATCATGAGTTGTCCATCTTTAAAATAATTATTCTCAGAGGATGCGAAATGCTCCAACCATGTTGATTTAATCATATCACGAGTCTCAAAACAAATAGCTGTTCTTCGCAAACTTAAATACAAATTGTCAAGGAAAATTTTATCAAACATCTATGTAACATTCATTCGTCCCACCTTTGAATATGCCAGCGAAATCTGAGATAATATCACTCTCTACGATTCTGAACGTCTCGAAAAGTTTCAGTTAGAAGCTGGCAGAAAAGTTACTGGTCTTCCTTCATTTAGCAGTCGAGCAGCTATTTATTTTGAACGGGATGAGAAACACTTAACACAAGAAGACTCGATAAGAAACCATGTTTAATGTTCAAGATTCACAATAATTTAGCTCCAGAATATCTATCAACTCTTGTACCTAATCAAGTTGGAGCAACCAATAGATATAATCTCAGAAACAGTGAAAACATATCCTTACCTCGCTGTATAACAAGTCTCTTCCTGTCCTCACTCATTCCCTCTACTATCGCTGCCTGGAATAATCTTCCTCTGTCTCATAGAAACAGCACCTCAATTTCACAGTTTAAAGCCAAATTGACTGCTTCATTTAATCGACGTTCTGCTTACTTTGACCACGGTGACTGCAAATTGAACATTCTTCATACTCGACTGCGTCGTGGTTGCAGCACTCTTAATGGTGACCTTTTTAGAGTAAATCTTACAACTAGTAGTACTGGCTTATGTGGCGCTCCGGTCGAAATGGCAGAACATTTCTTTATCAATTGCCCGAATTATCAACAAATACGTCGAACTCTCTTTCTGTTGGTTGGTTGATTGGTGTTTTACGTCGCTTTCAACAATATTTCAGTTATATCGCGACATGGAAGCAGGAGGTTACCAACCTCTTAAACATAGTGGCGCAACCCGGGAATCGAACTCGTATCGTCGGCACCCCAAGCCAAGCGCTTTAAATCCACTACACCAAATCTAGACATTAGCTCCATACTGCACGGAAACCCAGATCTTTCAAATAACACTAATGCTAAAATATTTCAAGCTGTTCATACTTTCATATCTAAAAGATTTTTGTAGCAATCGCCCCTCCCCAACCCCTTCTACTCCACCCAAAGCATTTTCTCATTCTGAAATATTCTTCCTGTTATGCACCTGTCACTCTTGTTTCCATTTTACACATTTGAATCATTCTTGAAGTACTTATTTTAGCTTCTCTGAATTAACATCATAATTATGTTCAATATTATATATGTATAAATGTACAGTCAAACCTACCTCAATAGAGACTTCTACATATCGGATCACCTACATATGGAAGTCGCTTATGTTTTCTTCCGCATTTTACCTTTCTACAGACACTTGACTGTATATACTCATGTATATATGCATGTAACTTTAAAATATAAATACAATATTCTATAGTGTACCTTATACTGCAAAACTTGTATATACATATGAATCACAATAATTTAAAACATTGTAGAGTAATTAGCTCTCACAACAGGGAATTCCCCCTTGAATAGAATGTAATGTGTGGTGGGCATAGTGTAGTCCGCAACGGGCATGCGTCGTGTTGGATTGCGGGCGGGCATGAATTTTCCTCCGGGTCTGGCAGTATGCATGTTTGTAAGTTTGTGATGTGTTGAAAGGGGGAGCGTTTGTGCCTGGTGGAGGATCCGACTAGCGAAACGCCAAAAGTTTCTCCGCCGGACATGAATGTTCTCCCGGACTGATAGGTTATGTGTCTGTGTGCTATGACATGTCTACTGTTTTGATTGACAGCTTGGTGACATATACAAGATTTGTTGTTGGACATGTTTCAAGGGGGAGGGGCTCTACTTACAGCACAAAACTAATTGTAAATTTGAAGCATGTTTATTTAAATATCATAAGTTGTACTGAATTTATCTCACTTACTAAAGGTACATTCCCAATTAAATAGTTTTTGGGTTTACTTTCCAGACTCACAATACAAATGCAAAGTATAGAGATATGTTGGGTAAATGTGTATGAAAGTTGTCCTGTTGTGTTTTTGACATTTATACTATATAGATATATGTATATAGGTACATTTGTATTCTAATACTATACAATGAGTTATAATGCACATGTGTGTGTGTGCGTGCGTGCGTGCGTGCGTGCGTGCGTGCATGCATGCGTGCGTGCATGTATGTATGTATGTATGTATGTATGTATGTATGTATGTATGTATGTATGTATGCATGCATGCATCCATGCATGTATGTATGCATGCATGCATGCATGTATCCATGCATGCATCCATCCATGCATGCATCCAAGCATGCATGCATCCATCCATGCATGCATGCATCCATCCATGCATCCATGCATGTATGTATGTATGCATGCATGTATGTATGTATGTACGTACGTATGTATGTTTATTCAACGTATGTATTTCATTATAATTGTATGTATGTTCTAGGAGAGGCTATATCTAAGTTGGTAAAACTTGTCGTCAATCCTATGCTGTTTTGAGCAATAAATATGTTTAAACTAAAATTCTACCTAATCCAAAACTGAAACTTTACTAGAACGTTCAAATAAACATAAGACATTAAAATAAAATCTTCAAATGAATTTAATGAACTAATCGTAACATATTCTGGGTCACCTAAAAAGAATCAATAAACAAAAACTTTGACCCCATGTTTGTTTATGTCTGCTGTTACTTTTCCCGAACAAGTTGGACCCACGATGACCCATGAAAGTGCCATTGCTATTCCTTTTTATACAATTTATAGTATTCATCTTCAGTTTAATATACAAAAATGCAGTGTAATAGCATTTTGTGTGGTACCATATTAATGCATTCAAATCTTTTGTTGCATTTTTCATATTATTACTGTTATTGCCCTGCCTTTTGATTATGTAATCATACTATGTGAATTTGAAAATGATTATTTTTGTGCTTGAACGAATAAATTATTGTTGTTGTCATAAAAATAAGGGGAAAGGCGGCCGGTTGGACATAGATCTATGTTTCTATTGACTATTGTTGTAAACCATTACGATATATATTTTTATGAAAAAGAAGCACACCATTCATCAAACGAATTTATTTTGTTTTTGTCTATTATTTCTCACATACATGTATTTTCATATAATGTGGACACATTTTCTGAAGAATTATAATAATAATAATAAATAAATAAAATTAAAAAAGAAAAAAAAATTCCAGAATACTTTGCTGAATAGCAGCTACTGAAAGTAGAACAATTTTAACATCAAATTAAAAAAATTCAACATTCAACCACAAATAATGAAAAAGGACTAGTCCGTGTAATATACCTGTCAATTTCAGTTTGTAATCTACGTTGCTAACACTGTCTATCAAAGAATATTTATTTGATTATATTTTCAAGTTCATAGGTAAAATTACTTGATTTTGAGAGTGTCCATAATACTAGCGCAATTAATGTATAAATTCTAGAAGAAAACTGGAAAAATTATATCAATTCTAGTAAAATAACTCATATCTGAGCTCCATGAAATAGTCCTTTCATTTCTTGAGGGTGACAATACTACCATTGTGAATAGAATGAGCTTTTTATCCGAGATATAATATTTGAATGATGGATGGACTTGTAAAGTTATACTGGAATAAAGACTTTCTCACATTTCTTTACACGACAGTGATACGACAGTCATTAAAATGGCCATAACATAGAGTACAAATCTGTAAAAATTTTACCATCATTGTAATTGAATTTGAAATGAAATGTCACACCATTTTTACGATTATTCTATAGTGATAATTCGTATAGATTGCAGCAAATTGACATTTAAAATTCTTTTGTCTTTATTTTCCCAAGTCTGTGTGTAGCTATTTGTGTAGTGCCCAGAAAGTGCATACGGAAGATATACACAGTAAATGTCACTTTCTGATGGTTATCTTTAATCAATACTAACATTAATGTACTTGAATTCCATAATCAACTGCATGGAAAACACTCCTTCAAATATACGATACATTGAATTCATGGCGATGTATCTGGAAATGCACTTTACTGACTTCGTTTTTGGTTGAAGGGCAGTTGGTTTCACGATTAGACTCTCAGAACTACTAGCCTACTTACTTTTAACTTGTTGTTCTTTATTATTACCGACTACTGCGTAATTTCGGCTTTTGAAACGCCGGTGAATTTATGAGATTTTTTCACGTGATTGTCTGCAATACATAGGATAATAAATATATCATATGAAAATTTCGTCAATTCACGTTTTGAATACCCTTAATAACGTAGTAGCCGGTAACTGGCCTTAGATGGGAACTGGTCCTTCGCCAGTATCACATTTCATTGTCATATCAATCATCCAGTAGCATAGCCACATGAGAGATTTACTTTAGTACACCCCTTTACTTAAAGCGTCATCGTTGTTTATTTCGTTTCCCGGGATTATATGAAATAATACTTGCACAAAACGAAGAATCGAGATCTGTTTATTATTTAAAGTAATTAATATATCCTAATTAAGTTTTGTGACATACTTTCAGTGAAATACATTTATGAAAAATGTAAAAGATACGTAGAAATTCCCGTCATAGATTGTTGTTGCAATCTTGTACAGTACTGTGCTGTAGCACGAAAATGAGCCATTAGTGCATTACGGCATTAGAATCTAGTTACTTTCTTGAATAATATGGGCCTATATCAAATAAAACAATGTAAAGAATCAATTGATCTTGTTATTTTGGGAAACGCTTTTTTAAATTCATGTCTTATACATTAGGCTATTTTAGTTTTCCATGAATGCAGACTTTTGAAGATCTATCAGCTTAAGTTATGATAAGATGCCATTACTTCTTTCAATCTTCAAACCAAGCAGGTTCTTCGAAATTAATTGTAAAGAATATATACTACCAACTAAAGTTTTATTGTTTGTTGTTTCTAATACATAGGCAATAGCATGTTTAACCAATATATTAAAGGGAAATTGATTTCTGCTATATTTTAATTTCTATCAATATTACAATGTTTTAGGTCGATGTCGGCCATTTTAAAGTAAGATCGTGTTTTGAAGATTGAAATAATGTCGATTTTTGAAGATGAATATTTAACTTATTGGAAATCATATATAAATTTTCATTTTCCTGAATACACATGCTAATGGACTTGATACAGACACATGTAATATACAACTTATAAAAAAGTTTATTAATTCTCGAACTAAACTTACGAAGGTTTCTGAAAACATCTTATAGAAATTAAAATGAAATTATCTTGTATATGGAATAATTAAAAGCGTCCAAACATGACATTTTTCAATTACTGTAGATACAAGGAATCTAATTTAATTCACGTTAACGTATGTAAATACAGGGAAAGAAATGTATTTGCTCCATAACTGCATCGACTAGCACATTTTTACCGATTGTATAAGTCGCCATATAGAAAACGGGATGGTGCAGTGCGTGCTTTCTATCACGTCCGCGCTTTGTATATAAAAGGAATTCCAGCAACGGAAGCAGATCATTCTTGTTTTATCCAATTTGGAGAAAAGACAGAATTGTTAGTAACCATGCCAGGTTCAACAGCATCAGCAACCGCATCACGCTCTCGGTCCAAGTCAAGATCCAGGTCTAGGTCAAGAAGTAGAAGCAGAAGTGGATCACCACCCAAGAAATCTGCACCAGCAAAAAAGGCAAAGTCACCTAAGAAGAAGAGCAAAGCAAAGCCAAAGGGAGGAGCTAAGAAGCCATCAACACTCAGTATGATTTGCGCAGCTATTACCACCCTGAAAGACAAAAAAGGATCCTCAGCTATGGCCATTCGTAAATTCATTTTGGCTAAAAACCCATCGGCAAACGGACGTCGCCTCTCCTCTCATATGAGAGTCGCTTTCGCTAAAGGCTTGGCATCTGGTGCTCTGGTACGTCCTAAGGGATCCACTGCCACCGGAGCTAATGGAAGATTCAAAGTTGGAAAAGTGGCTGCACCAAAGAAGCCAAAGGCGAAGAAAGTCAAGAAGGCAAAATCTCCCAAAAAGGCCAAGAAACCCAAAGCCAAGAAGGCAAAAGCAGCAAAAAAGTCACCAAAGAAAGCAAAGAAGTCGCCGAAGGCGAAGAAAGCAAAGAAGATCAAGGCAAAGTCACCAAAGAAAGCAAAGAAGTCAGCTAAGAAATCACCAAAGAAGGCGAAGAAACCAGCTGCGAAACAGCCAACCATAAAGCCAGCAAAGAAACCAGTGAAGAAAGCTGCTAAAAAAGCAGTTATGCGAAGGCGATGGGTAAAGTGAGAGTAAACTTTGCAGATTCTGCATTATCAACAGGCCCTTTTAAGGGCCACCCATATATTAAGAAAAGTAGTTAGAGGCTGAGCACAACTATAAATTTTACGCAAAATTTCACTTCAAATATTGAAATAATTTGAAAAGTAGTCGGGTTGAACATAACTCTACTGGTACTGAAGGCTACATGAAATTTACAATTATGAAAAAGAAATATTTAAATAATTATACTGTAATGTACTGCATTAGAAAATAACTTTACTAAAAGCTTGATACTTTGAAAATAACCCCCCCCCCCCCCCCCAACACACACACACACACACACACTTTCTACATACAACAAAAGCAATAATACATTTCTATTTTTATCACATTTAAAATGTCAATTTTTGAAGTCATAAATATATCTGAAGGTGTTATTGCAACAACACACTTCAATGAGGGGTCGGAAATGTGGGTGTGTCTTTTCTCCTCTTCCTTATTCCAGCTAACCTCTTAGCACCCTCCCTTCCCTCTATATCAGATAATAACATGCACAGATTAAGAAGAAGGATAGACGGAGTGTTCAGGAATAATGAAAATTGACATGCTCATGTTAAGGGGATTGGTTATTGTTTTTTTCTCTAAAGGGTTTGACCTTTCTCACACCCCCCCCCTCTTCTTCCTGAAAAAAAATCCCCAATCCGTGCATGATCAGTGTGATGTCAACACTTTTAATTGGTCAGATGAAAAATAACTAAAAATGAATAAAATACTGTGCTAAACACCTGTACACAAAACCCTATAGGTCTAGTTCAGGAAAATTTTGACCATATACGTATTAATTTCATTAATCTTAGTATTAATGAAAACATCAGATCACAGTTCAACCTTGATAGGCACAATGTGGAGAGAGAGAGGAAAAAAAAAGAATGTAAAAAGAAATTCATAGTAAACTTTTTCCATGTGATTTCACTAACTCACTGGTTGACTGGAAAAACTGGTTTTACTATTGAGATATATATTGATAAAATATTTATTTATGAATGCATCTATGTATGAAGCTAAATGATGTTACCTTTCAAAGATAAATCACAAATATAATTGATTAAACAGAGCTAGTATATCGACCAAAAGTGCTTCACATATAGTTAGGCTTTAGATGAATAGATGAAATAGCGCCTATATTGGCATACACAAGATTTTCCAGTTAATCAAAAATGATTCAGTACACAAGAGTTCCAAAAATTGGACATCTCTCAAAACACAAATGAACTGGTGTCATAATGGAATAATATAATAAAGCATGTTTATGAAACATATACCCAACATGCCAATAATTCATCAAACTAAGGAAAATTCCTGAAAAGAAGACAGGCGGTTGATAGATTGACTATTATTTTACGTCACTCCATGATTATTTCACATATATGTGGTGACAGTGTATGTCTGATTCATTGCACAACATTTTATACCTTTGTAATGGACCCACCCGAAGCAGTGAGGGATCTTTTATGTGCTACACCTACCATGGCACAGAACCTCGGTTTTTAATGTCTTATCTGAAAGACAGGACACCAGTGTGCCTATGGCGGGAGTAAAACCTGGGACCTTTCAGTCATGAGCCGGTTGATTTACTGGAGTTTCACTTCGCTTTCAACAATTTTCCAGTCATATTCCAAACTGGAAGCAGGAGGTATCTGCCCTCTTCTGTATTGTGGCACAATCCGAGTTGTCTGCACCACAACCCAAGTGCTGAATCATTTCCCCAAACCTGCCCCTTATTCTATTGTATATGTAGTGAACCAACATTTGATTACATGTAATATTTATGTCTTTAAACTGTACAGTTTACATATTATACATAACTCATTAGACTCTCCCTTTATATATCTTACTGTAGACACAAGATGACATATTTCTTGAATTTTTTTTTCTCTCTATATTATTCAGTTTATGTGACATATGCTTTTATCAATTTTTCAGTCATACCTTAAAATGGAAGCAGGAGGTTACCAACCTCTCAAATACAAAGGCACAATTTTGTTCAAACTATGCAATTCCTGAAAAAACAAGAGCAACGCTAAACGTAGCATCCCCTCGTATGGCATAAAATTCAATCAATTTTTTTACCATTCCAGCCCATTGTGACCTTGACCTTGAGAATTTGACCCCAAGACAAGGTTATGACACTTCCTGGAGATGTAAGCAACAATCATGTGTAATATTATTGAAATCCATCGAGGCGTTAAAAAGTTATAGCCCGCACAAGCAAACACACACACACACACATAAATACACATGGACGGTGGCGTTACTATATCCCCTCTGCAATAAGTTGCGCGAGGGGATAATAACAGACAGAAAAACCATGCACTCAATTGGTAGGGCCCTCTATTTCTAACTTCTGGCATTAAATATAAAATAAAAAGTTCAAATAAACTAACACAAACAACCTTTTAAAGTTTCAGGCACATTTATTTTATTTCCACATGTATAATGATTTGCTGAATCATTGAAGGTAACGAAATATTTATTCATATTAATTTTATATTTACTTTGAATTGTTAATTTTCATCACTAACAGTACACACTTGGTCATTCCTGGAAAAATATCCTTCAAAACAACACATAAGTGTAACACTGATTGCTTACAGCAATTACATCCAATAAAATACACTTTTTTCATCACAAAGTCTACATTTAGTCCAAAATAATCTAAGGCTTCCCTTAGTTATCCTTTCCTAACAACAGCATTCTGAAAAAGATGAAAACTTGTTTTGAGACAAATGATTTTTATCAGAATAAAGCAGTGCATGCGATTCAGTGACTGAAGTGGGGTAAATATGGAGCATTTTATATGGTTGGTATTTTATGTCCAATTTAAAGATATTTCTAATACAAGGAGTAGAGAAAAAACCCATTACTATTGTCACCTGTATCAGCTTAAAAATTCAAATGATGAGCACCTTTACAGAGGGCTCCTCTATCAGCCCTAGAACAATATTATTTCACTTATATGGTAGTGGCACTAACTTAGTTTTCATATCTCTAAACCTCAAAGATTGACTGATCACTATTCAGCACCAAACCAGGATGTATACATTTATACAGGGGTGGCACCTGTTTGATGTGGCATTAGAACATGACAGTCTAACAACGGTGGCACCTGTCTGATGTGGTCTAAGAACATGACAGTATCACAATGGTGGCACCTGTCTGATGTGGCATTAGAACATGACAGTTCCATAATCGTGGCACTTGTCTGATGTGGCATTAGAACATGACAGTCCAACAACAGTGGCACCTGTCTGATGTGGCATTACAACATGACAGTCCCACAACGTTGGCACCTGTCTAATGTGGCATTAAAGCATGACAGTCCCACAATGGTGGCACCTGTCTGATGTGGTATTAGAAAATGACAGTCGAACAATGGTGGCACCTGTCTGATGTGGTGTTAGAACACGACAGTCTCACAACTGTGGCATCTGTCTGATGTGGCATTACAACATGACAGTCCAACAATGGTGACACCTGTCTGATGTGGCATTAGAACAATACAGTCCCACAACGGTGGCACCTGTCTGATGTGGCATTGGAACATGACAGTCCCACAATGGTGGCACCTGTCTGATGTGGCGTTAGACAGTCTCACAAAAAGCAGTATGGGTTCTTTAACATGTCCCACCATGTCACAGGACCTTGGTTATTTGGGGCCAGTTGTTCGAAAATTTAACCAATTACTTTAATTTATAAGATTTCTGTATAAAAATCTAAATTTCTTTACAAAGTTTGTTTCATATGCTACAAATCAGTACACAGACTATGACTTAAAGTCTTCACATTTCAAAGATATAGTCAGATGAAATTAAACCATTGGTGAGCTTAACCAGTGGTTTAAGTTTCAAACAACTGGCCCTTGATGTCTAACGCAAAGGAGAGGAAACTGATGAAAATCTCATAGTACTGGAACCCAGCACCTACTGATCCAGAGCTGAACACTCGCACCAATAAGGGTGAAATGTTTACACAATTTTGTAAACGTTTACATGGAAGGTCATAAATGACACTGTTTAAACGTTTCAGTGAAAAAGTGCATAAAGCAACATTAAAAGAGCTGAATTTATTAGGTGCTTGTTTGACTGTATTATATATAGCCTCAGCGAACACCAGATCGGACAGAAAAGCTCACAATAGAATAAAATACAAATCATTTTAGAATTTTTGTAAACGTTTACTGCCAGAAAATTAACCTTCATCATTTACACGTGTAAACGTTTCACCCTTACTGATCAACGAGTCATGCTGTCTCCTGACAAAAAGAGAACTGACCTGTTGTTCTTTTTGTACGCATGCTGAGTAAGAATCTACTAGTGTTGCACAATTTAAAGTATTTTTATGATGTTCTGTATAGCATTGAAACACTTTTTCTTGCAGATCTTGACAAACTGGGGTACCCCAGCGCCTCCTGAAAAATATACACAATATAATTCAATTCTGTTTGTAACAGTCATTTTCGTTGGCCAGTTCAAACCAGACTACCATTTAAGCTGGTGTGCATGTTACATTGTAACATCATATGATAAATTATTGTAACGTTTTGTGAAAACTTCAGATTCTGTCAACTGACCTCAAGTAGTCTTAGAACTAAATTTCTTGATTTAATTAAATACCTTAATATACTCATTAAATCAAGGAAAGCTTTTAAAAATATTTTGGTATATGAAGTGATGATAAAGTTTGGAATGATGCAAACTTTTACATGGTAGGGGAAATGATCCACTTTGTGAATGCACCAATCCATTTTTTCAGCAAGAAAGTGGACTATCGGTTGTGGTGTTTGTAATGTCATAATCAAATGTCAAACTGAATATGATGTCATAAATATCAAAATAGATCAGGGTATTATAAATTGTGAACCATTCATAACCAAATTTCCGTTTCATAAACTGAAAAAATTTACACAATAATTGTTTCATTCAGCAATTAGGGATATGTCATCAATGACAGTGTGCATGTGACAAAGATGATTGTTTTGTGCTGGAGGAAAAAAAAGGAAAGGGTGACCATTTAAAGTTATTGTAAATAGAATATCATTACATATATGCCCTGATAAATATAGAAGAAAGCTGATGCATGAGGAAAACTTCAGGTAAGAACATAAACAAATAAATCACTCACCTGAGTACCTAGATTATCAGTCATGCAGGAAGGAAGAATTCATTTATTTTTGCATCACCGTGACTAAGTCAAAACAAATGTTGAAAATATGTCAAATTTCATATCCATTCAGGTGATTTTGATATTAATCATTTGCTTTGTCTCTGCAAGATGTGATTCAGGGCAACAACTTAGTCGTTTTCTTTAGATGGGGCCTTTTGTTGACTGATTTCAAGTCTGGGTCATGAACAACAATTGTTTCAAATATTGTCCAGATCCAACTTAAAATGGCCTAATTTCATATGTTAAGTGTTGAGAAACATCAAAAAACTTATTTAGATGTGTAAAAAATTGAAAGAAAATTTTGACTACAGCTGAATTTGAACTGCTACTCTCCATATTTTAATTACCAAGTGGTATATGTACCATTGTGAGACCTAGTTTTTAGACATGGTGGCATTATCTGTTGACCAATTTGGATGAAATGTACAAAATTGATAGAGGACCTATAGTACTTCATGTTTACCAGGGGGGAAACTTTCCACTCGCCCACTCGCATTGGCGACCAGTTCTTGGGTGTGGGCTCGTAAAATCTCAAAAGAAATCGCCCACTTGGCGAATGTAATTTTCATAAGATATCGAGAGGTCTTTGCTCATCGCAGCATGGCAGTTTATGTGCGAAGTTCCTGTTACACTCAATAAAATGTCATTTGTATAACATCGACCTTTTCCTACGTAATAAGTTTCGAGTAAAGTGCGAGATAGTTCCGAATGATTAAAGCGTCGATGCATTCGGACATCCTCGTCCTTTTCCTGCGTAAAAAAAAAATCTTTTTACGTAGGTACAAGTAAAGGGAGAGGATGTTCCGAATGAGCGTCGATGGATACATAAAGTCGTCTCGCTCATTTTCCTTTTCGATCATAGACGTTTTATCGATTTATGCGTAAGGTTTAATAAAATCTATCAGGAAAGGCAGGATTCCTTTTTTCTGTAGAAAATATTGTACCGATAAGGTAGTTCTATCAATATAATATATCCCTAG
The DNA here is from genome assembly GCA_035048485.1 of Pteria penguin. Lineage (NCBI taxonomy): Eukaryota > Metazoa > Mollusca > Bivalvia > Pterioida > Pteriidae > Pteria > Pteria penguin. The sequence continues at coordinate 18,315,455 of CM068588.1, read as the reverse complement.
TAGAATATTTGACTACTACGATTAAATGCAATTTTCAAAACGATCAAGAATGGAGTGGCAACCAAACGAACTCACATCGGCCATTTCGTTTAGTTGCCCTTTCATCCTTGATTGTTTTTTAAGATGAAAGTGAAGTGAATGACAGATTATTGGAATTTGAGAGGGAGATAGAATTTGAATAAATAGTGCATTTTGAATAAATTAAAATCTCTTATACGAAATATGCATTCATTATTCTGGAATTTCATCTGCATAACTGAACAAGTACATTGAAAAGATGTGGGCCCATGAAAATTTTAGTGGGCTCCTAAATTTTAAAAGTTAGGGGCCCACTTGGCCCCTAAGATTTTCTTACAAAGTTTCCCCCTGTTTACCATGTATCAGTAAAATCTTTCATGTGGTATAACACCAGAAGTTAAAAATGTGAAGAATTGTCCCTATACACCCTCATTTGGAAGTCTTAAAAAATTCATAGAAAAACCAAAAATTGAAATATTGACAAAATTCTTTCAAAGTAACATTCCTTACCATAATGATCATCACAATAGTCCATAAGAAATCATCATTATCAATTAACTAGGAAATATGACACTTTTCTGCATTGAAATCACCAAGTCTGTAAAAACATCTACAAAAATTCTACCATTTGATTTTGGAAGGGAACCAAAATGACAATACGTCTTCACTCATCTCTCTAGATCATTTCTATGCATTCTGTTTGTCTCTGTATACAGCCAGTATGAAGAGATGAGGATACTCTTTTGTGACCTACTTTTAACTATGGTGGTGCCACCTGTAAAGAGGTCTAGACGACAGCAACAGAATTTGAAGGGGTCCATAAGTGATTTATTTCTACCAAGATTTATTAAAATCCTTCCAACAGTTTTGCAGAAAAAGTTGAAAATATGAAAAATGCCCCCCACCCTTTTTTTTTTTGGTAGTCTTAAAAAGTTCATAAAAAATCCAAACATTGAGATATTGACAAAATTCTTTCACAACAATATTCCTTACCATAATTATGATCAAAATAGTCATTAAGAAATCATCAATATCAATTAACTGAAAAACATGACACTTTTCTGCATTGAAATTACTAAGTCCAGAAACACGTCAAAAAAGTGTAAGCTTCTATTTGATGGATCTTAATCCCAAACACAATTTTTAATAAACCATCTTTACAGATTGTTGAAAAGCAATTAGTTTTCCCATTTATGCACTGGTTCTGGAGGAGAAGATTTTTGAAGAGGGGTACCGTTTTGGGCACTTTTGGCCCGCCCTGGATCCACCCCTGGGGGAATCTGGATCCGGAACACAATTTTAGTAGGGGACCTTGAGTACGTCATATATACAAAGTTTGATCCAAATCTACAATGCAGTTCCAGAGAAGAAGTTGAAAATGTGAAAAAATTAACGATGGATGAACGGACAACGATGGACGACGCACTTTGACTATAGCTCACTTGAGCCTTTGGCTCAGGTGAGCTAAAAAAAAACTTACACAAACTTCTTCTCTACTTCTTGCACAGTCTTGGCAAACTCCTCTAGTGATGCTCTTTTTGAGTTCAAAGACTGAAAAAAAACCCTCAGATTTTCAGAATTTACAAATCTTAATGGATTAGTGAGTTTGTTCATTGTCATGTTCTGGCATGTTTAATCAGTTTATTTACTGATTAAAGTTATTTGCTTGTTGTAATCATTGCTTAGTACTGTTCCAAGATCGCTTTACCTTAAGATGATGGCAAACAACATTTACTGGAGAATTCAGTTAGAGTGCCAAAAAAAAAGGTATACTGGAATGCCTTCTTACTTGTCACAACCATGCTGTGAGTTAATGCTTTCATTCAGCTGACCTACCTATGGTCACTTAAGAAATTAAAATAACCATTCTTGAATGAGGACATTAATTTTAACTATATTCTATACAGGACAATAAAATGAAAAACCATCAACAAGGTGACATAGCCTTGACATTCAGACCCCCTAATGAGCATGTTACAAGCTAACAAAAAGGCAGTAATGCCTAAACCTCTACTGAAGTAGAAGTTTTCAAAAAAATTATTCATTTTTGATGACTGTTTTAGTACATAATGAAGCTCTCAGTCTTCAGCGTGTAAGATCATTGGTTCAAGCATCTCTATGATCAGATTTTAATGATGTGTCCTTAGACACAGGATAATCTTCACACTGCCTTGGTCTACCCAGTAACAAAAGCGTATATTGCTGTAAGCTTGGAATAGGCTGGTGCCACTCTATTAGTAAACTGGTATTAATTTCAGCCTTAAAAGCCTGAATGGCTTGAAGTAGGACATTTAACTTTATACTAATATATACCAGTAAATACGACTCGTTTATCAAATGAAATCTTTTTCATTTTATTCCACACAGTATTAAAATTCTTCATACCTGTTCCTCTAATTCTTTAATTTTCTTACTGCAATATTCATCAAATTCAAGCGTCGTTTGCTGTGGTGAAGAAGATGAAGAATCCAACTGTAAACAAGAATATAAATCTTTCCTAATCAGTGAACTCTATATATGCTGTATTTTTTCCTCTAAAAGAATCCAAGGGAATGGCCTCTTACCAAAGTATTTTAGATTGATCAATAAGAATAGGGAATAAGTTCACTAAGTTTCATCAAATTTCACCACATACCGTATGAGCTTAATTGTATATGATATATTTAAATGAATTCGCTGAGGGGATGAATGACTTAGTGTTTGTCAAAATTGAGGCCTACATGTTATATGCAAATTGAGGATGAACTGCAAAGCATGACCTGTCTGCTTCATTTTCAATGAACAAAAACAATAGCTCATTCATATTACTCGCAATACTGCAACTGATTTTTCTTTTAAAATATTTACCACTTTATTATCAAATCTGATTTGTAGATCACCAATCTGCTAAATTCTCTACAACTTTATTTCCATGATATACTACCTATATCTATCATAATGGTGCAGACCCTATGGAAGCATTCATGAAATATATACAGCACCAATGACCTAATTACATTGGAAATCAACAACAGTTGTCAGAAGACAACATAGTTCTCCAGCAGACACTGTCAGTAGGAAAGCATGTATTTTCTATGTTTTCTTAATTCAAGCCCAAGGTAGTGGGATCAAAACATTTTTGTACAGACAGAAAGTTTTTGCGATAATGAAGTCAAATGTGAAGTATTAAAGTTCTACCCCCAGTAGTTGACGAGTTATGAGCAAAGTTAATGTATTGAAAACTAGGTCAAATGTCAAGGTAAAGGTCAAACGTCAGGGTAAAAAATAATGGAACCAATGGCAAGGTCTTGTCACAAGGAATGTACCTGTGAAGTATGAAAGTTGTATGTTTAACAGTTTTGAAGGTATTGCCAAGGTTGAAATTTTTGTCTATGCTGCAGACGCCAACAAGTGGGCTATGACATTAGCTTTCAGAACATTGGTCCTGGTGAGCTTAAAACATACATCAAAGTTATCTCAAATGCAAAGTATCAACTCTGTGGTCCTATGAAAGTTTTAGATAAATAACTCCACTGTCATATGCAGGTCACACTGATCTAGTTTTAACTGAAATCAAATGTTCATATCAAAGGCATCTCACAAAGCACGACGTCTATGGTTGAGTGCCTTATTGCTGGTGTTCATGGAAAATGAACGCGAAGCAGAGATTTTGCGTATGACATGCTGGCTTCATTTTCCATGAACACCAAAATATTTTGTGATCTACAAATTGACTTTTTCCCATTCCTTAAAAATACTTTCATTCTTAAAATAAATCTGATTTGTAAGCTGACAATTTGTTAATTCTCCTAACCTCATTTAACTACAGACACCCAAGCCATGCCCACTTCATAGCTTTACTTATTGGCTGCATGCATTAATTATGCTATTATTGTGCACATACCATAGTAGCATTCATTGAAAATAAACTCCACCATCCTCTGTACAGTTCATTTCGAGAAACATGTTGAAAATGGAAATGTTCTTGCTTATTGCCTTGCAAAACATAGTTTTCAGTGAGTGAAAATTTACAGGAGTTATCTCCCTTTGTCAGACATTCCGTGGGTCAAAGTGTGAGGTTTTGTGGGAATTTTAGATAAAGCATTAAAATAACACTTACTGGTTTGTCTGCTGAAGTCTGTCCTGAAAAAAAACAAATACATCACATTTTAAATAAAATAATTATCATTCCAAGTGTTAAACTAGAACTGTCAAAAGGAAACTAAAAGAACCCAATAACATTGTGGTGGGCAGTTCGGGAAACCTCAGTCAAGAATTTTCTTCAACCATTTCCATTGTAGAGAATCCATTGGTTTGTATCAAAATACTTTTATACAATTCTTTTATCATAAATAAAAAAGCCACAAGCATTTTAAACACAGTTTTTAAGCCAAGTTTATTTCTGGAAATGCTATCACTCATGACTGATATTACTTCTTTAAAAGGTATTTTAAAAAGAATTTTTATCACACTTGCCACATGAGCACAATATAACTCTTTTTTCACTTCTCTTTCCTTATATTCTCATTTAAAGTGCTATAAGAATGTTCACAATTTTTTTTATACAATGTGCATATCTACATACACAAGTCACTGACAAAAATTGCACTGCTCCAATCACAAGATATATACAATGTACAATAGTCCATAAACAGCTCGGTGGATTTTTTCAGGCATTAATCTACATAATATGTGATGTCAGAAGTTGTACCAATGCTACTTTGTCTTGGGTTTTAATTATGACGTTGATGTTTGCATTGTGACATCACGGTAAAATGACGTTAAAAGTTGTACAACAAGTTGTACAGGAAGCCTTTATAGAAGAAGCAGTAATTTTTATGAATTTTACAATAATTCAATTAAGATTTTAAGAAAATGCAAAATACCGCTGCATTCTAAAGCACTTTAAAGACATTTCAGGTCCTAATATGTTTCACTCTACAGTGAGATCAAAATCCAAATTTCGATGTTATGCCACACATGCTACTTTTTGCAGGGATTTTCATTATGATGTTTACCTATACTACCATTGCTATGTCAAAGCAAAATGACACAAATTTCTATTGGCAAAATAAGGTATGTCTGACATGGAATGTGACATGGGATCAATTAGAAAAAGGTATTTTCCAGAATATGTACACCTGGGGCAGTATACTACAGTAAAGTCCAGGTGTTTTTTTTTTTATTATTTTTCCACCCACCAAAATGGACCACATCCAGGTGTAATTTCAAGAATAATACAATACACTGTGTATTTTACACAAGTGTGATTGAGCAAAGGTAAATTTCCACCTGGATTCCCACTGTGATTTCTCCAAAACACCTGGACTGTGCTATAATATGAACCAAAACAAGAAAAATTTGTTCATGTGATCAAGGATACTCCTACACAAAGCAAAAGTTCTAAAATGTCGGACAATCCGAAAGACATCAGACCACCAGACAAAATCTGGTAAAATTAGATTTGGTCTTATTATATATATGTAAATTTCAACAAAATCAGAAAAATGTTTTATGAGTTTTCAAAACTTTTGCTAACAATGAAACAGTGAAGGTAAAAGCATCGAATATCAAATTTAGTCTGTATATATTACAGTTTGCAATTGGTTGTCACGATGGATTCTAGAAATATAAACTCTAAACGTTACAATTAAAAAATCTAAAAAAAATTGTGACAAACAGATGGATAAATAGAGAGACATGTGGAACATTATTATATCCTCAGATCTGTAAGGTGTGGAGATAACTATGGAAAATTTGCATATCCCTCCAGACAAAGGGACAAAGGGTTTAACATATTCAGTTATAATTTTCTATATCAACAAATGAAAACTGATGAAATAAAAGAAGCAGATGAGATGAGTATTTCAAAGTAGGAATATTTTCACAGAGGTATGTGCATGTTTTCTGCACATTGTAAGAAAGCATTTCTAATCTGAAGAGATACCTGGCTATTAGTTATTCAGCAAATTTGATTCATTTCCATCATGACTGCTTGTCAAAATGTTATGCTTTTAGACGTTACATCTTTACATAGTTAATAGACAGACATTGCTATATCATAAATAGATGTACATATACGTTTTACCAATTGTCCAAAAACAGACAGCAGTAACTGTTATGTTAATAAATACATAAATATTAAACTGATTTAGGAATATTCAAATTACACCTATAATAAATGCCTTATCTTTAGAAAAATAAATACCATTGCAAGATAATGATATTGTATTAATTACCGGGCCGAATTTATAATTTTATTCATTTTGACATAAAAGTCCAACACCAACCTGCGCTTTCTTTTCCAGTGAGTCTATCTACAACATCGTGAGTGAGCTACAATAATGAAAAAGAAAGCATAAATTATCATCTTCAGCATTCCAGATATTAGATATGAAGACTACCAATGTCATTTCCCTCCTGATACCCATTGGTTTCAATTTATTTTGCTTTATTTCTTATGCCACTTAAAGATTAATGCATGTATGTGGCTGCAGCACTCTGCCTGCTGGGTAACTGCAAAATTTGTTCTACAGTACAGACCTATGTCTATGGCAACAGATACCTTGATGTGGGACTTTGTTTTATACTGTGAATGACAGATAGGAAGTAAATGATCAATCACCTTAGAAAACTTGAAGCCGACAGTTGAAATTGACCCCAGGGGTTGCACATTAAATCAATGACCTGAGGTACCTTAAGGCCAAATAAAAAATATGTATGTTTCATGTAACATGCTGAAAAAAAAAGGGTCCGTAGGTTGTTTTTTTTCTTACTTATTACTGAATCAATGCTTGATGGCAATGAGAATGCACTTGGACCACTCACATGTGAGAATTATTTTTGCCCAAACAATTATCCTCTGGATATAAAAAACGACATTTTTAAAAAGGCAAATATTCAGTATTAGAAAAATTTTCTATTGAAAGTGCAATAAAAAAGTTTTGGGTCGGTACCAAAAATTAAGGTCGGTCCAGTTACAGGAAACATGCATATTTTTCTTTTGCCCTAAGTTCTGTTCCATCACTGTCATTTACATCAGCTCTTGAAATACAATGTCAATATTAAGAGCTTTCAAAAAGATTAAAATCAGATGGTACTTTTCTGACAAAAAGAGGTTCCTTGTATCAGTTGGAGGTAAAATTATACAACAATACTGAGTTTTTCCTACTTCACAAACATTTCAAATGGAATTCTTCAGTTTTTTCTTTCAAAAAACAAGTTTGATTTCAATATTTCTACATATTATACTGAAGGTGCATTACTAAACAAATGCATCTGAATTGGCCATATAGAATAAGTATAACAGAATTATCACTTGTTAGCCTATTAAATGCCAGATAAATTGCCAATATATAAACTAACTGTACATGTAAAAACAAAATGTGTTTGTGAAACACTATGCCCCTGGTGGTAACATGAAATGAGCATAAAGGTCAGTCATTGACCTTGGTGTAATATGAAAAGCCTTTATTAGTGGAGTATGCATGCCAAATATGAAGATTCTATCTGCTACTGTTCAAAAGTTATGGCAAAAGTTAAAGTTGACAATAGACAGACAGACAGGACAAAAACAACATGTGCCCAATGGCCACAATCTGTCGAATCTGGGGCATAAAAGGTTTCCATCATATGACTGACCATTTATTCTGGAATAAGTTACCGAATATACATGTATAATTTCAGTATTGTAATATATAGGCTATAATAGCAATTTATTTTATGATATCGTGATGTATCAATGAGTCATTTCTATGTTTAAGCACAGTTCCTGAGCATGTAAAAAGGAGGAGGGAAGGTTAATGGTAGTGTAATAATATTATCAATATAAACGACCACTACCTAGAACTAGAAGCCACCCCCCCCCACTTTTATGCACTAATGTCTTGGCCCCAGTGCTTTTTAGGGTTATATACATGTATATATATTCTGACTATTTTCTGCTAATATGAAGCCATCTAGCATCTGACACATTAGACACTAGACAGTGCCCGATACAGAGATAAATATAACTCAGCAGCCAGTTACTTAAGAAGCAAAATTAATGATCCAGGAATGGGGGATTTTCACAAACGCGTTTATGATCCAGATTCGTGATTTGTTATGAGGTATACTCCTCGGGATTTATCTTCAATTTCTAAGTAAAATCTTATTTTTCAATCTTTTGTTTTACCATGATTATTATCTTAAATGAGAAAATAATGAAATATATATAATGTATGTATACTTCTTCATTGAATTCAAATGTGGATTTCAAAATATTAATAACAGGATTTGTAAAAAATTACTGAAAAATTGCATTATGGCCTAGGATAAAACCAAAGTCATACCCCCTCATGCATTCAGAATCTCTCCTACCTTTATTCATAAAAGAATGCTGCAATATGTAAAACTCAAAACAGATACGTACAGTGAAATAGCCCCATTATTTCCATTTTACTCACAGTAAAATAAATGCATGGACCACAACCAAATTTAGACTATAGGAAAAAATATATTATAATATACATTTCTTAAGATACATGTACAATGTATACATACCAAAATGTTGAAAACTGTACTTACTTAAATCGAGAATATTGGAAGGTAAATTAGATTGCATTTTCAATTATGAATTTGAGCATTCTGAATCTGTTACTTACTTTTGTTTGTGTATCATTAGCTATGATGAGAACATGTATACCACTCATTGACTGACATAATACATATATATATATGAATACATAGTATCAGCCTACTCTCTGTTTCTCTATCTTAGATGGGTCACATGACTATATTAGCGCCGTATTTGTTGGGGGATAAGTCTCAGGATTTATCATTGCTTTTTACAAAGAATCCAGTATTTTTAAATCTCATTGCTGCAAACTGTGATAATATAAAATTAAAAGAAGAAAAGTTGGTCAATTTTGTAAGATTCCTAAAAGAATTACAACAGTTTTACGATGTGGATAGCATTTGTACTCAAAACATAACTTGGCAAAGTTGCTGTACAGTCAATGAAAAACACTGAGTTTTTCCCATGGGTCATCTTTGGAATGTATTGGGAATTATCTTCATTTTGATCTTAGTGTGATGTAATGTCAACTTCAAGAATAGCCAGATTAGCCTAATTTTGGCCCGTTCCACTTCCAGTCCATGCATTTACTTTTTAGTGAGTAAAACCGACATGATTCCTGGATCATTCGCTTCCTATGTGATTAAATAGCTAGCTATTGATAAAAACCTGTGGTAGGCACAATCTAATGAATATTGTGTCAGATGTGATCATGTCATTGTCATGCAAGATATAAATGGATGGCATCATAATAACAGAAAATATTCGGAAAATATAAATAACACTGTAATCATGGAAAATCTAGAAGAGCATGTGAAAAACCTGAATGCCATTTTCCATTTCCACCCGTCTAGTGCTGCTAGACCCGCCCATTTCGGACACTTTTTTGGTTATACTTCATGCAAGGTGAAAGATCTCGGAGTCGGTCACACACTCAAACCGGAAATAGAAATAAAGTATGTAGAAGTCAATCCGAGCATGTCTGGTGCTAATAACAATGAGATCGTATATGATTAACAATTATTGCACATAAAAAGCAAGCACTGAGCTTCAGCTTCAAGACAAGAATTGAAGAAAGGAATATCTCCGTTATTGCACTGCAGTTTACATTAAGAATAATAGGAACCCCGCCCCCATCCGCGAGATAGTACAAAAAGCTTTCTTGAAAAATAAAAAAGTCATAATCAATAATAACATTTTGACATTTACAGACGCATAAAATTACCTTAATTATGATTATCGGGTGGGAGGACTAGGGAAAATGTGCCATCTTTAAATAATTTTCGACCAAAATTGAACATCCCCCCCCAAAAAAACAACAAATTTATAAGAAGGATATGTTATGACTTTGACCAAAGATCATACCAGAGGCATACACTATTCATAAAAGTAGTCTATGATATTATAAGTTTCTTCAGTGAGCTTATAAAACACAGCTTGGTGTAGATTTATATGGTTCATAAAGGTGTCGCATGGATCTACTTTGAACAGTCAAATTTCAAATGGGTACATATACTGCCACTCATGAGGGACTGTTATAACCTTGACATCGAAATGCCTCTAAAGTCAAGGTCACTAAACTTATGCCCAAACTTTGTGTCCAGTCCATGAAACTGTTGCCGTAACATATAGACCAGATTCATTACTCAATAAATTCAATATAACATACGTCCCTGGTAACACAGTTTATAGAAGGAGGTTGTCCCTGACCGAAGATAATACTTTCAGGGTCAAATTCACAACGATTTTATACAAAAAGTATGGTAAATTTACTTGAAAGTATCCGTGAGTCGTGTCAATGATCTTTTCAGTCTGGGTTGTTCCAAGTTGTTGAACGTGTGTTCAAAATTAATTGACTCCTTTAATTTGTAAAACAAAACAAAGAAATACTAGCTAATACATGTAAATGAAATAAAATAATAAATGAATAATAATAATAACCCCCCAAAACCCCTCTAAAAACTAACTAAACAAACAAAACAACCCCGTCCAAAAAAAAAAAAAATAAAAATAAATAAATAAATAATAAATAAATAAAAAAAAAAATAAAAAATAATAATAATAATAATAGAATTAAGAACGCTTCACCATATATCTTTAGTGCAATATCTTAGTTTTCACAATACAAATTTAATGTGCTCTGACGTCAATCGACTTCCAATGCTGACTTAATTTCGGTTTCCCCTAAAATACACCCTTATTTCAACAAAACACTTTTTGTATGCTTTGCTAACAGAACAATTTAATATAATATCTATTATTTACGATCATAAGACCCTTTCACTATTACTCCGGGACAAAATCATAGCAGATCCCGCAAAATGACATCAGAGACAACAATTTTTTCATTATGGCGTCAAAGATTTTACAGGATAAGTTATTATTTGCCAGTCAAAATGTCAGTCCCGCAGTAACAGTTCGATTGTGCACTTATAGATATGATTTAAAAGTATACATACCAAGTGTTATTGCTAGCCTATACATTAAAAAATTCTAGAAATCTTGACATTTTTTGCATTAACTTTTTATGCCTCAATCACCGTTGGAGGTCGTCAGAAGGTTTCGGGAAATCAGAGCGTTTGACTGATGTATATATGGGCATCGTTGAGAATCTGAGACAGACTGGTGAATTCACTTCTTCCCCGTTTCCCGAAACGGAATTGAACAAATTGTTTTACATGTGTGAAAAATATTAATTAACATTCAAAAATCTAAATACCAGTAAATTAAATTTTGAGTCAGGAAGAACTTATCGATGTCCACAGGTATTATTAATGGTATGCACGAGATCAAGCTAAATGTAAAGTGTTGACACGAACAGATGGGCAGTCGAGCATCGCTAATTCATAGACCAGACTTGCTATGCAATTTGGTCAAAAGTTGCTCGGGCCCAAATCCATGCACTGCGAACATATCCTTATGCCCTTCCTATAAAGTGTATTTTGTATTTAGAGGAATACACGCATGTTGATAAAAAAAACTTACATTTTTCTTGCAAAAATCAAACAAAAGTTCTGCGTTTATTCCTCGAAATTTTGGAACGCACCATATGCGTACAATTAAAAAAATTAACGCCTGCTGGACATCATCCATGGTCGTTTGATTATGAGAAAATAATCTTAAAATAATCATCGATGACCTTTCTATGTCAAAGGTGTCGTTGGCTATCGCCAGATTAGTTTTCGCAGAGACATATATACAGCTTTAAAATAACCATATAATTAGTCCAGTCAAATTAGAAATCAACCTTTAGCTAATTGCAAAAGAATTATTTATTTGATTTTTGTATAAGTATGTCATAGGTAAATCATAATGCAAAAATCCACCGAAATCCACCGTACCGTTTTAGAGAAAACCCGATTCAAAATTCAGTAAAATTCCTTAAATTGTTGTTTCCCGAGTGAGCTGCTGTACATATGATGATACGTAAATAACTATACGTAATGTACAGAAATGCTTGTACATACTAGTATATTTAAATGAAATGTAATGTTTATTAGAAGTTTTACAGAACTGCTGGTGTTAGCGACGAGTAAGTACAATTTTAGATTCATATACTTATGAAGACATGCATTGGAAAGTCAGTTAATTGAAATAATTGAGTTAAAAATTAGCTAAAAAAAGTAACTTGTTTCCACATCTACATTCTGTTGGCAGTTTCCGGTGCATTTTTAGTTACGGTTCAATGCGAAATGCGAGCAGAGAACGCAACAGAGAATTGATATGCAATATTGGCGATGTTGTTCACAAAAATTGTAGACGAGACTAAACAGATAAACGACTTATCTTGATCGCTAAACGGAGGCTTTCACAGAACAAACCTCTGCTATAAAACACGCTGTCTTTTCTGTACCAGACCCGCAAAATTAAATAAACTGAAAAGAGGCTATAATGTCTTCAATGTAAGGATTTCCAAAGTAAAATTCTTCATATTTGTGAAATACGCCATGATTCGTGGGGTGACCAAGTCAAAGGAATAATCAATGCTGTAAATGATTTACATGCAGCAGACTCACTGTATCATCAAACATGTAATGTAAGTTTCAGAACTTTGAAAGCAATGCCCGAATTACGTTCCTTACATGAACCAAATTCCAAGAAAAATTGTCTGTCAGGCCAGGCAGACCAGCAGAGGAAACTCGACTTTGTGCGTTTCAGAAGGCTGGTGATTTCCTGGAGGAAAGGATGATGAACAAATAACTGTAGCAGACCCTGTATGCAAAATGTCTGAGTTTTGCGATGACCCGTTTACTGTCGTCTATATGAAAAAGAAAATTATGGGAAAATATGGTGACAATATAATTGTTACAAGCATAAATGGCAAATCAGATGTAGTGACATTGCGTTACGCGGCTCGATATATCTTGCATAAGTTTTTGAGGCCTCAAACAATGGAACCAGCCAAAACAAAGATGCGGTGTGAAGAGCAGCTGCTTATATCATCCGCACCGACATTAAAGCTATGGAAACATCAAAGCAAGTGTATCCTCAGGCATTAAAAATACAATCTCTACAGACAAATACGGAGTATCTTCCCTCCTCAGTGAAATTTCTTCTTCTTCTTATCATTTTCACCGAAAAAAGTGCTGACCTAAAGATGGCTGCGATAAGTCAAGCGATTGTACAGGCAGTTCGTCCTCGAGTTATAATTGCACCATTGCAGTTGAGTTTGTCTGTGCAACTTCATTCTTCATCAACATTTTTCATCTAGATATTTGATTGACACATTAAATAGTCTTGGGTTATGTTCCTCGTATAATGAAGTACAAAAGTTTGAATCTTGCGCATCAGTTGTAGAAGACACTGTAACTCTCGTCTTAATATCTCCCAGGGATCATGCATGCAGTTTATTGCAGACAATGTTGATCTTAACACAAACACGTTGGATGGACTCAACACTTTTCATGGCATGGGAATCATGGCAACATCTTTTATTTTTTTTTATCCAATGATTGATTTGGAACCAGGAAACATGTCATGCGTGTACTCGACTCGTAAATTCGTATGTAAAGAAGCTGAGAAATACTCCAAATGTCCTATCAATGTTTGTATTTGAAAGCTTTGGTAATTATACGTAATGAATCGGAGAATTCGAGCTTGGCTTCGATCGTTCTACGGTTAGGGGGATTTCACCTACAGATGAGCTTTCTTGGATCCATTGGTTATCTTATGGCAGGATCAGGATTAGAGCAGCTTCTCGGTACAATCTATGCTGCAAATGCTGTGAAGCACATATGTTAAGTGGCAAGGCAGTCTCACGGGCTGTTAGGGGGCATTTTCTTGTAGAATCTGCTCTCAATTCAATATTGGTCAGCAAGGTATTTGGGTAAAATGCAACAAACTCCGATGCAACCGAGTCTTCTGGAGCAGAAAACAACGAGGTACTTAAATTTCACAAGAAATGAAAGCAGTTACGAAAATATATGATGATCTTTTGGAGGGAAATGCAGAAGTAGCAGATGTTATTAATGATAAAGTTTTAGAAAGAATACGGATCAAGAAGTCACAGTACGAATATTCTATAGAAAAATGTAAAACTGCAAAATTATGGTTTACATATCTATAGGTGATTTCCTTGTTGCACAAGTTCATTCGTGCAGAAAGGATGGGTGACTGGCGTCTTCGTCTCGACACCGTTCAACGTATGCTACCGTACTTTGCTGCTTCAGGGCATAATCATTATCTTAAATCTGCTTATGTTTACCTGACAGATATGCAGAGACTACCTTTCACACATCCAGACATTCATTGTGCATTTTTGTCCGGTAAGCATGTGGTAAGAGGAGTGATGATAGACTTTGGTCTGGTATATGGACTGATTTGACCATAGAGCAAGTACTTATGAAAAGTTTGAAATCGTCAGGAGGCTTAACCAGAGGACGTGGTATGACAGATTTTCAGAGAGCAGTTTGGATTTTATCATACCCATCATGTGCTGAGATGAGTATGGCCATGCAAGACCTAACTAAAATTCATTACGCATCAAGTGATCAACACAAGGACGCCTCTGCATCCCTCCAAGCAAGGGACGATAAAGATATGACTATTCTCTCAAAATTTCTCATTGAAAGAGACCCATTCATTGATTCAATGCGGACTTGAATGAACTCCGGAACAAAGACAATGGCATCACTGCTGACTCCAAGGTCAATATTGCTAATTGTTTGGAAATAGGAAATAACATTGTAAACTAAATGGAAGGGTCTGATGCGACGTCACATGTTTTTCATAAGAAAAACAAGGTTGTAACATTGGCTTCTAGTAACTCCTTCAAGATTGATGATGACGTAATATCTGTTGATCCACAGTTCATGTTCCAACGATTATCAGCTAGCTATTGCCAGAGAAACGTCATCAGATTTATAGAGTTAAATTTATTTATTTATTCTTTTCTGCTTTTTTCCCTTTTTCTTTTCTTTTCTCTTTTTTAATGGGGGGGGGGGGGGGGGGTTGCAGTGAATTTATAGGGGGACCAGCCCCCGTCCCCCCCCCCCCCCCCGATTTCGTCACATATTTACTAGTAAAATCCAGAGTTGGCACCAAAAATGACTGATCGAGTAGGTTGGGTAATACACGTGTCCCCCTCCTTTTGGGTAAGTTCCATTGAAAGTTTTAAAATCTGATGTAATGAAAAAGCTTCAGTCCAGTATAGCTCAGTGTTTCTGAGTTGTACGTCCGTGCATCCGTCCGGTATCATGTGTCAGCCGGAATAGCTCAGTTGGGAGAGCGTTAGACTGAAGATCTAAAGGTCCCTGGTTCAAAGGATGGGGTGTCATTCTTCAATACGCAAATCTTCCATGAAATATGCTCCCTATATGCAGTCTATGTGATATAGGCATGAAAATGCGTATGTCAAACGAACAAAATTTAGGTTTAATGGATCAATAAGTAATGCTTTATACACAAAAGAATAAAACAGGTACAAAATTCACAACAAAGGTGTATTAAGTACAATGTACCTGTGATTTATTAAAGAGAGAGATTTGCATTAAAATACACATATCTAAGGGGGTTTTAAAATGTCTAGTAGCATCAATTCGACATACCTGGCAGTCTGTCTGTGGGGATCTCCACCAGGACTTGCACCTGGAATTCCTTTCTTAAAGAAAGGTGTGTTACTTTACACTACAGAGATCTCATCCCACAAGGCCATACATTCTGGATTGTTGTAGTAATAGCTAATAATAATCATTATTTTTAATCATTGTACTGGTATCCAAAGAAAGTCCTGTTCCTGTATATTTAGCTGAAAGAGTTGAATATTGTAAAGTACAAACTTTTCCTCTGCATTTTCAAGGGCTTGGAACCTTCAAATTCTGACACACATGCGTTTATTGTAATTGTGTCTTAATTTGGCTGCATTAAAAGTTTGTTTGTATATAAAAAAAAATCAACTATGTTCACTAATCACTGTCACTTTCAGTTCACTATAAATAATCACTGTCACTTTTCAGTTCACTATAAATAATCACTGTCACTTTCAGTACACTAAGAATAAAATGAAAAATCACTGTCACTTCCTTTTGCCATAACCCTTCTCTTTAAGGGCATCTCTCCACTCCTCATATGTCGTGCCAATATTCGTATGGTATGAAGGACAGAAAATATTCCCATAGTACTGTTTATGTCCACCTGATTTCCTGTCCATCCCACATTTGTTGCAGATAACCATCTCTGCTGACCTTTGGTATTTTCTTTTTTTCTCACCAGCCTCTTCTGCTTGCTGCTTGCGCTTGTGGTATGACTTGGTGGAATATGGGATGGATGGTAAGGGGGAGGACTGTGTAACAGTAACTATGGGAACATCTGCCTTGCACACAGTTGAAGGGATTGACGACGATGACAAACTTGGCAGAATAACCTACTGTAGAGGGAGGGGTGTGGGAGCAGGTTGAATAGGAACAAAGCACACCACCCCTGACTGCTCTGGGAAGATCCGGCGACGAGCCTTTGTCACTTGACCAATGGTGTTCTCTGGCACAACAAACTGGTGTGATGGTGCAGAACCAGTGTTCAACATTGCAGGTTTCTCAAGTGGCAAAGGCAGTGGTGTAGGGGCTAGAGATGGTGCACCTTGTATTGTTAATCCTGCTCCAGTGTATCCCTCTCACGCCTCTTACCCCGAGCACTGAACCTTAAAATAAAAAAATAAATGTTTAACAATGAAAATAAATCCGTTTGTTGAAATAAAATGTACAATCTATTCATCTAAATGTATAAGATGACAGGAAGTTTTGCAATTAAATATCTAACAACAGTTTACAATAGGCAATAAGGCCACTTACCAGGCAGTCAGTGTTCGCTGACTGATATCAGGAAGCTGTAAATTTGTTTCCCTCATGACCCTCTGATTGTTGAAAAACCATCTCCCGGATGGCATTATAGCTTTCAATAACAGCCTTCCATCGCGGCTGTCGTTTCCCATCTTTTGATGAGCTGGATGGATTGGCAAGGCAGAGTTTCGAAATAACAGCTTCCTGATATCTATTGCTATCTGGCCAGGCAGCTGGTCCAAGATGGGGGGCCAATGAACAACTCAAATTAACAATACCATAAAAAGTTGATACATGTGTAATTGTGTCTCATTTTTAGCTTTGGCAAAAATAATGAGCACATAACATTATTGACAATTCATATTTACCGTCTCACACTCTGGACACCAGGCACCAACTGAGTTCTGGTTGCTTTTGGAGCTTTGAACTGTCCCTTAACGAGCTGGGTCTTAAAGTTATCCCTAAACTTGGTGGGCGAACGGTCAAACTCCTCCAACGAATTCCACAACCGGATAATGTCATTGGCATCGGAGTTGTTGATGACTTTTGGCTCCCTCTGTAGCAATTTACATAGGGATTCTGCCAAAAGCCATAACATGTTGGTATCCTCCGACACCATCAGGTCCGATTGCTTCCTACACAATGTAAATCAGTATTTATGATACAATGCATAATAAACCCGTTATTTACTTTGATAGATCAGTTTATGATCCACATGTTGTTAGTTTGTAGCAAAAACAAATACAATCTTCACAATTGAAACAAATTTGAAATAATATTATTAAAAGTCAAAACCTTCATCTAAATAAAGTCAAATGTGTACTGTTAGATACTTCAAACATACCTCCGGAGCACTAGACTCTTGTAAAGGTGTTGCTGTTGGTGCTTGGTCTTGTTTGGGGGCTTCAAGCTGAGCAACTGCAAAGTAAAATAGTCGACAAACAATAAGGAAATTCGTAACATTTTACAATAAGGAAGACTTTTGTCAATATCAGTCATTTTTATTCTTTACACACAATTAAACTGTGAACAACTTACGAGATTGAGATGGTCTGTTTCTCTGCATTTTTCTTAAAGCCTCATCACGGTTTGGAAGAAAGGAAAGATCCAAACTGACTGTGGGATCATCATCTTGTTCCTCACCCTCCTCAAATCCCTCATCCATATTGATTTCTGCCCTTTCTTCTCCAACCTCTATTTCTGTATTGCTGTTCCCAGGGTCACAGTCCTCTAATGGCTTCCCAGATTGGTTAAATAGGTATTCTATACCTATGAGCTCTCCTGAAAAAAATCATGAGAGACATGCTACTCAATAGATTATCATATTTCATCAACCAACTTCAATACAATTAAATAGAAACAAACCTACCTGTGTATTTTCTAGGGTCCACGTAATTTGAGAACAGTGGCCTTCCAAACACATCCAGACCTAGTTTGTTGGCGGCATGTTTCAGACTGGAGGAGTACAGTCTGGCATCTGGCTCTGAAGACATGGCAGCAGTGGCACGATCTTCATTCCACCGCATCAGGCCTTCCAAACAGATATGTCTGAAAGTTGTTGGCATTGGCACTAGTTCCTGAAATATAAATCAGGTGTTAAGGGAATGGTTTAACAATTAATGTTAAATTAGCATAGTTATACATTCCCAATCATTATTTTCACATTTTTAAATTCTAAAGGTTGCATGGTGATTTATCATCTAATAATTGCTAATAATCATATAAAGGTCGGATACCTGGTATGAAGCGTTGTAGGTGGAGATGAAAGGACTCCAGTGATGTTGAGCCTCTGGCGCATCTGTATACAGGTAACTCAATGCCCCCTTTCTTGAGTGTACCTGTCTTGGTGTACAGAGACACATCTGGGTCCTGTAGACATGGTACATGTGTCTGCTGTTCACGCCAGATCTCCCATATCCTCTCATGATGGAACAATGGCACCCCCATCGTGTCTCTGCCTTGATCAATATCAAACATCTCAAGGAGCAACTGGACCATATTGGTGGTTTCAGCTACTCCTCTAGTTGTTCGTCTGCAATGAAGGGCCATCTCCTTGCGACTAATGCGTTTGATGACATCTTCCACCGTTGGGTTGGCAATGTGAGCAAGTGTCATCTCTGCTCTCTTTGCCTTCTTCAACAAATCTAGGTCTTCCTTGTCCCACTGGAAGATGGCATGGGACAACTGACTCATAAATGTACCATACAGACGGTGAGTGTCTGTAGTTACACCTACAGCCAATCGACGCATGAAGTGCAAACATCTAGACGGACAATAAGATCTGGCCATGCATTGGTGAAGATCTCCATGAGATGGGATTTCCCGCAACAATGACTGTCAACATACATCAGCAGTGGCGGTGGTACATTGGCATCTTGGTAGCGCTTGACAATACCACTTGCAAGCAAATCCAGTCCAACACCCTCACTTGCAGTCAGCACACTCTGCAGAACTTGGCCATGCTCATTGCTGATGTTTGTTGCCCATGCTGCTGTTCTTGATGCTTCACCAGCTAGCTTCTTAGTGATCTTTAAACAATAAAAAATCTATTTTAAATGCTGAATTCATTTTAAATGTATATATCTTATCATAAGCACCATAAGCTGTTGTCACTGTAGTGAAAGGTCTGACATGCAATGGTGATAATGTACAATTGAGTGAAGGCGAATTTCACTCCTTAGTAGAATCCATTTTCAGAACCCTTCCAAATACAGAGGTGATAGATGCCTTGACCTCCTCCAGTCGTGCCTTGACCTCCTGGCAGTAGACTGCAATAAACCACTGGTAGGTAGGCACTGCAATCTGTTGTGGTGGCTCGTCAAATGCACTGGACATAACAAGGCCAATCCTGGAACCTTGTGAATAAAACTTGCAGTCTGTCATGTATTGGATCTGCTTTGTAGTCCAGGCTGTATTGTGCAACTCTTCGATCTTCTTTTGCAGCTGTGTTGGGCTGTTGCCTTAAAAAAATTGTCAAAGAATAATTCCATATTATAAATTTTATAATATTGAAAGACTATACTATTTATTTCAAATTACATTTCTTAAATACATTTGCTCCTTGCTTTTTTCTGCACTTATAATCAGAAAAACTTTATCAAAACTTCTTACCAAGACCACGTTGACGTAGGAGAGTGATGACCCTATTGTCACAAGCAGTCTTGTACAAAACCTGCTCTGGGAACCTGGACCTGGTTCCAGGATCAAGTTGATCAAGGATGCAGGGATTCCAGCTGATCTGGTTCTTCTTACATTTGGAACAATGCAGGTATTCACCAGCCAAGATGTAGAAACTATCTACATCCAACACCATCCTTGTCAGTCGATATGGTCCTGCTTGGTTAGTTCAGTCTCTTTACAGTGTGGGCATATCAACCTCCACTTGAAAAGCCGCAGTGGTATCCACAGAAGCAGACGGTGGCCAAAGTATCTTTCTAGTTTGGGTCGCTGATTAGGAATAAGTTGTGGCTGGGGTGGGTCATACCAAAGGCGATCAATTTTGCAGTCGTCCATTTCTGGTTTTCCAGTGGCAGTCAAGGTGAATAAGGCCTTGGAAATCCATGGGATGTCAACCTTAGGAAGACACGCTTTCCAGCTGGCTATGATTGGATGAACTGCAAAATACAGTAACATATTTATATATATATATATTTCATTTATAAAGTCCAATGTTAGAAGAAAACATAGTTACATGTTTAATATTTTTGCGTCCCTGTAATTTGGTGATGTTTTTTTCGAACATTAGGAAAAATCCATGGAATTAATTACCTGGTCCAGCAGGTTTCAGCAATGTTGTTGGATCTATGACTATGTTGGCTGATGATGGAGTATGTCCTGCAGATTGACCTTGTGCTGATGGCTGGTCAGGTGAGGAAGTGGTAGATGACATGATAGCAGTACAGGATGTTGAAACTGAAAACAATGAAAGGAAATGAATGTAAAGTTCAAATTAGCGTGTAGGTCATCTGCAAATTAGTATCTGACAAAATATTTGTGTATTGAATAAATGCTCTGAAAAGGAGGTTCTAATTGAATTCACTGCATTGATCTCTTACAAGGCCACGACATTCCATACGTTAGGTAAGAATTGTATGTAGGAAGGAAAATTTACCTGATGGCGTTGGAAAAGATACTGGTTGTTTATTCATGAGATGGCTTTTCATGGACCACAGACTGTTTTAACAGCAGTTTTTCTACTTGGGTTGAGAGACGGCATATCAGATGTGGTACTGACAGCACACGACAGCATATCAGACACAGAACTGACAGCACAGGATGGTGATAACACTGAAATTTAATAAAGAAAAATAAAATAAGTGCAAAAACAATAGCTACCAATACATATATATCAATGTTGTAAAAAATTGTACTCCAGAATCTTTACCTTGTGAAGATGGCCGAGAATCTGAAAGTTTTGTAGGAGCTGGCTTTGACGACAAGTCTGGTGAACAAGTGACAGTTGAGACTGAATAAATAAATAAATAAAATATACATTGTTAGTTTAGCTTCATACAATTGTTGGTCTTGCTAATACAGAAATTCAAGTAATATTTCATTAACACTGTCTGCTTAATAACCATAAATCATAAAATACACAGTGATCTACATTTTGGTTTTTTATCTAATTTTGTGTTAGAAGAAATTGGTTTTATGCTTCTTTTTTAACATTTAAATATTTGTTTAAGTTCATAATTATCTGACAGCAATCACTGATCATAATATACAACAAAGGATTTTGTGATGTTTATCAATGTACTGGTTAATGAGATGAAGTGACATTATGTTTTTGTGAGCTAGTTAGTGAATTAATCTGTGATATTCATACTCGATGATAGCAATAGGAATATATGACAATGAAAAGTAGAAATAAACCCTTCACCTAGTTTATCAAGTACAGTTAGACTTAAATTAACTTCTAGAAATCTGAAAAATATACTTGTACACTCTAAAATTCATAATAAATTTTTAAATTTTTTCAGTTAGCCTTTCTTATAATATAAAATATATCACATCTGATATGCTTACTTAAAATGCTTCTATACACTCTTCATTATAAAACCGAAGTTTAACTGTACTTTTAGTTAAATATGTATACACTAACATGTCAATACGACACCAAAAGCTTTTTCAGTACAATATAAATCAAACAAGCAAATTCAGAGAATTGTGGTCCCCTGCTTTCGGGGTTCTATCAGTAAGGGTGCAGTGATTTGTGACATATTATCATGGTTGTGCATGTCTACATGTATCTGCAGTGCCATTAGGGACACCAATGTCAAATATGAAGGCTTTACGTGTTACAGTTAAAAAGTTATGACCATGCAAGGTTAAAGTTTTTGTGACAGACAGCCAGATGAATGAGATTTAATGTCCCTGCAAAATGCGGGGGACAAAAATGGAGGAGATTTAGGTAAAATACATGGGCAACATCACTAAAGGATCAAATGATATAAACCTGATTATGAATATAATTTGAATGATTGTGAAACATAGAGAAATGTTCTACATTGATAAATGATGAGGACAAAAAGCAGTTATGATAATATGTTGTAGCAGAGATATGAAATATGTACACCAAACCACATATTTTAACTTACCACAGTCATAGTCTCCAGAATGCTAATGAACAAAATGTAGCATTAGAAAATTTGAAATTCTAAGATAAATTATGTAAAATACAGGGGTTTTTTTTATCAACTATCCTTTTCTTTGGAATAAAAATTTGTTTATTTGACCATTGATATTATCTGTATCTTATCTGATACATTTAGATAAATCAAATTCGAGATCTTAGATAATTTTTCGAAGTGAAATATACATTATATTACCTGTCTTTAAAGCAGCTTCAATCTTCTCCACCTCAGAACACAGGAGTTCATCAGATACATCTTCACAAGCAGTCTTCAGTGGAGATTAAATTCTCTGTATCAAATTTGGTTTGATGACAGGCCTAGCCTTAATCAGCTGTTGTCTGTGCAAAGCCCTAGCCTGGGCTGGGGAATGGAGGCTGAAAAGTTTTTCTGGGCTGGTAATGTGGACATCGGTGGTGTTGATGTACTCACTTGGTCATGTTCAGCCACACTCTTAGACCCCTTCTCCCTCTTCAACCTCTGCTCCCTTTTCATTTCAATAGCTTGCTTCCCTGGACATAAATCATGAAGTTTATAATAAATATAATAAATCTGTCATATATCGCAACATGGGACCATGGTTTTTACTTTCATTTTAAATTGCTATATCAATATAAAAAAATCTTGATATCTATGATGTTTTAATATAACAAGTAATACTCACCTTCTGAAAGAGACAGCACATACTTCTTAAAGGAGTGTTTGTTTGATGAAAGAGGGGCCTGCGTGATTGTCTCCCTACGCATGTCATCTACTATCCAGCCTGCATAGCCTAAGCAATGCTCCATCATCCATTTGAAAGTTTGCCCCCTATAACGTCCAAACTGAATGCATGATGTATTGCCCTAACACATGCTTATCATTTTCAACATCTCCACCAGCCTTCCTAACTGCATCCTCTGCCTTTTGATGCACCTTTGCTTCAGGCTCACATAATCCAGGCCCCCCTTGTGCGACTCCTTTGTAGGCATCCTTAGAATCCCTTAACCTTGGCTCCCCGCTCATCACTTTTGCAAATCTTGGCAACATTGTTCTTGATTTGAATTGAATGTAAAAGAAATACATTTTATATTTTAATCATGCAAATAAACATTATTATTTCAATAACTGATTATATTAAGTATGATTGCTATCATTCTATTTGATATCAAACCAATGAACATACTCACTTGCAAAAATAAAATTAAGGCTATTTTAGTATTTAAGCTCTATTATTTCTCTGTGTAATTTCAACAAATGCACCGAATAATATGAACTGTCACTCAAAAATTCAACATCGGCTATGCAGTTAAACTTAATCAAGCCCAAGCTTCATTCGTGATATTTTTATTTAGTTTAAATACATCTACGGTTTGCTCAGTAACGGATCTGTCAAAAATTAGCTCGAATTTCATCTACAGAAGTATTTCTCTAATTTTTACCACGTACGTCGAATGAAATGAACTGTCATGCAAATCCATAACTTCGGCTATCTCATTACGCTTATTTCAGACCATGTTTCATTCATGATTATTCTTATTTATATAAAAAATGAATTAGAAATGTAGTATATCTATCGTCGATATCGAAGGCAATGACCTACTTAATGAATAATGAATGATTTCTCCTCTATTTGAGATAATGCAGTATATTGGGAGTTACAGTCGATATGATATATCTAAATAAATCTTACCTTAGTGATATACAATCCAAATTCTTCGTAATATGGAAAAAACAAAGCTCGAATGTGATAAATATCAGTTTCAGCAGCAAAAACTATCAACAATAACACGTGATAAAACGGTATCATCCTATTGGTCAATTTATGGAAGGTAAAAAAAATTTGTGGAAGATTCATGGAAGGTTCTGCGCTCACTGATTGGGTGGCTAAAACATGAGATTCGTTTACTTTGAGCGCGAAAAACCCGATTCAAAATTCAGTAAAATTCCTTAAATTGTTGTTTCCCGATTGAAATGCTGTACATATGATGATACGTAAATAACTATACGTAATATACAGAAATGCTTGTACATACTAGTATATATAAATGAAATGTAATGTTTATTAGAAGTTTTACAGAACTGCTGGTGTTAGCGACGAGTAAGTACAATTTTAGATTCATATACTTATGAAGACATGCATTGGAAAGTCAGTTAATTGAAATAATTGAGTTAAAAATTAGCTAAAAAAAGTAACTTGATTCCACATCTACATTCTGTTGGCAGTTTCCGGTGCATTTTTAGTTACGGTTCAATGCGAAATGCGAACAGAGAACGCAACAGAGAATTGATATGCAATATTGGCGATGTTGTTCACAAAAATTGTAGACGAGACTAAACAGATAAACGACTTATCTTGATCGCTAAACGGAGGCTTTCACAGAACAAACCTCTGCTATAAAACACGCTGTCTTTTCTGTACCAGACCCGCAAAATTAAATAAACCATGATTCGTGGGGTGACCAAGTCAAAGGAATAATCAATGCTGTAAATGATTTACATGCAGCAGACTCACTGTATCATCAAACATGTAATGTAAGTTTCAGAACTTTGAAAGCAATGCCCGAATTACGTTCCTTACATGAACCAAATTCCAAGAAAAATTGTCTGTCAGGCCAGGCAGACCAGCAGAGGAAACTCGACTTTGTGCGTTTCAGAAGGCTGGTGATTTCCTGGAGGAAAGGATGATGAACAAATAACTGTAGCAGACCCTGTATGCAAAATGTCTTAGTTTTGCGATGACCCGTTTACTGTCGTCTATATGAAAAAGAAAATTATGGAAAAATATGGTGACAATATAATTGTTACAAGCATAAATGGCAAATCAGATGTAGTGACATTGCGTTACGCGGCTCGATATATCTTGCATAAGTTTTTTGAGGCCTCAAACAATGGAACCAGCCAAAACAAAGATGCGGTGTGAAGAGCAGCTGCTTATATCATCCGCACCGACATTAAAAGCTATGGAAACATCAAAGCAAGTGTATCCTCAGGCATTAAAAATACAATCTCTACAGACAAATACGGAGTATCTTTCCTCCTCAGTGAAATTTCTTCTTCTTCTTATCATTTAAACCTAAAAAGTGCTGACCTAAAGATGGCTGCGATAGGTCAAGCGATTGTACAGGCAGTTCGTCCTCGAGTTATAATTGCACCATTGCAGTTGAGTTTGTCTGTGCAACTTCAGTCTTCATCAACATTTTTCATCTAGATATTTGATTGACACATTAAATAGTCTTGGGTTATGTTCCTCGTATAATGAAGTACAAAAGTTTGAATCTTGCGCATCAGTTGTAGAAGACACTGTAACTCTCGTCTTAATATCTCCCAGGGATCATGCATGCAGTTTATTGCAGACAATGTTGATCTTAACACAAACACGTTGGATGGACTCAACACTTTTCATGGCATGGGAATCATGGCAACATATTTTATTTTTTTTTATCCAATGATTGATTTGGAACCAAGAAACATGTCATGCGTGTACTCGACTCGTAAATTCGTATGTAAAGAAGCTGAGAAATACTCCAAATGTCCTATCAATGTTTGTATTTGAAAGCTTTGGTAATTATACGTAATGAATCGGAGAATTCGAGCTTGGCTTCGATCGTTCTACGGTTAGGGGGATTTCACCTACAGATGAGCTTTCTTGGATCCATTGGTTATCTTATGGCAGGATCAGGATTAGAGCAGCTTCTCGGTACAATCTATGCTGCAAATGCTGTGAAGCACATGTTAAGTGGCAAGGCAGTCTCACGGGCTGTTAGGGGGGCATTTTCTTGTAGAATCTGCTCTCAATTCAATATTGGTCAGCAAGGTATTTGGTTAAAATGCAACAAACTCCGATGCAACCGAGTCTTCTGGAGCAGAAAACAACGAGGTACTTAAATTTCACAAGAAATGAAAGCAGTTACGAAAATATATGATGATCTTTTGGAGGGAAATGCAGAAGTAGCAGATGTTATTAATGATAAAGTTTTAGAAAGAATACGGATCAAGAAGTCACAGTACGAATATTCTATAGAAAAATGTAAAACTGCAAAATTATGGTTTACATATCTATAGGTGATTTCCTTGTTGCACAAGTTCATTCGTGCAGAAAGGATGGGTGACTGGCGTCTTCGTCTCGACACCGTTCAACGTATGCTACCGTACTTTGCTGCTTCAGGGCATAATCATTATCTTAAATCTGCTTATGTTTACCTGACAGATATGCAGAGACTACCTTTCACACATCCAGACATTCATTGTGCATTTTTGTCCGGTAAGCATGTGGTAAGAGGATTGATGATAGACTTTGGTCTGGTATATGGACTGATTTGACCATAGAGCAAGTACTTATGAAAAGTTTGAAATCGTCAGGAGGCTTAACCAGAGGAAGTGGTATGACTGATTTTCAGAGAGCAGTTTGGATTTTATCATCCCCATCATGTGCTGAGATGAGTATGGCCATGCAAGACCTAACTAAAATTCATTACGCATCAAGTGATCAACACAAGGACGCCTCTGCATCCCTCCAAGCAAGGGACGATAAAGATATGACTATTCTCTCAAAATTTCTCATTGAAAGAGACCCATTCATTGATTCAATGCGGACTTGAATGAACTCCGGAACAAAGACAATGGCATCACTGCTGACTCCAAGGTCAATGTTGCTAATTGTTTGGAAATAGGAAATAACATTGTAAACTAAATGGAAGGATCTGATGCGACGTCACGTTTTTCCTAAGAAAAACAAGGTTGTAACATTGGCTTCTAGTAACTCCTTCAAGATTGATGATGACGTAATATCTGTTGATCCACAGTTCATGTTCCAACGATTATCAGCAAGCTATTGCCAGAGCAACGTCATCTGATTTATAGAGTTAAATTTATTTATTTATTCTTTTCTGCTTTTTTCCCTTTTTCTTTTCTTTTCTTTTTTTTAATGGGGGGGGGGGGGGGGGGGGGGGGGTGTTGCAGTGAATTTAGAGGGGGGCCAGCCCCGTCCCCCCTATTTCGTCACATATTCACTAGTAAAATCCAGAGTTGGCACCAAAATGACTGATCGAGTAGGTTGGCTAATACACATGTGTCCCCCTCCTTTTGGGAAGTTCCATTGAAAGTTTTAAAATCTGATGTAATGAAAAAGCTTCAGTCCAGTATAGCTCAGTGTTTCTGAGTTGTACGTCCGTGCATCCGTCCGGTATCATGTGTCAGCCGGAATAGCTCAGTTGGGAGAGCGTTAGACTGAAGATCTAAAGGTCCCTGGTTCAAAGGATGGGTGTCATTCTTCAATACGCAAATCTTCCATGAAATATGCTCCCTATATGCAGTCTATGTGATATAGGCATGAAATGCGTATTCAAACGAACAAAATTTAGGTTTAATGGATCAATAAGTAATGCTTTATACACAAAAGAATAAAACAGGTACAAAATTCACAACAAAGGTGTATTAAGTACAATGTACCTGTGATTTATTAAAGAGAGAGATTTGCATTAAAATACACATATCTAAGGGGGTTTTAAAATGTCTAGTAGCATCAATTCGACATACCTGGCAGTCTGTCTGTGGGGATCTCCACCAGGACTTGCACCTGGAATTCCTTTCTTAAAGAAAGGTGTGTTACTTTACACTACAGAGATCTCATCCCCACAAGGCCATACATTCTGGATTGTTGTAGTAATAGCTAATAATAATCATTATTTTTAATCATTGTACTGGTATCCAAGAAAGTCCTGTTCCTGTATATTTAGCTGAAAGAGTTGAATATTGTAAAGTACAAACTTTTCCTCTGCATTTTCAAGGGCTTGGAACCTTCAAATTCTGACACACATGCGTTTATTGTAATTGTGTCTTAATTTGGCTGCATTAAAAGTTTGTTTGTATATAAAAAAATCAACTATGTTCACTAATCACTGTCACTTTCAGTTCACTATAAATAATCACTGTCACTTTCAGTTCACTATAAATAATCACTGTCACTTTCAGTACACTAAGAATAAAATGAAAAATCACTGTCACTTCCTTTTGCCATAACCCTTCTCTTTAAGGGCATCTCTCCACTCCTCATATGTCGTGCCAATATTCGTATGGTATGAAGGACAGAAAATATTCCCATAGTACTGTTTATGTCCACCTGATTTCCTGTCCATCCCACATTTGTTGCAGATAACCATCTCTGCTGACCTTTGGTATTTTCTTTTTTTCTCACCAGCCTCTTCTGCTTGCTGCTTGCGCTTGTGGTATGACTTGGTGGAATATGGGATGGATGGTAAGGGGGAGGACTGTGTAACAGTAACTATGGGAACATCTGCCTTGCACACAGTTGAAGGGATTGACGACGATGACAAACTTGGCAGAATAACCTACTGTAGAGGGAGGGGTGTGGGAGCAGGTTGAATAGGAACAAAGCACACCACCCCTGACTGCTCTGGGAAGATCCGGCGACGAGCCTTTGTCACTTGACCAATGGTGTTCTCTGGCACAACAAACTGGTGTGATGGTGCAGAACCAGTGTTCAACATTGCAGGTTTCTCAAGTGGCAAAGGCAGTGGTGTAGGGGCTAGAGATGGTGCACCTTGTATTGTTAATCCCTGCTCCAGTGTATCCCTCTCACGCCTCTTACCCCGAGCACTGAACCTTAAAATAAAAAAATAAATGTTTAACAATGAAAATAAATCCGTTTGTTGAAATAAAATGTACAATCTATTCATCTAAATGTATAAGATGACAGGAAGTTTTGCAATTAAATATCTAACAACAGTTACAATAGGCAATAAGGCCACTTACCAGGCAGTCAGTGTTCGCTGACTGATATCAGGAAGCTGTAAATTTGTTTCCCTCATGACCCTCTGATTGTTGAAAACCATCTCCCGGATGGCATTATAGCTTTCAATAACAGCCTTCCATCGCGGCTGTCGTTTCCCATCTTTTGATGAGCTGGATGGATTGGCAAGGCAGAGTTTCGAAATAACAGCTTCCTGATATCTATTGCTATCTGGCCAGGCAGCTGGTCCAAGATGGGGGGCCAATGAACAACTCAAATTAACAATACCATAAAAAGTTGATACATGTGTAATTGTGTCTCATTTTTAGCTTTGGCAAAAATAATGAGCACATAACATTATTGACAATTCATATTTACCGTCTCACACTCTGGACACCAGGCACCAACTGAGTTCTGGTTGCTTTTGGAGCTTTGAACTGTCCCTTAACGAGCTGGGTCTTAAAGTTATCCCTAAACTTGGTGGGCGAACGGTCAAACTCCTCCAACGAATTCCACAACCGGATAATGTCATTGGCATCGGAGTTGTTGATGACTTTTGGCTCCCTCTGTAGCAATTTACATAGGGATTCTGCCAAAGCCATAACATGTTGGTATCCTCCGACACCATCAGGTCCGATTGCTTCCTACACAATGTAAATCAGTATTTATGATACAATGCATAATAAACCCGTTATTTACTTTGATAGATCAGTTTATGATCCACATGTTGTTAGTTTGTAGCAAAAACAAATACAATCTTCACAATTGAAACAAATTTGAAATAATATTATTAAAAGTCAAAACCTTCATCTAAATAAAGTCAAATGTGTACTGTTAGATACTTCAAACATACCTCCGGAGCACTAGACTCTTGTAAAGGTGTTGCTGTTGGTGCTTGGTCTTGTTTGGGGGCTTCAAGCTGAGCAACTGCAAAGTAAAATAGTCGACAAAACAATAAGGAAATTCGTAACATTTTACAATAAGGAAGACTTTTGTCAATATCAGTCATTTTTATTCTTTACACACAATTAAACTGTGAACAACTTACGAGATTGAGATGGTCTGTTTCTCTGCATTTTTCTTAAAGCCTCATCACGGTTTGGAAGAAAGGAAAGATCCAAACTGACTGTGGGATCATCATCTTGTTCCTCACCCTCCTCAAATCCCTCATCCATATTGATTTCTGCCCTTTCTTCTCCAACCTCTATTTCTGTATTGCTGTTCCCAGGGTCACAGTCCTCTAATGGCTTCCCAGATTGGTTAAATAGGTATTCTATACCTATGAGCTCTCCTGAAAAAAATCATGAGAGACATGCTACTCAATAGATTGTCATATTTCATCAACCAACTTCAATACAATTAAATAGAAACAAACCTACCTGTGTATTTTCTAGGGTCCACGTAATTTGAGAACAGTGGCCTTCCAAACACATCCAGACCTAGTTTGTTGGCGGCATGTTTCAGACTGGAGGAGTACAGTCTGGCATCTGGCTCTGAAGACATGGCAGCAGTGGCACGATCTTCATTCCACCGCATCAGGCCTTCCAACAGATATGTCTGAAAGTTGTTGGCATTGGCACTAGTTCCTGAAATATAAATCAGGTGTTAAGGGAATGGTTTAACAATTAATGTTAAATTAGCATAGTTATACATTCCCAATCATTATTTTCACATTTTTAAATTCTAAAGGTTGCATGGTGATTTATCATCTAATAATTGCTAATAATCATATAAAGGTCGGATACCTGGTATGAAGCGTTGTAGGTGGAGATGAAAGGACTCCAGTGATGTTGAGCCTCTGGCGCATCTGTATACAGGTAACTCAATGCCCCCTTTCTTGAGTGTACCTGTCTTGGTGTACAGAGACACATCTGGGTCCTGTAGACATGGTACATGTGTCTGCTGTTCACGCCAGATCTCCCATATCCTCTCATGATGGAACAATGGCACCCCCATCGTGTCTCTGCCTTGATCAATATCAAACATCTCAAGGAGCAACTGGACCATATTGGTGGTTTCAGCTACTCCTCTAGTTGTTCGTCTGCAATGAAGGGCCATCTCCTTGCGACTAATGCGTTTGATGACATCTTCCACCGTTGGGTTGGCAATGTGAGCAAGTGTCATCTCTGCTCTCTTTGCCTTCTTCAACAAATCTAGGTCTTCCTTGTCCCACTGGAAGATGGCATGGGACAACTGACTCATAAATGTACCATACAGACGGTGAGTGTCTGTAGTTACACCTACAGCCAATCGACGCATGAAGTGCCAAACATCTAGACGGACAATAAGATCTGGCCATGCATTGGTGAAGATCTCCATGAGATGGGATTTCCCGCAACAATGACTGTCAACATACATCAGCAGTGGCGGTGGTACATTGGCATCTTGGTAGCGCTTGACAATACCACTTGCAAGCAAATCCAGTCCAACACCCTCACTTGCAGTCAGCACACTCTGCAGAACTTGGCCATGCTCATTGCTGATGTTTGTTGCCCATGCTGCTGTTCTTGATGCTTCACCAGCTAGCTTCTTAGTGATCTTTAAACAATAAAAAATCTATTTTAAATGCTGAATTCATTTTAAATGTATATATCTTATCATAAGCACCATAAGCTGTTGTCACTGTAGTGAAAGGTCTGACATGCAATGGTGATAATGTACAATTGAGTGAAGGCGAATTTCACTCCTTAGTAGAATCCATTTTCAGAACCCTTCCAAATACAGAGGTGATAGATGCCTTGACCTCCTCCAGTCGTGCCTTGACCTCCTGGCAGTAGACTGCAATAAACCACTGGTAGGTAGGCACTGCAATCTGTTGTGGTGGCTCGTCAAATGCACTGGACATAACAAGGCCAATCCTGGAACCTTGTGAATAAAACTTGCAGTCTGTCATGTATTGGATCTGCTTTGTAGTCCAGGCTGTATTGTGCAACTCTTCGATCTTCTTTTGCAGCTGTGTTGGGCTGTTGCCTTAAAAAAATTGTCAAAGAATAATTCCATATTATAAATTTTATAATATTGAAAGACTATACTATTTATTTCAAATTACATTTCTTAAATACATTTGCTCCTTGCTTTTTTCTGCACTTATAATCAGAAAAACTTTATCAAAACTTCTTACCAAGACCACGTTGACGTAGGAGAGTGATGACCCTATTGTCACAAGCAGTCTTGTACAAAACCTGCTCTGGGAACCTGGACCTGGTTCCAGGATCAAGTTGATCAAGGATGCAGGGATTCCAGCTGATCTGGTTCTTCTTACATTTGGAACAATGCAGGTATTCACCAGCCAAGATGTAGAAACTATCTACATCCAACACCATCCTTGTCAGTCGATATGGTCCCTGCTTGGTTAGTTCAGTCTCTTTACAGTGTGGGCATATCAACCTCCACTTGAAAAGCCGCAGTGGTATCCACAGAAGCAGACGGTGGCCAAAGTATCTTTCTAGTTTGGGTCGCTGATTAGGAATAAGTTGTGGCTGGGGTGGGTCATACCAAAGGCGATCAATTTTGCAGTCGTCCATTTCTGGTTTTCCAGTGGCAGTCAAGGTGAATAAGGCCTTGGAAATCCATGGGATGTCAACCTTAGGAAGACACGCTTTCCAGCTGGCTATGATTGGATGAACTGCAAAATACAGTAACATATTTATATATATATATATTTCATTTATAAAGTCCAATGTTAGAAGAAAACATAGTTACATGTTTAATATTTTTGCGTCCCTGTAATTTGGTGATGTTTTTTTCGAACATTAGGAAAAATCCATGGAATTAATTACCTGGTCCAGCAGGTTTCAGCAATGTTGTTGGATCTATGACTATGTTGGCTGATGATGGAGTATGTCCTGCAGATTGACCTTGTGCTGATGGCTGGTCAGGTGAGGAAGTGGTAGATGACATGATAGCAGTACAGGATGTTGAAACTGAAAACAATGAAAGGAAATGAATGTAAAGTTCAAATTAGCGTGTAGGTCATCTGCAAATTAGTATCTGACAAAATATTTGTGTATTGAATAAATGCTCTGAAAAGGAGGTTCTAATTGAATTCACTGCATTGATCTCTTACAAGGCCACGACATTCCATACGTTAGGTAAGAATTGTATGTAGGAAGGAAAATTTACCTGATGGCGTTGGAAAAGATACTGGTTGTTTATTCCATGAGATGGCTTTTCATGGACCACAGACTGTTTAACAGCAGTTTTTCTACTTGGGTTGAGAGACGGCATATCAGATGTGGTACTGACAGCACACGACAGCATATCAGACACAGAACTGACAGCACAGGATGGTGATAACACTGAAATTTAATAAAGAAAAATAAAATAAGTGCAAAAACAATAGCTACCAATACATATATATCAATGTTGTAAAAAATTGTACTCCAGAATCTTTACCTTGTGAAGATGGCCGAGAATCTGAAAGTTTTGTAGGAGCTGGCTTTGACGACAAGTCTGGTGAACAAGTGACAGTTGAGACTGAATAAATAAATAAATAAAATATACATTGTTAGTTTAGCTTCATACAATTGTTGGTCTTGCTAATACAGAAATTCAAGTAATATTTCATTAACACTGTCTGCTTAATAACCATAAATCATAAAATACACAGTGATCTACATTTTGGTTTTTTATCTAATTTTGTGTTAGAAGAAATTGGTTTTATGCTTCTTTTTTAACATTTAAATATTTGTTTAAGTTCATAATTATCTGACAGCAATCACTGATCATAATATACAACAAAGGATTTTGTGATGTTTATCAATGTACTGGTTAATGAGATGAAGTGACATTATGTTTTTGTGAGCTAGTTAGTGAATTAATCTGTGATATTCATACTCGATGATAGCAATAGGAATATATGACAATGAAAAGTAGAAATAAACCCTTCACCTAGTTTATCAAGTACAGTTAGACTTAAATTAACTTCTAGAAATCTGAAAATATACTTGTACACTCTAAAATTCATAATAAATTTTTAAATTTTTTCAGTTAGCCTTTCTTATAATATAAAATATATCACATCTGATATGCTTACTTAAAATGCTTCTATACACTCTTCATTATAAAACCGAAGTTTAACTGTACTTTTAGTTAAATATGTATACACTAACATGTCAATACGACACCAAAAGCTTTTTCAGTACAATATAAATCAAACAAGCAAATTCAGAGAATTGTGGTCCCCTGCTTTCGGGGTTCTATCAGTAAGGGTGCAGTGATTTGTGACATATTATCATGGTTGTGCATGTCTACATGTATCTGCAGTGCCATTAGGGACACCAATGTCAAATATGAAGGCTTTACGTGTTACAGTTAAAAAGTTATGACCATGCAAGGTTAAAGTTTTTGTGACAGACAGCCAGATGAATGAGATTTAATGTCCCTGCAAAATGCGGGGGACAAAAATGGAGGAGATTTAGGTAAAATACATGGGCAACATCACTAAAGGATCAAATGATATAAACCTGATTATGAATATAATTTGAATGATTGTGAAACATAGAGAAATGTTCTACATTGATAAATGATGAGGACAAAAAGCAGTTATGATAATATGTTGTAGCAGAGATATGAAATATGTACACCAAACCACATATTTTAACTTACCACAGTCATAGTCTCCAGAATGCTAATGAACAAAATGTAGCATTAGAAAATTTGAAATTCTAAGATAAATTATGTAAAATACAGGGGTTTTTTTTATCAACTATCCTTTTCTTTGGAATAAAAATTTGTTTATTTGACCATTGATATTATCTGTATCTTATCTGATACATTTAGATAAATCAAATTCGAGATCTTAGATAATTTTTCGAAGTGAAATATACATTATATTACCTGTCTTTAAAGCAGCTTCAATCTTCTCCACCTCAGAACACAGGAGTTCATCAGATACATCTTCACAAGCAGTCTTCAGTGGAGATTAAATTCTCTGTATCAAATTTGGTTTGATGACAGGCCTAGCCTTAATCAGCTGTTGTCTGTGCAAAGCCCTAGCCTGGGCTGGGGAATGGAGGCTGAAAAGTTTTTCTGGGCTGGTAATGTGGACATCGGTGGTGTTGATGTACTCACTTGGTCATGTTCAGCCACACTCTTAGACCCCTTCTCCCTCTTCAACCTCTGCTCCCTTTTCATTTCAATAGCTTGCTTCCCTGGACATAAATCATGAAGTTTATAATAAATATAATAAATCTGTCATATATCGCAACATGGGACCATGGTTTTTACTTTCATTTTAAATTGCTATATCAATATAAAAAAATCTTGATATCTATGATGTTTTAATATAACAAGTAATACTCACCTTCTGAAAGAGACAGCACATACTTCTTAAAGGAGTGTTTGTTTGATGAAAGAGGGGCCTGCGTGATTGTCTCCCTACGCATGTCATCTACTATCCAGCCTGCATAGCCTAAGCAATGCTCCATCATCCATTTGAAAGTTTGCCCCCTATAACGTCCAAACTGAATGCATGATGTATTGCCCTAACACATGCTTATCATTTTCAACATCTCCACCAGCCTTCCTAACTGCATCCTCTGCCTTTTGATGCACCTTTGCTTCAGGCTCACATAATCCAGGCCCCCCTTGTGCGACTCCTTTGTAGGCATCCTTAGAATCCCTTAACCTTGGCTCCCCGCTCATCACTTTTGCAAATCTTGGCAACATTGTTCTTGATTTGAATTGAATGTAAAAGAAATACATTTTATATTTTAATCATGCAAATAAACATTATTATTTCAATAACTGATTATATTAAGTATGATTGCTATCATTCTATTTGATATCAAACCAATGAACATACTCACTTGCAAAAATAAATTAAGGCTATTTTAGTATTTAAGCTCTATTATTTCTCTGTGTAATTTCAACAAATGCACCGAATAATATGAACTGTCACTCAAAAATTCAACATCGGCTATGCAGTTAAACTTAATCAAGCCCAAGCTTCATTCGTGATATTTTTATTTAGTTTAAATACATCTACGGTTTGCTCAGTAACGGATCTGTCAAAAATTAGCTCGAATTTCATCTACAGAAGTATTTCTCTAATTTTTACCACGTACGTCGAATGAAATGAACTGTCATGCAAATCCATAACTTCGGCTATCTCATTACGCTTATTTCAGACCATGTTTCATTCATGATTATTCTTATTTATATAAAAAATGAATTAGAAATGTAGTATATCTATCGTCGATATCGAAGGCAATGACCTACTTAATGAATAATGAATGATTTCTCCTCTATTTGAGATAATGCAGTATATTGGGAGTTACAGTCGATATGATATATCTAAATAAATCTTACCTTAGTGATATACAATCCAAATTCTTCGTAATATGGAAAAAACAAAGCTCGAATGTGATAAATATCAGTTTCAGCAGCAAAAACTATCAACAATAACACGTGATAAAACGGTATCATCCTATTGGTCAATTTATGGAAGGTAAAAAAAATTTGTGGAAGATTCATGGAAGGTTCTGCGCTCACTGATTGGGTGGCTAAAACATGAGATTCGTTTACTTTGAGCGCGAAAAACCCGATTCAAAATTCAGTAAAATTCCTTAAATTGTTGTTTCCCGATTGAAATGCTGTACATATGATGATACGTAAATAACTATACGTAATATACAGAAATGCTTGTACATACTAGTATATATAAATGAAATGTAATGTTTATTAGAAGTTTTACAGAACTGCTGGTGTTAGCGACGAGTAAGTACAATTTTAGATTCATATACTTATGAAGACATGCATTGGAAAGTCAGTTAATTGAAATAATTGAGTTAAAAATTAGCTAAAAAAAGTAACTTGATTCCACATCTACATTCTGTTGGCAGTTTCCGGTGCATTTTTAGTTACGGTTCAATGCGAAATGCGAACAGAGAACGCAACAGAGAATTGATATGCAATATTGGCGATGTTGTTCACAAAAATTGTAGACGAGACTAAACAGATAAACGACTTATCTTGATCGCTAAACGGAGGCTTTCACAGAACAAACCTCTGCTATAAAACACGCTGTCTTTTCTGTACCAGACCCGCAAAATTAAATAAACCATGATTCGTGGGGTGACCAAGTCAAAGGAATAATCAATGCTGTAAATGATTTACATGCAGCAGACTCACTGTATCATCAAACATGTAATGTAAGTTTCAGAACTTTGAAAGCAATGCCCGAATTACGTTCCTTACATGAACCAAATTCCAAGAAAAATTGTCTGTCAGGCCAGGCAGACCAGCAGAGGAAACTCGACTTTGTGCGTTTCAGAAGGCTGGTGATTTCCTGGAGGAAAGGATGATGAACAAATAACTGTAGCAGACCCTGTATGCAAAATGTCTTAGTTTTGCGATGACCCGTTTACTGTCGTCTATATGAAAAAGAAAATTATGGAAAAATATGGTGACAATATAATTGTTACAAGCATAAATGGCAAATCAGATGTAGTGACATTGCGTTACGCGGCTCGATATATCTTGCATAAGTTTTTTGAGGCCTCAAACAATGGAACCAGCCAAAACAAAGATGCGGTGTGAAGAGCAGCTGCTTATATCATCCGCACCGACATTAAAGCTATGGAAACATCAAAGCAAGTGTATCCTCAGGCATTAAAAATACAATCTCTACAGACAAATACGGAGTATCTTTCCTCCTCAGTGAAATTTCTTCTTCTTCTTATCATTTAAACCTAAAAAGTGCTGACCTAAAGATGGCTGCGATAGGTCAAGCGATTGTACAGGCAGTTCGTCCTCGAGTTATAATTGCACCATTGCAGTTGAGTTTGTCTGTGCAACTTCAGTCTTCATCAACATTTTTCATCTAGATATTTGATTGACACATTAAATAGTCTTGGGTTATGTTCCTCGTATAATGAAGTACAAAAGTTTGAATCTTGCGCATCAGTTGTAGAAGACCCTGTAACTCTCGTCTTAATATCTCCCAGGGATCATGCATGCAGTTTATTGCAGACAATGTTGATCTTAACACAAACACGTTGGATGGACTCAACACTTTTCATGGCATGGGAATCATGGCAACATCTTTTATTTTTTTTTTTTATCCAATGATTGATTTGGAACCAGGAAACATGTCATGCGTGTACTCGACTCGTAAATTCGTATGTAAAGAAGCTGAGAAATACTCCAAATGTCCTATCAATGTTTGTATTTGAAAGCTTTGGTAATTATACGTAATGAATCGGAGAATTCGAGCTTGGCTTCGATCGTTCTACGGTTAGGGGGATTTCACCTACAGATGAGCTTTCTTGGATCCATTGGTTATCTTATGGCAGGATCAGGATTAGAGCAGCTTCTCGGTACAATCTATGCTGCAAATGCTGTGAAGCACATGTTAAGTGGCAAGGCAGTCTCACGGGCTGTTAGGGGGCATTTTCTTGTAGAATCTGCTCTCAATTCAATATTGGTCAGCAAGGTATTTGGTTAAAATGCAACAAACTCCGATGCAACCGAGTCTTCTGGAGCAGAAAACAACGAGGTACTTAAATTTCACAAGAAATGAAAGCAGTTACGAAAATATATGATGATCTTTTGGAGGGAAATGCAGAAGTAGCAGATGTTATTAATGATAAAGTTTTAGAAAGAATACGGATCAAGAAGTCACAGTACGAATATTCTATAGAAAAATGTAAAACTGCAAAATTATGGTTTACATATCTATAGGTGATTTCCTTGTTGCACAAGTTCATTCGTGCAGAAAGGATGGGTGACTGGCGTCTTCGTCTCGACACCGTTCAACGTATGCTACCGTACTTTGCTGCTTCAGGGCATAATCATTATCTTAAATCTGCTTATGTTTACCTGACAGATATGCAGAGACTACCTTTCACACATCCAGACATTCATTGTGCATTTTTGTCCGGTAAGCATGTGGTAAGAGGAGTGATGATAGACTTTGGTCTGGTATATGGACTGATTTGACCATAGAACAAGTACTTATGAAAAGTTTGAAATCGTCAGGAGGCTTAACCAGAGGACGTGGTATGACTGATTTTCAGAGAGCAGTTTGGATTTTATCATACCCATCATGTGCTGAGATGAATATGGCCATGCAAGACCTAACTAAAATTCATTACGCATCAGGTGATCAACACAAGGACGCCTCTGCATCCCGCCAAGCAAGGGACGATAAAGATATGACTATTCTCTCAAAATTTCTCATTGAAAGAGACCCATTCATTGATTCAATGCGGACTTGAATGAACTCCGGAACGTAGACAATGGCATCACTGCTGACTCCAAGGTCAATATTGCTAATTGTTTGGAAATAGGAAATAACATTGTAAACTAAATGGAAGGATCTGATGCGACGTCACATGTTTTTCGTAAGAAAAACAAGGTTGTAACATTGGCTTCTAGTAACTCCTTCAAGATTGATGATGACGTAATATCTGTTGATCCACAGTTCATGTTCCAACAATTATCAGCTAGCTATAATTGCCAGAGAAACGTCATCAGATTTATAGAGTTAAATTTATTTATTTATTCTTTTCTGCTTTTTTCCCTTTTTCTTTTCTTTTCTCTTTTTTAATGTGGGGGGGGGGGGGGTTGCAGTGAATTTATTGGGGGGCCATCCCGTCCCCCCCCCCCCCATTTCGTCACATATTTACTAGTAAAATCCAGAGTTGGCACCAAAAATGACTGATCGAGTAGGTTGGGTAATACACGTGTCCCCCTCCTTTTGGGTAAGTTCCATTGAAAGTTTTAAAATCTGATGTAATGAAAAAGCTTCAGTCCAGTATAGCTCAGTGTTTCTGAGTTGTACGTCCGTGCATCCGTCCAGTATCATGTGTCAGCCGGAATAGCTCAGTTGGGAGAGCGTTAGACTGAAGATCTAAAGGTCCCTGGTTCAATCCCGGGTTCCGGCACGGACTAGCCCCGGCGGCTGACACTTTTTTATTCCTCATAAATAACTTTCCCCTATGATAAAATAACGAGAATTCAGTAAATTCAAATGTGTTATTTCCCAAGGGTTTGGCACACTTCCTCTATATGACATTTTCTTTAACACATTATAAAGTATAATGTAGGTCCGGTGTGATTGAGCCGATATAGATCTACATACACATGTAACAAAAAGAATTAAATACCTGCATTATCTCAGAAACTAATTAACAAATCGATGTCTTCTCAACTAAATGTTTTTCAACGCCAAAAACATTTGTGTACCTTACTGCACAGGGAGTGCAAAAAAAAAAATCGAAAAATAGTGTCAGCCACCGGGGCTAGTCCGTGCCGGAACCCGGGATTGAACCAGGGACCTTTAGATCTTCAGTCTAACGCTCTCCCAACTGAGCTATTCCGGCTGACACTGAAAATGCTTTAAAGATTGTACAAGTACGTATTAAACATAAAAAGATATGGATTGATAAGATAACTCGAAAGGCCTTCCGATGGATATTTCGGAAGTTACGAAATTACAAGATGGCTGGGGTTGAACGGCTGAGAACAGTCCTACGACACATTCAACCAAATTCACGAGAGACTGGAGTACAGGTGCGTTAAAAAGGAAATTCTGGCAAATACAGTTGCTATCTTTATTATGAAGGGAATTTTAAACGTAGACACATTTTTTGTATAAAGTTGATTAGAGGCCAAATGCACTTTGGTCTTTGCTCTATCAGTCGTGTTTTTGCATTTTGGTCCGTGCTGTTTTACACGTAACTCCAGTTTTATGTTTATGAAGCATTTTCTAACTTACATGTACTTTTTATGTAATGTATCATATATGTGTATTATATATATATATATATATATTTTATATATATATATATATATATATATATATATATATATATATATATGTATATATATATATATATTACTACATATTAATTGATATCGATGCATATTTTTAGAATCGACTCTCAGATGTTGATTTTTCTGAAAATGGACTTCGTCACCATTAACTGCAGTCCTAATGTTAAGGGAGGAACTGAAATGTATTCTCGCGAAAATGATGTAAAGAGCAATGAAATGTTCTTATGACATTTTAAGGTTGCTAGCACTTAACATTGTTTTTAACTCGTAGTACACAGGCGCTGCCTAACGAATGATAACAGATGTTGATTGGTGTTTTACGTTGGTAATTTCAACAATTCTTCAGTTATATAGCGACATGGAAGCAGGAGATAACCAACCTCTTAAACAGGTTGGGGGCAACCTCTCATTTGAGAGATATTCACTCAAATGAGTAAGTATCACTGTTTTCAGTAATCAATTTCAAGGAATGAACAGAAGTAAACAAGTAGTAAAAAATGAAATTTTGGAATTATGATTTGAAATTTAAAAGGGCACATGTTTACATTACTAAATATAGTTTACAAAACAAGTCATTTTTAACTTACTGTTTTGGAGTTTATAGCTGCACAAATGTTGCAGCTATAACTCCAAAATGGTAAGTTGAAAAGGTCAACTTCTTTTGTATTTTATCTTCTTCTTCCCGGTATGGAGTGGACTCAAAACTGAGTGTTAAGTACTCCAGCGTGATACAACAAACACCTAAAATCCTCTATTTACAATTAAAAACTTGATAAAATTTGAGTTGTTGTCTACTGCTGAAGGAGGTCCGACACGCTGATGGTGTTGAGTGCGTGTCGGAAGCTGTCCACTGATTGTGTATTCCTAATAGCTGGTGGTATATTGTTCCAGGCAACAATGCTAGATGGAATGAAGGAATACTTGTAGAGCTCTATCCACCCGGGTGCTGATCTGGCGGATGTTTTTAGCAGATGAGCCACGTGTGCCCTCCCTGGTGGTATGGAAAAGGTGATATACAGGAACTTCTACGATATGATGATAAATCTTGTAGAACATGATGACTATGTTCCTTGCTCGTCGATGTTGTAGTTGCTCCCATCCTAGTTGGTCTAACATGGCAGTGACACAACCTGGATCCCTTGAAGAATAGTTCCCATTTGCAAATCTGGCTGCTTGTCGCTGAACACTCTCTAGTTGCTGGATGCGATGTTGCTGGTGGGGATCCCAGACGACGGAGGCATACTCAAAGACTGGTCTGACGCCTTGTATGCCTGGCTCCTGACTTGTGTAGGGCAGTTGTGTAGGTTCTGTCGCAGGAATCCAACCGATCTTGTAGCTTTGGCTGTTGTAGCATTTATATGTGAGTGCCAGGAGAGGTCCTCGCTGATGGAGATGCCAAGGTATTTACCACTGGGGACGTCTTCTAACACATGGGCATGA
This sequence comes from Pteria penguin, assembly GCA_035048485.1. NCBI lineage: Eukaryota > Metazoa > Mollusca > Bivalvia > Pterioida > Pteriidae > Pteria > Pteria penguin. Next base: position 18,273,050 of record CM068588.1, on the reverse strand, counting down.
AGATGGTACTGCGCTCTGATTGGCTTGCGCTTCTTAGAGACGTGGATGACAGTGCATTTGGAAGGATGGAAAACCATTTGCTTATCGGACTCCCACTTCTCTAATGATTTAAGGTCATGTTGGAGCTGGTCTGTGGCTGATTTGATTGGTCTGTAGATCAGACAGTCATCCACAAAAAGTTTGACATTGGATGATGTGACTTCCGGTAGATCATTTATATAGGCCAGGAATAGCAAAGGGCCCATCACTGTGCCTTGAGGTACACCAGAGTTGACATCTGCCTCATCTGACACGGATCCTTCAACTAAAACATGTTGTTTCATGTTGGAGAGGAAGCTGCCTATCCACTGTAGAATGGAGCCCTGGATTCCGTACTATTGAAGCTTATGAAGAAGTCGCTGGTGTGGAACCTTATCGAATGCTTTCGCAAAGTCGAATAGATTATAGAATGACATCTGTTTGGCATCCATCCGATAGTCCAAGGACCAGGTCTTGGAGTGTGGCAATAAGCTGTGTTTAGCATGAGTGCTTACTGTGGAATCCGTGCTGTGCTGGTGTGAGGATTGAGTTCTCTTCAAAATGATCCATGATATTGGAATGAAGTATGTGTTCCATGACCTTTGAACATATGGCTGCATCGCTTTTGTCGCTTTTCTTGAAGATGGGAACCACATGCACTATCTTCCAATCGCTAGGTACTTGTTCAGTATAATATAAAAATGTGCCCTTTTAAGTTTAAGTCAAAATTTTGAAACTTTCATTTTTTAGTACTTATTTACTTCTGTTCATTCCTTGAAATTGATTACTGAAAACAGTCATAGATACTCATTTCAGTGATTATCTCTCAAATGAGAGGTTGCCCCCAACCTGTTAAACATAGTGGTGCAACCCGGGAATCGAACCCAGATCGTCGGCGCTTCACCAATACACCAAGCATGCCCCCAAATGATAACATACGGCAAAGGTCATTCTATTGATTTAAAAGTAAAAAGTTTAGGAGGGTTGTTTTTCTAAATGATAAATGACTAAAGAGAGATGAAATGATTAATACAAATAAATAATTGTTAAGCGTTTAGTTTAAGGCCAATTCTACTTAATTGATAGATTATCATCCCCGCGTAATTAGCCCCTCAAAAATCAGTCCGCCCAATATTTTTAAGGCGTCGAGCATTTGCTCGACAGTCTTCTAGCGATCGTAAAAATTTTACCTCTGCACCGCCCTTTTTAATTCACGGAACAAAGTAGTACCTTCTTTAGAGTACTTAAAGTAGTAAAAGTTCTTGCAAAACCAGCTTTGTTATCCTTGTTATTGAAATTTCATTGCACAGAAATAGGTTTAAGCATAGGTCTGCTAAACTTAAATTATCAATATATTGCCCTAAAACACTTATTATTCTGTCGCTTATTGTGTGTGTTAAAATATTCATTCGCCGTAATGACGCAAGCCGATTATGAATTACAATCGCACTTCATGGGAATTTTTCCAAATGTGGGGAAGACCATGTGACATATTGCCTCATTTGGAGAAATCGTAGTAGAACGCTTGTAACACACGCGATCAAGGCCTAATTTGACATATAAGCGCCAATATGGAAACCGATCGCGCGATCTTCGAAATATGGTCACCTGTCTAGATATTTCAAGATCTTTGTGACACGCATTGCCAGTCTATATTAAGGATTCTATGAAATATTTTATGTTCTGTTTTAGACTGAAATTTATATCTAAGTATATTACTTATTATATTATTTACATCATTATTATATAATAATGATGTTTAATAATATAATAAGTAATATACTTAGATATAAATTTCAGTCTAAAACAGAACATAAAATATTTCATAAAATCCTTAATATAGACTGGCAATGCGTGTCACAAAGATCTTGAAATATCTAGACAGGTGACCATTAATTCATAACGAGGTTGACCTAGGTTCAAGTGATGCGTTATCGGTTATTTTTATCTCACTGGAATCCGTTTTGTTTCATTCATTTAACCTAGAGTCAACAAATATCGACAAAATTAATTACATCCTCAAGGCTAACCATCACGAGCCTCTCGTAAATTACATCAGGTACTGTATACCAATGCTGTGTATGCTACTGCAGACGAATTTTAAAAAGATCTACACGCAGTGTGTACAGCTTCTTATCTGCCCTTACCGCCTGTGCTATAAATAACACTTGCTGGACAGGGAATAGCCTCTACAAAATGGCGGTGGTCATTTGTCTGTTCGCGCAGCGATAGCAAGCAAGAGCAGGTAACTCCAGTCTATCTTAAACAAGCATAGCTTTTTAAAAAGCTTTATGTAAATAGGAATTACTTGTTTTTGCGCAGTTGTGAATTTTCCCGCTAAAATTTCTAAAGCCACGCCTCATTTTTTCCTTATTAGGGAAGTAGCATGTGTATATATCACATGGTCTTCCCCCATACTTGGAAAAGTTCCCACGACGGCATAAAAAATGGAAGCCGAGAACGTTTTCAAATCGCCTACAAAATTTAATGCTGATGTAAAGGATGATAGCATGGATAAGACAGAATTTTAGATTGAATGCATGAAAAATAATTTTAAGTAGAACTCACATGTGAGGATTTTATTCCAAATCAACTGATAAAGTGCGATTGTGATTCACCGGACGGCATGGCGCTGTACCCTTACACGTGCACATACAATAAACGACCGAATAATAACTAGTGTGTTTGGACGATATATAGAAGCTGTTGGCCCTAGTGTCAGTGTTAGTAGCGTACACAAAGACTGTAACCTAGAGCATATCTTAAAACAAATTAAGCATAAGGCTTCCATATTTTACAGGCAATGGTAACAACTCGTCCATTTCTTTGTAAAAAAAACGGCAATGGTGTTCGATTGATTTCACAGATACATTCTTTGTGATTAGACATTTGACATATTTCTGCAAGAATGACGTAAAGAACAATAAAATGTTACGATGATGTCATAATCAGTACCACTTGTAACCCTTGACTTGCTCATGACAACGGACCCCATCAAGAAACTGTTTACCATACATCTTACTTTATGACAAACCCCACGGGAGAGCTATGTTGCCCACTGATAACTTTCATTCACATTTTGATATTACATTTTGTATATGATATATAGCTGTTAGTCCTTAAGCTTTTATTTTTACTCTTCCAAAAATTATCAGAATTCAACAAAAAAAGATGAACACCACTGGTCAATTTCTGCTACTTTTGATAACTTTAAATCAAATTTAGCTTGACGCCTTTGTGGCTCTTCAAGCCTTTGATTTTTTTATTTGGCAAAATTTACAATCTCCGCCAATATCGTTCTCGATTCAATATGGCAGCGTGCAGTCATGCATAATTTCTTTATTTGTATTTCTTCATGAATGGGACTTCAAACTATATAATAATAATTTCAGCTAAATTCTATAGATAGTGACCGTATGGACAATAAAACATGTTTGAAACACCTAGAAATTGTATTTAAAAAAGTAAAAAATAAAAAAAACTATTCAGTGTCACAATGATTAAATTTCATCTGACTATATCTTTGAAATACGAAGACTTAATGTTATTGTCTGTGTACTGATTAATAGCATATGAAACCAGCTCTTTAATGTAATTTAGAAATTTAAACAGAAATCTTATGAAGTAAGTTAATTGTCTCTCAAAATTTAACCATTGGTTAGGTTAATCAGTGGCTAAAGTTTAGAACAACTGGCCCCTGATCTTTTTTATCAGAAAAAGTAAAGATTTTGTACTTAACATGTTTATCAGTTTTACAGGTACATGTAGTTAATACGAATACATTTCTCACCCTGCACAAGATAATTTGAAGCTTTCTACGATTTTTTTTTTCTAGTCACAAGTGACCTCTGGTTTGCTTCAACATGAAGGGCAAAAAAATTTCCAGTATACTCTTGACAATTCTGTACTAACACCAGAACAACGTAGGTTCTATGAAGAAAATGGCTTTCTTGTTATTCGAAAGCTGGTTGACCCAGAAGATCTAGTAAAGTACAGGTTTGTGTTAGTTGAAAATAAAATGTACAAGTGTATCTTAGATCTTTTGAAATATAACTTTATGATACCTCAGACAAATTTAAAAAAAGAGAGGAGAGGTGAATACTATACCACAACTACTTTCATAATTCTGAATTTGAATTGATACCAGTATATAATGGAGATTTTGTTATTTTGAAGAAAAAATTAAATCATACAGTATAGTCCAGGTGTTTTGTAAGTTTTCCAGCTGCCACAGTGGGGGCCACATCCAAACATAAATTCAAGAATTACACAATATATTGTGTATTTTATGAAGGTTTGCATCAACACAGGTAAATTTACACCTGGATTCCTACTGTGAGTTTAAGGGTTTTTCCCACTGTATTTTATGAAATTTCTTCGAAACATCTGGACTGTACTATAGACTTAAACATAGACTATGGTACAAAGTTGACCAAACATGTACATGTAGCAATCACCTGATTTGACCAAGCCATGGGCCGATATAATCATTTTCTGAGTTGACTGTGGGTCGAGTTAACCATAATTCATAAAAGATATACCTTCCATGAAATATCTATGTGAGGGCAAATGCAATGGCTCCAATTCAGAAGCTTGATTATTTGATTTCTGAATGAAATATGTTGTTGATTTTCCTGTGAGGTAAGTTTCTTTGATACTGAGTAATATGTTGTTCCTGTATCCTGTTACACTACTGCAGTAATGGAACTATTGGTGTGGGCGTAATAATTTATGCAGATACATGTATCACTATATACAATATATGTTTGTGCGTATGAAAAATTCTGTGAGTTTATGAATGTCGTTAACTGGGCACACTGGTGTTCTGTCTTTAGGATGAGACAGTGGAAACCGAGGTCCCGTGTCAAGGTAGGCGTGGCAGGTAAAAGATCCCTCACTGCTTTGGGTGGGTCCATTGCAAAGGTCTAAATTTTTATGCAGTGCATCAGGCAGATGCCATCACCATATACGTGAAATAATCATGGAATGACGTAAAACAATAATCCATCAATCAATCAGTGTCATTTATATATAAATCTATCTCCTTTTTTCAAAGACAACAGTTTGAAGCTATCTGTAAGAGAGATGTACATGTGCCTGGACTTATTATAATGAGAGACATTGCCATCAGCAAATCAGAATTTGTACCAGGAGAGAAGGCAGTAACAAAGATACAAGATTTCCAGTATGACGATGTCTTGTTCACCTATTGCCAACATCCCAAGGTGATCTACTGTACTATGTATTATAGAGCCTTGGTGCCCACCTTGGCTAAGTTATCAGTATAATATTTTATGTGTAGGTTGATATGATATCTGCATTTAACTGTTAGTTGTGAACTTACCTGTGGTTGGGGGTGGGAGGTGGGGTTATTCATATTTTGCATGCTGGTATCTTATCGATATTTCATTTGTAGGTTGTGAATTTGTATTTTAAGTATAGGATGTACATCAGTATTTTATATTTTGAAGTTGTCTGAAATTCACTGGATAAAGTTGTGTGAAATTTACATTTTGAAACTATCTGAAATTGACATTAAGAAGTTATCTTAAATTTGCGTTGTGAAGTTACCTGTATTTTATACACCAAATCAGAATTTTATATAGTGGTGTGATATGAATTTGATCCGTAGGTTGTAAAGTATGTCGAAGCGTTTACAGGGACGAACATTTATGCCGTACATACCATGTTGATCAACAAACCACCAGATCCAGGTAAGTTTTCCTTCCCCCAAAAATGCAGGACTATATTCAAAAGGAATTTATTTAGTACACATGTATATCATGTATATGCATTAGAGTATATTAATCAAAAACTTGATTTATTTCTAACCTAACCCAATTTCAGTTTATAACAAGTACATCTATAGTATCTCAAATAATTTTACGGTCAGACAAGCTTGAATTATTATACTATATCGTTAATTCAAAGAATTATAATTTTGATAAAACAAAATTAACAAGAATGAAATTGAATCTACACATGTCATATTATTTAAGATACTTCTTAATATGCTTAATCTGAAAGAAATATCGCAAGAGTACCTAGATACTATGTAATGAGAAAAAAAAAATGAGGAAAGATATATTCATGGTCAAGTAGGGCAATCTTGATGAAATTTTAATCAGTTGTGCCTTTAAAGGTAAACATTTTGTCCAGCTAGATACATGTAAGACTTCAGTTAGATTTACTGTTAAACAAGGATGATGTGATCTGCTTACACACGTTTCATTTTTGTCACTCTCAGTGTACAGTATTATCATGGCTATTGTAAATGTAATACCTAATAAAGAAAATTAGAAAAACTCCTTGTACTGTAGAAAGTTTCAAAGAAACAAACTTATTGTATATATACATGTATATTATCATATAGGTAGGAAGACATCACGACACCCGATGCATCAAGATTTGCATTACTTTCCGTTCCGACCTGCAGACAGGATTGTTTGCTCTTGGACTGCTATGCAGAAAATCAACCGAGAAAACGGCTGTCTTGTTGTGTTGCCTGGGACTCATAAAGGGAAGTTACTCCAGCATGAATACCCAGAGTGGGAGGTAAGGGTAGCCAGCATTCAGAGCTAGTCAGATTTTATGTCTTAATTTGCATCATATTCAAGTACTTAAATCAATTTGATATGATCACCTTAGCATGACTGAGTCAGTCCATTTAGTTGTTAGTGAACTCAGCATGACTGAGTCAGTCCATATTGTTGTTGGTTAATTCAGCATGACTGAGTCAATCCATACTGTTGTTGGTTAATTCAGCATGACTGAGTCAATCCATATAGTTGTTAGTGAACTTAGCATGACTGAGTCAGACCATATTGTTGTTGGTTAACTCAGCATGACTGAGTCAATCCATACTGTTACTGTTGTTGGTTAACTCAGCATGACTGAGTCAGTCCATATTGTTGTTGGTTAATTCAGCATGACTGAGTCAATCCATACTGTTGTTGGTTAATTCAGCATGACTGAGTCAATCCATATTGTTGTTAGTGAATTTAGCATGACTGAGTCAGTCCATATTGTTGTTGTTGGTTAACTCAGCATGACTGAGTCAATCCATATAGTTGTTAGTGAACTCAGCATGACTGAGTCAGTCCATATTGTTGTTGGTTAACTCAGCATGACTGAGTCAATCCATATAGTTGTTAGTGAACTCAGCATGACTGAGTCAGTCCATATTGTTGTTGGTTAATTCAGCATAACTGAGTCAGTCCATACTATTGTTGTTTAACTCAGCATGACCGAGTCAATCCATACTGTTTTTGGTTAACTCAGCATGACCAAATTGATCCATATTGTTGTCTGTTAAATAACTACCCATGACTCACTGGTTTGGTGCCTTAGGACCGAGCTTTAATTCGATATTTAGTTTTACATATAAATTTTAATGAATAAATAATTGGTACTGAAGACCATAAGGCAATTAACAAAAGTGTATACATATAAAAGACAAACCAGTAAACAAGCAAAAAGAATGATCAAATTGTTATACTGGTACCTGTTTTAAAAAAGAACTTAACAGGTAAATCATGAATAATCGATTACACATTGTTGTAGATAGCTGCAAAAAAGAGACATTTTCTGTTTGGGATTTGTTTTTTATCTATAGTGTAAATTACATTTATTTTAGGGTATCCATGTAAACCGTTTCTTTATTCAGAAGTTGAAAATTGGCGTTTTGTTACAAGATCTTTGGTAAACAAAAAAAGGACTCAGAGCTTTTTGTACTTTCAAGATTTTTATTGTAGGGAGGAGTGAATAAAATGTACCATGGGGTGAAGGACTATGATCCCAATTCTCCCAGAGTGCATCTGGATATGGATGTCGGTGACACCGTCTTCTTTCATCCCCTTCTGATACATGGCTCAGGAATGAACAGGACAAAGGATTTCCGAAAGGTCTGTAGGATGTATGATTTCATGCTGTATTCAGAATTTGCACACTAGTGTTTCCTAATCAGTGCAAAAAAATCTTATTTTCAGTTTGCGGAAACATGAAGTTTCCACCAGTTTCTGAAGTGGAAACTTGCTGAGACTCAAGTTTTCATAGGTTTCTACTGCAGAAACCTGCGGGAAACGTCCCAGTTACTGCAGGTTTAAGCCAGTTTCTGGTAGGTTTCTGGATTTGCAGAAACTTAGTTGGTTTTTTGTGCAGTGAATGCTTCCATACTAAACAAATGGCCAAAAGTTCTTTGTTTTCCTCCATCATTAAACAGTAGCTATCACTGTGTTGGTAGATGAATTATCAAGGTGTATCAAATCATTCGTTGGGTGTGTGCTAGGCTGTAGTCGAAGATTTTAACCCTACTAGCAACTTGTTGGTTTCCAGTCTTTAGACAGTGAAAAACTGAGAATCAGTGTCCAGTAGATCTTCAGATGGGTCCGTTGCATAGGTAGAAATTACTGTGCAGTGTATCAGGGAAGTCTCCTCACTAAATGAGTGAAACAGTCTGGATGTGACACTAAACAAGCTTTCTCTTTTAATGTATAAATGAGAGGAACACTCAAATTCTGCTTTCATTGGATAAAGGCCAAGTACATGAAGACAAAAATTTGTGGACTTTTGTAGTGTATTGTGTTACTTATTTATTCAGGTCTTCCCTTTTGAGGACTTTTATCAATTCTTTCTTCGTAAATTGTTTTTTGTTGTTAGTTTAAAGAAATGGTCACAGTGCAACAAAAATTCTTCAAAATATTTGTCTTTTTTACTTTAGTCAATTTCTTGCCACTATGCTAGCAGTGATGTAAACTTTATAGAAGTAACAGGGTCCACCCATGAAAACATTGCAGAAGAAGTTGCTGAATTAGCCCAAAAGAGATTAGGAATACCAAAAGGGGACATAAAATATGAGGTAATGATAGAGATAAATAAACACACAAGAGTAGTCAATGAAAACGAAGTAGTTATTGGTAGGTGACACATATATTACTAGGAAAATTACACTTTTGTTAGTTATTCTTGTTTTTGTGTCATCTGCAAAACATAACAACAATACTTTTTATTGTCATCAATATAGAGTTACATCCCATTTGTAGTTTCTTGGAGGTGTGTATTGCATTAAAAGTGACCCGAAAGTTGGAAAGAGTGGGTTGGGGTGCAGCAGTGATGACAAATACACTATGGTGGTGAAAACTTATAGAAATGCTGCATGTCGTGGTCTTTCAGATATTTTTGCAGTTCACATTTAAGACATTCAGAATTTCAGTTGTATCACTTTGTGAATGAATCTAATTGTCCACATATGTGTTGTCAGTGATGCAATGCCCTCACACATGTGGAAGATTGTTCCAATTGCAGACACAGGAGAGTGCCATAATTGTGATTTAAAAGTATTTCAGATCATTTCCTCGTACTAATCTGACTCTCCATCTTGTATACGTCTATTCAGAGTTCAGAAAAAGGGCAATGCTCCTTGAAGCGTTCTCAAAAGCCCTACTTCTTCCATGAAATATTCTCAAAAGCTATACTTATTCCTTGGAATATTCTCAAAAGCTATACTTATTCCTTGGAATATTCTCAAAAGCTATACCTATTGCTTGGAATATTCTCAAAAGCTATACTTCCTTGGAGTATTCTCAAAAGCTATATTTTTTCCTTGGAATATTCTCAAAAGCTATACATGTACTTCCCTGGAGAATTCTGAAAAGCCTTACAGGTACTTTTCTTTAGAATATTCTCACAGGCTATACTTGTTCTTCAGAGTATTTCTCAAAAGCTACAATGTCCATTGGAGTATTCTCATAGGCCACTTATGTCCCTTAAAGTATCTTAAAAGGTGACATATTTTCCTATGAGTATTCTGAAAGATGACACATGTTTTTATGAGTTTCCTAAAAGGTGTTACATATTCCTTGTGATTCCTCTGTATAACTCTCTTGGCTGGCAATATATGTTTTATTATGCCCCTGGAATCAAAGAATTGAGGGCATTTAGTTTTTGGCCAGTCTGTCTGTCTGTGGCAAAAAACTTTAACATTCCACATACGGGTAACTTTTCAACTGTAAGAGATAGGACTTTTATATTTCACATGTGTATACCTTGTGACAAGACATTTCTGCAGTACAATGATTTTGACCAGTGACCTTGACCGTTAGCTTTGACCTATACTTCAAAAACTTCAACATTGGGTATATCTTTTGAATGGTAAGTGATAGGGCTTTCATATTTCACTTGTGCATTCCTTGTTACAAGATCATTCCTTTGGTACTAAAAGATTGACCTTGATCTAATTTTAGGATAACAGCTTATATTAACAAATGTTTGCCGCTGGAGACATTCGTATTTCACAAATTCAGCTTGTTCCTTTGATCACTGTATTCATTATATTGTAGTAAATCACTAAATGATTGAATTTTATCCTCCTCTATTTCAGGATATTTGGAAAATAAAAGGTCGATGTGTTCAAGGTACAACGCAGTGGTGAGCCAGATTTGGTACCTGCAAACATGAACAGGGATTTTTGAACTTCAAGTCATATTGACTACTGTGATACATTTTCATATTCTAAAACTTAAACTACACCAGGAATTTTCAGTATTGTACCATACATTAATCAGTGTTTCATGAAAATTCAGAAGAGTTTATATGTGGTATGGCTAAACCTGATAAGCTTATACAATTTACTGTACAGAAACATCGGTACATCTGGCTTAATGTAATGTATACAGTATTATGATTGACGTGATAAAATTTGAGATGTTTATATTCAGGTGTTAAATTTTATATTCTGATAGCATTCCTTAGTATTTCTCAATATAGGGCATTCTAACTGAATCAAATTGATAACAGTTCTTAGATACATGTTAGAATATTGAATTCACATTTTATGTATGTAAATTGTTTCATTCAAATTGTATGAATGAGATAATGAACGTTATTTTATAGTAAAAACATGAAAGATGAGCAAGCCAGAAACTGTTTCACTTTGTCATGTAGAAATTAATGCAGATATAAAAATGTATATGCTTGTGAAGAGAATGTACTTTATTTATCAACTAGGTATTATTTGTAACCTTTAGCAAACAGGAAAAAAAGAAATACATAAAAACAGATTGTGCCAAATTTTTCCGTTGGAGTCTAGTGTATTGTTAATCCTTTTTTAATTGCTACAGATAATTTAAAATGTTTTATGATAATGACTTTGTATATGAATATAATATTCAGTGGCAGATTTAGAAGGAAGGGGGCGGGCTAGGCCTCCTTTTTTCACCACAAATTTACAAGGCATATATAGATGATATAGTTATAAATATATAGGTTGAAAACACTCAAGCCCTGCACAAAGACATATTATTTTCGAATTTTGATTATATTGTAATCAGAAATGATATGAGTAATACTCCAGATATGGCCCCCTTCCCCCAATCTTTTCGGAAATCCTTCATCTGCCACTAACAATGTTGATTTTGTAATGAAATTATGTGTGTTTTATTCATTATTTGTGATTTTCATTTACATTAAATTGTTGATTTTCATAAATTTTGATGTGATTCATTTTGTACAAAAAAGTGAAAAACTCTTTTGCTTGGATACATTGTGTAAAAAAGAATCTGGTATACACCACACCATGCCCAGAGTTTGCATAAACGCTTGGATTAATTTGAGTGATTCATTATGAATTTCAGAACTTGACAGCTGCAGACTGTTTCACAAAAGTTCTTTATGAAAGTATTAAGGATTTTTTGCAACTTTTGACCCTTGACTTTGCATATAAGGGGAACCTTAGCAGGAAATTATTAGTTTTTTGGTGATTTTTTCATCCCAGTGTACAACAAAAGCATTTCACATGCATATTGAAGTTTACAGCCATACATGTATTCCATATAGGTAAAAAATACCAAAAATCCTTAAAAATTTGATAAGAACTTTTGTGAAATTGTCTGCAGGTCATGAATCAAATTTTCATCAAGATACCTAACAGAGCTCAAAGACATTGCATACAGGCTAAAAGGAACTTAAACTTATCCCTGAAATCAGAGTTAAATTTCATCCTTCAACAACCAGTTCTACATCGATGATGCATAAGCATATCAATGCAATTTATGCCATGAGTACTGTTCAGTGTTGTTCATTTTCATACTGTTAAAAGTGCTGGTATAACTCGATCGGTGAGGTGTTTGGCTGGTGATGGAGAAGTCTGGGGTTCGAATCCTGCTGGTGCGCGTCAGTATCCTCTCCATAGGACATTTAGAACCAAGGTCCTGTGTCATGGTGTATGTGGCATATAAGAGATCCCTCACTGCTTGTGGTGAGTTTATTGCAAGAATTTAAATGTCTGTGCATTGAATCAAGCAAATGCTGTCACCATATAGAAATGCAGAAATCTTGGGTAGCATGTTTGGCATTTGACTGAGAGTCCCACCTTTGGTTTGCTGGATTCTTGTGCTGTAGATGGGAGTGAAAATCAAGTTCCGGTGTTACACATTGACAAAAATGTTTCTCACTACTTTGGATAGTGTAAATTTCTTTGCAATGAGTCAGGTAATTGCCCTGTAATTTGTAAGTAGTCATGTTACTATGGAAAGAAACAAGATACATGTATAAAATAAGATAATTTATTTGCCAATTTGGGCCCAATTAAGGGCATATACATGCATACATGTGTTTTAAAATTTCCAAATATTATGAGATAAATGTTAACTAACATAAAGAAGTACTATAAGATGTATATACATGTACATTTAATTACAATGAATATAATAGCATATTATATTCTTTGTAACAAACACTACAGAAGTTCCCAAGACACCTGCTGTCATATACTCCAGTCCTTTATATTCCTTCGACTCTGTGGGAAAAGGGTGGGTTGACTACTGATTGCGCGGTTTTTGGAAAAACTAGGACCTTCAGTTAAATCAACTCGTGTACATTAACCAAACTTATCAATAGATATCGTATCTAGCTTGTCACCTGATGAAAAACAAGGTTTAGTTTTGTACTTCACTCACAAGAATGATAAATTTTAACGAGGGCTAAGTATCGAAAAGGACATGCACTTTTTACAAAGCAATAAAGTGGCGTCTGTACTATCCAGAAGGGTCAGATCGACTTATTTTTTTCCTCATTTATATCGTGGTGGACTTCGCGTACTTCATTTGGTACAGTGCTTTTCTCTTAACCATGTGGGATGTAGATTTACATGTTTAAAACGAAAAGAATCAAATGATATTTTGGTCGAATCTTTGGGTGGGTTCTTGGACCACATGCCCTGCTCATCTATAGTAAGGTGACACGATAGGTCCGGGAGGATTCGAACTCTGGGCCCTCTGATTACGAGCCGAATTCGCCAACTTTTCGGTAATACCTGGCGGATAGTTGTGAAAGCGGCATATATGATCCCAACAAGGGAGAAAGAAATGTAAATTTTTCTAATCACTGCTGGTGCTATGTATTCCCCAACAGGTTTGGAAAACTCATAAATGGATATTACCGTATATCATGGCGTCTTTCTTTATCTTGAAGTGCCATAAAATGCCAAAGGCTCGGTCTGTTAAGTTACCAGGGCTATCTCTTTCTTAAACATGGTCCTCAACTTACTGCTTGATATCAGTCTTTTGTGCCCTTCATCATTGCAAATTTTAATTTCCTTTTTTATTAGCTTATAGGATCCCTGCCGGTTCACCGGAAGGGACTAACGGCATTATCTCCGTCCGTCCCTTTGTCTGTCTGTCCATTAGTCATTTCGTCACAAACGGGAACTATACATCAGATTTAGAACAAAATTGGATATATTGGGATATAGGTCAAAGCATAGTAATTCCTTTTCCCATAGGGTCCCATGATAAATTACCAAACGTCCAGTAAGATTTACACAACTTTCTACATCTTAGCTATATATTACCCACATGTATATCAAAATGTTTGTCAGACCCTCCTCATCCCTTTAATTTCGAGAAAATCCTGTTGGAAGGCGGCCACCCCACAAAACTTACCTAGTAATTTCAAAAGTAAACAGCAACCCCTTTTTGGGTCATAAAGTCTTTACATTAGTGAAATGAGATAAAATTCATAATCAATCTTTATATATAGATTGATGAAATAATTTCATAGAATCACAGCCCCTGATATATTGAAATAGTAGTCTTTGACCTATACAAGTCTATATGCCTTGCGTCCGGCGCCATAAACAGAGAAAATATTTAAGTCAATTATCTAAATTTAATTTAACCTATTATCAAACGTTCAAATAAATTGTCATACAGAATGGTTTAATTCTATTTATAGACAGAATAAAACTCAATAAAATCCAAATCTCAGATAAGCCGGCGTGGCCTAGTGATATCGCGCTCGTCCCCTGACCGGGAGGCCGGGATTCGAGTCCCGCTCTGGTCATGCCGGTGTCCTGTCTTTCGGATGAGACAGTAAAACCCGAGGCCCCGTGCCGTCGTATGCATGCACGTAAGAGATCCCTCACTGCTTTGGATGGGTCCGTTGCAAAGGCCAAAATTTGTTTTCCCCCGCATCAGACAGATGCCGTCACCATATACGTGAAATATTCGTGGTGTGACGTTAAACAAAAATCAATCGATCAATCAACCAAATCCCAGTTATAGATTCATTTTTGAACAGAAGAATATGAAATTATGACTTAACTATTTTCTCAGTTTATGGCGCCGGGCCCAGGGAGTGTCAGGCTGGAGTCCTACTTTTGGGTTTCTTCGTCCCTATACTTCAGATGAAAGATTAAATGAAGGTCCTATCTCACGACAGAGCATTGAGACATCTCTAAATGTCTATGCAATACACTGGGTAAATGCCAACACAAGTGATATCGTCTTTGGTGTGACAAATACGCAATACTAGACAGGAGAAGACAGTTAAAAAGTTTCAAAGGCAAAATTCAAAATTCTGCAATAGATAACCTCTATTCCTTGAATTCCTTCGACGTGAATTGGCAATGGATACAAACTGAAATCTCAAATGGTGATGAGGGCTAAAAGTAAAAGCTAACAGTTTCAGTTAACCAAGCCGTACAACAATCTAACTTTATCAATAGATAACATGCATATCTGACCAGTGGCGTGTTTAAAAAAAGGTTAGTTTAGTACAAATGTCACAAGACTGATAAATTTTGAAGATGACTGAATACACTCAGATAAAAAAGGTGCTTTGTGTACTATCCGGGGTAGGGGCAGATGACTTTGAAAATTTTTACTTATATCAAGGCAGATCCAGTGTATTTCAGTTGGTATGGTTCTTAGATCTAATCCTGTCGAGGGGATGCAGATTTCACTTTTTAAACATAGAGTACCAAATGTCATTTTAAAATATTTACAATGCTAGTCTAATTCCTTCGATGAACCATGCTAAACAGACTCGGTTCATCAGCCCATGAACTTGGGTCATGGAAGTAGTACCGGCGTATGGCAAATCACATGCGTAGTAATATAAAAAAAGGCGGGGCTTACTCAAGTTCAAGGCCGATGTTCTATCATTGTTTTTTACTTAAAGGAATCTATTAATTTTGAGCAATTAAAGAAATTACCTGGACAGATAGAGTATTTTTTAGCATTCTAGACACGCACTATATTGCGTGGCGGAAGCACTTTTCCACTTCAGGAAAAATTTGGTCCTTGCCAATTTGATAACGGGGAATTTGATATTTTGTTTTCAAAAAGAATCTTTTAAAATGCATTGTAAATATAAGGAATGACTGTCTTTTTTTCTAGATTCATTTGGAATGAACTTTGGTGAAAAACAAACAAATCATTCGAGAACCGCTTCGTGGTTCACGTGATTTGTTTGTTTCTCACCCAAGTTCATTCCCCATGAACCTACAAAAAAGACAGTCAATCCTTAAGTATATAAGGGTTTCAGCCATTTCACGTAAGACGATGTAAAAAACGGACTCTGAAGTGAGTTTCGCTAAAGGTCATAAGCCCAAACGTAGACGTAGACGTAAACCTTGCCACAAAATTCACGTGTACGTCAATTGAATTTTTCTTGAAGTCTATGTTCATATGTAGTTACATAGGTTAACGTTGTAGAGGGTGGACGTTAAGTTTGGAACTCTTCAGGGAGGAGATAAATATTTCTTAGCAAAGTTTACGTCTACCTCTACGTTTGGGCTTACAACCTTTGTTGAAATCTTCTGAATATGGGTTAAATTTGCCGTCTACTCGACAACAACAAGCTTACTAAAAGTACATCACTGCAATATATAAATCCAGATGATTGTGAAAGCGGTATATATTGATCTCAAAAAGGGAATAAAAGATGCAGACTATTCTGATAGATATTACTTATTTCCCAGCAGACTAGGTAAACTAAATAATGGATACAATATAATCGTGCCTTTCTTTATCTTGAAATGTGAAAGAAAAATGCAAATGATTCCAGCTAGAGGCGCTGTCGACTCTGAAGCTCTACCGGTTACATCACTTACCAGGCTACCCGTTTCGAACGTAAACTTCGATGCATTATTAGTTATAGTGTTTTACTGAGGAATACGACAATAGATATGATCCACGAAAGAAAAATTATTTGTTCTTCTTATTTCTTCCTCGGTCAATCAGACCTGCCTACCTAATAAAATATTTGTTAATAGTTTTGATGTCACGTATCAGAAGATACTTATCAAGAAAATAAGAATAATTTTATCGAAAGAGATGCACTATATATCAAATGTTTTAGATATACCTTTTATACTGGATTGTAGTTTTACCCGTCAAACACATGTTTTACATGCACTATTGATACAAAATTGTACTTTTATCCACTCAACGAACTTCTTTGTTATAAATAAATAAAATAGATAAAAAAAGAAAATACTTGTAAATAAATAAATAGTAATTAGAAGAAAGTAAAAGTTAAAAACTTTTCTGTATTGGATAGACCATCAACAAAATTACAATAAGAGATCGTCCAGAGAATTCAGTGTCATATCTGACAAGGTAACGTACATACCACGATGCATACCTCTCCACGATGGCTGTATCTGTAAAATTATCATTTGGGGACTGGCATGTTCGTGGAGAAAATTCGATTTCCTGATGTTTTTCAGAGAAATATAAATAGTATACCACCATGTTGTGTCATACTGCTAGCATAACTGCCCTAAGCCAACATATTGGATTAACTCTCTGTAGACCGTTAAATATAGTCCGTATCGCGGTTGGCACATTAAGGAACTTTTTCCCTGCTGGCTGATTCTTATTCACTGAATACTCACTGCATTTCCAATGGCTCGGAACGACACGAGTCCCGTTCCTGAATATTTTTACATATTGTCCAAGATTGTTTTGATAAGTTGTTGAAAGTACTCGAGTCACTTCCAAGGTTGCTTGTATAAGTTCGATGTCACCATCATTTAATACCCTTAGTTAATGATTCATCTGTCCTGTTTGTTAGCTTCTCATTCGCCCAAAATTTATCCCAAAATATTTATTACACCAGAATTCGAGACCAAATTTACAGGCAACATTGGAGAGGCTAATGTTATGTATTTTCTCACAATGAGATTCCTTACTGGATCCTATGTGAGTTAAAGCTCTTGAGTTTATTGACAAATTTTCTCTTTTGCATATGACCGATCCCGCAAATTCGTGATGCTTAGTATATATATTTCGTTCTACACAGAAAAAGTGATCTAATCTGAGTGTCTTCAGAAAATCTGAGCGCACAATTTGAGATTTCAGAGATCCATTCAATTACAAGAAACCGCTAAAGACGGTATGACCAGAATGTAAAGAAAATTCGAAACAAGGTCAAGGTCATAAGGTCAAAAGTCAATGTATCAATTGAAAACACTCACTATAGAGAAGCTAAGTGTGAAGTATCAAAACCCTATCCCTATTGATTCAAAAGATATAACCAAAGTTAAAGTTTCTTTTTAAAAGTAGATCAAAGTCCAAGGTCAAGGTAACTAGGGCAAAAGTCATGGCATAATTTGAAACTCTGTATGTGTGAAGTATTACGTTTATACTCCCAATAGTTGCTAAGATTTTGCTTGAAGCAAAAACTTTTAAATTAACCAAAATATTGACGGACAGACAGATAGGCCTCGCCAATCTATAGATCGGAATTGCTTTGCTTTGCTTTGCAATCCGGCCAATAAATTGGTTAATTACAGTAAATTTTACTATTATTTATGCAAATAAACTGTAAAACATCTTCACGTACATAATAGTAAGAAATGATGATACGTTTAAACTTGACAGTATATCAGGGACCGATTTAGCCTGGGTACACGGGAATGTCCTCTTACCCAGAGCAGTGGAACCAAGTATAGTGCCCTAGTCCCATTATGACAGTAAAATGAAAAGATCACGTTCGTCTAGATACGTCCCTGTTACAAAGCGAGATAACTCTTATCACATTAATTTCTTAACAGATGTTTCTTCTTCATTTCATAATCATGATCGTATACATATTATAATAAAGTTTTTATTTATGAAATTTTATTTCAGCTTTTAAGAATTTGTTTCATTAAATCATGTGGACTTTGCATTGCTGGATTCGAACTAATGTTAAGTACAGCATATTACAAGAGGTTTAAAAGACTGACCAATGGCAGATTCATGTGTAGCCACCTTTTCGACATCTGTACATTTTTCTGGGAGACCTGCAGCGGTTTTTTTTAAGTTTCACATTTGAAATGTGCATCAATCATCTCAGAAGGTGCCCAGAATGCACCCAGTTTGAAAAATTTTTCCGGGTGACGCCACCCAGATCCCCACCCACGACCCTCCTGCATCCACCTCTTTTCGGCGCTACATGCCTCAGCGAAGCCTTCGACTTCAATTGTGCCCCTCCACCGACATTGAATTTATCATCCGCCCCTGTATATATCTTGTAACGTGTATCGAAATTTAATTTCGTACACATGCATTCGAGTGTTATGACCAGAGATCTATATTATCGATGTTCCCGTTTCATCTTTCGTCTGTATTCACCAGGGTACTCAGAAATCGCCGTTACCTCCCTGTTAAATGATATTGTTTTTCCACTCTGCAAAAATTAATCCGACTTCAGAAGAACAGCCATTTGAGTGCTAGTTTAGAGGATTAGATTGAAATTATTATATTAAAATACATTGTTGAAACCAGGAATATGGATCACACAAATACAGAATTGTCGACACTGTAGATACGATGGTTTTGCAATGAAACCAAGCAACATGTATACACACCATGTATACAATACTTTTTAACCCCTACAAAGTTCAGTTAGGAGTGGAGGGGGACGTATACAGGAATCACCATGTCCGTATGATTTTTCCAAAAAGCTTGGATGAGATTTACTAGCATGTTCACTTGTCCAGGAAGGCAGACGACTTTGTGCCCGACATTTCGACATTTCCTGTAGGAGTTACGGAAGTTGCATTGAGATATTTTGATGATGAGCAGTCACTATTATTCTGTCATCAAAAATTCTGGAAGTGCCGAAATGTGGATTTGAATGAAACTTGGCACTAAAGAAGATAAATATTACTGAGAAGTGAAAAAGAAAAGGAAATATCACTCAACAATTCTTGAAGGAGTTATATGGACTGCTTTTGAGGTTGTTTCAACCATCCTTTGGAAATACTGGATATTGAAACTTGGTACAAATCTTCATTACCATAATATACAAACTTTTGATCACAGTTTACATATCTTTTATTAGAATTAGGTTGATTTGTCTGAAATTAATTTTCAAATCTCTTTTCATGCATTCTTTCAGATACTAGTACTGGACTGAAACTTGGTACACATATCTTTATTACTAACAATAAAAGATCGCGTTTTAATTTTATAGCGATTGACTTTCTTTGGCAAGAACAAGATATCCTATAAATATTTGACATATTTATGATCAAAATCTACAATTTTGCATATTGTAACTGTTGACCTTGACGTAATTTTGGAAGAGTTATGGTTCTTTTAAACTAGTTTTCCACACGTTCGCGGTTTCGATTATTTGTCATCAGAGAATCATGACACTTGGCACACAGGAGGATCCCTACTGTTTTCAGGATCATTTGTATACAATATTTTCAAATATGCTTAAAAATTGTACGTTGTTGTTGTTGTTTTTTTTTTTTTAATTTCCATTTAAATACTTTCATCATTTTGATTTTCTTATAAGCCGGTGTGAGCTAGTGCATAAGGTGCTTTGCTCGTGATCGTGAGGTCCCGGATTCAAACCCCGCCCTGCAGGGCACACCGGTGTTCGGTCTTTCGGATGAGACAGTAAAATAAAAACTGAGGCCCCGTGTCATGGGTGGGTCCGTTGTAAAGGTCTAAATTTGTATGCAATGAATCGGGCAGATGCCGTCACCATATACGTGAAATAATTATTGAGTGACGTAAAACAATAATCAATCTATCAATAAATTAATTGATTTTCTTATACATACTGTCTTGACTGTACAAGCAATTTTTACCTCGAACTTTACAAAATTAAAATCTCATTGAAGTCTGTTTGCAGCTTTTGTATTCTACTGGGAACTGATCTTAACAATCCAAGTTTAATATTGTTTTATTCCCTTATTAACTTTTCCAGACAGCTCCTACTATACTTGAAACAATATCATCCAGCTTTCACACTGGTGAAAAATAAAAGCGAAGCCAAATCCCAACAAAGCATGCAAACCAGAGGAAAAAATTTATGTTGGAAACGATGCAGAAAATTCAGACAATGCCTTGCAGTATGTCAATATCATTACAGTTACTGAATATGTCGTATTTATTATTTATAATATGTATATGAATTTGTCATTCACAGCGTACAATGATAGCGAGATTGTAGGCAATGCTATGCTTCTGTGTTGATTGATTCGCTTATTCGATTGTCATTTGGGATTTGGTTATTTTCGCCTCTTCTCTGTTTTGTCATAAATCGGAAATTAGAGTAATAATTCTCGTAGCTGTTGGTAATAATACAGAAAGGAACCGCCACGAGGTATAACCCGATACTGATGAGGAAAATGGAAACCATCTGACCTATAACTGATTTCGGAACTACATCACCGTATCCGACCGAACTCATCGTCACGACAGCCCACCAGAAGCTAACCAAAACGTTACCAAACAAATCTGGCGACATCAACTCGCAAAGATAAATGAGCGCAGCCGACATAAGACAAACTGCAAAAAATCCACACAGAAAGAAACAAATATCTGCAATATTGGAGATCAAGGTCATATAAAGCGCTACCCAACTACTCGTGTGGCTCATAAGTCGTATTATTCGGACAACGCGAAAACAGCAGACAAAAGCCATCACAATGGTAACAGACTGCGTCATCTCGATGTTCCCTCTTGAAAAATCAAATAATTCCAGAATTTGATGGAAGTACGCCGATGCTATGCTGATCATATCCAGAATGAAGTACCAATGACGGAGAATCAGGACACGGTCCGGGATCGCATATACTACGATAACGAAATCACAAAGTAGTACAGTGTTCATCAGTACGTCCAGGATGCTGAGTAGTACGTGTGGGGAAGTTGTTAGGTACATCAATAATTTCGGGTTCGTGATATTGGCCGGTACTTCCACTTCTGGTATTCTTTTTTGTCGACATGCTTCAAACGTTCCCATGATGAAGATGGCAATTGAAACCAGGATAGTGATTAAAATGATGACGTAATAAATCTGAAATTGTAAATTACTTGTAAAGATTAGAATGTCTTTTATTCATTATACAACGACTTCCCAGGAAGTTTTCACTTGATCTTAGAATGTAAAGGTAACTTGTGATACGTCACTGGAGTAATTATATAATATTTACTGTCTGGCTTATCACGCCTGAGAAACAGTTCGGTGTCACATGTATGGCGAATTTATAGGCTTCTCTTCAAAGTTAAAGAATCATAAAATTTTCAACTGTCCGTCTGTTATTTTCAACGAAATATCACATTCTTCATAAGTTGATTCATACATTGAATTCCATGGTTATCTTTATTTTCAACCTAGTTTCATACGTCTAATACACGAAATAGTTCCAAATTCAAGGTAATTAAACATTCATTTTAAATAATTTACATTGAATTTAAATCATACTTTATATTAAGCATATCATTACATGCTTGGATATTTAATTTCATACTCTAAACATGGATTTAAAAAAAAACTTTTACAAGAATCTTGTGGAATAGCCTTTAACAGAGATGTATAGTGTCTTTAGCGCACGGAACTCTGGGTAGAAAATGTCTGGCTTATCACCCCTGCTATGGGTGCCGAAGAAAAACCCTTTGAGGTGCAAGATCCCGACGCTGAGCTACTAAGTATGATAAATCTTTGGAAAAATACCTTAAACGACATTATTAGTTCATATTTTAATCGATTCAATCTAAAGAATAAAGAAATTAGTTTTAATTTTAAACAGTTTTGGACTGCATGGCATCTCCCGGTTAAGTATTAATATTTTGTCCGTGCTTTGACGTATTGCGGAAAAAATACTATATTGTTTTTCTATCACATGAAGTTGTTACATGGGATCATATGGATCAAATAATTTCAGCCATTGAAATTGCTTTTGTGAGTCGGAGTGTTCGATTGCATTACTTAGATGGTCATTCTCTGACCGACTTTCGAGTAGTTAATTTATGTTATGGACGCCAAGCACGAAATTCGTGCAGACGTACACTGTGAAAAATTCCGACGTGACAATGCTTAATGGACAGAAATCTTCAAAGAAATATTTCATTGTATTGAAGTGTGAAACGCGTTAACGTCGTCTCAAGATACTATGATGTCGGACATAATAATGACAACAACAACAACAGCAACAACAACAACAGCAACAACAACAATAATAATACTACAAAAAGGGACGTTTGCTAGGAATTTGGATCACATTATTAAGTCTACTCGATAAATTTTACTTAGTCCTTATAAGGAAATCTTTATCTTAAGAAAGGGGTTATTGCCCAATCACAGATCACGAACGGAGTTTAAAAATTGTGTGTTGAGTGGTAGCTATTAAAGATTCCTAAGAAAGGACCTCTTTGTAATATCTAAACGAGTGATAATAGTATATTATTGTTATGTGATTCATAAATAAAAGGACTTTGAAATTAGATATTTATATTCATAAACTATAAAGAAAATTCGTAATGTTTTGTATAAGGTATTGAGTGAAAGAATGAAAAATCGATAAGATTGAAACTTGATACATAATATGTTTGAAAGTATGTACTATGAATTTTAGGAAGATGGGGATGGTTATGAAGAAACAGGGTCGGTGGACCGGAAAATTCGTATACCTGATGGTTGTTAAAATGAAAGACTAATACAAATCAACAATGACTTCAGTCAAATGATGTGAATTTTGAATGAAAGGATCGACATTTAAAAAATGAAAGACAGAAAAAATCAATAAAGACTTCTAGCTAGATTATATGAATAAAGGTTTAGTAATGGATTAAAAAGGGGTGGGGGTTATAAATGAACAAAGACGGGCCAGCGTACCGAAAGAAACCAATACGCGAGTGTATGACAGTCTTTAGTCCCTATGTTTTTGAGTTCTAATAAGAAACTGTATTGTTGTTTTGTGGATTATCGCAAAGCTTTCGACTCTGTAAATAGATTAAAGTTATTCTATAAGCTTACTAGTAGTAGTGTCACCGGGAAGCTACTTACTATCATTAAACAGTTATATGCTGGGGTAAAAGCTTGTGTTCGTTACAATAGCAACCTTTCAGAAATGTTCTCTTGTACAAACGGTTTGATGCAAGGCGAGGCCTTGTCTCCATTTTTATTTTCTTTGTACATAAACGATTTTGAAATGTGTTTAATACGTAATTCCTATGAGCCAGTTTATTTGCAGGATATTGCTATGTTCTTACTCATGTGTGCTGACGATACTGTTTTGTTATCTGAAAGTCGTAATGGTCTACAACATATTCTTGATCAATTGAGCTGTTATTGTACCGAATGGGACATTTCTGTAAATACCGAAAAAAAAACCCCAAATTGTTGTTTTCAGGAATAATGGAAAGTTGGGTAAGGACGATAACTGGTTTTATAACGGTTCGAAAATTGAGGTTGTCTCCTCTTTTAACTATTTAGGTGTCACATTGAATTTTAATGGTAAATTCAATAAAACTCAAAGTATACTTGTCATGCAAGGTAAAAAAAATGTATGTTTGGTGTTTTAAAAACATTTAATGATTATTCTTTAAATGTTGAATCGAAACTCAAAAGTTTTAGATACATATGTTTCATGTGTTCTAAACTATGACTGTGAAATATGGGGTCTTCATCAGGGAAAAGATATTGAAAAAGTGCACTTGTATTTTTGTAAAAGAATTTTAAAGGTTAAACGCAGCACTCCTAATTTCATGGTTTATATTGAACTTGGTAGACTTCCATTAAAGATTTTACGCACTGTTAGAGTAATTAAGTATTGGTTAAAGCTCGTGGAAACAAGTAATTGTACATGTATATTGCACTCACTTTTGAACGAAATGTTTTTAAATATGCATGAAAACAGCTGGGTCCGGCGCCATAAACTGAGAATATACTTAAGTCAAAAATTTCATTTTAATTTATTCCGTTATCAAACGTTCAAATAAATTTTAATGTAGAATGGTTTACTTCTATTTATCAGTAGAATAAAACAAAATAAAATCCAAATCCCAGTTATTAATTCATTGATGAACAGAAGAATATGAATTTTTGACTTAAGTATATTCTCAGTTTATGGCGCCGGACCCTGGTTATTTAATGTAAAAATATCTTATGTACAGTTGGTTTTGGTGAAGTTTGGAGCGATCAAGGTGTTAGATGATAATGCATTTCTGTATATTTTCAAACAGCGACTGACTGATATTTTTCTTCAGGAGAGAAACGTATTTTTTAAAACTTCTTCTAAATATTTTATGTACAGATACCTTACCAACTCGTTTTCGCTTCTATATTATCTTCATAAATCTCCTCCAGATGATTTAGTTGTGCTTCTGTCTAAATTTAGATTATCTTCACATTCACTTTGTATCGAACAAGGTAGATATAACAGGGTAGACAGAAATAATCGTGTCTGTTTTTTTGCTTAGACACGGTCGAGGACGAGTATCACTTTATTCTTATTTGTCCTGCGTACTCTGATATCCGAAGGGATTCGACCCTCAATGTTCAAACTTGTACGTCTTTTCTCGATTGAAAACAAAAAACAGTTATGTAACTTTGGGAGATTTCTGAAACAGGCTTCTCGAATAAGAGATCTGAGAGTGTGATTTGCCTATTGTTGTTTATTATTATGTGTTTACTATTTAGTTCCCATCCCCTAG
The DNA here is from genome assembly GCA_035048485.1 of Pteria penguin. Classification (NCBI taxonomy): domain Eukaryota; kingdom Metazoa; phylum Mollusca; class Bivalvia; order Pterioida; family Pteriidae; genus Pteria; species Pteria penguin. Next base: position 18,247,809 of record CM068588.1, on the reverse strand, counting down.
GTTAAGTAAAGTTTGTATATACATGTATATATATATTCATTTATATGTATGAAAAGTTCATTCTCTGTCCTCTTCAATTTAATTATCTTTAATTTACTGTGCAACAGTTAATTGCTAATCTTCATCTGTCTGAACGTTCACTCTGTATGTCATTTGTGAATTTTGTACTTCATGTATGCATATAAACCATATGGTCTGTGCATATAAACTATACCATAATGGATGAAAAATCGATAATGATCCAAATCTAGCACAATTGCTTTCAATACTTATCATCTCTTTTTCATGAAAAATGTACGCGATGCAACGCAAATTACTTGCATGTACTTCGGTGATCAATCGGGTAAAGCCAGACTATTGACCACGTCATACACACCAAAGAACCGTACATTTATCTTTTGGTGGATACCTCGCCTCATTTCGAAGACGCGTATAAGCCGGTGTGGCCTAGTGGATGAGGTTCTCGGCCCATGACCTAGAGGTCCCGGGTTCGACTACCGCCTTGGGCGCACCGGCGTTCTGTCTTTCGGATGAGACAGTAAAAACCGAAGACCCGTGTCACGGTAGGCGTGGCACGTAAAAGATCTCTCACTGCTGCGGGTGGGTCCGTTGCAAAGGTCTCAATTTGTATGCAATGCATCAGGCAGATGCCGTCATCATATACGTAAAATAATCGTGAAGTGACGGAAAATCAATCAATCAATCAATCAATCAATCAATCGAAGACGCGTATAGATAGTGCACATACATCTGTCTGGGTAAAGATCTCGTCATCTATAAAAGTTTGTAGGAGGAGAACAGGGAGCAATACATCTAGACATCGTCATGAGCCGATTACTCAGCCGTCAACGCCGATTTCTATTTATACCTTTGCGACTGATCCATCCGAAACAGTGACACGCATACCGTGACACAGGACCTCAGTTTCTACTGGCTTATCCGAAACACAGAACACCGGTGTGCCCCTGTGGGCATCGAGCCCAGCACATTTTGGTCATAAGCCGAGCACCTCATCCACTAAGGCAGACCGGCTTTTCAGGATGTAAAGCTTGAACAAGGTGAACTTCTGCGGTACATAAAATGCATATATACAAGTATCTAAACTTATTCATGATCACTGACTCTATTCAATATTGAAAGGTATTAACACTAACTTTTGAAGCCTTTGTTGCCATGGGGTTTACGAGTAATTCTAAGATTCGTTGTCTCTTCGTTCGGGTTCGTTGTTCGCCCTTCAAAGTATCCTGTCCATTTGTCTCTCTGCAACCATTTCCCGTTTCAGTCGTCTCAGTCTGTAAAACCGGAAGTAAATCTTTTCTGAAAAGTTTTATCAACGTCGATTCGATCTCGTTTTGAATTCTGATGTCATCATCGTCGCTGTAGAAAGCTCTTATGCAACACTTCCCTATCAACCTTATGTCTAATTTCCAGTAGTGAAGTTCTCTGCGTACGACTTGTGAACAAATACTCTTTGGAATGTGGAAATCTCCATCTGAATATGCATCCAATACGAAGTTGAACAAAGCAGGGTTTCTGTCAAAGAAATACTCCTGTTTGCTAACGTTATAATTGTGATCCCCAACGGACAGATTCGCGAGTCGAGAATCCGGAAAGATCTTAAATTTTCTGGAGTCCGTGTAAAATATGGTTCCTCGTAAATTTAGTACGACTATTTCTGTGTCCATCTTGTATAAAAAGTAAATTGCAAATTTTAATTTTACGAGAAGTTATTATTTTGTATTCACATAAAAGCTGTATTAAGTTGTGAATTCACTAGCACTCCGACCAGTACACATTCAGCATTGTTTCATTTCTATCCTCTTGTATGACGAAAGGAATCAATAACAATATATTAGGCTTGCAATATAATTCTACCATAATTAGAATGGTGAAATTACAATGTTCCGTTGTTTCCTATCGGCAGAATTCAGTTCCCTTTGCAACAAACATGTCCGAAGTAGATTACTAGCTAATACTGCAATCGCTATAGTATACACACATGTACATTTCATTGAAAACAACTCACTACAATATTGATCGGATATGCCTTTTTGATGTTAAATTATTCAGTATTACCATTTCAATGTTGAAAAAGGACGAAATAATCCACTAGAGACGATAGATTAATATAATGTTAGATGATTATAGAAAATTGGAATGATGTTAATGTGTGATTTGTAACTTATGTTGCAGATAAAAGCATATGGCAATATACATATGCTTGTTGGTTCTCGCTTTGTAAATGGATATTCATGATGACTTCTGTGAAAAAAAAAAATATAGAAAAGCATATGTCTCAATAGATATGGTTAGAGAAATGCATTTGCTCCATTTTGCGCCCGTCAGCTGGTAGATTAATTACTTATCCAAACAAAATTCCCACTGAATTTATATAATTTCAGTCACTGAATATCAGACAATTTGGAATTACTCGTGTCTTTCCTGTTTTAGTAGACAGGCGAGAATTCTAATCGTTTGGTAACTAATTTCCTTGTAATTTCATTCTCAAACTTTTCGTCTGCTGCTTTTTTCCAAATGACCCCAAATTTGCATGAGTTTCCCGGGCGGGGGGGGGAGACGAAGCTTTGGACCTCCTGGGGAGCTAGGTGGTGGTCCCCACACCTCTCGCCTGACTTCGCCCCCAACCCTAACTCCGATCCAAATCCTGAATCTGCCCCTGGTTTCAAAGAAATATAAAATGTAGATGAAGCACCGTGGTTCCTATTTTCAATGGGAACTCTTTCTAAATCAGAGATCTATTTAGCAAGATCTTTGATAAAGCAAGAAAACCCATAGCAAATGTGTAAGAGATGTTGCTATTGGATGATTAAGTCATGCACACGACATAACTATCTCGTGCGACATGAAAAGTCGTGCGCACGAGATAATTATGTTGTGCGCACGACTTTTCAAGTCGCACGAGATAATTTATTCCCCATGTCCCTTCCATACTTCCGTATATATCGGACTTTGTGATATGAAGGCATTATAGTTTAGATGTAAACAAGTGAATAACAAAGCAAACTGTCAGTGCTAAAAAGTTTTGATTATCTTTGGGAGGAATTCAGGAACCCAATTCTGATATTTCGGACTAGTTCTAATGTTAAATACGAAAGTTGATTGGTTGGTTGATTATTGTTTTATGTCGCTTACGTCGCTTTCAACAATTTTTCGGTTATATCGCGACATGGAAGCAGGAGGTAAACAACCACTTAAACATAGTGGCGCAACCCAGGAATCAAACCCGGCTCGTCGGCGCCGCAAGCCGAGCGCTTATAATTAACCACTACACCAAGCCTGCTCCAAAATATGAAAGTAACTGGTGTCACATGACTATGGCACTGACAATGATGTACCCAATGGACTTTCACGGACCCCTGAAATTCAGAGGTGAGACCAGGTGCCCAGAAGGAGCAAGCGTCGCCTGTTTGGTTAGCTACACCCGCCTTGAATGTCCTAACATTATGAACAATATGTGTTGTAATCAAATATTCAAAGAAGAATACCTCACCCCTATGCATATTTATGCTGATATGGTGGATTCCTTTGGTATGGTAGAGCTCCTTCTGCTGTCGGAACAACCTTTTTTAGGGTTGTCTCCGTGGCATGACGTTATATGCAGCATGCTTTGTAGGCTAGGCGAAGCCGCCGTACGATATAAATTTACTTCATATATTACATATGCATCTACATGGACGTCCGCTGGTGTCGAGGATGTGATATCCCCACCTCGGAACCGAGCCACGTGCAACCAATTTCAGATCGTTATTTGATTGGTTGGTTGTTTGGATGGTATTTTACGTCGTTCTCAACAATGTTTCAATTATATCACGACATGGAAGCAGGAGGTTACATTCTTCTTAAACATAGAGGCGCAATCCGGGAATCGAACCCGGATCGTTCGCGCTGCACTCAGTTGATAGTGACGTATAAGCATGATATGTAACACCTTGTAGATGGCCCCGTCTATTCCTTCGCTTGAAAATGTTACAGTGAATTTGTCTACCTCTGACGTCACATATTCATATTCTGAAAAATGAAATACCTCTAATGCGTCCAAGTATTCCAACAAACTATGGGTATTCCAATGAGTGCTAATTGTGCATATTTCTTCGATTTGTTTCTATTTTGGTTACTATTTGTTACTATTTCTACCATTCTGTACACCGAATTTCACACCTTTCAGGGGTTGTCCTGATTCACCAATTTGTACTGGACCTATGTGATGGATGTTTATAGCAAACAGGAGAAGCTCACTTCCCCCGGATCCAGGTCCATTTTTCTTCCTTGAATAGATGCTTACTCTTAAGTTTGCTTTTCTATTTTCTTTGGTTTGCCTTTTGCTGATTGTTGGACTACTGAGTGTTTTGGTGATTTTGTACGATTGTTGGACTACTGAGTGTTTTGGTGATTCTGTACGAGTTTTGGACTACTGAGTGTTTTGGTGATTCTGTACGATTGTTGGACTACTGAGTGTTTTGGTGATTTTGTACGATTGTTGGACTACTGAGTGTTTTGGTGATTTTGTACGAGTTTTGGACTACTGAGTGTTTTGGTGATTCTGTACGAGTTTTAGACTACTGAGTGTTTTGGTGGTTCTGTACGAGTTTTAGACTACTGAGTGTTTTGGTGATTTTGTACGAGTTTTGGACTAATCAGTGTTTTGGTGATTCTGTACAAGTTTTAGACTACTGAGTGTTTTGGTGATTTTGTACGAGTTTTGGACTACTGAGTGTTTTGGTGATTCTGTACGAGTTTTGGACTACTGAGTGTTTTGGTGATTCTGTACGAGTTTTGGCCTACTGACTGTTTTGCTGATTCTGTACGAGTTTTTGACTACTGAGTTTTTTGCTGATTCTGTACGAGTTTTTGACTACTGAGTGTTTTGGTGATTCTGTACGATTGTTGGACTACTGACTGTTTGTGGTTTTTTACGAGTTTTGGACTACTGAGTGTTTTGGTGATTTTGTACGATTGTTGGACTACTGAGTGTTTTGGTGATTCTGTACGATTGTTGGACTACTGAGTGTTTTGGTGATTTTGTACGATTGTTGGACTACTGAGTGTTTTGGTGATTCTGTACGAGTTTTGGACTACTGAGTGTTTTGGTGATTCTGTACGAGTTTTAGACTACTGAGTGTTTTGGTGATTTTGTACGAATTTTGGACTAATGAGTGTTTTGGTGATTTTGTACGAGTTTTAGACTACTGAGTGTTTTGGTGATTTTGTACGAGTTTTGGACTACTGAGTGTTTTGGTGATTCTGTACGAGTTTTGGACTACTGACTGTTTTGCTGATTCTGTACGAGTTTTGGACTACTGAGTTTTTTGCTGATTCTGTACGAGTTTTGGACTACTCAGTGTTTTGGTGATTCTGTACGATTGTTGGACTACTGAGTGTTTTGGTGATTCTGTACGAGTTTTGGACTACTGAGTGTTTTGGTGATTCTGTACGAGTTTTGGACTACTGAGTGTTTTGGTGATTCTTTACAAGTTTTGGACTACTGAGTGTTTTGGTGATTTTGTACGAGTTTGGGAGAACTGAGTTTTTTGCTGATTCTGTACGAGTTTTGGACTACTGAGTGTTTTGCTGATTCTGTACGAGTTTTGGACTACTGAGTGTTTTGGTGATTTTGTACGATTGTTGGACTACTGAGTATTTTGGTGATTTTGTACGAGTTTTGGACTACTGAGTTAGTTTTATCCATTACCTTATTATCACAGCGCTATTGATATGAATAACATGCCTTGAGTCAACATTCCACATGTCATGAGTCAACATTCCACAAAAATTACTGCCGCGATAAAGATTTTGTTTTCATGTATAAGAAATCGCTGTCTGACAAGTGACTTTCTTTTTTATCTTTTAATTGGTGTTTTACGTCGCTTTCAACAATATTTCAGTTATATCGCGACATGGAAGCAGGAGGTTAAAAATCTCTAAAACATAGTGGCGCAACCAGAGAATTGAACTCGGATCGTCGGCGCCGCAGGCCAAGCGCTTAACCACTATATCACGCCTGCCCCTTTATTTCTTGTAAATTTATTTCTATTGTGATTATATAATATCAAATCATTTACACTATTCCCGCCAGACTTTATGTCGTATAATCCTATAGTATTACGGCGGATGTAACTAGTCAGCAGGGCATGCTTACTCCTGTATTGTACTTAATCCCACATCCTTTCATGTGTTCGTGATTGCCTGTACGTCCTATTACGTCTTGTTTTATGAATAGTCCTATTTGGATACTGACAGTAACTGTTCGGTACCTTAGCATTTGACTTGTATTTTTATTCATCACACTGACGATATTTTTGAGACCACAATATCAGGCATCCATAATATTTATATTACATTATATGGGAAATTCCATTTGAAGTGGAGTGCTACAGCAAAGAATCTGAAGGCATTTTCACAAAGAATCATAATTTTTTTTTATGTACGTACAAAATAAATCATTTTCATTTTCACTAAAGATCGTAAGCAAAATTTTCCTTGCCGAAAATCCTTAACTTTAAGGACAAGTAGTGCCTGTCTTTAAGGAATATCCTTACTTTTTTTAAAATGACTTAAGGATTTACGTAAGGATTCTGTATGTAAAACACATACGGAAAAACTTGCAATTCTTCCTAAAATGTCTGCTAGAACATTGGACTGGCACAGTGTATTACTACGCGCTTTACTCAGTTTTGTAAACAAAGCGAAGATACTCTTACTACTTTGAGTAGTACGACTCCTCCATAAATGTAGTTAAAAGTTTTAATTATTGATTGATTGATTTTTGTTTAACGTCACACCACGAATATTTCACGTATATGGTGACGGCATCTGCCTGATACGGGGCATACAAATTTTGACCTTTACAACAGACCCACCCGAAGCAGTGAGGGATCTTTAACGTGCCATGCATACCACGATTGATTGATTATTGTTTTACGTCACTTCACGATTATTTCACGTATATGGTGACGGCATCTGCCTGATGCATTGCATACAAATTGAGACCTTTGCAACTGACCAACCGAAGCAGTGAGGGATCTTTTACGTGCCACGCCTACCGTGACACGGGACCTCGGCTTTTACTGTCTCATCCGAAAGACAGAACACGGTGTGCCCAGGGCGGGAATCGAACCCGGGACCTCTCGATCACGAGCCGAGTACCTTATCCACTAGGCCACACCGGCTTAGTTTTAATTATAGGTTATTGACTGAATACGACGAGAAATATGACCGCCCGAGGTCTTTGAGCGGTAAAGCGGCCCGAGCTTACGTCATAGCGTACGCAAAGAAACATGGCGGACAGTACTATTAACGAAAATACTTCGATTTATAGAATTAAATGTAGATGGATTGTTAAATATATAATAAAAAGGTTTTTAACTGAATACGACGAAATATGACCGACCTCGCTTTACCGCTCAAAGACCTCGGGCGGTCATATTTCGTCGTATTCAGTCAATAACCCATAAATAGTACTGTCCGCCATGTTTGTTTGCGTACGGTATGACGTCAAAAATAAGTATGACGTCACATAGCTGGAAATAGTCCCCGGGCCGATTTAAAGTTTGCGGGCATTTATGACTCTATCTCTGCCCGGAAACATTCTATATGAACTATTGATAAAATTTTCAAAATATGTAATAAGGGATCAGTAACACACACACACACACACACACACACACACACACACACACACACACACACACACACACACACACACACACAAAGAAAAATAAACGACCAAAGTCCTAGAACCAGGGACGTATATAACACACGTAAAATTTTCAAAATATGTAATAATTATAACTTATTTCATATTTGTATGTTTGTTTACGCATGTTGCCATTTCCATGTTCTTACTACACACTATTATTGTTATTAAAATAACTTTATTATCTGGTACTGTTTTTAGCGAAGTATTGAAACTAGGACAAAAATGTGTAAAGTGTCAGGAATGAAGAGACACTGAAAGCGGGTAAAAGGGGAATTTATTTGGCGGGAAAAAGACCCCCCCCCAAAAAAAATAAAATAAAATAAACAAAAACCAAAGAAAAAAAAAAAAAAAAAAAAAAAAAAAAAGAAACAAACAAAAAAAAAAAAAAAAAAAGAAAAAGAAACACTCTCGTCCCAGATAAAAAAATATCGGTGGAGGACGGTCGAGCTCCGACACCCTAACCGAGACTATAATAATTATTTTTTTGTACATAATCAATTGCTACAAGTCTTAGAACGATAATTATAGGTTATTGACTAAATACGACGAAATATGGCCGCCCGAGGTCTTTTAGCGGCAAAGCGGTCCGAGCTTGCGAGGGCCGCATCCGCTCAAAGACCGAGGGCGATCATATTTCGTCGTATTCAGTCAATAACCTTTTTATTACATATTTAACCGTCCTTCTATATTTAATTCTATAAATCGAAGTATTTTCGTTAATAGTACTGTCCGCCATGTTTGTTTGCGTACGGCATGACGTCAAATATAAGTATGACGTTACGTAACTGGAAATAGTCCCCGGGCTGATATGAAGTTTGCGGACATTTATGGCTCTATATCAGCCCGGAAACTTTCTATATAAACTATGGATAAAATTTTCAAAATATGTAATAAGGGATCAGTAACACACACACACACACAAAGAAATATAAACGACCAAAGTCCTAGAACCAGGGACGTATATAACACACGTGTTATATACGTCCCTGCTAGAACAGAGAAATACAAGGATAAATGCGTACATGTATATGTATTATAAATTTTGAAAAGATCATAAGTCCATTATTTGAATCCACTTCGAAAAAAAAAAATGATTTAGTTTTACCAAAAAAAAAAAAAAAAAAAAAAAAAAAAAATATCCCCTCCCAAATAAAACACAGTTGGCATGTCAATCAGTTTATGGTTACCGGAATGATTTCATATGCAGAACTGTACTGAGGCGAATGTGTCTTAAAGTAAGACGGCGTTTTATTTTAATTCTAAATCTGTATATTTTGATGTAGAAAAACAAATTTTGTTAAGTTAATTTTCAAATAAAATTTATCATAAAGATGCAGTTTCCCGCTTGCGTATATTGTTTACAGTGACGATATAAACTTCAGCGGTAATGGAGTTCATTGATATAAACGCTGAGATGATCCATCTTAGTGACTTTGCATGGGGTACACCCCTCGGGACTTATCGTCAATTTCTGAGTAAAATCTTATTTTTTCGATCTTTCATATTACTATGGCTATAGCCTAAACTCAGAAACATTTAAGAACATTAATTTTCATCTGTGCATGCTTCTTCTGTGAATTCAAATGCTGATATTCATACATTAACAATAATATTAGTAATATATGACTGAAAATTTGCATTACCCCATACGATAAACCCAAATTCATATCCCTTGATACATTTGGAATGTTTCGGACCTCTTACCCCTTCACTTTAAAATATCGGCCATTTTGTAAAACTTCAAAGGGGACGCGTATAGCTAGTGAACTACAAAATGCACTGGCGAATTGAGACTGGAACTGCTAATGGGTCGTTTAAATTTCTATATTGTTGATACAAGTATTGCTGTGAAAGTTATTGCAGTTTTGCTGTGATAGTTCAGAGAAATGCTACTTCATACTGTTGTTTTCTTGCTATACCCGCTTGGTAGTCTTGTTTTCGTTTAACTGTCTTGAAAAATCAAGAGGTTCAATGGAGCACTTTACACTACTTTCAGAATGAGCTATTACAATGTTGAAGTCCTTGACTGAAGGTAGGCTTCTGTTTTGAAAACATCCTCGTCTCTGTTTGTAACAAAATAAAACCTTATATTTTTTCAATTAAAAGAAATCAAAATGTTTCTCAAGAGAGATTCCCATACACTTCTTGGGTTGCAAGGACAATGGAAGACAATACGACAATAGAAGACAATATTTCTTCAGGAAATGGGACACCATTTCCAATACACATTTTAAAATTCTTAAAAGAAAGAAAACTTCAGTTTTATTTGATTTCCATTGATAAACATTTCAGGCTGAATTCAACCTATGATAAACATTTTGATGTAACCAGATGATAAATTTGCAATCAATATTATACGCCTACTCTCATGTTTTCTTTTCATCCTGTGCTTGTTTGTTTGCTTTCTTTATTCTTTATAAGTAAAACATAACGTATCGACGGATGAACAGTATGAAAATCGATAAGCGCAATGCAAGAACATAATTCACATAATTATAGAAGATTGAAATAAGATGTGAGGAGGAGAAAGCATCCCCGCTATGAGTGTTGTTATCACGATCCGTATAAGTGATAATCAATTGTCATTATCAGTATAAGACATTATCAGTATGAGTCATTATTAGCATGTCATTATCAGTATAAGTCACTATCAGTATAAATCATTATCAGTATAAGTCATTATCAGTATAAATCATTATCAGTATAAGTCATTATCAGTATAAGTCACTATCGGTATAAGTCATTATCAGTATAAATCATTATCAGTATAAGCGACTTAACATTTATAGCAACAAACAGAGGAGTGGCTTTATTTATTGAATACTTACGTCTTCTTTGGGGTCGGCGAATGAATAATGAGCCTTTCCTTCCTTTCAGTATCAATGGTATCACGGGACTATCGTTCCTCGACCAGTGCTAGTCGCTGGAGCAGGGAACATCTTCTTTGTGGTGGCAGCTGATGGAAGTCTCCTTCGCAGCTTGGACAGAAGCGAATGTCAATCCGTTTTGAGCACCGTTTCAAAGGGCCAAACTTTCGGCATAGGACTTAACCTAGTCTCAAAATTTCCGTCCAAATTTAGGCCGGCCTTAATCCGATTCATGAAAGGGTTACGTTCGGACGTAAGTAACAATATTTAGGCAAATATAAAATTTGTGCACGTCGCAGTAGCGGATTTAGAGGGGGTTGGGGGGGGGGGGCGGAGGCCCGGATTGCCCCCTTTTCGCCACATATTTATTACTAAGTACTGAGTAGTTTGAATAATACAGATGTGACCCCCCTCCGCCACTGTATCGTATAAGATAGTCGTCTTCGAGATATACACGAAATAATCGTGATACTATTGTTGGTTGCATGGTTGATTGGTGTTTACGTTGCCTTCAACATTTTTTTCAGTTTCGCGACATGGAAGCAGGAGGTAACCAAGCTCTTAAACATACTGGCGAAACCCGAGAATCGAACCCGGATCGTCGGCGCCGCAAGCTGATTCAAAACAAGAATAAAGATAGAAAATGAATTATATGTATTATAGAAATCCTAGTTTGACTCTATCATTTTTAAGAAGGCCCGTCGGAAGGAAATAAAATTAGGAAATAAAGACATCCAAAAATATACAAGTGGTAATTTTCAGATACATTGTTTGACAACAGATTTGGAAAAAAATCTAAATATTGAACGGACCCATATTTTTTTTTATAATGTGTGTCGCTCAGTTTTGCTAAAAAACTAAAGAGTGCCTCTCTGGTACACCTAGTGATCAAAAGCAAAACATAAGTTAACATAATCCTTCATAGCAGGTTTCTTTACGTGGCACAAAGGTAATACATGTAGTTCAAGGTCGCAGTAGGCCAAATTATGTCAAAATGTTTATCATGGGTAATAATATCCAATCAAAAGAATCTTTTGAGCGCATATAAATTGTTTTCGTTTTCACAACTTCTTTTCTCTCATTATTTGTATTCATGAAAAGTTATTACAGTAAGGGAAAGGGACAAGAAGTTACACATCACCACTCCCTTCCCACCCCCTTTCACTTTAACCCTGTCCAGGCACGTAGTACCGGGAGTAGGGAGTAATGGCCTACCCTTTTTTTCGCCTGATGTTTACAAACAATAACAAGGTTCGAAATGAACTCGTTTTAAGTCTGCTCAAGTTGTGGCAAAACGTGCCTATTTTTTTTCGCTCGCCTAATTTCATGAAATAATAGTGATAATGAGACTGAGGTATTCAAATAATTTTCCAGTTCGATTCGCTTCTCGGAATTTCAACACAATGACATATTTGTTCATTTCATTCTCGAATTTAATGAATACCTCAATTCTGGTACTAATAAAGCATAATAAAACAGCAAACTCATGTAAAATAATGGGTAATTATCATACAGAACTGTCTTGAAGTCACTAAAATTGCACCAATCTCTCTCTCTCTTTCTCTCTTTATTTTTTCCTATGCCTATTTAGTCTTAGTCTCGAAGTTAAGACTGTCTCTTAGCAGTTGTAAACTTTAAGCTTAAGCTTAGACTTGAGACTATCTTACGACCTTTAGTGAAACGCAAGTAAGTCCAAAACTTACGCCCGACTAAGCTTACGACCAGACTTATGCCTTTTGATGAAACCGCCACCTGAACTTTTGCATGTCTAAGTTAAGTTAAATTACTTTGTTCAATTTGCCAAAACACCTGTTACAAACAACCTATGGTCAGCTGATGGGGTATGCCCTGTTACTTGTATTTATTGTGTCCTCGTCAAAAAGTGTCTAAAAGTATTAGATGACGGCTGTTTGTAGGTAAAAAACACTGACAACGTCGATAAATACTCCGACAGCACCATGAACATCTACTAATAAATTATTTGTCGACATTCCGGCGCGAACAATCACAAACACGGTATTTCCTTGTGACAGGTTCAGAGGTGGTGTCTTTCTTTAGTAAGGATCATATTTCTTGACAGTGTTTTAGGACTTTATTCCCTAAAAGTTTATATCTATGTAAATTGACTTCAATGAGATGGCTTTATATAAGAATTTTCTTGTTGTCCAATCCTTATCTTTTGTTGTTTGTAAACATTTCCTATGCATTCTTATCAATAAATACTGTTTAAACCTAGAGTACCGTAGTTCTTGACAGTGTACTAATTGCAATATTTCTTGAAAGTGTACTAACGGCCACATTTCTTGACAGTTTATATTTCTTGACATTGTATTAATGGCCACATTTCTTGACAGAACTTAGGTCATATTTCTTTATAGTACCATATTTCTTGACAGTTGTATTAAGGGCCATATATCTTTACAGTTTATATTTCTCGACAGTGTACTAATGACCACATTTCTTGACAGTTTATATTTCTTGACAGTGTACTAAGGGCGATATTTCTTGACTGAAATTAAGGTCATGTTTCTTGACAGTACCACATTTCTTGGCAATGTCCTATAGGTTCCATATTTCTTGACAGTTTATATTTCTTGACAGTGTACTAAGGGCCACATTTCTTGACAGAACTTAGGCCATATTTCTTTATAGTGCCATATTTCTTGACAGTGTACTAAGGGCCATATATCATGACATTATAACAAGGTCATATTTCTTGACAGTTTATATTTCTTGACACTATTTGCTTAGTTTGATACTGGAATGTACTGAATCTTGCTCAACGTACCAATGCTTGTTTAATAAAAAGTGAAATGTTTTAAACTTAACAAAATGACCCATCACTCCATCGACGTACGTAGTTATGTGTGCCATGTGATAAAATACCTTTCGTATTTTAAATTGTTTTATTTATTATTTTTTACTCATTTAGTTTTGCTATGATTGTCTACTTTGATCTGATTTGATGCCGCCACGATAGCACTACCTGCATAGCAATGACCCTGGGGATCTGTGAGTTACCTAAGCTTAGGTACCGAGGCTCGTGAACAAGAGATCCCGAGTTCGGGTCCCGCAGGTTATTCGTCTATTGTCTTTTGCATGACACAGTATAAACCGAGGTCCCGTGTCACGGTAGACGAAAAACGTAAAAGATTCTTACTGCTTCGGATTGGGTCGTTGCATAGGTATAAATTTCTGCGAACTTCAGCAGGTAGATGCTGTCCCCATAAAAATGCAATGATCTAGGTATGCCGTAACAAACGGAATCGCTGATCACCATATTTTACGGTGTTCTAAATTTAAGTTTGAGTTTGAATCATTTATCACCGATTTTCAACACCTTGTGGTGATATCTGAATCCATGACATCAGGATACTGAGAGCGAATCACCGATTTGCCCTTATCAATGGTGGTATTTGAATCCATAAACTCATGATAGTGAGTCGGAAACGCTAATCACCGATTTAACCCAGTCGATTGTGATGTTAAATCTGTGACCTCAAGTCATTAATTGTCTAATCGCTAATGACTTAGTTCGCTCTATCTTTGGCCAATATGCAACTACTCGTCCCGTTTAGAACCGTGTAGATTTAACACTCAAAAGACAGTGAGAAGATCACCGATTTAACCCAGTCGATTGTGATGTTAAATCTGTGACCTCAAGTCATTAATTGTCTAATCGCTAATGACCTAGTTCGCTCTGTCTTTGGCCAATATGCAACTACTCGTCCCGTTTAGAACCGTGTAGATTTAACACGCAAAAGACATTGAGAAGTATTTTTATTACCCTGCTAGTATATATATATATATACTATTAATATAGTCTAGAGGAAATGACGTCATAAATTATAACTAATATCCTTAATATTCAGTATTTTCGTTACAGTTACTTCCCATTTTGGGACGGTATCTGACGTGAAACAATTATGATGTCATCAAATTCTACAGAAACCGATCTAAAACTCAAGGAAATGACGTTTTCATTGAAACTGATTACGTCATAATTGTTTTACGTCAGATACCATCCAAAATGGGAAATAAATCTGTTTAACGAAAAGATTAAATACATATTTCTAAAAGTCATTTTATGAAGAATAACAAACATATGAACCAACATGTTTAGATCATAATTATTTTATAGCAATAAACAAATAGAAATGATACCATGAATGAATATATATATCATTATTATTATGTTATAAAGCCATTTTAATAAGGTGAGTTTTCTACCCTTGTTCGAAAAAGGTATTCCGCGGAGAACAGAGTGGTATAAAAGTAGTGTAGTGACTATTTAATTAATTTACTTTCCTCATTTGTATGGTCAATTAACCATGATGAGATATCATCAAAAAGTAGCGGTCAGCTTTATATACTTTCCCCTGATATGCAAAGAGTTAGAGAGTTCTTATCAAGGGGCAGATAAATCACCTTATTGAAACGACCTATTGTTGTTGGTATAAAAATGCTTACTTATTAATTAATTTACACCAGATCAAACGCATATAAAAAATATACCTTTTGATGTTGTCTTTGGTCGACTCTAATTACTGATTCAATACAAACTGGAAATCAAACCAAAGTTTAAATTCGGAAGCAATAAAAATATGCACACAATGGCTCAAGTGAGACTGCAGACTGGAGTAATTGTAGAACAATGAAATGTTAACTTAAATATGGAGAGTAAGGTTTTTATCTTCTATTTTCTTCCGAATTTCCGAATTTTCTGTAATTAAGATGTTTTCTTTATTTACTAAAGCAAAGTAAAGCTACCTGTGTCAAAGGATATATAATTATATAATGATATAGATAATATATAATCATATAATGATATATGAGTAAGAGTATCCGTGTATCTACATGTATAGGCAGGTTATTGCATGTACCATCACTGAAAGCAACATGTCCATTTTCACACATCTGGATTAATCTGCTTTTCTGACAAAACCTTGATCGCCTTCATTGATATTTGATGCGTACGCACAACAGATCTACTTCCGGCGAATGACAACTTCCTGTACATTTACTTGTGCCTACAAACCAAAACCGGACAATGGGCATGATGTACGACGAAATCGCTCACACTTCCTAGAATTGTCCGACGAATTTTACCCATCCCACGGGTCCCAGTGACGATGAATGTGGCGTCCAGTTTCTGGGCAGCTTCTACGATGGCATGGCCAGGTTTCTCATTACATTCGCACACAAACTCAGCCTCTATCTGAAATGAGACATTGTTGAACAGTATATTATATTAAAAGTTAAAAAAATAAATGTGTGTTTTCTGCATAGTGAATTATAATTATAACATGTTTGATGTCATTTAACCTAAAGAAAAGTATATTAATTTATGCAATGCATCAGGCAGATGCCGTCACCATATATTTTCAACTCTTAATTACAACATTTGCAAATTTCATGTTTATTCATTATATGGGCGAAAAACCTCATTCTGATATTCAATTTAAAAATTTAATTTGTAATTTCAAATTGAATTCTTTACATGTTCTATTTCGTTCAATATTACAGGGTATATGTACTTTATACTACTTTTCTTGCATAATTATCGATTATATTACTGTATCCTGACTTGAATAATAAAAAAAACTGTTTAAACCTAACTATATATTTAAACATGCAAATATGTAAGAGTTATCTATCTTGTCATGAGTCCTTATGTCAAGATTGTTTCATTTCGATCTAAACCGCGGCGATATCTACATGAAATGGGGTTCATCGACAAACGCTAAGATGACTCACACAAGTGACTTTGCATGGGGGTATACCCCTCGGGATTTATCTTCAATTTCCATGTAAAATCCTGTTTTCGGCCTCTTGTTTTACTATGAATATTGACTAAATTGAGAAAATAATTAAGAATATTTCATCTATGTGCGCTTCTCAAATGAATCCCAATGTTGTTATACATATATTAACAGTAATACTAATAATATATTAGTATTGCTTACGATAAAACCAAAGCCATACCCATTTATACATTCAAAATGTTTCTGACATCTTCTCATTAAAGCGGAGGTGTTTAGCTGGTGAACCACATTGCGACTTTTGTTGGCTGTTTGATTGGTATTTTTACGTCGCTCTTAACATTTTTCAGTTATATCGCGACATGGAAGCAGGAGATAATCAACCTCTTTAACATAATGGCACAATCCGGAAATCGAACCCGGATCGTCGGCGCTGCAGGCCAAGCACTTAACCTCTACACTAAGCTGCTTACTTACTTACGCATCCGAAGGAGTGAATAATCTGTCACGTGACACTGTCTCTCGTGACACCCAGTTTAACAACTTCATCAGACAAAGCACCGACGAGTCAGCGGTTGGGTTCGAGCATGGGACTTCTCCACCAATCCAACGCTACCGATTGCACTACGCCGGCTCCATTGCGAAAGATTCAGTGTAACTGAACACTATTATCATTAAGTTAGCAAAATAATCAAACCCATTGACTGAGATTATAGAATATTTACAATAATTATTATCGTATCGGACAACAGACCAAAAAAACTTTTCTGTGTGTTCAGGGTTTTCGGTTTTCAGTACCAAGCGATTTGGGTGATTGAATATTTAAAAGTGAAAAGAGAAAAAAGGCTATTTTAGTTGAGTGGAGATTGATAGTAAGGGCCAGGAATATGCTAAGTAAATAATCAATAGAAATTATCCTATAATGTCAAGATTGACTAAAATTCGCTTTTTTTGCGAATGTAAGTCCTGTTTCTGAAATCATTAAATTCTTCACTTTTTCAATGTCCGCTTGTCAGGTCAAAACTCTCCAACACACTAAAATATGTTTAACTGTTCTGTTTATATCGTTAGGGGAAAAGCTCATTCCACAAAGCAATGTTCGGTAAGGTGAATTTCCTCAAAATAACCCGATATTATACAATATTCCTAGTAATTTGTCTTGGGTTATATCGGAAGTCAAGACGGGCAACCCTTTTGATTGCATCTGTAGAACTATACTTTCGATTTACCCCAAAGTTGACGATTTCGAGAATCACGCTATACATTTTTAATTTGTTGCAATAAAGGAATGATATACAATGACCAAGAAGTTTTCTTGAAGGAGTTATCGGACTTACATTGAGTTGATTGGCTTTATCTATAAATTTCTTCTTCAAATCAGAGGTTTTAGCATCTGCTTCCCTTTGCAATTCTACCACACGACCGGGGCCTAAAAATATAAACATTATGACAAAGCGAAACATATCAGAAATTAAAAATAAAAACATGACAAAATTCAGCATGTTCAATGAATAGTAATGCATAGACATGTATAGAGTGCGTGCACTTACTTTTGCACGACAAAGTTTGAGCGCAAAATGTTGAAAATAAATTATTATATGGGCAGTCATGATTTCGCAGGACCTGCTGTGACTTTCTTTCTCCGTGTCTTTGAATACATTTCTATTAGCTTTGTTATGAATTAGTGTAAATGAGTTGACGCTATTATCGAGAAATTATCATCCCGCTAAAATTAGAACCCATAACAATACAGTAGCTCAGAAAAAAGGGATCGTCAAAATATCTTCAAGTGGAAGAATATTAGAAGATTTACACCTTTGTGTATGGTATCATTTTGTGTGAAAGGGAGGGGGTGTTGAGTTTATTTTCGTCCTTACCAGTATTTTTGTTACTTCTGGGTTCGAATCTTAATGTAAGCCACGGTTGGTCGTGTCGACATTTAAACTGAAATATGATATGAAATATATATTTTCACTGACATAAGCTCCTTTTCCTTTGCTTGGATGAGCTCATATGCATTAAAGTATTCAGTTCTTTTTTCAGTTGGCAGGAAAGGGGGGGGGGGTTGTCTGCAATGACGTGCAACAATAATTAATCTTTTTATATTAAACTTGTCAATGTAATACTTACTCATGGTCGTAGCATTGATGAAACTTTCTGGACAATGCAGTAAAATCACTTTGTTGCCTGGTTTGTGGAAATTCTGAACATACCCTGAAATAAAGATCAACATCTTGATAAGATCACTACAATATATTATAATCACTATATTGATTACAATGTGATGTCAAAATATCTTTTTAATCTAATCAGATTTGTTCTAAATGAATTGAATTCGAAATAACGTGAGTTTTATTTATAAAGAACAGAATCGCATGTTGTTTTTTATCAACACTCGCACATTACATCTACTCGAAAGAAGAGTAAAACGGAGCCCATTTCTCAAGTGGAATTTCCCGATCACGTCAATGGTGGACGAGGTAACGCATGTCAGGGTAAAATACGAGTATAGAACACGGTGATTTGTCATTGTGTCAAGTGACAGTCTGCACCATGACCTCCTCTATCATCTGCACCGAATGCACTCTCAGATTCAGAAGGCGTGTAAAGAGTCCGTTAGACGTTAAGGTACGTCAAGGCAGACGGCTTGCAGTAGTCGGCTTTTCCGTCCGTCGGTCCAAAATCACATCATAGATGCATAATAAACACAGAGATAAAAGCGGATGCCTTATAGATTTTTGGGGATCAAAAGATCACATACTATGTCACACATCAATCTTATTGAAACGCGACTTGTAATTCGTTCCTCTACGCTACTCTCCATGTACAAGGAGAGTAGCGTAGAGGAGCGAAATACAAGTCGCGTTTTAATAAGATTGTGTCACACATCATCGATAACGGAAAACGTTTTCCGTACCATAACTGAAATACTTTTATACCTATTGCTCACGGACATACAAGAATACGCCATACTGATTTTCGGGTCAAAAGTCAAGGGGGAACGCAAAGGTCAGTCATCAACACTAGTGTCCAATACTTTAAGATAAAAAAGTTGCATAAATTTTAAAATCAATGGTTGGTGTAATAGGACGTTTTCCGTATCCGTAAAATCATGAATTCATTTCTTCCCCATTATATCACCTCGAAAAATGTGCGCTTATGAACTACATGTATATAGAAGTTTATCTGCATCCCCTAGGGCCTATCCAGTGAATGCAAGAATACGAATTTCTTGTAACCGCACTTTCTCGCTGCTCTTTCCGCCGATGTACTGCTTTTACACTCCACTACATGTCGCAATCGTTCACTACAACGCACAAGCATCAATGGATTGCACAAGACAACATATCCAAGAGAGCCGGAATTTACTGATAGCATTCCAGCAACGTATGTCAGACAGTAGTACTGACCTTGTATACTTACTGTAATGAATGGCTGCATACACCAGGTAAAGGGAATGTAGAACTGAACGAAAGAAGTGTGTGAACAACACCTCTCATCACTTTCTTTCATACAAAATAAAACTGTGCAAGAAGCCACGCATTGGTGGATCCAGCGAGGTGGATTTACTGGGGTTTCCAACAACCCCCCCCCCCTCCCCCCTTTCCCCCTTTTTGATGCATGATGGGAATTTTTAGTTTTGTTTCTTTGTAAGTGTGGGACACTATCAGCTTTTAACAACAAAGATGAGGGTCACATCTTTCGAACATTGCTGATTGGGGGTGGGGTGTCTTGATCCTAAACCGAATTTCTAAACATGCGCTCCTCCCCCTTTCAAAATCTAAACAAGACGCCAAATACAAGCGACTATAAATTTGTTTGTGATAAACGCATTGCACTTCAAATTCACTAAGATATTGTAATTTATGTATGTATAGGTTAGTTCTGGTGAACGTAATCATCGAGAATCCACTATAAACTGAGGTGGCAGGCAGGGGGTTATGTTCTTCCTACCATCCCATTACAACGACTTCATGCGCGGATACAGAGGGGGGTACCGGGGGTCTGGACCCCCTGGCATCCGAAAAAATTTTACCAAAAAGGGCATTTTTGGGGTTGGAACCCCCCTGGTCTAAGAGAAAAATTTACCATTTTTGGTTGAACCCCTCTGACAAAAATTTCTGGACCCGCGCATGTTCTTTTCCCCTTCCGAACCTTTCCCTCTTTTACAATACATTTATATCCCCTCTCACACCCTGCACAACTCCTGTATAATCTACAAGCGTGAATCTGCATTTGAATACAGGTTCCGTTCCTGCATTTGCTTCGAGTGTGTCTATCCGGTATTCTCAATTTTACTTCAACGTAAACATAGGGCTGCATGAGAAAGTGCAGACGAATAAAATTAATACTTTAACAATATAAATATACTATCTGTCCTGGTACGAATGATAAAAAACTCTGAACGAAAAGAAAAAATTACATGGAATCCAACTAATTTGTTTTAAAAAGCCCCCAAAAGACAAACAATATTCACAGTCTGCCCCTGTGGGTACACAAAAGAATACACAATGCATACATATCAACCACTCTCTATGGTGATCTCTGCCTCTCTGACTGAAACGTCAAATAAAAAGCATGTCAAATACATGTTCGCATATTCACCAACCCCTGTCATCCTGTTACTACTTACATTCGAGCGCATTCTCAGCGAACTCGCTGTCGTCCACACCAAGTATAACCTTCGCCATTTTACTGTTTAAAGCGTTCCTTCAAAGGTATGTCGTCCACCGGTCAGTGTTGGTATAAAGACAATTGTCCAGTGAGTGTTGCCGATTGCAAGGTATAAATACGACCGGTCAACTTGGGATTAATCGACCCTTCTAAAGCACATGTAAATCAGTACTCTGGCCAGATGGTCGTTAACTGTGCGGAACCCGTACTACTTAGTGAAATGCCGGGCCAACATGAGAATGTTGTATTGTGATTGAAGAAAAAGAGCCAGGTTGCTGAATTTAGGTGCGTAACACCCCCCTTTTTTTCTCTCCACGATATCATACGGGTTTGTGTGAAGTATTAAACTCATTTTAGATCAATTAGTCTAGCTACTTCGTCTCTCGAGAGTCAGTGACTTCCAGTAGAAAATTGATTACTAGCAGGCAAGAGATATGTAAATACAGGACATTCCATCGCATATATATATACACAGAATGCCGGAACGAGACTGCGATTTAATTGTAAATCGTTGTCGCCAAGGTCATCCAGCGGTTGAATGAATGTACCGGAACCCGGGTTATAGGGGGAGTCTATGTTTACTCTTTTCAAGTGTGAATAAAAGCTTCTTCACGCTCGAAATACACTTTGGTTTGGTTAGCCCGAAATTTGCGTTTAAAAGGACAAAGGTAACAAAATATGCAGTCACGACAATAACATATATTCTATATTTAGCAAAATAATAATAATAGAAGGAGTTGCACTAATATTCATAGTTTACGTTTTCGTAAATTTTACGTCTTAGCCCCCCCCCCCCCCTTTTTCCCTCGTTTGTTATTTTAATCAATGTTTTGAAAGATAACAACTTGTAAATATTTAAAATTTTGTATGTATCTTCCCCTCACTTATCCAAATATTGAAGCACGACACAAGATGTGTTTAACAGCTATACAGAACATAAGGTTTTAGTCTGTGCAGCATGTTGAACGTAATCGATACAGATCACGGTATGTCTGATTGAAAATTATCTCTCACAAACTTAAAAAAAGCATCTAAAAATAACGATACCGCATGCATTATCATAAATGAAATATACTGTAATATAGGAACATGTCGAAACCTCCTTCGTATTTTCTCCCTCCAAACTTTCTTTCTTTTTCTTCCTTTCTACTTTCCTTTCATTCATTCAATTATTCTTTCTTTCTTTTTTTTCTTTATTTCTATTGTATCCTTTTTATTGTACCCGAATGTTTGAATATATTTATTACGTGACTATTTAACACGTATTTGTTCACTTAAAATTTTAGCCTTTTTTCTTTTATTTTTAAATGTATTGCACTTACGTTTATACATTTACACCATAAGTTTTAACAATGCATTGTGCAGCACTATACATATATGCATTCTAGACGTCAGAATGCCCTATACTTTCGTCGCTTTCCAAACTTGCAGTTCAAAATTAGTAAATAAGATGAAGTTTGACCATTGTCCGTCAAGACGCCATATCATAGGACAAATAAACTACTACAACCACAGTGTCGCGGTATTGCATGCATTGCAAAGAAATTTAGACCAATGCAACGGACCCACCTGAAGCAGCGAAGGATCTTTTACGTGCTACGCCTATCGTGACATGGGCCTTCGGTTTTTAATGTCTCATCCGAAAGACAGAACACCGGCGGGAGTCGAACCCGGGACCTCTCGGCCACGAGCCGAGCACCTTATTCACTAGGCCACACCGACTTGTGCATTTCGAAAACTGGCAACTCAGTATTGGTTTCACAGCCGTAGATTTCATGTTCATGTTTCTTGAGAATCAAATACCGAGAAAAATGAGAAAAATATGAATTCCAGAGAAAAAAACTGCCAATGCATGTAAAAATGTAAATGTTAACTTACAATCAATAGCATGCTCTGCATTCTCACTCTCGTCAACTCCTATTAAAATCTTCGACATCGTGGATTTCAACTGTATCTAGATGTCTATTACTGCAAACACTTTAATGTCGGGAACTACTATAGAAGACGATGTCAAACTAGGTCAAGGCTGAAGCTAAATTTTTGTACTTTCCTTGTTGACTATTAACCATAGAGAATTATTGTTATTTTTCGGTTCGCTGCTTTCAGTACATCGAGTTGTCTAGTTGATTTATAAAATTATTGCTTCCTGCAGAAAAGTGCATCGATTTTATATCATATGTCGTTATTTGCATATTTAAAATGTGGGATGTAGACTGAGTAATGAACCAAACCCCTGTGGTTCAAACGAATAAAGAGCGGAGCCAAGTATAGCGTATGGGGGAGGGAGGGGTTGTTACCCTGTTATCTGTAACAGATATATCGTATAGAGAGATAGAGAGAGGTGGGCTTATTAATTGAAGCTTGAGTCCCCACACAATTCAACTGCCTTTTATTTTCATACTTATTAACTTATCTTTATAACATATTCATATATTTATATATGGGGTATGTAAGTTTTATCTATATTGTCCAACAACAAAATCATAATTAGAGTAGTCATATATGGTTGGTGCCTCAAAGTTGGACTACAGATGTTTTCATTTAATAAAAGGATAAAAAATAAGTATACCCCATGTTATGAATTATTTGATATGGTAAAGTGTAAATTCTGCAGGCCCACATATTATATACAGTCTTGTTACTTATTTAATTCATTCTTTCTTTCGGAAGACTTCTCAACACGCATTGCGATACTGCTTTTGCTTTGCAAGTTATAATTACCTCTCCATTTTTCTTTTTGCGGATTCGGGTAAACCATTGACCCTGTATCACAAATGAAAACTGATGTTTCCAACAAACGAATGAGTTTTCTATCATATTACTACATGTATTCTAACTATATACATGTATATAATAAAAGTGTAAGGGAATTCAAGCTCAATATTATTGTTTTTTCAATTTTTTATTCAAGCCGGCGTGGCCTAGGGGTATCGCGCTGGATTCCTGATCGGGAGGCCGGGGTTCGAGTCCCGCTCTGGTCATGCCGGTGTCCTGTCTTTCGGATGAGACAGTAAAAACCGAGGCCCCGTGTCATGGTATGCATGGCACGTTAAAGATCCCTCACTGCTTCGGGTGGGTCCGTTGCAAAGGTCAAAATTTGTATGCCCTGCATCAAGCAGATGCCGTCACCATATACGTGAAATATTCGTGGTGTGACATTAAACAAAAATCAATCAATCAATTCTTTATTCTTTGTATCTTACGATACATCAGTTACACACAAACATGTAGTAGTAGTAGTTTATTTGGAAAGAACCATATGGTTTATATGCATATACAAGAAGTACAAAATTCACAAATGACATATACATATATACAATATTTACAATGTTAATAGTAAGTGGAGATGGAGAAAATGTAATACTAAAAAAAAATCAAGTATATAAGACTGCCAGCTGTACCATTAATTTTGAATATACTGATTTCTATTAAAGCGGTGACGCTTTATGCAAAAACTTTCCCAGGTTATTTAACTGTTTAACATTATGTACACTAAGCAGTTGTAACAATTTGAAATCGCTGCTTCGTCTGTAGAAGTAATTTGTTACAATACATCTTTTATAAACAAATCTAAATGGATTAATGTATAGATAAATAGATAAAATCTAAAATTGTAATCACATATTTGTAATGATTGCTTTTTTGTATGCGAAACAATATGATAAGCGTTTACCATACTGAAATATTTAAAAATCTCTTAATGACGCCTTTTACTAAACTAACCATAAAATATTACAAATGGATGACGGACGGACGGACGGACACTGCATTCTATAATACATATAAATCAAATGAGATATATCACACGATTTTCTCCTTTTCTCTCAGTTCCTAAGTTATTTGGTTTAAGAGCAGATAATGCAGGATTGCTTTTCCTTTTTTTTTCAACAGTATAACACGTGGGGTACAATGAAGGGGGTGGGGGTTGTTCCGTTAGAATCGAGGACCGAGGACGCGTGTTCTATTACGGTTGTCTGGACGGATTTTTGTAAGGTCAATGATACATCATCTTCTGTTTCATTACCTATTCTTGTGAAGAAACAGTACAAACCGAGACCTTGTGTTACGGTACAATCTAGCCCATAAAAAGTCCCTCACTGCTTCAGAAAATTCCGTACCCTAGGAAAACAATTATGAAGCAGTGTACCCAGCAGATACCGTCACAATATAAGTGTAATAATCATGGAGTGTTGTACAACAACAATAATGATAAAAAGATAAAGAATCTGTGTTTGCGAAACACTAATGCCTCCGCTGGCAAGTTGAAAAAGTTATTTTTAGCGTAAAGGTCATTGCAAGGTCAAAAGGTCATCGGCCTTAGTGTCATTTGAAAGGTCCTCATTGGTTGAGCATGTGAAATACGAAGTCTCTATCCCTTACGGTTCAAAAGTTATGGTTAACGTTGACAACAAACAAATAGACAGACGGACAAACAAACAGACATATAGACAGGACAAAAACAATATGCCCCCGATCTATCGATCCGGGGGCATAAATAAAAATCATTTGACTCCTTTTCTAAAATTCTGCGTCCGCTGCTGAAATAAAATGCTGTATTGTATAGCTTTCCATCTGACTGCTTTCATGTAACAGCTTCTTTCTATCTCGCGAACATAAAGTTCACTTCGATACAGAGCCTTCTATATTAAGATCACTTCAAATATGGAGTCTTACGTTTTAATACATGTAGTACAAATACGTACGCTCTCAATGTATTCAATTCACGCACGCTATTTGCCGTTTAATGTGTACGGAATGACTTTATGTGTGGGAACACTCCGGAAAGATTTTTATGCCCCATAAAGATTACACGTATGTAAATAAAAGTGATAAAGGTAATTTCCGTTGATTGTAAAAAATAGGAAGGACCTTGGTGTTCTGAGAGAGAGAGAGAGAGAGAGAGTTGTATCCCTAACATGCGCATGCCTTTATTATAAAATATATAGTTACCTGAGCCGATTTTTCAATGTCTGTTACATTCACATCTCAGAATTGCATACCAGTGGGGGTATACGTACGTGATTAACATTTGGTCGCAGTGTGACTGGTTCAAGAATAAAAAATTCTCCATACTCATTAAAATATTTCTTGATGCAAGTTTTGAACAGAAGAGTCCCTTCTCACCCAAATCTTACATAAATTTTAGATAAAACAATTTGTCAAAAATCTCTCTCTTATTTTATACATAAATTATTATTTTTTTGTTAGTCGGAAAGATATATTCTGTGACGAATGAGGTAGCGCGCCACTCTATCAGTGGCTTTAGTCAAACTATTCAGCCATTTTGGGTGCCAAATTTGGGTTTTTACTTATAAATATGTGGCGAAACGGGGGGGGGGGGGCTCTTTAAATCCACCACTGACTTTGAAGCTCACTCTTGTGGTTGAAGGCTTTTTCACAAAGAATCGTAAGTTTTTCCGTGAATGTTTTTCCTACGGATTCCTTACTTAAATCCTGAAGTCATTTTCACAAATGTAAGGAAATTCCATAAAGATTTACAACAGCTTTTAAGTGTCTTTAAAGTTAAGGATTTTCCATAAGGAAATTTTCACCTACAATTTTTTTTGTGAAATTGAGTTAAGGATTTATTTTGTACGTAAAAGAAATTACGTATGATTCTTTGTGAAAATGCTGACAGAGGTCTGTATCAAGTCTGGATTTGATACCCGGTCGGAATCATTGAGAGCCGTCTACAGCAGCTCATACTGAAAATTCATGGATTTCTATGGTAACGCTATATTCCTCCACTACTAAACGCCAACCAACATATAAGTGTGAAATGGTAACAGATAAACAAAAACCTGGACCGGATGCTGTATTCTATCAATAATTCAGAATTACTTAAATATAAAATTTAAAACTATTATTTTTAAAATGCCAGTAATTTCAGTGTGCGTTTCTGCCGGTCAGCATTTTACATCTGTCGATAATACCAAGGAAATGGGTTCAACCTTAAAAATTATCAAAAATTAGTAAAATTTCTATCAAGAATAGTGGAGATGGGAGGGGGTTGAAAACCTAGTGATTCTCTCTTTCTCAATCCGCAGATAGATATTAAGTTTATTTAATAATCGTGATAAGTTTTCAGGAATCACAGTAATTGTTAATGTACGAGTTATCTTTCTTATTCTAACATGATTTTCCAACCGGAACATAGATTCGGTTCTTAATACTACGTAGCAGTTACCAGACTCGGATGTGAATATATGTATGTGTTAGTATGAAACCTATTATTTTAAACTCATGGATTGTTATAAATAAGTTTAAAATAAGAAATGTTTTAAACTTTTAAAGAGACACGTCAACTTTGTAGTCTGATTCGCAGAGGAGGCAGTAAGTGGACGTCCCATTTATTAACAGAATCATACCCCACCCCAAATTAAAAAAATAAATAAAATAAATAAATAAATAAATAAATATGATAACAACAACACACCAATCATTCCTCCTTCCAAAAGAAAACCCCCGAAGAAACTAAACACTCACCCACAAACATGCAAATCAAATAAAAAACAAATACGAAAACCAGAACAAAAGTATGCAAAACAAAAAGAGAAAAAAAGGGGGGATAACGCAACCAATATCGGTGAACGGTTAAATGAGCTTTTGCATACAACATTGTACGTTGTTTGTAATTGGTTTTTTTTGTATAAATGGCATATGAAGAATAAATTTTCATTTTGAGGAACACGAATTCATGTGAAAGTAAAATACGGAAATAACATGTGTCACATGACTAACAACAATATACCACAGTGAACATTCACGGACCCCTGAAATTCAGAGGTGAGACCCGGTACCCGGGAGGAGTGACCGTCTCCTGTTTGGCTAGTCACACCCGCCGTGAATGAACGATCAGAGTCTAACCACAATGTCGGCTTAGATTAATAAATGAATCTGGTACAACTGATTACAATTTCAGAAAGTGGATAACTGTAGGAGAAAGGGGGATTTCTTATTCAAGGGATTCTGAATGTTATGCATTATTCATTTTTATTCTGTAAGTGAGATAGATATGCAGCGAACCAATCTTTTGTCGGTAATTAATTATCACTTCTCATGTAAAGGGAAAAAAACTAAATATAGATCAGGCTGCTAACACAGCGCTAAATATAGATGTTCCTCGTGGAAACAATACTGTTGAACAAGAACTTTGAGCAAAATCTTTTCAAGCATTGGCATCCTCTCTAGAGAACAAGCAAACTTGTAGAGAAATTTCTTGCATGAATTGATTTCTTTCAGATTTACATATTCTTTTCCCATTTTCGCCTGTAAGTGTTAAGATTGTTATAATGTCATAATTAATGAGTGATTGTTCATATAATGCAAGTATGTGAATTGCACCTCTTGAATTTCCAGGAACGATTACTCTGAATGATATAAGGAAAGTTTAATTGATCAGTATAGTGATAATTTAGTCTGAAATGCCAGAGCCAAGCGTAAAACTTGTGTATGAATTCTTTCTATCTAATGCAATTCGTGGAGTCCTTCTCTGCATCCATACATCACATTAATTCATCTGAACAAGATATACAAATATTACCTAATTTTTATGTGAAATGAAATGTATTTATGTCACATAGAGAGAGTAACGAGCTTCTGTAGGTCAGCTATATCCGCCGATATAGTTCTACTGACAAGAACATAAGAACATCACTTCTATATTTAGATATAATACTTGATCTAAAGTTATCAAGGTAAAGGTAGTTTACTATCACAAGTGGTTTATTGTTACTTTTTAATTAAAATTTCTAGGATTGTTCCAAATTTAGTATTTGATAACTGGAGTGACTGAGTTGTTCTGGTTGACTTTTATGTTGGTGGGCCATTGTGATAAATTCGTTCCTCAGTACTGAAGTGTGTCATGTTATCTTTGATTGTGAAGTAAACTTTGATGTATGACGCCGAGCTTATATACAGAGTGCTACAGAAACATTGGAAAGGGTATATATGTATGGGCGTACTTACATTGGAAAGGGTATATATGTATGGGCGTACTTACCTTTATCTGATTGCAAAATTTCTAAAATGACGACAACAGAGACAACAATGGTTAAAAGGGGGCTACTTCTGGCCCCACATGGACTCATCTTCCGGTACTACATGAACTCGGTGTTAGTTCTACTCTGAACAAAGGATGAAACTTCCATCCAAGTATTGTTTTGCTAATTTTGTAACTTCCTCTGCAAGGTTTTACATTTTCTATATGTTGAAATATGGTTCTCTTTTTATTGTTGCTCCAGCGTTTTTTGACATTGTTATTGATGGATCACTTTACCAGTCCGTTTTCCGAATTATGTAATAAATCGATGTTAATGACATTAAAGTTTTCGTAAGTGGCATCGACAGAATAATGTTGATCTAAACAACATTGTATTACATAATATGTAATGATAAATTGTAGGTTTTCTAAAGTGCTTTTAATCATACTTAAATACCGTTATAACGTTTAGTTGATAAATATGTCAAAGAAATTAGTTGATTAGTTGATTTTCCTTGTACACGTCATGTTAGAAAAGCTTTGCTGTTCTTGAAAACGTTTCTGCGTGCATTTTTTTCTCTGTCCCACAAAGACAGCAGTGTTATGCAATACTGTATCCTATTTCAAAGTAAAAAGCATAAAACACGTTTCTGAACAATGTGCGAGAATCAATCAGAGCTGAAGTAAGTATAAATGGCAAGAGCCAGCAAGAAGCAAACCAACGCATATGATGTACCAAGCGCGGATACAGAAGGGGGGGGGTAGGGGGGTGTCTGGACCCCCTGGAATCCGAAAATTTCACCAAAAAAGGTAATATTTGGGCATTTTTGGGGTTGGATCCCCCTCGTCTAATAGAAAATTTTACCATTTTTGGTTGGACCCCCTCTGACAAAAATTTCTGGATCCGCGCATGTGTACACTCATGAAACCAATGAAGAACGTCTCTCTCGTTCGTATCACGGGTAGAAATTGACTCATCGTCAAATGGAGGACATCACACCTTTTGGCACACTTTTTCATTATGACGTCCTAAAGGAATGACCTATCAATTGTCATTGAAAAAGTGTGACGTCACAATGAAACTACGTAATGGGCGTGGTTAAAGTTGGGATCTGGCGATTCCTCAGATAGGGTTTTACAGAAATTTGCTACTCTTATGTGATATCACTTTATATTCCATGGTGCATGTAATTTATGAAACGTCATATCATCTTACATAGATGTTTGTAAGATATTTTGTTTGATAATTTCTTGTTTTACACCAAACTATAATTCTGTATTTGTATTGTTGATGGAATGTACAGAAATTTAAACCTATGAAATGGAATTACGCGAAGCAGAGAAATCTTTTACGAATCAAATTTGGAACTTCTCAGTCACGAGGTCAAGCATCCATTAAATTGAGCTATAAAGGTGCTGTTTGTTGGAAAAATTGCTACATAACATAATATAATGAATTAATTGTATCAGATGTACCATTCTACAAAGAATTCCTCGTAAGTGATTCTTAAGACACTGTCATGTTTAATACAAAAACCCCCCAACATTTAAACTGTTAGCAACTAACAATCGAAAGACAATCAAAACCAAAGCTAAGCATTTACAATACCAATAAAACTTCCAATTGAGAACTACAAGAACCATCGCAAGACAAACTCAGCAATACGCTTTTTAGGTCTAAAAATGCAGTGTTGAGTTATTTTGAAATGTTCATCAAAATTTCTGACGAGTGTTAGCCATTAAATATTATAATTTAAAGCATACATTATCATAAATATCATAATCATATTATCGGATCATGACAGCTGCCGAGTTGGACTTATATTCTTTGGAATGTAGGTTTTCGAAGATTTTAAACCAAAACACGTACCAACAACCTCATAAAACACTGAAGTTAAAATAAAGTCAAAGTATGTACAATGTCCATTGTACAACAAGGTATATCTGAACACCCCTACTCCCTTTTGCTCGTATCAAAGTCAACAACGGACATTGTAAATCTGAAACCTACCCCCACGAGATAGGTACATGTACCATGCAAGAGTAAATCATGATGATTTAAATTTTGTTGAAAATTATTCATTAACTTCAAAATAAAGGTTTCCTTACTGCTAAAGCAATCTTACGAAACGAGCAACATCTAACGTTGCATAATAAGAACGTGGCTTAGATTGAGGCGGGAGACATAAGGACAGTGACCTTAATCTTACAGATATATGACCTTGGTTTAATGTCATGACACACCTTAGGGTCCTGAGCAACAATTCTGCGATATATTCAAATTCATTAAAAATTTAGGCCCGGACAAGGAATTAACTTACTTAAGCATTGTGACCTTTAACTTTCAGATATGACCTAGTTCAATGTCATGACACACCCTTTGGTCCCGGACAACAGTTCTGTAAAATATTATTCCAATTTATACAAGGGATAAGTAGTTATTTTCCGGACATATAGCGGGCAGACACTGGACGCTGTACGGACAGTGCCATGACATACTGTGAACAACTTTATTTTCTCGAGGCTTTATTTTCGCGAGTCGCTCAAGTGTTCACATGCTGTTTTTTCTGTTATTCTTAACGTAGTCTTTACATGTACTTTGTCACGCAGTAATCCTGACCTCAAGAACTTTACTGAAATGCCTGTCGCTGTGCGTGAGTACAACTCGATCAGTAAACAAAACAATTATTGAATTCTACATGTTGATGTGAAGGCTATGGTAGTGAGAACTTCTCAAATTTTCTTAACAAACATCAGTCTTTGGGTTTTAACGAATGTGAATAGCACCATGGGCACTCCGCTTATTTTAAACTTTTTTAAGAGCGAATGGCAGACCAGGAAATTGAAACAATTTCTCCAAATATGACAGGAAAGAAAAGAAAATGTGGAAGATATGGTGAATACTCGCCCGAACAGAGAATTAAGATTGCGAGATATGCAATAACGTCTGTAACATTTACATTTTTAGCATGCATTAAAATACTGATTTGATTTTTCAAAAGCGCCTTTAATTTGTACACCGTCCTAGACTTTGGATGAAAAATTGACTTTTTATTCGCGAGAACTTTATTTTTGCGTCACGATGATCTCGCAAATTTACGCAAAAATAAAGTTATCTCGAATAAAAAGTCGTTTACAATAATACGCCCCATCTTCGGAAAGGCGTATAAAACAGAGAGAGAGAGGATTTTCTGAGATACTGCAGCATTCCCTCACCTATGTTAAATGCTTTCCTCACTAATGTAAAGGTTTCGTCGCTAATGTAAAGTATTCATGAGTGTCAACTTATGAACACCATTGTACATATTCTTAGATCAATACATAATCACAGAACCCGTGCTTGTGTCAATTACGTGAATGTAAGCAATGATCTGTCATCAACCAAATGTAGATTAAAAATTAAAACTTTGTTTATCAAAATTTCAAAATATCAATATCGAATGAATTTCGTATCCATATATCCCTGTAAAAATTAATGGAAGGATTTTAATTCTCAAGATTTGAAATGATAAGAGGATTAGCACCGTATGTCAGCAGAAACTCTCCGCTGATCTGCTTTATCAATTGTTTTATCTCAATCAGTCCATCTAAGAGAAAAGTGTTATGAATATTCTTTTATTGATTGGAACATATTCGGATAAAACAATGAACGATTTCCTTCTCTGCTCCACTGCATTGTTGATTTGGTATTGTTAGTTTTACGGTTTTGTTTCTACGTTTGTTACTTTAATTGACCGTTCTAAGTCGGTATCGTAACTGCAGTACAAATGAGTACTTTTGTAATGTCGTTTTCTGTGTTTATTCACTTTTATGTGCATATCCTTGGTGATTCGTGTCATACAGCTTGGTCATATGTCTTTTGTTTTCTCTTTTACAAAATAGTAAAAATAATGGACAGAATGGTCCATTGGTATAACACTGCATTTTTTATCTGTCCACAATATCTGATGACAATATTCACTTTCCTCAGTGGTAAATCTTATCGTGCTATAGATCAGATATATGAATAGTAACTTAAAGATAAATAGTTTAGGTTCAAATTTGTTAATAGGTATTGCACATGGTCCTATGTAAATTGACTTGATAATTAATAGAGCAATATATTCATTAACTAATCCTATGTACAGAAAAAATATCGAAGTAAACTTCGGATGCGCAACAACAGAATGGTCCACGAAAAATAATAGGAATTTATTTTAGCGTAATAATTCAAAAAAGTAATTATTTTGGAATACCCTTTGAAATGTACTTGTAAATAAACCTCACGTACGATATAAACAAATTAAATTAACAGAAAGAAACTGCATTTACACTTTAAATAAAATAAATGAATTTTCTGTTTTGTAAGAATTGCATATTTGTATCAGTCAAAGCCAGACATAGCAAGGGCTGAATAATAAGGGATTGAAATTGGAAGCTCAGAGATATTGAGATACCAGATGCTTGATATTTTCAGATCTTGTTTACTGAAGGAGCATAAGACAGGATTTTATATAATTATAGCATCAAAAATATCTATACTTACTGACAACTCATACACCTATGAAAAGCAGCATCAAAACTATTTAATGTTCGTCTATTGTTTCATATATGCATTATTAAAATATTTTGCTTTGTGTATTGATTGTGAGTGTGGCTAGCCAAAAAGGAGACGCTCTATCCTTTCGAGCACATGACCGTGTGTTTGTTTTCCAGGGGCCAATGAATATCCCTACGTGGTACACTCCTGTTAGTACCATTCTAGCATTACACATATTTCTTTTATTGGATATATAAAACAGAACGTTTGACATAGGCCCAGAAGTTGCAAATTCAATAATTATACTAGAAAAGTACGGAACATGGGTTGTAATTTTGAAATTCTGATAGATCTCTAGTTCGAAATGTCGGACCCAAGCAGAAGATCAGGACCTGAAGTCTTTCGATAGGAAAAATTGACGGGAACAGGAATAATAGAAACATTTCTAAGTATAATTTTATTTGCCATTCACTTTTTCGTTCGCTTGTTCATATTCAAACTATCATGCTCCCACCGTAGAAAGTTCGATAAACGGTCGGTAGCAAACGATTTAAAACATCCTGTGGTTAAATTTTTTTCAGGATTTCCATTTTTAAATTATGGTAAATTCCAGTTTGAATGAAATAGGAGGAGATTCTGAGGAAAATGTTTTGAAACCCCCATTTGCTACAGGACTTGAAACAAGCTTTCTGATTTGGAAGTATATGTGGTTTGGATGTAAACATGTTGATGGTAAAGAGGAAGGCGAGGAAAAGTTACTGACTCCGCCGTATGACAGAAGTCACCACGGAAAAATACAGTATTTCATGTATTGACATGTAAAACCATAATAGGATATCCACAAAATTATTCGATTATAGTGCAGTCACGATACCGACTTAGGACGGTCATTTGATATGACGATAGTCAATCAATTGATGTAGATGAGTGATAGAAATTTTGGAGTTTGTTCAATTTAAGTGGATTGTATCTATAGGAGGAATTCAGACCAAGTCTAATGGTTGGGTCTGACATTTAGAAATAGTAAATCGCATAAAAACCTTATTCGATATAATAAAAGGGTCCAGTGCAAACTCGTATAAATGCAAGGCCCAGAGAAATACGGTGAATGTTCCATAAAGATATTGATTCAGTCTCAATGTTACATAACCATCCCATATCACCCATGATGGATTGTGTGATACCGATATCAAAGTTTTCCCGGAATAGAGATGAATGTTCTAGTTAATGGAATCTCTTTTTACCAGGATATCGACGGGACTTTATGTTCAGTGCAATGGATGGAGGTTTATCTAATATGGGTGACCATCGTATCTCTCGCTCTGGCTATCATTCGCAGCTAGGATATTGTATAGTGATGTAATCTTCAATAACCTATCACATCCACATTCTGACGTTTGTGCTTTAGGATCGTCGTGCATCTGTTTACTCAATGTATTATATACCGGTTGGCATGCGCCTATTTACTGAAGAGGTATCCCACACGAAATGTAAACATAATATGATACTAATCATATGAATGCAAATATTCAATACATATGATAATAATTATAACAACATTGTTTAAATTGTGGAGAAAGTAATCATCAATTACAATAATTGTCCAAAACTGATTTGCTATTCAAAATGTTGCCAAACGGTTTCTGAAATGCAACTTGTCCATGTACTTTTCCTTCGTTCAATTTCTTTGGTTATCCTGGTTTTTAATTTCAATGTAATTTGCTGTTATAATGAAAATGTCATTTCGAGTTATTTTCAAAGTATTTATTCATCATTTTTACGGAGCCGTTGTTGGTATAGCTGTTATTAAACTAATGGTAAAAATAACAGTTTTATTACACATTAATACGCTATCAAATAATATAATCCGCTCACTTCATTTTGACCTATGTACATTTAAATTGTTCTTTTTGAAATCTAACCATTCCATTCATCATATGATTGACTTGTATACAAACAAACAAACAAACAATAAAAGTACAAGGCAGAAGAAATGACACACACAGACATACACACACACACCTATATATATATACACACACATACACACACACACATTTGTTCCAAAATGATGGAGGAATGATATAACAGGAGATATTTACACTTCCTGGATGCCAGATCATATGATGATTTTTGATTCCGATCTCTACATTCGTCATACAACATACTGAGCAAAATGTCGTTTGTTTATATGTAATATACTTCAATTTGCCCTTGGATTTAAGATAATTGCTTATCCAGTTTATTCAAAATGCTTAAAGAGAGCAATGCTCATGTGCTTTGTTATTTTAGTAAATTACACGTTGAAGTAAGGATTTGTTGCTCTTGTCTTAGGGAGGCAAAATTCCAATACCGCACTCGATAATTCGGAAAATGATTTACCCAATGTTATCTATAATAAGCAATTACTTACACATGACAATGCTTACCTATATAATACAGCTTATGTTATATCTTGTAAAACACACATTTACTATATGGTGATATATATCACTTGACAAATATTTATGTCGATTTGTCAGAAAATTATATCGACTTGTCAGATGCATGTCGACTTGCCAGAAAATTATATCGACTTGTCAGATGTCATGTCGACTTGTCAGAAAATTACATCAACTTAACAGATGTCATGTCGACGTGCCAAAAAATTATATCGACTTGTCAGATGTCATGTCGGCGTGCCAGAAAGTTATAACGACTTGTCAACTTTTATGACGACTTATTAGATGTTTTGTTAAATTGCCAGAAAATTATTTTGACTTGTTTACATATCTAATATGTTACCACAATTTTACAAATTTGCCACTTTTATTACCACTTTGCCTTCATTTACTCTAGAGTAGCCGGATACTGTTACAAGATTGACATTTCACAAATTGTCCGATAATCACACTTCTATAACCTAATCACCCGTACAAAAATAAAGACACCTGGTATAAAACATCTGATGAATTGCTACAACAATAAACTCATCACAAGATATTCATCATATGCAGGTTATGATGTTGTTATCTCATAACTCTTGTGCTTATGCCAAATTCAGGATCCAGGAAACAAAACAGAATATATACACATATATTCTGTTTTGTTGATTCAATATATATTTTCAATCACTGGTTACATTGATAAACAGCTTTATGATCAATGTATTCAATATATATTTTCAATCACTGGTTACATTGATAAACAGCTTTATGATCAATGTATCTGATTGGAGATGAATTTCTTACATTAATTCCATTTTTACTCACAATCGAACGCCCCTTCCGCGCAGCTGCTATGATCGACTGCCATGACAACATGTCTCACGCTCAGGTAGTTGACATTCAGTCCACTCATGTTCTCGCAAATGTTAATTATAATGAACAAAATCCTCCTACAGGTATCTCTCGAATCACTTGATATTCTCTAAGACATGTGACTTATTTTTCAATAATGCAGATGGTATATCGTAATTATTCTCATTCTCCCACAGAATGACGTGAACGGCTCTGATTGTTTCAGAGTTGTGTGAGTATTGATGTTTTATGGTCACGTGGTGATAATGTATGACTTCCTTACCAATCCATCATAAGATGTCCATGTCAACCTGTTTTGCATAGAAATTAGATATTGATAACAACCCGTTTTTTATGGTTTTTGGTTTATCCTTTTTCAGAACAATCAGGACGACAAGGTATGAACAAATATCAACGGTCAATGTTGATGAAACAATAAAAAATTTGGTCCATTTTCACAAAGTAGACTCCGATCTAGATTATAATGTAATTTACCATGTAGAGCTTTGCACAGAGAACGGATGGTTGAACACATATCACGTAAACTTAAACCTATTCATTAAAAATTACACAAACGGTTTTAAACATTAACATAATACGATTACACATCTGTTCCTTATCTGCTATTATTTCCCTTTTTATTCTACCACTAGCTGTAACAAAGTGCCATAGATTACAAGCATGACTTCCACGTACGATATATATACAAAATGATATATTGTATGTGAAGATGCAGTCTAAAGCACATCATGCATATTCCAGTGTGAAGATTCAACATTACCGCATTACACTATAACAGTCTTAGGATTCCCAGAACAGATTAAAACTTTTTTGAATGAATCTTATCTTTTAAGAGGATAACGTAAAGATTTATTTACATATCTTGCTTCTGTACACTATATTTATCATAGTAACTCTACTCCAATGATAAAATCAGAATTACATGCGTTTTACAATTTATTTCTTTGTATTTAACTTATTCAAATTAGATTTAGATTTACTTTTTCTGTCAGTAAATACGGAAACATATTTCAAGAACGCGATTTTAATTACTTGACTACTCTGTGCCAGAAATTGCAAAATTAAAAATCGAAAGTAAATGATGTTATGAGGTATGTCTCTCAACGTAATATCTTATAGTGAATACTTATGCAGCGCTGGAATGCATAGCGAACATTAATAAACACATTAAAAGGCATCACACATCAACCACATTTACGGTACCGACGGAGAACAGTCAAATGAGGAAGTGCCAGAAATTGCAAAATTAAAAATCGAAAGTAAATGATGTTATGAGGTATGTCTCTCGAAGTAATATCTTATAGTGAATACTTATGCAGCGCTGGAATGCATAGCGAACATTAATAAACACATTAAAAGGCATCACACATCAACCACATTTACGGTACCGAACAGTCAAATGAGGAAGTGACACCCTTTATTCATTTGGTGTAGTGAATCGGGCCCACCTTCCCACTGACCACAAAGTAAAACAATCCAAATACACACATATAATATTCATAAATAATCCTCGAAGTAGAGAACAAATATCAACATGTTACTAAAGTTGAAAGTAAATAAAAATTAAAATTATGATAGATTAAACTGTAAATATCAAAACAATAAAGTGACATCCATATGAGCATACCGTGTTTGGGAATCGTTAGAACTCCTGAGTTTGTATATTAGATCATCGTAAAAAGTAAAAAAAGTCAAACGATCAAGGATTCCACTATACGCGTATCGCTAAACTTAAGTTACTTAAGTTATCAAAAGTAAGTCATGAATCTGAATAAGCTTGGTAAAATTTGCCAAAAGTCTTTCTAAGCTTTATTTTATTTTATTTTATTATTGATTGATTGATTGATTTATTTATTTATTTATTGTTCTTGGAAAAATCATCATGTCTTGTATAAGCTCTTGTAAATCGAATATTGATACCATATAATTGAACTATAGTTACCGCCTAACACAGGTTAATCTTCAAGCCGTTACGTTTCTGCTTTTATGCCTCTAAAATCAAATTTATTGATTTTGATCAGTTGAGGTTGAGGTGGATAAATGTCAGGAATTTTCAGGGTTTATCTTAATATCTCATCCACATATCTGCAGTGTTATTTTCCGAAGGGAAAGGGGCAGGCGTGGTGTAGTGGTTAAGCGCTTGGCTTGCGGCGCCGACGATCCGGGTTCGATTCCCGGTTGCGCCACTATGTTTAAGAGGTTGGTAACCTCCTGCTTCCATGTCGCGATATAACTGAAATATTGTTGAAAGCGACGTAAAACACCAATCAACCAACCAACAACCGAAGGGAAATACTACTTTTATCATAATAATTATTTACATACAACTATACTGGCGAGGGACCAGTCCCCAGTTAAGACCAGTTACGGGCTATTACGCTATTAAGTGTATTCAAAAGGTGAATTGACGAAATTTTCATATGTAATATTTAGTATCCTATGTATTGCAGACAATCACGTGAAAAATCTCATACATTCAGGTCTCAAAAGCCGAAATAACGTAGTAGCCGGTAACTGGTCTTAGCCGGTACCTGGAACACTACCAGTAGAATTTATTTTTGTGATAAAAATAACAAGCAATACACCGATCCACTTCCGTCGAATGTCGAGCACTTTAGCGCAAAATACGACTATAATGACGTCACGCAATGTTAGACAAGTTGGACATTTGATTATGACGTCATAAACATTACAATCAAAAGTCCATTAAACATCGTCTTCTATGCTGAAAGGTGGATCAGTGCATTTCTATCATGATAAATGAGAAAAGGAAACAAACAAATGAATATTACAATGAAACCTATCCTGAGACGCTCAGTATAATGCTATAGACACAGTGATTTATGGTACACGATGATATAATACAGATTCCAATTGCCTTTGCAATCGATTTTCTATAATGAAGATGCGATAATGAATCCTTCATGTTCATGTTCACCATTGCGACGATAACTGGTAAAACAATTTCATTAGTACTATCTTCTTAAGGTTCATGTAAATTATTCCCCAGACTTTTAATCAATAATAACTAGATAGCACGTGTGGTCGAGATTGTGTCTTGATTTATTGGTTCGCTCCACTCCCAGTTCAATATAACTAAAGCTATGTTGAAAGTGACGACAAAATTTCTAACTACTAACTGTCACTTTTTGTACGTGCAGATGAGCAACCCACCCAAATATGGGCTATCCTGTATGATTGCATGGCAGTTTTCAAGTGAATTTCTCATTTAATGAGGCATGAAGGATACATTTTGTTTTACATGGCGAGATTCACTTTCGGGTTAATTTATCATTCTAACTAACAATGCTAGATATAACGTTGACTTTCTTTTTTAACTGTAAATATAAGATTCTTGTCATTAGTATACCTTTTATTGAAAGTCTGTAAAGTATCACAGTAGCAGGTTTATCCGCTTCATGATGTAATTTTATAGTATAATAAATGAGTCGAAAAGCTTTTCCAACGACTGTAAGATGAAGAGAAATCGGTAACATTGGACTGATTTTCAACCGGCTTCATTTGCATTCATTTATGGTTTTGCTGATGATGAGTCCGTCATTATCGAATTTGAAAATCGATCATACATTAATATTTGAAATTATTTTATCTATTCTGATTTCTCTGATACGACAGAGGGAAAAGAGAAAAAAGTATGACATTGTGTTTTATAAGACAAAGATGTTTACCATTTCACATGGCAAAATGATTAAAAGGCCACAATACGTTGATCATATATCAGATGTAGTTGTACCGATATACGACGGTCAAGTGTCATTAGTAACGTTGTGGTTCACGTGTGCCCACCTTCCCACTCGCAGCAAAAGCAACATACATGTAATCAGTCTTTGGGTTTTAGATTCTTAAGACCGTTGTTTTTAAGACCGCTAACATCACTTTCGTACCATTGAATCAATCACCCGATTACTTTTCTTTATAAGCGTAAAATACAAAGATTCAACAATGAATACATCTACCCATATTCCAGTACAGAAAATGGCGTTTAGGAGAATTTCGATTGTTTTGCCTGTGATGTCATAATCCAGGATCCGACATTAAATGACGTTAAAACAATCAAAGTTTGTGCTTATTTATTTGATATTAGAGGAAAATAGATCAGTGTATTCCAGCTGTGCTGCTCTCTTGGGGTACTGCTTTTCGGCAGTAATATTTCACAGGAAGATATAACCTAAATACAAATTAATCTTTGGAAAGGATCGATTTGACAGTTGATGAACACAGAATACTTGATAACGACTAAAGCTTGACACCAGCAATAGTTCTAAAATGTTTTTAGGTCGAGAAATGTTGAAGGTTGCCAAGTGGGATGAAGTGCTACACTGCAAAACTATCTACTCTGGATTTTGGTTCAGTTCACCTATTGCACAAGTTGGAAGGATATCATTGCATTTGCCGACGTTTTCAAATTGCTAAAGTCAATAACTAAAGTAAACCAAATACCATCCAATTATAGATGTATAAGTAGAAGACAAAATTTATCACCAAGATTATTTGTTTTTCTGACA
Organism: Pteria penguin; assembly: GCA_035048485.1. Classification (NCBI taxonomy): domain Eukaryota; kingdom Metazoa; phylum Mollusca; class Bivalvia; order Pterioida; family Pteriidae; genus Pteria; species Pteria penguin. The sequence continues at coordinate 18,206,464 of CM068588.1, read as the reverse complement.
TGTTTAAATGGGTTTACTGCTATTAAAAACAATACCCATACATTTCGTAAGTTTTTTGTTAACTTTGATAGTGGTTACTATATCATTTTTACACTTTCTAATTTAATTATAAACCCTCCGCTCAACGTCCATCGTATGTAAATTCTTGATAATGGTACCTGATAAGCATCCATTTTTGCCATACACCCAACATGATCTTGAAGATTTAGTGCTCAATATCCTACATGTGATAACAAGACCACAGGACAAATAAATTCAAATTTAATGTTAAATAGAGCTTAAATTGATTTCTATAAAGAATGCATAGGATTGTTTAAATATAAAGTAAAACTACGTTCAATCATATAAACATAAACGTGCTGATGTAAACTTTTCCCGATGGTTTAAATATACATTTCTAAAGATTTATGAATAGTTCTGTGAGTTGTGTCTTCTATCAGGTGTTCTTTTTCTTAACATTAATGAGTTTTCTACGCGGGGAACATGGATGTGATGCTAGAATAGGATTCTAACAATAAAAATGTATTGATGAATTGTGTAAACTTCAGTAAGTCATATGGAATAGAAAGAATATTTGAAGAAAGCTGCAGTATCACGTCATATTACAATTAACGTTAAGTGCACTGCTGCGGTATGTTATTTTATATTACTTAATGGATTTTTCGGCAATTTAGTTAAGCTTATCAAGAATGACCAAGATTACATTAAATGTTAAAGCCAAAAGGAAATTTGATTATCAACGACAATCAGCATTTCCCCACTGACGACTTTCGTTCTTACGTAATAGCTAATATTCAGTATTTGGTTGCTTGTTTTTACCCTTTTAACGATTTTCTTGAAAAACGTTCCACATTGCACGTACACAATATATATTTCTGTGCGTCTTCAGTAAATTATTACCATTAAATTATCAGTTAAATGCAATTTTACATCCATTTTCGATAGATGCATGCATGCATGCAAAGTACTGGACGAAAAGGAGCTCTAGGTTTGGTAACTGTTTTCTGGTTGCAAATCTAAAAGAACTACAGTTATCATTTTAAGTATAACAGAGTTAGCACTACCACTTTTCGTAATACTAACTTATTAATCTTTACATTAACGCTTTATCAGGAGACTATGTGGCAGTGTCACTTTCTACACAATGTTTGTTCACATTCATGTATATATACACTGGCAGGTGTGGCTAGCCAAAAGGAGACACTCACTCTTCCAGGCACCTGGTGTCGCATCTGAATGTCAGGGGTCTGTGAATGTCCACTGCGGTACATTGTTGTTATTGACATATCATGTGACACCAGTTACTTTCTTATTTCACATTGACACCAGTTACTTTCGTATGTTGTAGTTATAGTGATTTTAATTTGTATATATACGATTTTTAAACATCTCGTATGTATTATCTTTATTTATCATGTTAGATAAATAGTTATTGTGATACATTTTTGTTAAAATATCGGAGACTGAAATTAAAAGCAGATAACCTGAGCATTTTTTTTTATCTAAGAGTACTCCACACAAAAATATAGTTCTCATTTCCGATCCCCTCATAAGTATAAGGCATCTCACTTTTCTCACAAAGTTATGACAAGAGACGATTTAAACAAATATTAGAATATATATACTTTAATATTGTGCACCAGATGCGCATTTCGACAACCTATGCCTCTTCAGTAATATTCATGGCTGAATGATTGGAAATATAATAATATATAAATATTTGAAGAGCAGACATATAAAGTGAAAGCATCTCAAGCATAAAGTGAAGGAAAATATAGGTACAAGAGATTACGGTATTGGTTGATTAAATGATGAATGATTACCTGTTGTTTGTGTGTTATGCCACGTGTCATACCATGTTTTTACTGCACTTAAATAACGGCGACAGATATATAATGGTGGAGTAAAGCAAAATGAAGAGAAAAATACACTGAATCACGGCAGTTTCCCAGACAGACCTACTCGTACCGAACGGATCACATGATAAGCGTTCCATCCAAGTGAATATGAAAAGGTACAGATATATATTTTTTATCATGATTCTATGCATATCTCTGATTAATGTCTTAATACTATCCAGGAGGTCTCGGCTGCCCTGTGTGCTTAAAAGCTGTGCTGTAAACATACTTGATTCTCTCTCGATATTAAAGTTTGATTCAAGCAAAAGGAAATGAAGTCAATGTACTCTAAAGATACTATTTCATTTCCACTAGACTCCGACATACCTGATGAACTTGCTCCTCTGTTTTATAGAATGAAATCGTACGATCTACAAAAAACGAAGTATTTAACTGAAATTAGCTTATACTTACAATGATTTGGAAATTTAAAAAACTTACAATCTAAAGCCCACATTGAATTTGCACTATTGTCCACAGCCATCAACACCCTTTTTTGAGGCCTTTCGGTTTCCATTTCAGCCATTCTCTACACTTCCCACAAGAAATGCTGGTTGTAAACAATCCTCTACTTCAAGAACTAAACTATTTCACTGCGCTAGAAATTCAGATCCAAGTCACAGAAATAACACTTCACAAATGTAGCAAGAAGTATTGAACAGAAAACAGCCCCCAATCCAATAATATCATATTTTCTCTTGTCGAATCTCGGTCGTTCTTGTCAAGAGAGTGTTCGGTTTACAAGTGTAAGGATATGCATCTGAATATAATTATATAATGTTTATACTTATCGACTTGCAATATGCAGAACTGATTTAACGATGGTATAATAGCCAAGAAAAACAGACAAACCGGGAATGTAATCTATAGAGCCGTGAATGATGAATGTGAAGGTTCCAGGGGGTGTTGATCCATATATATATAATAATATTAATTTTTGTTTAACGTCACACCACGAATATTTCACGTGTATGGTGACGGCATCTGTCTCTTGCAGGGCATACACATTTTGACCTTTGCAACGGACCAACCCGAAGCAGTGATGGATCTTTAAAGTGCCATATATACCACGACACGGGGCCTCGGCTTTTACTCTCTCATCCGAAAGACAGAACACCAGCATGACCAGAGCGGGACTCGAACCCCTGCCTCCTGATCAGAAGATGAGCGCAATACCACTAGGCCACGCCGGCCTAGGATAATAATAATGATAATAATAATAATAATAATAATAATAATAATAATAATAACAATAATAATAATAACTAGTAACTTAAAATACTAATATAAATGTACGTAGAAGTAAAATCTTTGAAACTTTAAATGGTATCAGGGTACACATCAGATTAAAGGTAACATAGGGATATATCAGCGCCTGAAAAAACTGACAGGTAATAGCTGTTGCTTTGGAGGGTTGTATTAGATCACATTTGTAAATCTTTCACATAATACTGCAACAAGACAGCATGAAATCACATAAGTAGTCAACCATTTATAATTAAAGCAGGAAACCAAAGTATCACACTTGCTTAGTTATACTCTCTCTGAAAATAACGCTTGATATTAGCATGCCAAGAAGAAGAGTGATATATTATACATGTATTGTATTGTATTGTATTAAAATCATATCATTTACAACAGTCACCCGCATGTCCATGTATAACTCCGATTTCGATCATTTAATTTTTCTCAACAATTTTGATGCTTGTGTGTCTTTGCATACGATGTGTTTCAATGCAGCCATACTAAGATTTATCACATGTTTTGCTGTTTATGCAATGAAATATCGCTATGTTATAAAGTAATTTATGACATAGGTGACGTCATAGCTTGGAAACGAATTGTGTCAAGCCGGTGTTTGATGAAATAAACACCTCTAAACTGAGTATAAACATATCATAAAAAGAATCTGAAATGAATTTTCGTTTCATACGGTATTTTTGAAACTCGTGTGTTTTATATCCCCTCGCCAATTAAGGTGCTTGATGAAATAAACACGTCTAAACTGAGTGTAAACATGTCATAAAAAGAATCTGAATAGAATTTTGATTTCATACGGTAATTTTGAAACTCGGGGATATAAAACAAACAACTCGTTTCATAAATACCGTATGAAATGAAAACTCATTTGAGATCCTATATGTTCTATATATCTAAAATGAATCTTAAGTGCCAATTGAATTATTCATAACGCACTTAACACGCTTCACTATGCAAAGGTATAAATACATGTAAGGAATATCAATTCCCTGTATATACACAAGGCAACTGCTGAATTGCTACTCTTCATTTCGTTGCAACGTTATCTTCTGTTAAATTTACAACGTACAGTTAGGTGCAGTCCTAACCTTACATAAAGTGCACTTCAAGTTAACTTTATGACTGCTTTTCAAGTTAACTTGGCGACAACAGAGTAAACTTAGAATCAAGTTTAGTAGTAAACTTGATTCCAAGTTTAGTACTAAACTTGATTCCAAGTTTACTCTAAGTGCACTTCAAGTTTAGTTTTCTTTCTATATACATGTAGATTTACTATACTTTTCTATTAGTACAGTTTTTATATATATAAAATATGCAATTGTACATAATAAGACAATTATTTCTATCTTGTTATACGAAACTGGATAATTGTAATAAATAAACGTGAAAAGTAAACTTGGTGTCACATGATAGTAAACTTGAAGACGGAATTACTTTAAAGTAAACTTGATATCAAGTGCACTTGACTAAACTTTATGACTGGTATTCAGGACGAAAAACTAAACTTGAAGTGCACTTGCCAAGTGCACTTGAATGTAAGGTTAGGACTGCACCCAACTGTATATCTTATAAATCACATATCATATCTTCATTATTAGTATAATAAAGAAAACGTCAGATCATTTTTTTTTCTCATTCAACAAGAAATGTACAGTTGATATCTCTAATAAAAGATATGAGACGTCATTTGTAGAGAACCCGCCATTCGAACACACTCATCATGACAATGAGCGTTCCAAAATTCAGCTATCAACACTGTAGGGTGTGAATGTTAATTATCAAACAGTTTTATAATAAACAGTATTGATATAGCCACACGAGGCATGCTTAATTAAAAATTTTATAACTGTAAATCACTTCTATTTCACACGACTGTATATTTGCGATGTCATTAAATGCACATGCCATAAAACAATTGTGGCTAAATGTGTTCCCAGTGAAATGTACAAGCTTTGTAGGATCGCAGACAGGAAAAGTAAACAATTTGGATAAACAACATGACAATGTTCTTCTCGGTCAGTCATAATATTTTAGTGATTTTGTCGCTTGACTGATTTAACCAGCAGACTTGGGTTTTTTTTTTTTAATTTTCTTTTATTTTGTACTTAAAATTTTTGGGGTTTTTTGTTGTTAATAAAGGCCAAGTGGACGAAAATGAGTGGACAATGAGAGTTTCTTTCTATTTGTTTTCTTCACACTTTCCTCAGGAGGACTTCTTATCATTTCCTTTGATAAATTTGATTTGTTGTTTAGTGTGTTGCTTCGCTTTCAATAAACCTGTCAGTTATGTCATGACATGAAAGCAGGGAATAATCACCCATATTAAACATAGTGGCGCAATCCGTTATCGAACATATATCGTCTTCAATTCAAACCAAGCGCTGAACTACTTTACTAGGAGAAGTCTGCGAATGGATGAGATAAAATGAGTTGTGTAATTCCTCCTGAACGTTGACAAATCAAACATTATACCTTGTAGGAACAGAAATTGTTACTCTTGGATTTGATATAACACAATCATCCAATTTAAATGATTCACCGATTGAACGTTAAAACTACACAAGCCGCCATCCTTGCAAATATTTGTTTGGTGCAATCTTTCCTTATAGTGTACACATTTCTTGATTGAAAGTATGAAAATCGCTTGATCAAAAACCCTGGTTTCATTAGGACTGAGCAAACGGAAAAAGAACAAATACAGACAAGTTATCATATTAATTGATTTTAGGTGCTATACAGAGTGTATATTCTAGAGCAACTTTGGATTGGTGCTCTGTAGTTACCTTATAAGATGAATTTCTAATTAGAGATCCCCATGGAATTGTAGCTGACTTTCATTCAACGTTTGTAATATCCCTTTTTTGTTGTAACACACTCCATGCAATACAATAACGGAATTAGTTTTCCTACGACATGTCTCCATTTTTCTCATATATGCAGTGTTGAGATGATTTTACTGATGTATGCTCAAACAGGAGACGCTTACAATCAGAAACCAACTTTTCCAAGGCATATAATCTTATCTCTATATGATGGAATCGTGGCATTACATAGATTTAGATGGTTCCAGAACCTTATATATACTACCATTTTTTTACATCCGTAAAAAGAAATAGAAACTTAAATATCTAATTAGTAGTCGTTAGAATCATAAATATGTCTAACAGGATTGGCAAACATTAGATAAACTAAAATTTCCTATCTGCAAACAAATATTTGTCGTTCATTGTCACATTCCATTCACAGCAACACAAAGACATTGTATATTATCTAATACTGGATTAATGTCTAGTTGAACACTTTACTGTACATATATGGTTAATTTTTCTAAGATATGCATATTTCAGGGGCGTAGCTAGAAATATTCAGTGTGCACGCGCGGGGCGCGCGCAACTCTGAGAGGGGGATGGGATCACCCTCTCTTGCAAGTGGGGGTTCAAGGGTCTACCCCGAGAAAATTTTGTAAAATTCAATGCAAAGTCGTGCTTTCTGGGCTACATCTTGATAATATTGAAACTATTTTTGTTATCAGAAATGACGTTTAATATTGAAGAATATGCGTTGAACACAATAAAAGCTGAACGTGAATCTACTTCTTAACTTTAAAATCTTTTTTGATTTTGAGAAAGTTGAAGATTAATATTTTCACAAATTGATTTGACACTTACGAGTTGTCATATGATATGGATGTCTTTGAGTCACATTTTAATTTTTTTTTGTCCCCGTGATGTGCACGCCATGGCGTGCTGGCGTATAGACAGCTACGCCCCTTTATTTGTCGGCATTATTTATTGATAATATCTTCTACACGATATAAATGTATATAATATATAAATTGATACTGTCTTAACATGCATTTACTCAGAAAATGAAAGCAGTGACGAGGACTACATCCATCGTCTTTACTTCATCAATATGTGACAAGACTGCTCAACCGGATGCGTTTACACGATTTCAACGGGCGCTCTGTCACGTACTCAGTTACCGCAATGTTCAATGGACATTAGAAGCAAACGCATGTGTCCATAAGATTACTGACAATATTGCCATATATACATTAATTGCAAGTTATCTAAAAATAAATCATTTAATTCTCATATGAATACTAATGAAATTGTCCGTTAGATATGTAAAGGAGAAATTTTTCCAGTTAATTTTATGTTTTATTATGCTTATGTAAAAAGTTAACTTTTGCATTTTATACCTTTTGATATATTTTCATGATTGTTATAATCATTATAAAATAAAGATTCCATTCAGTGTATGTATTGTTCCAAAACTGCATCAATATTAAAATCTTTAAATTGATTCATCATTATTAATTAATGGCATATAAGATATAATAATTAAATATTTAATATTCCACCATTATTCTAATTGTATCCATGAGCGATAACGGTTTTCCTCCATGCTTAGAAATGCGTGTACACGTACATATATAGAATCAAGTTAAAAGCAAACAAGCATGACTGTCAACTGCGTTAACGCGAGAGTTTGGCGGAAGTCAAGCGGGTAATGGTGAATTCGAAGTTCATGTTACAATGTGCGTAAACGTAAACGCATGATATCACCTAAGCACAAGCAAACTTTTTGAATTAATGTAACATTATCGTACTATAATGTTAGGACTGCCCCCAACCGTCGGTGAATTGTAATATCATGTATGAAATTTTCACAACAAATATGTTAAGATTTCAGGCGCGTAGCTAGGGGCAAATTATTGTGTACGTACCACATGGGCAGGGTGTATGGGGGCTGCTCTAAGGCCCCAATGGATCCAGGGTGAAACCCTGGTGAGGGTCCATGAAGCAAACGGATTCTGGAGGATCTCTCTCTCTCTCTCTCTCTTTACCAAACTGATGTGTACACCCGCGCATACTTGGCTTAATGGCAACTACGCGCCTGGATTTGTCACCTTCAACTCTATGCAATGTGCAAAGTGGGCATGGGCACTCAGTTTCCCTTTTCTAATCAAATCTGACAAATGATTTAATAAAAACAGATATCTGTTTTAATGGAAATCGCTGATTTCTTTATAGAAAGATAGTGATATCATCAAGTCATCGTTTTCTTTTTGAGTTAAAATGTACATAAGTAGCAAGTTTGATGTTAATGTCAGGGATATAGGCTTCATTTCAAACTGAACGGCGTCTTGTATGATCTATACCAGAAAATCAACCGTCGTATAATCTATTCCATTATGTAATGTTTCATTCGTGACAGAGCGCAAACTTTTCAAATCCATATGCATAGTTTGTGGCACAATAAACCATGAAAATGTCAATTGGTTTTTCCTAGACTAATCTTAACGCAACTTTGACATTCTCTATAAATATATGTACTTCATGTCATTTTCTCTTTTGCGTAAACATTTTTATTGCTGTAAACATTGTTGCAAAGAAATCAGAATATGTGCTTGATTTCCATTAATTCTATAAATATATTTTAAAATTGTAAAATTTAATAAGCACATACATATATTTTTGCCATCTTTGTTGAAAAGTAATGACTAATTTTCATCCGGTCCATGAATGACCTCCATGGTACGCTGTTCTGAACACCCAAGGGACTAAGAACTGATTGATTGATTATTGTTTTCAGTCACTCCGTGATTATGTCACGTATACGTTGACGACATTTGCCTAATGCATCGCATAGACATTTATACCATTAATATAAAATGCCACACCTACTGCGAACGGGATCTCGGTTTTACTGTCTCATCCGAAAGACCTCGTTGCCCCCTGGTGGGAGTCGAACACGATCCTCCCGGTCATGAGCCGAGTACCTCATCAACTGGGTTACACCGACCTGACTAAACTGTTAGTTTTGTACATTACTTCATAATGAACCAAGGTTAGTGTCTCTGACTATAATAATGTTATTACATTTTAGTCGCACAAAGTCCCTTCACTCATTTTCTATAAGGCTATCTCGTATTTCATACTAGTGTAAAATAATGAATTCAATCCCCAACTTTACGATCGATTCATATTCATTTAGCAATATGGATTTCACGGTAAGTAATGTGTCCGTTCACGAACTATTTGTTGATGTAATTGAACAAAAACAGACAAGCAGAGTGACTAACAAGCTATAGAATGTATATAAGTATGATTTTATTCTTTTTTTTCTGTGACCTTACATGGCCGAAGTTGCAATTAAGCAGGTGATTAAATTATCCCGACCAAATTATCTTATGGCGGGACTTTTTATGGTATCTCTAATTTTCTATATATACTGAATGTACAAACTGATATTAACAGAGAAATGTATATTCAGTATTATGCATAATGCTTCACATTTTGTCTTGCATTTGTTGTACAATTCTTTATATTGTTTTGCACTTCTTGATATTTATCATATAAACATTTTCTTCTTTATTACAATAAATCGACCACAAATGTTATACCAAAACGAATTCAGGAAGCCTGATGTAAAAGACAACAGGAACGGGAAAATCTATCGGCAATGGACATTTATGTGCCGTCGTTTATAATGTGCCGAGGCGTAAGTAATAGTTAGAAACGAAGTAACAGGTTATCATAGAGAATCCGTATTAATGTAAAAGATAATTGTTAGCTTGGAAAACAATGGAACACAAGCTAGCTGCAGGGTCTTTGTTGAAGCCAGTAAGATATATTGGACTTTGATGGATAATACATTTGAAAATACAGACCCGATGATTAGAAAATCTGACAGAACACAGACAACCGATGGGTTCGTCAGGCATAATCATTGACAGAAATTAAAGAGTATATTACTGTCTGGTGACAAATAAAGAACTCAACTGTTGGGAACATTAACGGAAATTATATAATATTTTGACTGTCTCGAACATAGATGGAAAAACATGAACTTATTGACCGTAAATTTGAAACACTTAAAACACCAAAAATAAAGAAGCAATTTGTCACGATTTAGAAAAGCCTTTGTTTGTCAGAAATATTGAAGGAATATTAAGAGAATGTTGATCATCAGGTTGGAACACTAATGGCATTAAAAAAAACCCCAACTGCTCTCATGTTAGAAATGCTGAGAATAAAAGATCTAAGAAAACTTTGTAAAATAAACAACCTACTGTGCGTCAATTCGGGACGTTGATATATGGCCTGTCTGTTTGTAACACTCATAGTGTATGGCAAAATGCTGATGGCAAGTTTCGAACACAAAATTAGTAAGGGAATTACTTCTTGACCATTAAAGACACGAAGGGGAAATAAAATGCTTATTATCGAAAACGAACACCGACCGGAAAAAACCCCCCATAATTACAAATATCGACAGAATAAAGACCTTTCTAATAGATACCTCGGATAGAGGTAGAAAAGAAACCCTGTAATCTATAGTACAACTCTATATTAAACTAATATTTAAAATGATAGAGATAAAATCTAACCGGTAGTTAGCACTAACACTGGTTACTTTTAATCAACAGACCCCTGGCCGTAAGTAACGTATTATCATGCATCTTATCACAAGCTATAGATTATCTTAGAGGACGTGTAGCATTTTTATAGAACCTGAAGCATTAGGCGTGTGATAGTGCATTGAGAATCAGACAATTTTACTGCCTGTGGTATCATGTTTCGTACAAGATCTGTCAGCGTTACGAAAAGCAATGTCAATATTATTTCCTAACTATAATAAAGCGATTTGGTTTGATATTATTGATGAATATTACACTGTCACGCGATTAGTATCTTTTTGTTTGATAAACATTGGATCAACATGACGATCCGTAGCGGAGTCAAACAATTATAAACGTTTTCTATTGATGTTTGTCTACTTGATTTTCCTTTTTGGTTTATACTAGGTCCGACTTCAGAGTCACTGCTGAAGGTTTTTACCGAAACATTCATGCATAGTAAATATCATACATGATTCATTATATCCATTTTCATTCTCTATTTAATTTGAACTTAATATTTGATTTTACATCTGGTATGCAAGATATCGCTAAAGATTACATTCAGGGTCGGTTAATTCGTTACATTCACAGGCATTCTAGATTTAAATATACCTAAATTTTATTATTTCGTTTAAATTATGAGTCCATGTCCACCATTCCACATATTTATTCTTACTCTCCATTCCTATTTGGGTACCGACTTCACTCAATTGGTTAAGATTTTGGTTGTTTTAGGATCAGTGACAACAGTACATTATTACTAAAACCTAGCACATTGATGAAACTTATACTTTGAATGCCAAGACAACGATATTCGTTTGCTTGTTCTTTAAAGCCACCACCAATAATTGCCACTACCAGTGTATCATTTCAAATTTGACCTGTTGTTAATATTTGCGACGGGTGTTAATGCAACCAGGGAACACTTACTACTCCCGGGCACCTGGTCTCACGTCGATTGTATTGGGGTTCGCATTTGTCTGAATATGACACTGTACACGATATTGTCCTTTTATTCCATGGATCACATGAGATATGGTTTATCCTTCGGTACTTCTTCGTTTTTTTACCTTCAATCACATTTCTGTCATCATATATAATTTTGTTAGTTTTGTTAAACTATAGTTTTGTTAATCATTTCAGTCAGTGTTTTTCACAGAATTCTCGAGGAGTTGTAAAGTGAGCCTTTATGGATAAAAGGAGAACATCATGTTCATTGCGAATTTTAGAATTCTATTTTCAATCCTATTCAGATTACATATTGTTTCATAACTGATATTGAAATACATCAATAAATATAAGTTTCCATTAAATAAAGTATCTTTATATGTGAATATAAATTTCGTAAATATATGCAGTGACGGATTTAGAGGAAGAGGACATCCCTCTTCTCGCCACATATTTACAAGGCATGTCTTTATGATAAGGTTTAAAACACTCAAATAATATGAATTACCCTCCAGATTTGGCACCCAAGATAGTTGAGCATTTTTGCTTTTTCATAAATCCTGGATGCACCACAGCAAAATGTAAATCCAAAAGATACCCTTGGATTTCCAACGTATTATATTGTTGTCAATTCTACATTTACATCAACTGCTTTATTATTCGTCATTTTGTTTCTCTCTATAGCGTATATCAGTTTAACTATTTGAATTCTGCTTTAACACTCTCAAGTAACATGAGTAATCCCTTTATATAAATTCTAACTGCTGTTTATACACATTATCAGCTATGGAAAATTTTTCATACTTCATTAATGGAAAACAGACTTTTCTGTTGGATGTATTGGCTTTGATGTGTTTCAAAGTATCTGTCGCACGTGTCAGTTCCTGTCCGAAACACGTAAATGCAAGATAATGCCTACCGTCAGGAGGATTCTATTACATAACTGTGACAAACAAGAATGTTATCTTCTATAACAAAACCGTACTCGATTTCTTCTTTGCTAAAAGGTCGGTATTGTTAAACAACTTTAATGTCTATGCACACTGATTTTGTCAAGGACGGAAGATGTGCGTGTGACTTTTGTTGACAACAATGTCGTACAAAAGACACAAATTTAAAGTCAATAGACGGATTTCTTTACTTAATTTGGCTTTCCAATTTTATACTTTAGTTATTATCACAGCTTGGTCGATATAGGTGCTAGGTGAATAAGTACCCGAGGATATAATTCATATGCAGTGTATTATTAATGATACAAATTTCAAAATCTACGGCAATTCAAGTTTACCAATATTCGCAATCTAGCAGTACCTCCCGGCACCGTGTAAAATATGGAATGGAATGGAATGGAATCGTGGAATGGAATTGTGGAATGGAATGGAATGAAATAGATTTTGGAATAGAAGTTTGGAATACTTTTTACGTCCGGCCTAAAAGGCATCCGTTTGTCTGCCTGGCTGTCCGTTCGTCTGTTAATCCCTCCCGAATTCATAAATACAATAACTTTTCCACCGTTCGAGATAGAGACTCCATATTCGGCATGCTTATTTAACTAATGAAACCCTTTGAAATGACATTAAGGTCAGTGACCTTGTGACCTTAAACGTGACCTTCATACTAAAATACAACAAGTTTTGCCAATGCATGCTATGTCAATCTAGTCCCACCTACTTGCTTTTAACATTTTCTAAAGATTGACATGTGATAATCAGATACTACTTCTCGACCAAGCGGGTACCACACACGACAAAATCAATCACTGAAAGGTTTTATCCTGGCTGTGTCTGATTCGAGCTATTACTCGATTAGCAACCATTTTACCACCTGTCAGTGTTAAATTAGTCTTAGATTTATAAATACCAAAATTTTGGCACGATGATCAATGATCAGTTGTACAGACTGACCAATGGTCAGTTGTCACATTTTGATCTTTATAAACAGTTCATTGTGTGAAAAGATAACGCAAAAAGTTTTTATTTCAAAATTTTACTGGACTGACCAGTTGTCACTTATTACACATTTACCATAAAAATGTAACCTCTTTCATCTCAAGAAACCGAATGTGTGACCCTTACACCAAAAGTTTAACTTAAAATCTTCATTCCAAAATTCTTTCCGTATTCCATTCCATAAACCCATTCCATTCTACTGTTCCATTCCACGATTCCATTCCATTCCATTCCATATTTTACACGGTGCCGTACCTCCCTCATACATAACTTTCTCTTTTGATACGTTTTGTTTTACTCCTATTAATTTAGTAACACGGTTGCTTTACAAATATATTGACCTTCCCGTTTAGTAGTAAATATCAATGACGAGATATCACATAAAGAATATTATTTACAGATGTCCCTTCATTATCCTGATTTTCCAATGAGTGAAAACCTGTAAATCTGTTAGCCACACACACACACACACACACACCTACACCTACACGCACACACACACACAAACACACACACACACACACACACACACACACACACACACACACACACACACACACACACACACACACACACACACACACTCGCACAAAACACACACATATACGTGACATTCGAGATGTACATCCGTGATTCGATTTTAGTGAATTGTTGAAAACATGCATTCATTCATAATTTTCTATTTATTTATTCGTGCATCACCATCACCTGAAAATATGTACATGTATATGTAAATGAGGAAAGACATATTACTTTTCAGTTTCAAATATTGAACACCTACATTTATGTGTAGCAACATATACTGTAAACGTATTGTTTAGTGAAAACTGAAGTTGATTAGATCAATGTCTTTAATGCGAAAACAATCAAAGTTGAAGTCCCAAACCAAACTTTTTTATAATAACTTCTGTTAAGGGTTTGTGTAACGAAATCACAAAGCTTTTTCATAGAGAAGATGCTGGGTTAGATTCCTCGTACTTTTTTGTCGACCCATCGAAATGTGCGCCAAGTGCACTATGTTAACATTGGAACACGTAAATAGGAGTTATGCGCGTTAACCTTCTCTGGCGGTCCGTAACATCGGTACTTGACAACAAGTCAAAATATGAATTATACAGTACTGAAAATGATTTCATGGAAATGGAACAAACAATTATCAATCACTGTGTGATCATAAACTTTAAAATATAACATGTAAATGTACATCACCTCTATCATTCTATGCAAAAGACATTTGTATTACGTCTTGCGATACAATCATGAACTTTTATCACGAAAATTCTTTGATTTGCATTGAAACAACGGAAATTACTCAGTTCATGTTACCTTTATTCAGAACTTGCACCTTACAATTATTGTATTTTATGTTAAATTAGTCAATATGCTGAAAATTGCCCTTATTTAATGGGCTGTGATGCTCTAACAGTGATATTGATATACCCATGTTTATGAAACTGAATTGTTTGTAATGTCAGAGATTGCATCCTGTCTCTTCTTAGATGACCAGGGTGTTTGATCAAAATAAGGGCATTCATTAGTTTGTTACTTTAGGTGCAGCTTACATTGACTGATTATTATTCTACGTCACGCAACTATTTTTTGACGTGATGGTGACGGCATCTGCCTGATGCATCGCCTATATATTTATATCTTTGCAAGGGATCAACTCCTAGCAGTGAGTGAAATTTAACGTGCTATGCCTACCGTGACACGGTACCTTGACCTTTATTGTCATATCAGAAAGACAGGTCTCCGGTGTGCCAACGGCGGGAAGTGAACCTACAACCACTCGCTAACGAGTTTGGCACCTATTCCACTGAGCCACACCGTGTTAGGGTGCAGCTTGCGACATGTAGGTTGTAGCATAAGTGGATATTCAATGATAATTCGGATGCATCGTTGGAAGTCTTTTAGTAGAATACATACATGTTTGTTACATGCAGTAGTTACATTTCACGAGGAGTACTTTGTATTACACAACGATCCCGAATCCCACGTAACTATTCGATATTACTGAAAAGAAGGTAACAGAATTGAATCATAACTATTATAAATCATGGCTGTCTGGATAATATATTCCCATTAATTGACCGCAGCGGAAGAAATATGATAATGGTTACCCCATGCATCTGATCTTGAGTTATAGTTAATCATACCAATTGCGTAATGTTTGCTACTTAATTGACCATTTAAATCGGTATCGCAACTGCAGTATGATCAAACATTTTTGAAATGTCGTTTTCTGTGTTTATTTGTCTATTATCATATTTCATTTGCATGTCCTTGGTAATTTGTATCTTACATCTTCTGTCTTCTTTTTGACAGTCTGTATATACAGAGGCATGCAATTAGTATAATGTTCGAATAAAAATGATTTGCCATATATCTATGTTCTATGAATTTTGTACAATAAAGTAAGGTCGATGTATAAATATATGCATTAAATAACAATTCTCTATTCGTTTTATTTTGATATCATTTTATATCATACCAAATTTATTATTTTATGATGAAGGCATCTGCCTGGTGCAATTTCCATTTATGAACACACTTATTACGGATCAATGAGAGAACTTTTTCGTACCACATCTACAGTGGCACTGCACCTGCTTCATCCGAAAGAAAGGACACCGTTGACACATTAGCGGAGGTGAAACCCGAGACCACTCAGTGACGACCCAAGCACCTTATCTATTGTGTGATACCGACTCTGTTATTTCACAGACACCTCTAACGATCATGACAACCATAAAGACCTTGACAAGTATAAAAATCATGCAACAATAAAGACCATGACAAAATAATAGATAAAACCAACTCACTTGTATAAACCGAAATGCATGCATATTCACTAAAAAGGAAAATTAAATAAAACATAGTAATAATAAAATAAATGATTAGAAAACAAAAACAAAATAATAATAAAATAATTAAATTAAAAAAAAAGAAAAGAAACCCCCCCCCCGAAAACCATAATAACTTACAGCTACACGTCATTTCTATTTCATATAACAGTACTATATAGCTTAACTATCATTAAAGTTTTGAACCACTGGCCCTAGATGAATATCAAATAACCATTATTTGTCGGTACTTGATTATTGTGTAATGGAACATTTTTGTGTCGATACACTGTACTTATTTTAGTGCAGTCAAAATTTAGCAAGACATGTTAAATAAAGTGTTTTGGTATAGATAGTTTCCGAATGCATGGAATCTAATCGGAGTTACTTCCCTTTTCCGTCAGTTTGAAGGTGAAGCTGTAGTGTTTGCTTCATATTCATACTAATTGTATTGAATGCTTCTTAGAAAGTTGTCTATATCTTCACTTCTCCGAAAACATTTTGACATTGTTCAGTGGTTTTATTACTGCATAACAATTGTAAAAAATTCAAGAAGCATCCTAAATATGAAGAAATTCCTTACATAATTTGATTGATTTTAGCACCACCCCCCTCCCCACAACCCCCCCCCCCCTAAAAAAACACCAAAACAAAATAAATGCTCATTCATATACCTCTAAGATGGCGGAAAAGGGAAGTGTCTCCATTACAATTTTATGCATTCGAATTATCTATCTATATTAGCGTGGGTATGAATTAGCGCGATTGCGTCTCTTTCCGTTATTAAAGACAAGGCTAACACGGCTATGCTATGGAGTGCATCAAAAATAGTACATATTCATTATGTGTATTTGTTTTAAACTTGTTTTTCATCGCTGTCCCTATATTTCTTAACTTTCATTAGGGGCCCTTTATTTTCGCATTTGGATACTATCTTTTATTCTGTTCCTATAATCATTCCATCATTATGATAACCATGTTGACAACTAGACTAGTGTAACATACAATCGAAACTTAAGATAATTATATGGGAAAATCTGGCGACAAGGGCATGTCACATGAAATAAATATATCCCACTGGCGAGACATACCCCGCCCCCCCTATTGTATAACAAATATCAGAAAAATGCTGTAACTGTTTAAACAAATTAAATCCATGCAGAACAAATTCCAAGATAAAGAGTTATGTTTTCTTCTTTTTATCTTTAAATAGCGACGATTGTCATTTCAACAGACCGTCGTCCCAAGTCGGTGCCACAGCTATGTTGCAACTAAATCTTTTTGGAATTTATAATTGTATGCGTATGCCTTGATTATCTTCATGCCAGTGGAGACTTTTTTTATACAACCGAATCAGAGGACTTCTTTTCGTAATTAAAAGATAAATAATCGTACTGAAAAATGTTTTATCTAAAATGTTGACATCTGTAAAAACAAGTGACTAAATTTTACTTTGATCGCTGGTCATAAATGGCTGGTCATCGGACGATGTCCACTGCTTTAAATAAAAAATTGACACTGGTGGTTGTGTGACAAGAATTTGATAAAAGGATACAATAATGAAATGATATACATATTATGCGTAACTTATATGGACTTATAGGGCATGTATTCAAGCAGTTCGTCGTCGGTTCAAATTGAATAAAAGATATCTCCTAGATATGTTTCATAGTTGCCAGTCCCCTTGGAATCCTTTAAAAAGTAAACATCACGAGCTACATACAGCATTGTACATGTAGAAACATCGTCTACACTAATACGATATCTGTATGGCATAGAATTAATTTACACTCTGATGAAAAATCGAAGCATTGAGTATAAATATCTTCCGAGCATTATACGACATCGTTACTGAAATCTCTTTACGAGAAAACCTGATGACATAAAACAATCAGTTGGAAAACATGTAGAAGGAGATCATTGAATTCTGATCAAAGTCGCCTTATCAATAATGTACAGCTAAGATATGGTCTATTTTAAAAATTGTTTTGTAGGAGATTCAAACAAATGGTGGAATTCGGGCGCCAATCCTATAATATTCTAGTCATATAATCAATCGCAAAAGTGCCGCAATCAGTTGAATAACAATTCATGTCCCGCCGAAAATAGGAAATTTTTCATAAGCAAAGAGATACACATACATACTGATGAAGAGCAACTGTCTTAAAACAATTCACTGATATATCTACTGGAAATGCATAACATACTAAGAGGATCACTCGCAATATTGTATTTTCTAAATGAATATAACTTTCGATCTGCGAACTGAAATGAATGCAACGAACTGAATTAGGATAGGTATTAGATTTTAAAGATGAATATTTTAAGACTGAGAATTTCTCATCTTGTCATTTTAGAGATGACTGGTATCAAATATCGTAACACAGTTTAATGTATCAGATGCTATAATGTCTTATCCCTGGGGTTGCTTTGATGAAAGACCATCGCCTTTATATAATTACTGCATGTACTTTCAATAATGTGTATGTCGGTGTAAGGAAAATGGGTTTTCCTTTTACAAACCATCTCAACATAATATCGACGCTCATGGAATGGTGAATTCTCATAATTTGTAAAATGTAAGAATAATTTTTAGATGTGCCATGGACTTAAACGGAATTATATGGGTTGTATTTAAGGAACAGAATTTCTTAAACTGACACGTAAAGACATATAAAATAAAGAAAATAAACTATTTCCTTGATTAAAAATTCGGGAGAAATTCAAATATATTTTTTTTGTGAGAGATATGTGTCGCTTTTCGCACATGGATGTAGCAAGTTACAAAGCTCTTAAAGAGTCATTGGGATTGAACCCACATTACCCAGATCGCAAACTAATCGCGTAAGCATATCATCATATCTGCTCTTCTGTCATTAAGACTGTAGCTGAGTTTAATATCCTAATCAATACTACACAAATTCCATTAAACTGTTAAAAGTTGTTTGATCGTGGTAAATGACAATACCAATCTTTTAACGCAGGTCATGTTCACAGTAGATGGAGCGCAATCAATAAATGAACTATCCGCATAATCCACTTAGTTCCATAATTTGTTTACTATTCGAGCGGCGTTTAGGACAAGACCAAACGTATAAAAAGAGGGGAAAATACTCGTCATTTTAAATGGAGTTCGCGACTTGGTGGTTAATACTTTCTTGAAGGTTGTGGTATACTCTACATTTTGTACTGGACGTCTGTGTTTTATCTAAGAGACATTGGTGTCTAGTCCACATAGTTACTGGTATAAGTTGTAATGTGAGGTTGGATTGACTAGTATTCTTTCCCATAGAGTCTGTCTATCACCTGCTTAGCACTATGAATACTGTGACTTTTTTTAACAGTCTAACAGGCTGACAACAACACATCGCATCTTATGTTTTCTCAGTTAAGTTTTCAAATAAATATTATTCCCTTCTCAACAACGTCATTTCTAAATTATAGTTTTGTTTCACCTATTACAAAATGAAATGTGCAATAATGCAAAGAAATAATTACAACAGTATAAAACATACAATGAAAAACAATATCATAACCGTTATTGATATATTTAACCTTGATGATGTCATTTAAATTGTTATCATATGATTATTCAAGAACGAAGAAGCACTTATCACAGCCTGTCAAAGGAAGCAACGCTGAAGTACCCAGGGGTTTACCATATCTGGAAGTCTATGGAATAAATGGACAATATCGTGTATAGTGTCATATTCACACAAATGCGAACTCCAATTTAAACTGAGTTGCCCGGGAGGAGTAAGCGTCAAATGTTTGCATGCAATACCCGTCGCAAAAGTCCTGCAACAACGTTTCAAGCCCAGGAAGTAAATAC